>CM059568.1:29124782-30324782 GCA_030386875.1 Morinoia aosen
AAAGACCATCTTCGGGTCGTTTTTCAAAGATTGTCCGATAATGGACTCCTCGTAAACCCTGCAAAATGTGAGCTCGGAAAGCCATCACTGATTTACTTAGGCCATGAAATCTCTAGCCTAGGTCTAAAACCTTTGCCTTCCAAAGTAGAAGTGATCAAAAACTTTCCTCTTCCACAGACCCAGAAGGAACTAAGAAGGTTCCTAGGTTCTGTTAACTTCTACCATCGTTTCATACGCAACTGTGCTCAAACCTTGGCGCCCTTGTCTGACCTCCTCGAACCGAAACGAAAAGGCAAATCTATCGAGGTAAAATGGACAGAAGAAGCGCGCCAAGCTTTCGAAGAGATTAAACAAAAGTTAGCTTCCGCGACTGAACTATCCTACCCTCTTGCTAATGCTGATTTCAGCCTCGTTGTTGACGCATCCAGTACCGCCGTAGGTGCTGTGTTGCAACAACAAGTAGGTACTAATATCTCTCCTCTTGCTTTCTTTTCCAAAAAGCTGTCGCCCACTGAGCGTGGTTATAGCGCGTTCGGTAGGGAACTTCTTGCTATCTACCTATCTGTGAGACACTTTCGCTATGCTCTAGAGGCGAGGGAGTTTGTGATCTACACAGATCACAAACCTTTGACCTCAGCGATCAAAATGCCTTCTGAAAGACATTCCCCTAGGGAAGCTCGACACCTGTCATTCATAAGTCAGTTTACCACTGACCTACGTTACATTAAGGGACTAGACAATACCGTAGCCGATTGTCTCTCCAGAATCAATTCTGTCCAAACCAGTGGTGAAATCACCTTCGGCAACATTGCTAATGCTCAGAAGGAGGATCCTGAACTTCAGGACCTTCTCAAACCTTCTAACACTTCCCCTCCAAAACTAACCTTGGTTGACGGCGTGTACCGTGATGCCGAGCGACCCTCTCGTTTGTATCTTCCTGCGACGCTCCGCAGAGTAGCTGTCCTCCACCTTCATTCCCTCTCTCATCCCGGTATTAACCGTACATTGCGTTTGGTTTCTGATCGTTTCGTCTGGCCAGCGATGCGTAAGGAGGTCAAGCAAATTGTGCAAAATTGCCATGCGTGTCAGAGTAGTAAGGTGGTGAAACATAATCGTGCGGCGCTGCAGAGTTGTGCATTCACGGGTCACAAGTTTGACTCTATACACCTAGACTTGGTGGGTCCCTTGCCCTTATCGCGCGGTTATTCTTATTTGTTGACCATCATCGATAGGTTCACGCGTTGGGTTGAGGCTGTCCCTTTACCTGATACCCAAACTGAGACGGTAGCGCGCGCCTTCTTATCTAACTGGATCTCTAGATTTGGGGTTCCCTTAAGTGTCACACATGACCGGGGATCACAATTCACCTCCAACTTCTGGAGGGAGCTTAGCTCCGCCTTAGGGTGTGCAAACACATCCACTACAGCATATCATCCGCAGTCAAATGGACTTATTGAGAGAGTCCACAGAGACCTCAAGTCTGCCTTGCGCTGCCTTAATTGCAGTCACGATTGGACTGATAGACTTCCAGTAGTACTACTTAGCATTCGAAACCTACACAGACAGGATCAGCAGTGCACAGCGGCTGAAATGTTGTATGGGAAGACGCTTCGTCTTCCCGGCGACATTGTTGACCCAAAACCTTTGCCTGAATTTTCATCCGCTGACCGTTCCGCTTATGTAACCTGCCTTAAAGACTGCATGCGTAAGATCGAGTATGTTGCTCCACGAATGCCTCAGACTCAGGACAAACTAGATGCCGCCCTGCAAGACTGCACACATGTGTATGTCCGCAATGATGCTATAAAACCTACACTCACGCGCCCTTATGATGGCCCATTCAAAGTACTTAAACGCAAGCAAAAATACTTCATTCTCGAACGATTCGGTTCACACGATCCCGTGAGCATTGATCGATTAAAAGTCGCATACACTTCTGATCATAGTGTAACTCATAACTCATCCTCCTCTCCGCAGATTTCTCCTTCCACTGAGACTCGATCATATCTACCATCTCAGCTTCCTCAGTTGGCTGCCCTGTTGCCTAGTCAACTTGAGTGTAACCCTTTCCACGTGCCTGTACATTCAAACCCTATCTCTAACCCTGTCGTAGATTCTAACTCTAGTCCTCTTACTGACACAGCGACAAGTCTGGAGAGACCAGACGAGCCCGCTGCAGTAACTCCTGTTCCTAGGACTCTTGCCGATCTAAACTTGCAGACCCGTTTGGTGAAACTGCCCCGCTCAGTATCATTTGCCAATTGCCGAACTCGGCAGGGTCGTGTAGTTCGCCCTCCTTCCCGCTACAGATGATTGCAGCGGGTGGACCTTTCGGTCTGCGCCTTGGGGGGTAATGTAGCATACCGCTACATAAGTGTAAAAAGTATATATTTGCCATTCATACTTAAAGAAATTAAATAGTAGCATTAAAAATATTACTCTAATTTATTATTAATTATTTTCTACTTCTAATTCATAATCATTAAAGTTTTTGTGTAAATGCATGAAATAATAAAAACAACACTTAACATTTTTCGAGAGAGAAGCCCTCTGGTGGCAATACTGCGCAATGCGCGCCTCTGGTTCAAAAAGCCACTCTTTGTTCAGGCGTCCTACCTTGCGGTGTTACAAGCAAATTCTCGTGAGTTTTTAAATGTGTTAGAAAATTATCGTGTTCCTTGTCGTCGCGTCAGTGAGTATGAATAAGTGACAGTGCAGTATTATTAAGTTGCGTAGTTGTGCGTGGGAATATTGATGTAGCATTTGTCTCATTCTGTGTTTATCTTTTCTCAGCGTGACTTAGCGTAAAGATATTGCATTTCCGTGTCATGATTTTATTATCAAAGCATAATCATGTTTGATGTGCATATCATTTCCGTGTCATGAATTTATTATCAAAGCATAATCAGACTCGTTCCTTTTTCATTTCGATAATCTACTAATCCACGATAATTTCTGCTTGAATGAACGCGGCGAATATTGCCGGCGTTCGTTCGATAGCGTCTTTGTGTAATGGCGGAACCTCGCATCGCCGTCTTTGTCATTACTCTGTGATTATAAATACTATAGGCATGTGTATAGTAGCATTTATTCTTTTTTTTTGTAGTTTAAATTACGAAAAGTATTCATGCCTATGCTTGATAAATTTTGGTATTTCATTTCTTAATTCCATACTCGTTTGGGAAACCTTTAAGTAAACGCCTTTATTTCAATAGAGAAACATTTCTATGGAATTTAATTTAACTCCTCGCATTCTTGTGATAAAAGCACCCAACTATCTGCCTATCTTAAGTGTGTGCGAATTGCTGGCGGTTTTGGCTTAGGCCGACGCGTAAGCCGCCGGCTAGATCGCCACGCGTAACTTCGTGCTTTCGTGTTTTCTTTCTTCGCGTATTTTCCGCTTGTAAAATCAACGTTTAGGTTTCCCCCTTTCTTTCATCATTGGAGATACATATTATTATTTAATTCCTTTATTATTGCATATGATATCTACTAAGATTTTTCAGTAGGATTTATATCCATAAACTTTAGGATTTTTATGTTTTTCTTACTGCTTTCAAAAGTGCAGTCATTTGATATTTTCACCATTTTTCGTAGATCTCGTGTTTACTTGCCCGTAGTCTCGGTAAGGAATCACGATCTTTATTCTTGGAAATTCGTAAGCCATTACTCAGAAATTAAAAGCCAGAGGCACTAGTGATTAAACAATTTATCTCTTGATTAAAAATCTGTCAACCTAAAGTCTGTCCTATCTCTTTTTGAGTTGCCAAAAGTGAGAATCCCAATGTAGCCGGAGCCAGACCTGTAGGAGTTTTTCAGATTCTCCGTGTGGGAAGAGTTGTCATTATAATTTGGATTCAGTGATTGGAATGTCTTGATGTCTCTCCTGGAATGTTTCACCCAGCATCTTGGACCCCTGTGCAGGACCTTGTAGTGATCGCCCTCAGCCGTACTTCAGCCTAATTTCATAAAATATTAAAAAACTAAAATCCTAAAATTAAATTATACAAATGTAGTTATTTTTACAATTCTCGCGAACAAGAGTCAAGCCTCGCACTTCGGAGTGCAACCTTCTCCTCAATAAATTCCCCATACCGGCGAGTGAAACTATTCTCTCATTTTCCCCCGGTGTTGGCTTGTGGTAGTTTGGTTGTTTCATGGATTATTAGACGCTAGATATATTGCGTCCGAGTACCCAGAACTCCTTCGGAGTCAGAGGCCTTAAATCATTCAATTAGCAATTAAGTGTGCTTGGAAAAGCACTGGTGGCCCTTTTAAATAATAAGAACATTCTCTTTTGAAAACGATAAATCCCTCAATAATCAACATTTAAAAAAATCAAATTCTATTAGTCCCCCATTTGGGACAAGTTTACACTGGTGACCAGAATTCATACCAGAGTTGATAAATAATCCAACAACTGGATTGCCGCAGCCATCATTTGGAGGTTTTTGAGCGCATGTCGAGGCTGTTGCAGCTGTTGCATGTTGAACTTTGGAGGAGGTAGTGTTCCTTTCCATCCTTTTCCTCTAATTCTCAGTAATCAAACATAGTTTTTCCTCTCTAAACTCTTCCCTAATAATAAGTTATTGCTACTGCAGCCTATTCTAACAAATTCTTCATGTTTTTTTTCCATTGCTACTGAAGCCACCTTTTACAAAACTCTTCATGTATTTCCATTGCTACTGAAGCTCCTCACTAATTAACCTTCGCAATTCCCATTGCTACTGCAGCACCATTGCTACTGAAGCACAAAAGTAAACAAAATGTCTGTGTGTGAAACACTACCTTGCCATCCTGAGCAACTTACGGATATAAAAGAACGGCCGTCTGCAGACCGGTTGTCCTTTAATAGTTATCCGTATCCCATACGGATATGGAATGCTCAGCGCAAATATTTCACCTTCACTTGACTAAGTCTTTCCTGATATCCCATTTTTTTTATGGCTGCCTGGCCGGTGTGCTGTAGCCTTGGGGACGCCTGAGGAGCACGCACGTTGACTAGGGTGGTTGTGCAAACGACTCACGTCGCACAATTGCCGTTGTAACCGGCATATGTGTTTTGGGAAGGAAGGAACTGATTTTTTTTGTACTATGGCATACTATAAAAACCTAGACTGCGACTTCGCATCAGGTCAACACCTGTCGAGCCAACGAATTCGTACGTCTTAGTTCGCTTTGAATATTCTAAAGTGATGGAAGTCGACCAATTCTAGATTCCACGTTACACCGTTCAAAGAACGCAGTCGGAGTCGGGAATTCGGGCGCCTCCATTTCGGCGGATACTCTGGCACCGTATGTCCAGTGATGCTAACCTCACAGATTTTTTATGGTCCCAGTTCGGGATCCGAGCTGAAACTTTCATAGTTCCAGAGTTAACCTTCCACTCTTTTCATCTATTTTCCTCTGTCAATCTTTCTTTTGGGAACTTCCCTTAGTAACTCCCTCGAGCATCTTACAAGTAACAGCTTCAGTGTTACCAGACCTTTCGGTCTACATGCGTTGGGGAGTAGCTGTAGTGATCGCCCTCAGCCGTACTTCAGCCTAATTTCATAAAATATTAAAAAACTAAAATCCTAAAATTAAATTATACAAATGTAGTTATTTTTACAATTTTACAAGACCAAATTAATTCGATTAAACTCAAAATTGTACCAAAACTGTGTTTTCGAAAATATTTGCCGATCACGTTTCCGTCAGTCACTTCCGTTGGAAACATTCGCGCAGAACCATTTGGCAAGCTCGATAGCCATTTTCCAGGCAGACTGCTCATTTCACGTTGTGTGTTCTTCAGATATTAGTCCTTGGGCCCCAGAGGGGCAATTGTAAGTATCAAGTGTAACGATAAGTGTGTATTATGTCTTAACTTTCCTGTGTTGTGTCTTAACTTGTTCCGTGTTAGGGAGCTCTCGTTATTGTGTCGTAGAAATATTCACTATGTTGTCTCTGTGCCAGTGTTAGTTAGTCACCAGCCTCAAGCTCACTGCCACATCTTTGCCATAGTTCTCGTGTTTACTATTCTCCGATGATTCCGTGTTGTGCTTCAGTGTTAGACGATATTGGCATTAGCTCCTTGGATGTATTTTAGTGCTGAGCAAAGTGTTAAGACACTTTGATGTCCACAGAGATCATTTGTTAGTGCTCAAATTATTTGTATGTTCCAGCTTCTAATTAATTGTGTCCTCAACTTTTGTATTTTAATTAAGTCGTGATTCAAACAAGTATGGAACCCTTTTTCACGTTCAACACTCAACGTTTAAAGTCCAAAAATCTTAAGAAATATAATAGGATATTGCAGCAAATCGCGTTTGTATTTTCTGCAGTACTCATTTCAAGTCAATTCATAAATAATTGTTCCTTATAAATACCTAACTACATTTGACATGACTTTTAGGAATAGAAGCAGCGTTCTTATGTTCAATATTTTTCCATGAATTAATTGAGCCTTTTTTAAATCACTGTAACTTTGTTCTCAGCTTAGTTGTTGTGACTTTCGTGTCCGTTTATGGGCTGCTCCTTTTTATGTAACTTCTGCTGCAATTCTTGCTCATCTAAATAATAGAGTATAGAGACTTCACCTTTTCTCATACTTATATTTGTTTTAGTACATTAATTATCTAATACCTCAGTGCTTTAGCTATTATTTTGGCTATAGCTCATTTAAACTCAGTTGTGTTGCTGCTTGCAATGTCAGGATAGAGCTTGTGACCAGTTGGTCTGGAGCACTGATTCTGGTGTTGAGATGATTCAGGCTGCGACTCGGGCGCTAGAGTTGCGGACTGATTCTCAGCACCAGACCTCTGCCATTGTTCATCCTGTGAATGTTGCAGTTTTGCGCAGTCTTGCACATGTGTATGAATAGACTCAAATTTTGTGTTCAAAATAATTCAAGTCACCTGCTCCCTCACATGATCGACGGGACCACACATTCAAGCACTCACAAACACGTATGAAACCAAACCCTAACCTCTTAATTTAAGGAGCTTACCTCCTCCGAGTTCTCCTCCAAGTTTCTCCACATATTCAAATTTCACTATACTGGAAAGGCCTGCACCCCTGCAGCTAAGCCGCTAAAATCTCCAGTTGAGACCATTGGGTCGAGAGTCCTCACCATTATTACCGAGTTTTCCCAACCGGTAACTATTCCCAACACTCATCATTCAACTCACTACTCACTTGGTTTCGGAACCTCCCACACCTACACCACCCTCGACTTCACACTCCAGCACGCGCTTCACAAGCCTGAGCTGAACGAATCGTCTGAAGTCCTCCAACCTCCTCTGACTCTCCCCAAGAAGTCTCGCAACAAGAAGTCTCGCGAACAAGAGTCAAGCCTCGCACTTCGGAGTGCAACCTTCTCCTCAATAAATTCCCCATACCGGCGAGTGAAACTATTCTCTCATTTTCCCCCGGTGTTGGCTTGTGGTAATTTTTGTTGTTTCATGGATTATTTGACGCTTGAAAAATTGCGTCCGAAGACCCAAACTCCTTCTGAGTCATGATGCAGAGGCCGTAATTCATTCATTTAGCTATTAAGTGTGCTCTACCCCGAGCACTGGTGACCTCGCCATTAAATGAACATCTTGTGTACTTGATAAATTCCTTGATATTCAACCTTCAAAAATTCAAATCCAGTAGTCCCCCATTAGGGAGAAGTTTATAACCTCTACAGCATCGCCATACACACAAACCATTATCCCTGGGCCTTGAGCTTTGCCTTTAACTCAGCCTAGAGTTTCACGTCAACAAAACGCCACAACACCCATTATCACTGGGTTTTTCATGAGTGCCATGCTAAACGCTATTCTCACCTAAGCAGTAACTTTTACTTGCTCCCGTTAACGTGCTAATGTGTTTAATGCGCCAACTTGCTTCTGCTCACATGAGCAAGATTTAACTTGCACCCTCAACCTCACCTTATGTTGAGTCATTAGTTCTACCTGCACTAATTCACTGATCTGCGCTCAATCACCTGAAATTGCCTAATTCAACTTCCCAAATACAACTCACTCACCCTGATTACTCCATCTCGTGCCGGCCTTTGTCGACGCCAGCCTGGTTCTCCGGCGAGGATTGCCCACCTCGACAAGCTTCCCGAGATCAAGATCCAAGCCAGTCCTCCTTGGTTTTCCTTCAATAAACTACACAGCAGAAAAACAAGCTGAGTCCAGTACCGCTTTTCATTATCCTTCTCATAATTTTCCCTTACGCTTCGAGAAATCGTTCGAGTTATTCTTGCCGTCAATAATCAATACTTTACATTCAAGCCAACCAACGGCGGAAAAACCCGACAGAGGCTAGGAGAAACTTGCTCTTCATCTTCCTCCAGGGAGCGTATGACAGTTTTATTATACACTCACATTTGGAGAATAAATCGATCTTAATAATGAGACTACTTTCAAATTGTTAGGTGCAATATTAACAGCAACTATGAGGAGTCCAAAATGAGGCTTATAGAGAAAATCGGCCGACGATTGACGGGCCACGAGAGGCCTTCTTCCTGCCCCCCACAGGGGCGTAAAAAATTTTTGAATTACACAAATAAATTGTACTCGTCACGCCCATTAATTTGGTACTAATTTCAAGATTGTACGTCTTATAGTTTAGAAATTACCCTTTTCGTTAGGGTAACTCGGTAAGGATCTAAGATGGGTTCTATGAAATGGCGCGCCGGTGCTGCAAGGGTGCTAAATTATTGTTATCCATATTTTCCGGAAGATTCTTGCATGTGTGAAGTTTTATTGATCTGATCATAAAAATGTGAAATAATGTAGGGGGACATTTTTTTTCATATGCCACTACTCTTTATATAAAGAATTAAATAGTGTAAAATGAAAATCGTATAGCATATGAACTTCCTCCGATGTTTCACATTTAAATTTTTTTAAAATAACCCAAATTTTTATAGAAAGGTAATTTACTGAATAATAACAATGCTAATTTTATTATTAATCATTCCAATTTCTGCAGCTAATTCAGACTAAATTTTTCCCGTTTGTAGTTCAACATCCGCTGATTCAACTAGTTCATAGATCAACTTTGACTACAAATATCCAAATTCTGAAATAATCCGGGCAAAAGAAATTTAAATTTTTAATGACTGTATGAATTACAAATTTGATATTAATATCATTTCATTTGTGAGGCATTTTGTAGATTTCAAGGGTAACTTCTCACAATAATCGAGAACAGTAAATCGAATGGCAATACTGTATAATGGCGTCAGAATCCAATATGGCGGAAGGTCTCCGAGTGATGGATTCCACAGTTCCTGCAAAACGGCTTCGTTTGGATTATCCAGGCGAAATGCTGGTCAGTGAACAAAAAGAAAATTTTCAATACTTTATTCGGACTCCAGATATGCTTGCAAGTAAGTTATTGGCGGCTTATCCTTTCCAAATTTGTATATTTATGGGAATATTGACTTCGTTGTGCTATCTTGCTTCACAATCCAAGATGGCGATCTGTGTAACTTGGTTGATTTTGTTAAATTTAGACTACTGTGTCTTCATATTGTGATTTCTTTTCGTAATTCATGTATAAGATGATAGCAAAATGCATTAAAAATTATTTGATTTCGTTTATCTTGATTGTGTTTTGTTATAAAGTACGGTTTTGTATAAACTTCTCATTTCTCGCCATTTTTCCAGGGTTAACAAATGCCGAGCGAAGTGCGCAACGGACTTGTAAACATTTTTCTTTTTAGAAGACGATTTCATGGGCTAACTAAATAAATCAAATCTTTTCACTGTTTAGTTTCTTCATTTGAAGAGAATTGTTTATCTTTTTCTATTAATTTTTATACCGTTTTCCATTTTTTCGCGCATATTAAATAACATTCTAGAACAAGTTGTGATGTTTTTTTAAAAATTGCATATTATAGGCTATGAATTGTTGAAAACTGTTGATTGTAAACATCTGATCTTCAAAAATACATCAACCGAGTAAAATACTGTGCGCATAGCCTATGTTGCTGATGGTAAACTATATTATGAGGTTGCGTGATAGAGTAAAGGTATAAACCCCCCAAAAAAAAATTCTTAGTGTGCTTTTTTTATTGGTCAATGTTCGGCGTGATGCAATGACCAGAGTGTAATTTCAGAATTGAAGAGAACAAATAACAGAAAGTTCTAAAAATTTTTGATATTATGTGAAAAAAGTTCACTTTTTTCCAAATCTCTATTTAGGTTTGAAAACTTCCAAATCTGTTCATGAAGAATAGTTTATTTGATTAACTATAAACCTTAGACATTATTGAAATAGCAATAGTTGTTAGGTTATTGCCATTGGATAATTTATAACGCTACCTAATAGCAAGCTAATGATTGTAAATTCCTTAAACGTTTCAATGATTGAATTCAGCTGAGGTTTGAAATAATATAAGCATGCTACAGAACTTGAAATAGCAATTTTGAACCCATATCATTGATATTATCCTATTGTTACCAAGTTTGGCAGTAACAAATGACAAACCTGTTTAGGAAGCCTATTTTTATAAAAAGTGTTTTTAATCTCCTTGCACTTGGTTAAATTATTGTGCTTATCTAAATTAGTCTCAAAATTAAATCGCATAAAGTGCAAACTACTGTGACTTGAATATTTTTAATCTTCCTCCTGCAATAGTAATCACTCATTTGAGTCTATGACCTTCACCATAATGTTCTGGAAAATAAAAACATCTTAGAACAAAGTGAGACCAGCACAGCACTGATTATGCATGAATCTATATGCTGTCTCTGAATACTCGGCACTCGTGCTTTTCCTGCACTGTCCAACTTAGTCTTTTTTGGGAATCCGGACGAATCGTTCAAAAGATTTCAGCTCTCTCTCATTGTTGGGTGACGCTCAGTAAAACAAAAATATTTGTATTTATTACAAAAAAACTGATATGTTATTGATAGATAAGCTGTTTATTACAAGAGCTTTTTGAGTCCGAGAAGACAGAAATTAACTTTTGTGTTAACCCCAACTCATGTGCACAGTTAATCCTATCACAGCAAAATAAAACTATGGAGAGAGTATGGAAAAAATGATATCTCTAGAATTCAGTTCTCATGATGAAACGCTGTTTCAATGTAACTCAAACTACTACGACTGACAATAATTAGTTAGTAGCGTGCACTCCAAACAGGCCCTTTACGCGATAATATTTCATTCAAATCCTGTTAAAATATTTTACAGGAATTGAAAGGACTAGCAAGCAAATCCTCATCTGTACTGCATAAGTTACCGGTCAAATAGTTTTTAAAACTTATTTTCACTACGGTCCTCAGAATGTTTGACAATACACCGGCATATGTATTTACTTGTTTACTGCCAATCTTTAAACTAGTTACATACCTGCATCACATTTTGAAGAATATCCCTTTAAAACATCGGGTATTTATGAACAGAAACAAGTATAAAACTATAATGGGTGAACGCACCAAATCTGAATAAAAGTGAGTAGAAACGTTCCAGCACATCCATACCTTTCAACCTTCAATAGCTTACTGGCACGATTCAATAATTAGCGCCAGCAGAATGACCACGTCTACCATGGGAATGACTAATGACTATAGATGGATTGGTCACTTGAATGTCAAAGCACTGGCTGTAATTGTAACTGGAACACTCAATGTCTCTTCATATGGCAAAACAGGTTTTTTATTCATTAATTGCATCACTTTCAATTTTTCTTCTCTGATCTTGCACAACAACAAAAACAGCAATGTGGGGAAATATTATGTACAACATTTCAAATTGAATTTAGAAATTTTCTATTATCGTAACTTACAAATATCATGTAAGGAAATGTATCAACTAGCTTATGAACACGAGTGTGTCATATTAAATATTATGTTTCCCTATCATTTTAATTCTTAATTTTACGATATATGAAATCTTATGAGATCAATTAACACGTTTGTTGTGATGCGACCCACCGGTGGGTCAGGGCCTATCTTCTTGTCCTGCGATATGACCCACCGGTGGGTCGTATAGCAAAAATTTCATCATTTTTAGAAAATGCTATAGACTACACATTTTTGATAAAATAAAACGACAATTCACTGAAATCATTCCTTTATTCATCTGATAATGTAAATTTCACAAAATAAAATGGAAATGACCGTAGATTATCACAACTTGACTTATTCAAAAACTATCCTTTGAATCACAGCCTGAACATTATGGTAAGTACTTTCTACAATTACTTGGTTTAATGTTTAGAATGAAAACAAGACAGGCATAGAAAAGGGGTACCATCACATGAATTGCAGTAGGTAGAAACCTTCTTGGCCTTCTTAGATGCTTCACGAGACCCTTCATTGAGAGATATAATCTCGTAGCAGCCAACGCAACGCTTCCTTGATTTTCGCTTTGGACCTTCAGCTTGCGCTAAACAGTGAGAACTTCGTGATGACTGTGATGAAGATGCTACATTAGCTGAAGAGCGTCTCCCAGGCCTCAACACTTCCTCAGGAGAATTAGTTAAAAGGGATAGAATTACAGATTCTCTGAAATTCAGTATTGACCATTTTCGGCTACCGCAGTAGTACTTGTTGAAAAGTACCCACGCGTTGACGATTGAGACGCCAGTTAGTAGCTCCATGGCGACTTTCTTGTACCATTTGTTGTTTTTCTTGAGTGCTGAATAATATGACATTTGGTCACTAATGTCAACTCCTTTTTTCGCCACATTATAATCGAGTACGCTCTGTGGTTTCTTTACCTCAACGCCTTGACGCGTTTTTTTGCCTGTTTGAATCAGAGATGCGTTGTGCTCTGGAACTGTGGAAACTGTTATAACATTTCTCTTATCTTTCCAGTTAAATACTTCTATCTGATCCTTTTTGGCTGCAGCAATTTCTCCCTTCCTAAGTTTTTTCCGAATCACTCTAGTCGGAAGATGTTTCCGATTGGCACGCGCCGTACCACACATGTACGTTTTCCGTGAGAGCAGGAATTTTGCAAGAGGAATGGAAGTATAATAGTTGTCCATAAAGATGGTGGCACCGATGTCCATCAAATCACGAGTAAGGCGAACGACAACCGAATCAGAAGCACCCAGAGAGTTTTCACTCACTGATTCTCCACAGTAAACTTCTAAATTCCAGGTGTACCCCTTCTGGTGTGCAAAGCTTGAAGACTTTGCATCCATATTTATGCAATTTTCCTGGAATATACTGGCGAAATATTACTCTTCCTCTGAAAGGCACCATCGATTCCTCAACTACCAAGTCAGCACCTGGTTTATAGGTTTTTTGAAAGTTGATGATCAACAAATCTAGAAGAAATTGGATCTTACTCATTCGAGATGTACCAGGCGCAGCGTTGTCACAAAAATGAAGCATACGAATTAGCATTTGAAAACGATCTCTCTCCATTGAATCTGGAATCAACTTTCCTGGATACAGCTTGCTTTTAGACCAATAAAGGGTAGTTTTGGGCAAAGGATTTATTCCCATTAGGATAATGATACCAAGGAACTTTTTTATTTCTGCGCGATCGGTTGGGTGCCAAACCTTCAATCTCGACTTTCGGGTAATTGTCGTCGCAGCAATAACTTGATTCGCAAATCTGTTGGTTTCTTCCACAATGAAGTCAACAACTTGATCAGTTACAAACAGTTGAATTCAGGGTGCGTACAGGCATGGAAAAGCATGGAAAGTAGTTGAATTTCGAAAATAAAATTCAAGGCCTCGAAAGTAGTGGAATTTTAAAAATGGTCATTGAAAGTCATGAAATTTTAGGATTTTCGTGATAAGAAAATTTTACTGTTGAAAATTTTCGTTCCGTTTGGTCCGCGTTGAGCGAGGCGTTGTCAGTAACCTTCGAGTGTTACTTGGGCTCTGATTGGTTGATACAGCTACGTCTTTAGTGTCCGCGATTTTGATTGGTTCTCAGGCGTCACGTGAAACCAAACGCGCTCAGTGTGACTGAAGACACGCGCTCGCTCGGACCATTGTTGACCTGTCGCCACTGTTGAACATTTTCGAGCTGAGTTTTTATCATTGGTCTTGACCATCCTGTGTGTGTGTGACTAGAGTTACGGTGCCGAGACTGAGCTGAGGAATTATCGTCATGCCAGGCAGTTGTTCTTTCAACCACTTGTGGTTGCGAGACAAAGACTTTCAACAATGGATAGCACCGCATCCCAAACTGAAAACAATGGCGGTTTGCACCGCGTGCAAGTCGGAGTTTGACATCGCCAACAATGGAATAGCGGTGGTGAGGAGTCATGCAAAAGGAACAAAGCATGCCAAGAACGTGAAAGCTCAGACGACGAGACTTGCCAACCCGAAGATCGGGGATTTTTTCGTGACTTCCCAACCATCGACCGATCCTCCGACGCCTGCTGAGGGCAGTTCGGAGGCTCAGACTGAGAGCAGTGAGACCGTGCCAGCAGTACCAGAGTCTGCTAGTACCTCTACTTCATCGCCATCAGTCAAAACTTGCACCTGTCAGTGCTGTCGCAAGAAAACGGCTCTAACTGACTTTGTGCAAAGGGACAAAGTCCTGAAGGCCGAGACGCTTTGGGCGTTGAAGACCGTAGCATCGCACCTGTCCTTCAAGTGCTCAAACCAGACTCCTTGGCTTTTCGCCTCAATGTTTGAGGATTCCCCCACAGCCAGCAAGTTCACCATGAGTGAAAAGAAATGCGCCTATCTGCCAAGACCATCTGCCAAGACCATCTACCTGCAAAATAGCAAGATTGACCCTGGCTTTGTTGCTGCAAGTATTTTGAAAGATCAGATGGCTGCAAATAAAGTGAATGAGAGGCTTGCTTTCTCCTTCAGGGATGATGTGAAGAATTTCCTTGTTGCTGTCATCAAGAAGATTGTTGAGAAGTCACCTTTGAAGTTCGGGTTGGCCCGAAACATGGGCTGGCTGGTGCGAAGTGTCTTTGTGGATCGCACAAAGAGAGAGAAGACCAAGTCCATGCTGAAAAACTGTCTGCAGCTGCTCAGCGATGCTAAGAGGCTGCCACAGGGTGACATCGATGAGGTGATGAGCCAGTTTTCAGAGTTCTTTGATGAGGCACAGAGGAAGATCAGCACTTTCAACAGTTTTCAGCAAGACACTGATTGGCTAGATGTCTTCTGGAGCAGCCAGCTGGCCACATCCTCCCTCAAGAAACTGTGGCTGGTTGTGAAGATGCTACTGGTCCTGTCACATGGCCAGGCTTCAGTGGAAAGGGGCTTTTCTGTGAGCAAGCAGCTCATGGAAGTCAACATGGGTGAGAACACCATCGTGGTGCAGAGAGTGGTCATGGACCACATCAAACATGTAGGAGGTATCTCCAAGGTTGACATTTCCAAGAAACTCCTCTTTTCAGCTTCACAGGGCAGACAGCGCTATCAACACTACCTGGATCAAAAGAAGGAAGAGGCAGAGAAGCAGAAGAAGGAAGAGAAGAGGAAGAGAGAACTGGATGAAGTGGAGAACCTGAAGACAAAACGGAAGAGGATGGAGGAGAGTCTGCAAGCGCTGGTGGAGGATGCTGACAGCTTTGCACGGAAGGCAGAGGACAAGAATGATTTGCGCCTACTGGCAAAGTCAAATGCATTGAGGAAATCAGCCGAAGACAAGCAAGAACAACTCAAGGGGCTGAATGCGGAAATTAATGACAAACTTAATGCACTGGCAAATGCATAGCAGATGCTATTGAACTGTCCAGCATGACTGTTTGGTGTTGTGATGATCATTTACACATTTATGAAAACAAGACCTGCAAGTAATGATGAATGTTCTGTGAAGTTTATGACTGAAATACATTTATTGTGCTGCAATTTAACTTTGTGTGACATTTTGGGCAGAGAGAGGTAGTGAAAATGTGATTTGGTTGGCATAAAAAGTCATGAAAAAGTAGTGGAATTTTGAACCTCAGAGCCTGTACGCACCCTGGTTGATATACATCAATGGGCCACACTTTAGCTGTATTTGCAGGTGGCACCAAAAGCTCTTCTTTCCCCGTGAAAGGAAATGCACGGGAGGTTGCAGTAACAATTTAATTCCATTCGCTGTCACCTTGCACTTGTCCCGTCTCTTGATTTCCTTGCACTTCCATTTCTTCCATGTCATCATCAGGATGTGTTTCATTTACTTCTGTGTCACTATCATTTGGCGTGGCATTTGGTTCTGTGTCACTATCACCAATACTGCTGACGCAAGAATCGCTGTCTGATGCAGAACTCTCTTCTTCATATGAAAAGTCTTCAGCTGCATCAGGTGGTTGAGGGCTTTCATCAGACTCTTTATCACTATCATGATCATTCTGTAGGTTCGACATTCCATAGAATTTATTACAATCCATTTTCTGAAAAGAAATAAAGTTTGTTTAGGATTGTAGGAACATCAAAACCTTCCAAGTCAGGTTTGAAGGTATGACCACCGGTGGGTCGCATCGCAGCATAACAATAAAATCTCGTTCACACTGCGATGTGACCCATCGGTGGTCAAACACTAGTATGGACACGGGTGGGTCGTATCGCAGCGTTCAGGTAGAAATTAGCTTTGCTTGCGATACGACCACCCGTGGCCAAACTTTTTTATCACTTCAACCGAGAGAGCAAGACACAGAAGTAACACACGTCATCTCCCTTCGACGCTACGCGCCATACTGAAGTTGTACAGAAAACCGAGAATCGCATTGTGGGGCAACTCAGCCACTTTGCAATCGCAACAAACGTGTTAAGGACGTTTTATATTAGGGAAGGTTTGAAACCCAATGTGTTGTAATGCATCTCACGAATCAAATTTTGGAAAATAAATGGGTTTTCTTTTTTGTTTTCTTTCTTATCCCATCTAACTTCATCAAGAAATATCGGTTAAAACTTTGGTAGAGTAATTTTATCGGATATTAAATTACTACTAAATCCACAATGAATTATATATATCAATGTTGAAATTACCTGTGGGATGAATTTTATTGATTCATATAGATGTTCTCTTTGTGAACTTCATACTCAAAAAACCGTTCGATGCATTTTATTTGCAAACGTGAACAAAGAAAGAAAATTATTCCCAAATACCTCTTCAAGACACCCACTGCCATTTCGGATGTTACGCTTTGCTCGATTACATTACATTTTTTGGACTAATGGATTACATTTTTAGCACTAATGCCTAATATTTAATTTCAAATCACCAAATAGGTTGGCAGAAATTAGTTTTCTTTAAGGACAGCGTCCCCCATGCGGACTTTTTTCTTTATTATTGAACCTAGAACAAAAAAATTTGGTGTACTGATAGGAAATTGAATTTGAAATCGTTTATGCTTAGAACTAAAGTCCAATTTTCTTGTAAAGAAAATTGGAAATCGAAGAAATCGAAATTTTAGGGGGGTTTTCAAAAATCTTCTCCTACAGTTTTTGAGCTACAGTGATGGTTTTGGTATCATTGGATGCGGTAAGACACGGGCTTTTATGGAAGCTAAAATTCATTCCAAAATTATTTATTGTTCATAAGTTTTGACGTCATAAAGCTACACATTTTCGTAAAAGGACTTTTTTTCCAATTTTTACACTTTTTCATGTTGAAAATGAAAATTTGAGGAAACTAATTTTAGCTTCCATAAAAGCCTGTGTCTTTCTGCATCCAATGATTTTAAAATCATCACTGTAGCTCAAAAACTGTAGGAGGAGAAGCATTTTGAAACCCCAAAAACCTTTGTTTACATTGTAAGCAAAACAAAGAAACAAACAATTAAAATAAATAATTTTTAAAATTTTTGGTTCAAGTTAGGCCACTGAAATTATTATAGAGTAATCCAGAGACATAGGAGATGACATAGCAACTTCGCGCTGTGAAGAAAGTGCCATGGGGGAGGTGTAACATGATAAAATACCACTTCCCCTTCCCCTCCCCCCCATTCTTCAAACCCCCGTAGCAAGCGAACGAGTGACCGTACGAGTCTCATTTTTTCACAGGATGTATCTGACCCTTACACTTCTTTTAGCGGCCAAAATCCCAGTTTCGCAAGAAATCTCCAAAACATGGGGGTCACAAGGGAGACGCTCTCCTTAACTTCATGACACCATCATTATAATGAAATACGCACAGCGTATTTTAACACAAACCAAAATAATACACGAATATTTACTTCCTCTGTAGGAAAAACAGAATTTACGATAGCAATATTTCACATCATGTTTTACATTCTACCATGCATACAGCCTGCCAGGTAACTGCGGCACAGGAGTAACTTTCCGGAGCCACTCTTCTCCTAAGTTCATTTTTTTGTGGAACGAGTCGAATTTGTGCCTAAAACGAGACCGAAAAGCGATTCATTCTCGTAGGAATAACACTAATTTATTTTTACATGTCCCATTCACAGGGAACAATAATGAATAACTAATACTCTGAAGGGTTTTTTGATGAAAAAAAATACCTTTTCGTAAAGCTGAAAGTTTTCTCTTTCTAATGAAGTAATTTGAGGGCCATTTAAAACATTTTAAAATTATCTTTTAATATAAAGAGTGATGTTCAGCTGGAACTTGCGTTCTTTCAGCTGCAGCCAGCAGCCTCGCTGCAATGCACTTCGACAGCACTCGATCTTCAGTACTCGAACTCTAGTAGCCTGAGGAGGGTTGCCACGCTTCTGTCTCTCTATTCAGCCTAAGTTCATTCTCCCTCCTGAAAAGATGCACATATTAACTAATAAATGTTATTTTGATTAGTTGTATGGTGGAACCTTTTAGAACCTAATTTTAGAGAGCATTAGTTCTAAGCTACGGTGCCAATTTCGATTTCAAGGTACTTCGAAATTGTTCGACGAAATAGTTCACAAAATTTTGCCTAGCTGCTACATCTAATTCCAATTTGCCATTGTGTCCAGGCATAAAAAAGTTCCTTAAAATTCTTCCCTGATAAAATCAAAGGAAATGGGAATTTTATTCCAAAGAAACACTAAAGGAACCCGTTTAAGAACGTTTTACAAGAAAGACACTCTGCTCTCTGATGCGTTATTTTAGAATTATTCGACTTTGAAATTGGCTTTCGCGTGCCAAAGGAAGCGAGCGCGCCATCCAGAATTTCATTAATAACGGAAGTTAAACCCCTATTACAAACGTAAAGAGGTTGGGTCGTGAGGGGTAGCCACAGTTCTTCTAGTGAAAATTATAAATAAAGGTTGAAAGCAACCCATAAAGGTCACAAACAATTGTGTTTACATTTGCTCCATGATAGCGGCGGCCGTACCAAGTGGCGCCATCTGTGAGCTGACTGTAAAGGTGACGACTTAAAAAAAGTCAAAAGCATCAAATACGAGAAATAGTACGTTAACTTTTTTGTGTTTTTAACTGATAACAATATTTCTTATTATTTTATTAACAAGTTCTATCATTCTTATATTTCTACGAAGTTCTGGCAAAAACTTTAACACCTCGTGATCCGAACTTTGCCTTTCCTGACCCGCCTGTTCGTACGTTTTGTTCCACATTTTGCGTGGGAAAGTGATTTTACGTATAACTTCGAAGCTCAATAATTCAAAAATAATGCATCAGAGAGCAGAATGTCATTCGTGTAAAACGTTATTAAATGGGTTCCTTTAGTGATTCTTGGGAATAAAATTTTCATTTCCTTTGATTGCATCACGCTGGACATTGACCATTTTTTGTTGGCGAATGATTCTAAATTTGCTGATCTAAACTGAACATATTTTTATCGTGAATAAAGTTCTTTTATTTCTGAGATTGTGTTATTTATTGTACAGTTGTCTTGAAGTATTTGATGGCACCTCAATTCAAAATCCTAGATTTCCTTATGGGATATGAGTTGAGAATCTTGACAGGCATATGTACATTTAGAAATGAAAAAGAACACATAGGACATCAATATCATTATTGGTAGTAGTAAGGAAGTAACTTGATTGACCATGGATTATGCGGTTTACCTAATATGTTTGACTAGTTGAATTTTTGGATTAATGTTAAGGAGATGCAACTAATTGATTTTCAAAATTTTGTTGCCTGTATCATGGTAATTATATCAAAATGAACAACTTTTCTTCTATGCACTTTTTGGGGCAAATGAGTATTTAACGAGTTATAGCGGTAAATCACTTACAGGAACTCAGATGTTTAACCCTTTCGGTACTGACGGCTACTCCAGTGCCAAGTTGGCTAGTGCTTCCAGTTTAGGGCATCTAACCTAGTTTTAAAGTAATTTAACTAGCGAGGGAACATTTTGGAGTAAATATCAAAATTAGGGAAATTACAAACATCCATTAAACTAGTTTTTAAACAATTCCAGAAGCCTGCACGCGTAAATTACCACAGGTTACCATAGGACCCTGTAATTACCATAGGACCCTGTAGCATAGGCACACGTAAGTTTGTGCTACAGGGTCCGTGCAACACATTCACTACACTTTCCATTTCACTTGAGCAAGTTTACTGAACTTTGTTTATTTTTGATAAATTCGGGCAAGAACTTATATATAATTTCTTTGTAAATACAAAAACTTCATCATCAGCATCAAAAATTTCTGTCGCCAAGCATAGAGCTTCAGAGATCCAAAAATTTTTAAAATTATAATAAAGAAGTAGGCACATGGTTAAGCTAAAAGCACCCACACTAGGACAATTTTACGGACAATTCAGGGTAATGACAACTTTTTCCCTAGTGAATTTTTAACCAAAGCATTTGAATTATCGTACCGAAAGGGTTAAAGTGGGAAGAAATTGTTCTGAAAGAAAGACTGCAATTGACTCTTCTTTCCGGCGTGCTTGAAGGATCCCGCGCATTCCAGCCATCAAAGACGAAAATTATGTCAATGTGCAGTTTAGGGATCCACGGAAATTAAGAATTCCATTCCAAAGAATCCCTAAAGGAACCCATTTAAAAACGTTTTACATAAATGACATGATGCTTGTTGATGCGTTATTTGTGAGTTATTCGACTTTGAAGTTATTGGAGCGTCGCTCATGAACTGGCTTTTGCGCGCCAAAGGAGAGGGCGTTCCAACAAGGCAGAAAGCGTGCCAAGCAGGGAAAAAGTTATTTTTGTAATATATGGCGTAATTCATTTTTTTGCCAACCTCGCAGAGCCTGAGCCCTCTTCCAGGATGTTTTAGTTGAAAGCACAATAAAGGTTATAACCCCAAAAATATTAGTGTGACTGGAATAGTGAAGACTTAAATTGGTATGCTCTCAACATCACTTGCAAGATGGCAGTGACCGTAGGACGTTAGCAGAACCGTACGAGTGAATATCGTAGATTTAATATAATATTTTCATAGCGTAATATTTTTTCGACATAACACAACCTCTATTGCGTTATTAACTAAAACATATGAGAAGTGGGTTCAGGCTCCGCGGGGTTGGCAAATAATACATTACAAAGTAACCAAGCATGCTCAAATGGCTCAAGCGCGCAACGCAACTGCTATGGAAGACGAAAATTTAAAAGTTGAATAACTCTGAAATAACGCATCGGCAAGCCGAATGTCATTCATGTAAAACGTTTTTAAATGGGTTCCTTTGGCGATTCTTTGGAATGGAATTTTTAATTTCCATGGATCCCCTAAACTGTATATTGACCAAATTTAACATACTGCCATAACTCATTAAATACTCATTTCTCAAAAAATTGCATAGATAAAAAAGTTGTTTATTTTGTTGTAATTACCATCATACAAGCAACAAAATTTCGAAAATCGATTAGTTGCATCTCCTTAACATTTACCAATTTTTGTCTAAAAAAGCAATGTCAAGATTTGTGTATAATGTGTTGTATATGCCCTCAATGTGTAGGGTCTTATAGATAAGTTTGTACAATCTCTTATTTTGGTTAAACATTAATAGATCAGCAAATAATAAAAAAGAAAGTTATGAAATTTTGTTAGTTTATTACACTGGCCATTGGAACAAACTGTCAACTCAATATGGCCATGGTTAAGGCTTCAATACACTTGCGGGACTTGGAAGCCGCACGAGTGATATAAACCAGTTTAACAACATCGTTACCACTTTTGCTGGAGGTCCATGACGCTGTTGAGGTGATTCGCACACACTATGCTTTTGATTTGCATCCAGAAAAAGTCCGAGGGGTTCACGTCAGATGAGTTGGAGAGCCACAAGTCCTCTCAACATCACACGCTGAACCCCATGAGCAAGTTGACCATTGAATTGCCATGAGAGCTGGGGCTGATTCCTGTTGGAACACGTGCTTCTTACTAGCAGCCTTGCTCTACATCCTAGGGATGAGTTTTTTCCTCCAGGACCTTACAATAATAGACTGCAACATTAATACTCTCCTGATTGGCAGAGAAGTGAGTTAGCACTTTGCCATGCAAATTACCATAATGCTAGCTGGCTTCTTTGTTATTTTGTGTTGGACCACAATACTCAAAGAGATGATCTAGTGGCCAGTGTGTGTATGGAAGATCCTATCATCTTTAAAAATCTTACCACAAATAAACTTTATGATTGAGCCATTTGACTTCACCCAGTTCAACAATTTCTGTCAACTGTTCAATCAAACTTCTTTTATCCTGTTGATGAAAAGATGCCTCATACCTTGTGCATAGGAGGTTAGGCCCAGCTGTGTTAGTTCTCAGTGGATTGTAATGATGTTGGCAGCCCTCTTCTTGGCTAATGTTGATAGTGGCATGGTTGGATTTGCTTTGGCACTCCTTTTGAAACCAGCTAAAAAGCAAGGCTTTGGAATTTTTTCATTCTTTGCATTGCGTGGGCCATTTAGTTTATGTCAGACTTATCAAAACGCATTGAAAAATGAAAAGTTTGTCTGGGGATGTTTTAGCAATTTTGCAATATTGGTAGGACTGGGGCCATTGCGACAAAGTTGGCATATGGCTGAATGTTTGACTTGCTCCATTGCGCAATGTTGATCCCTCAAAGTCTAGTAGTCAAGTAGCTGGCTTGTTAGATTATTAATTACCAGCTATAATTGGGTTGGATCAGTGTTGCCAGTTAGCACTGGAGAAGGCTTGGCAATGTCTTGACAAACTTGTTCAGATTTAGGTGTTAAACCCTGTATGTACTAGTAGTTTTACGTGTACTGACCTGACTTAGGTTCAAACCGTTGTATGACGTGTTAGTTAGAATCAAATGTGGTCTCAAGTTGGTAACTATGCACCTGTATATAGCTGTAATAGTAACAAAAATGAAATTCCTGTTGCAGGAAACAAACACTCTAATAGCATGTATGCACATAATTTGGGATGAGTGGAAACATAGTATCTATGGCACATAAATGTTATAGGCTTTATAATTAGGGCTTGTTTTTCATTTCTTGTAAGATGAAATTATTCTCTGGATCCTTGTCTCACCATGCACGTGTACTGTAGGAAATTTTCAATTTCTCTGTGTTGAAGAACCTGAATGTCCTGTGTTGAAGCACTGAATAATCAGAATGTCTTGAAAACCCATTTAGGAAATTTTTTAAATTAGAAATAGTTAACTAAAGATTATTACTTGAATAATTAGTTTTGCTAGTACAGAATGATTTTCAGGGGCTGCTTGGGTATGGAGATCCTCTAACTAAACTTCTTTGCTTTGATATGAGGTGTAATTCTACACTACATCTCATTCAATTTATTCAAGAATTCAGTTGATATGTTTGTAAGTGTTAATAAGTGAAGAACTGTCTTTTTCAAACATATTCACTATTTTCTAGGTGGAGGAAGAGTAAGCAGTACAAGCAGTAACAGTAGTGTTGCCATGGAGGGAGGTTCCTTGACCTGTGACTCTGGCTTCAATGAGCTCACTCCCCCACGTCTGCTGGAGGAGGAGCAGCAGTCCCAGCCCACCTCAGCCACTGGCAGCCTCTCTAGTCATTCCCCTCAACCACAGTGGGTGGAGCTTCCTTTGGTGCAAAATTAACTCTTAACTTGATATTACTCTGTTTTAATGCTTGTATATTAAATTTAGGCTTTTTTTTCTAGATACTAGTATAAGGTGTTATGGTTAGAATGTTTCCAAACAAATATTCGCTACTCTTGCTTATACTCGTATTATAAAACTGTTCAAATTTTTTATGAGAACTGTAATGTTATACTAGAAAGATGACCAACAAAAATTGAATGTATGAATTCAATTGCAGTGGCATAAAGAGGAGTCACGCAAGTTGCATTGATGAGGACGATGAAGAGACAGCTCCTCCAGCACGCCGGTCACCTGTCACTTCGATGTCCTTGAGTGCTCAGCGGAACTCCTTTGCTACTTCTGTTACCCAGTCTCCCTCTAAATCTCACCGTTCAAATTCTCCTTCGCCATCTCGGCATTTCCATACTCACCACAGCTCCATTGCTCCTGCTAACCCTGGTGACGTCAATGATGGGGACGACAACTCTGTCTCGAGTGATGACTCTCGGGTCAGCAGATTATCAAATGGCGATGCTGGTGGTGAAGGCAGTGATTGTGGAGAAGAAGGCACCCCAGAGCCTGCACACTGGGTGCAGCAGCAGATGCGGCGTGGCCACAACCCCAGAGCCGTTCTCTCAAGGGTTAGTTGCTTCTCTCCATTCTAGGAGATGGTCTAGTTCAGAGTTTGCGTGTGGCATTTTTGTTTCTGCCATATTCTGCGTGTTCCTTAATTACATCTGTAGAATTTGTGAGGTGTTTTGAGAACAATTATTATTTTTATTCCATAACATAGAGCTTGAACATGTATAATTAATTGATCGTATGTTACTATGGCAGTACATTCAACTGCTCAAAATGCAATTTTAACTAGGTGTTTGAATTTTTTATATAGGATTGGTTAGGTTAGGATAGATTTAGGTGCAATAGTTTAGATTTGGATGAATTTAGGTAGAATAGATTAGGGTAGATAGGGTGAGGATAGGGAGGTTAGGTCAGGAGAGGATGAGTTAGATCAGGTCATGTTATCAAAGATTATGCTGAATAGACAAAACATCAACTTTTAACAAGCACAGCTAGTCCTATATTAATTCTGCTTGTTTAATAGTTTTTCTATCTTCTATGGACAATATAGATATTGAATGTGCAATTGTGATAAGATGCTCGAAAAATTATGGTATGTTAGTGGAATGTGAATATTTCAGGTCATTTAAGAGTAGGTCAGATTAGGTTAAGTTAGGACAGGTTTGGTTGAGATATTTAATTTTGGTTTGAATTGGTACAAGTTTATAGTAGTCAAGGTTATTGGTAGGGTTAGGATACAAGTTATGTCAAGGTTGTATTCCCCTTAGGGGGTATAATATAAGCAGTAGGTTCAGTTAGGTTGGTCTTTCTTATGCTGTGGGAACTGGCTACTCCAGAGGGTTTACCATTACATGACCTCAGCAATAGATTGGCATTTGGAACTTATGTTTTTCAAGTTTTACTTACCAAATCGAAGTACCAGTTTAAGGCTTGTTTGGGTATTGATGGTTCTTAATTTATATGCTTCAAGTAGGAAATTTTAGATCCTCAAAATAGTGTTCAGAGGTATTTCACTTGGAAGCATTCTGAATTTAATAATTTTCAAGACAATTTGTTGCATTTTCCCATTAAAAATAATGCTGAAGTATTCTACACGAATTATTTAAATTTTTTGCAACTAATTCATTAAAGCAAATGAGGTCAACTTGTGTATGCAATTTGTTTTAATATTCAACTTTGAGTGATGAACTTGATGCTGGAAGCTCTAGTAAATCATCCTACCTGTTTGTGCAGGGAAGAATTGAGCAGTTTGACTAACTGTAGTTCTTAGTTTTCCCATTTCTCCAAACCACCATTGAACATCTCATTACCAGTTCCTGTTCATCAATAAAAAATGAACTAAGTATTTTTAACTTTTATTTCTGGTTTAAATGTTGAAAATTGATGGCTTTGTGCTTTTTCTTACACCAAACTGTTGGAGAATTTAATCGTAAATGCGTGATTGTGCAGGTGCTGGGTGCAGATCCTAGCGACATCCCAGAGCATGTGAGTGATGAGATGATCTGGCGGCTGTTGCTCAACGTGCTCACTGACGGCCCCAGGCGGGAGAGGCTGAGGCACCTGAACACCATGGACGACGCGGTGCGACTCATGCGCACCTCCCGCAGAATCATCGTGCTCACCGGCGCTGGGGTCAGTGGCTCAGTATTCTTCTGCTCGTGCCATTTTCTTCATTGAGGCTGCTACTATAATAGTAGTACTAAGTCATAGTACTATTTTGGTTACTGTAGTTATTGTTAAGCTCAATTTCAGTGATGGTGATTAGTATATTTTGTGCGTTTTGATGTCCTTGGATGAGAAATTATATATCGTGTGCGTTAGCTGAACTTATACTGTCAGAAAACTGTGTTTTCTTAATGCTCAACTAGAGAATGCTTGGAAATTAAACTGATGCTTATAAAAACTAGATTGTGTGTAAAGCTTGAGACCAACCTGTGTTTTTTCAGTTTTTTTTATCGAGTTTGCCGCTTTCTTTGGCACTAAAAAATTAGTTTAAAACTTACGATTTAACTGTATGTATTTTGTAGACTAAGTTTTTTTTATTATGCCTTACATGTTTTATGATTAATATTCCTCTCTTATATTTACTTCAAGGATATAAAAAGTAATTACTTTACTTATCGAATTGTCAGGAGATCATCCCGGTTTTTCAACTTTTTTCGTCCGATTCGTTTGAAAATTGGCCAGTATATGTATTTTGTGAAAGTAAACCTTATTTACTCCTGTCATTTTTTCGATTTAGGCCTTAGTTTTTTTTTGACGAAAAATGAGTTTTTTGGTATATTTTTATTGATAATTTAAAATGTGATTCGTCCTCGAGTTTTGATGCTAGAACAAAACCAAAGACAGTTTAAGATCTCTTGGAACATTTCTAACAAACTCAAATAGGCTTTTTTTCAAATTCAAATTTTTCAATTTTTTTCGAATTTTTTGAAATTTCAAAAATCAACAACGATTTTTTGGGTTTAGAGTTGTATATTTTTTTGAATAATTCCAATTTGAAAAAGAAGCCCATTTGAGTTAGTTAAATATGTTTCAAGGATTCTAAAACTGTCTTTGGTTTTGTTCTAGCATCAAAACTCAAGGAGTCCCATTTTGAATGTTGCAAGTTATTTTTTATGGGTAAATAGCCATAACTAAATTTTTGGTTGAAGTGTAATATAATGAACAATTTATGTAATTGAATGCAGTTTTAATTTTATTTCGATGATTTCCATACATAACTTCATACTCACACTGTGGATTGTGATTTCCCCCAAAAATGAAATTTTTTAAAAATATGAAATTTTTGTTTTCAGTCTGATTCTTATGAAATTTGATTATGATATGTAACCTTTGAAAAGAAACACAATTTATTCTATTCATTTTTTTGATTTAGGCCTTAGTTTTTGAAAAAATTGACATATTGGTTTTTAGGTATTGATATTTCACTGGTATTGATATTTCAAGATGTATCTCCTCATTCAGTTTTGATGCTAGAACAAAAACAGACAGTTTTAGAAACCTTTGAACATTCCTAACTACTTCAAATGGGCTTTTTTTTCTATTTGCCATTTGTTCTCTTTTTATATGGGGTTGAAAAATGAAGGGGAGTAAAATTTTTAATTTTCGAGCCCATTTCAACCCCATATAAAAAGAGAATAAGTTGGAAATGGGAAAAAAGCCCATTTGAGTTTGTTAGGAATGTTCCAAGAATTCTAAAACTGTCTTTGTTTTTGTTCTAGCATCAAAACTGAATGAGGAGATGCATCTTGAAATATCAATACCAGTTAAAAATTTGGGTTTCCTTCCTTCCCCCCTGAAGGAGGAATCTATTGTCCGTAGCGCCATAAAATTTTAGGACCGAATAGTCCACCACCTAAGGGTCCTTTTCCAACAAAAACATGAGAAATGACCATCGGAGCGACAGGGGCCTGGGATGATCTCTTCAAACAACTTTTTTTTAATGAATGTGTCCAATGTGACTTAAGAATTTTTCACCTTATTACACTAGAACTCTTGTATTTTGAACTTTAGCTTGTTCTTGTCTTAATTAAACTTAATCTCAGCAACTGATTTTGTAGAAACTTTACAGTTGAAGTAATATTCATATGATTGTACCTACATGAAATGATGGATTAAATTGTTATAAAATTAGCTTCTGGATATTTATTTGATTTGCATTCTAGAAGCCCCTTGGTTCTAGAGTAAATTTATTTATTTTTATGTTACAGCAAGGTAGGACTTGAATTTTTTCTCTAAGCTTCAGAGATATAAATAAATGGGTGGGCAGCTGTCATCCCCTATGGGGTTATTGGCTGCCCGTGCTAGCGGTGTGTGCGTGGCTTTGTAGGTGATCTTTTGAAAGATCAACTGGGGCTCTTATAAGATGACAAAAATGTGGGTGACAAAGCGGTTTTTGTGATGGCTGTTACTATGTTTCCATAATGGTGATTGTAACAAACTTTGAATAACGATCATTTGATGTGTTTTTGCTGAAATGATGTAAATTTTTTATTTATTGAACTGTGAGACCTATTGCGCGATATAGTACGAATTACTGAAGCGCTAGCAAAACGATGCTAATACTACTACTACTACTACTACTACTACTACTACTACTACTACTACTACCTACTCCTCAAACATATACTTTCCTTCCTTTTTTAGTGTTGAATCTGTAGTACGGTTGTTTTTCTGACTTGGATAAATTTAATACAAGACCTACCTATTGTATCTAAGGAAATATGAAATCTAGTTCGTAATTAAGAATGTTCATAACTTAGGATACCTTTTACGCGAGATATTCATAATTGAAGGGTTTCACTAAAGCCTATATATGCACTTACTCTATTTTTTGTGTACGACTGTTTGAAGGAGGAAACGAGTGGAGCTAGTTGGTCTTCAGTCCAGCTAGTATTTTGGTTTGAAAATCTTATATTCTTATTAAAGTTTGGCAGTTAAGAACAATGTTTTGTAGCACGATGAGTTCAGTAAGGTTGCATGATTTGTAGGACTTTACTGACAGTTTTGAGTTATGTGCTTCGTCTAATTGCATGAGAAATTTGTATTCATGTGGGACTACAATATTGGAAGGATTTTCCCATTTTATCACTTTTCTGAGATCATTGTTGCAATACCTTGGTTTGTACAGTATTCTGCAAAATTGCAGGATTAATTGCTGAGAAATTTGTTAATTTATCACAACTGATGCCTATCACAATTGATAGGCATATATTTTTTGCATTTTATCTATTTGATTTATTTTCAAATTTATTTTCAAATGTTTACTCTACACTTTACTCTTCAAGAGCTCATGTATGCTTCTATTTGCTAGCATCTCATTTGTTCGACGCAAATGTGTGCAGGTATCAGTGTCGTGCGGCATCCCGGACTTCCGTAGCCGCGACGGCATCTACGCTCGTCTGGCAGTGGACTTCCCTAACTTGCCAGATCCGCAGGCAATGTTTGACATTAACTTCTTCAGGCGCGACCCCAGACCTTTTTTCAAGTTTGCTCGTGAGATTTATCCCGGCCAATTCACGCCCTCACTTTGCCACAGGTATGTAGAAGTGGTGATCGTGAATGAACTGATTAAACGCCTATTTAGTGTCTTTGGTGGCGAAACTCAGTGTATAATAATAAACATATGCTAGAGGGGCGTTGTGCATTGCTGTACAATGAATTTTTCTGATATTTTGCTCATATGAAACGCTGTTTGATATAGCAAAATTGCATTCTTTAGAACCAAAGGGTGCGGTAAGCAATGTGTATAAGCTGATTTTTCCTTGGTAAAGTTAAGTAGCCAGACCTAGTTTACTTCGTTTGCTTAATTGCTTGCTGAACACTCAAGCTGATCTTCTTTTCTTGTTGTAGTGGAAAGATAGTTGTGGGAAGACTATTCATACTTGGAACAGACAGCCTCGTGACGGGAGTTAACAGAGCTAAACGTATGAAAAATTTGGAGAGAAATTAGAAGTTTTATTCGAGAATTTTATGTTGTTGAATAATAATATGATTTTCTCAATTAAAATACATTGATCTTAATGAGGGGAAAAAGCAACTAGCTGTTTTTCACTATACATATACGTCAATCTTCAAGGGAAGGATAAACGTTTTATGGCAAATTATTTGCTTGCACAGTTGTTAAAAGTCTATGCTTATCCAATTAACTCCAGGGTGTCTCTACTAGGTAGTAAAGTAGTAAAAAGTAGTAAAATTTGGAAAGTAGTAAAAAAAGTAGTAAAAAGTAGTAAAATTTACCTCAGGGTAGTAAAAAAAATTGTTAAGTGGAATAATTCTCTGAAAATTTAAAGTAATGTTACATATTTATATAGAATGTAGAGAATTTTTTTAGATTTATTTTTACCATGATCAGAAATTTGCCTTAATTTATGGGAAATATTCCTGTAGAGTGGGTGTAATTTTAGGATTGGAGCACACAAAATGGAAAAAAGTTTCAAAATTTTTGCGAACAACAGTAAAAACAGTTCACTCTTTCATTTCGTTTGATCTGAAAGTTATCTAGTTGTTTTATGATGGAAGGTTCATTTGAGCCATTTTATTATTAACAAATTATTGAGAGAAAACAAGAAAACGGCTTTCGCTTTGATGCGGTAATCGAGGTTTCATAAATCGTATAAATATAAATTTAAAAAATGTAATGCCAGTGTCGATGCACTGTTGAAAACACTTCTATACGTGCGCTCTTACTCTGAGATACAAGCTTAGGAACTTGTGATATCAGGGATTAGTATTGAAAATAAAACAAGGATTTAAAAATTGTGCATTTATGATTATGAGGTCAACATTTAACATCTTTTGTTTTTACATCTCAAATATTCATTATTCTATCTCAAGGAAAAATGAAATAGCATAGCTACATATTTTTTTGTTGAAGCATATCAAGTGGCTTTGATTGAAATATGTTTGTCAAGTAAAATAATTTATATTTTATTACGAATTACGATTCTTTTAAATGTAAAACATCTTGTGAACTTTTTCTTTTAAATTTTATGAATAAACATTAACAACTAGCCAAAATTTTCAAACAGGTAGTTGTACTTAACACTAAATAACTATTACATTTTATTGGATTTCATCTTTAGTGGATGCAGTTACCCGTTAGATATATAGCATAGTTAGCGTAATTGTTCTTTTTGTATACTTGATGCTCAAAAAATAAAGTATTCTATTCAAAAACGTAAGCACAAAAATAAAATTATTCTCAATTAGCTTCTAGAGAGTCCTGCTACATTTTCAGATGAGTAAGTTGTGAATCAAACTTATTACATTTCAATTCCTCCTAATGAATAATGTTTAATTCAAAGTCATATATTTGGCTGGTAAGGTCTTGATTATCATAAACTTGATGTAGCCTTCCAATTCTTATTCCAAGACAAATATTCTCACACTCCAAGTTGTTGCGGCAGGATAGAAACATTGCAATGACGTCAAAGGAACTTCTCCGCAGTTCATTTATATCCGGAGAGTGTTTTTTTGGACCTGAGCTTGATTGTGAGCAGTATTATCTACTTTGAAAACACGAGTTTATTCTGTCCACTTCGATTTGGGGAACAACTATTTACTGAAACTATAAATGTTTTTTTTTTAAATTACCTCTTTGTAAAACTGAAAGTGTTCTTTTTCCAGTGACATTAATTTATGTCCAAATACAGAAAGAATTATGCTATAAAATTATCTTTTAATACAATGTGTCATCATTTGAATGAGAGTTTAGTTCCTTTGAAGTTTCTTTTGGCAGTCATGACGATTCAGTTACCTCCAGGATGTCGTCATAGCATGGAGATGCTCCCTGTAATCAAAGTTCATTCTTCTACGAAATGTATACAGGAAAGCTACATGAAATTTGAATTTTCGTGATTTGTTCCGTGATATAACATGTTCATAACCTATTTGTTATTATTGATCGCAATTAGGATGCCGATTTAAATTTTGAGGTACGATAGAAATAGTTTACAAACTCATATTTCCAAAGTGCCATAGTGTTAGGTCATAATAAAATTCCTTGATATCCTGCTGTAAAGGGATCTGAAAATCCCCTGGTGTCTACTAGTTTCCAGTCAGTTTATTATTTTTTACATATGATGAACTGTTGCCCTCATAGTTGAAAGATGTTAAGACAAGGTCTTTGCCAAACTTTTGTTGGAGTCCATTTAGGACAGGGTACCTTAGGAATTTAGGTAACTTTTTTGCAGTAAAGCTTCGGTTGCTCCAATTAGTATTAAGTATTTCAAGTATTAAGAAACTTGGAGCCTTTTTTGAATCTTTGGTATTGCGTATATTATTGACTCAAATTACTCCTTATAGGCCGATTGTTTACATCTGGACATTTGGACAACATTCATTGTGTGAAAAAAGGTAGTATTTTTTTGCTGTTGAAGGTAGTAAAAAGTAGTAAAATTTGGAAATGAAATATCAGTAGTCACCATGATTACTCGCATTCGATTACTGTATCCTCAATTTCAGTTGATCGGCTGATAGAAACTTGCATCATTGTGCGTGTACTAAGTTAATCTTATGTGCAGGTTTCTCCGGTGCATGGAGAGCCACAACAAACTCTTGCGTAACTACACCCAGAACATCGACACATTAGAGCAGGTTGCTGGGATCAGCAATGTGATCCAGTGCCACGGATCTTTTGCTTCTGCCTCATGCCAGAGATGTGGGTTTAAAGTTTCTGCAGGTGCCATTAAAGAAGACATATTCCAGCAACGAATCCCTATGTGTGCCCACTGCACTCCCCCATCTACGCCCCTTCTCTGTTACGGCTCGCGAGACGCCATTTATAGTCACCACGGTGGCGACACCCCGACACCTCCTATGCATCCCTCAGCGTCACCGTGCGCCTCGCCTGCTTCACCACAGCCTGGTGCTGCCGGTGCTGAATCTTCTCGGCAATCTATCAGTCCCGCGCATAATTTGGACCTGACTGACTCACCCACACATAATAATGATGATGATGATGATGACAGCAACCTGGAAAGCTTTAATTTGAGTGAGTAACCTTCAAATGAGTCGTTACTGTAGTTAGCATCTGCTTGATATTATTTCAATTGGGGAAATAAATACATGTTCTGGCTTTGGCCTTAATACAGCTGTTATTTTAAGCCCTCCGATATGAAAGCAGCTTCTTTATTTCTGCGTTAGTTATACCCTGGTGGAAAATTTACCATGAAATTCTTCTTCTTGCGTTAGTTATAAATTGTACAGGTGTGAAAGCATTTTTCTTCCATCTATATCGTGTCATTTTATTTGACTGGAATTCTGCAATTGAGTTATGAAAGTGAAATTTTTTACATTCTCAATGCAAAAAAGTTCTGCTTGGCTCCTTGACATATTGATTTCAGTGCATAGTTCAATTCTCTTCTATTTCTTGTTTGATTAATCCTCGTTTTCAATTATGAATTGTAGCATCACTCTGTGCGCGGAACGAGAGCAACAGCGTAATGATGCAGTCGCAGCCTATCATGAAGCCAGATATTGTGTTCTTCGGAGAGGGACTTCCTGATGAATTCCATGACAGCATATCTGAAGATCAGAACCAGTGCGATCTGCTCATCGTTATTGGATCGTCGCTTAAAGTTCGACCTGTTGCCCACATACCTAGTAAGTTTCTAGAATTAACATTGCTGTGGCTATTGGCTTTGGTTGATTAACGTCATCCTTCTTGCACTATTTTTATGTGGCACATAAACATACGTATTTATAGTGTTGGAGTGTGGTTACTTCTCAGGGGGATACAACTATTGATTTTATGGGAATTAGCACTCAGGGGAAGATATGAGGGAGGGTAGCCTTTCTTTATGTTGAAATATAACGTTTTATTTTTTTATGACTATTTTTTTCAGTGCACTATTGTCTGTTTTTCAGCACCACTGCTTTCTTCGTCAACTTTCATCTTGTTTCACAAACTTCTTTCTGAACTTTTTCTTCCTATGCATCCTATGCGTAGATTCTGTGTTCTCTTGCGTACACATTAAATGGTGCCTTCCTTTCTTTGGATTGTTTTTTTTTTGCGGTTAGGGAGGCTTAAACCAACATTTCATTGAATCAAGTGTGTTGTATAGTGCTAAATCTGGTGAGTGACTGAACCTTATTTGTAAATAAGAAATTTTTTCGTGTAACTGCTCTTCAGATGCAGAGGAAATTGTCAAATTAGAACTTCGGTATCAATATTCTTTTTGAAAATCATAAAGTTATTAGCATACATGTCCTTGCTTAGTGGAATGTGATGTAGGTTGCATTTTAGAAGTAATGCCTTCTTCATTGTTAATGTGTTTTTATTCATACAGATTCGATCCCTCCTCACGTTCCTCAAATTCTCATAAATCGCGAGCCTCTCGATCACTTGACTTTTGATATCGAGCTCCTGGGAGACTGCGATGTAATTGTGAACGAACTTTGCCATCGGTAAGTGTTTGTAGAATCTTAAACTCATTATTAGTGAAGCTGGAAGCCTTATTGTATATCATGAATATTGTAGTTTAGGTGTTCAGTTCTTCTTCATGATTTAATTTTAAAAACGTTTCTTAAATGAGTAAAGTGAAAAAGGGAAGGAAAACAGCAATATGAAAAAAATATTCCCTCAACTGAGATACGAGCGGTCGGTGTAGTGGCTGCTTGTGTTGAAAGGTGTTGGGTATGTGCACTTGGATGAAATGAAGGTTTCGGTGCACACAAGTGTGAAAAAAAAATTGTAAAATTTTTTTCAAGCTTTTCTCTTCGCAGTGATGCTAACGACGTGTTGGCTCTGTTTTTCATTTAATTCATCATTTGAAGTTCAAGCTAAAGGAAAGTTTTAATGCACATTCATATTCAGTTCAGGCAGCATCAAGGCAGTTTCCTGGCACTGCTATCGGAGGCCATCATATTCTTCAATGTTGAGTTTTTATTTTTATTAAACCTTAATTACTCTCCGAATGTTTCACAAAAGAGTATTCGAAGCATAGGATAGTATAAAACATATAGAACACTAGCATTTAAGCTAAACATTACAATAATGCTATGCAATCCGTAAAGGTTTGTGTATTACGTGAAGGCTTCCTATAATTTGATTGGGATTGTGCTCATAAGTAACTTTATGGCAATTAGTTTTGGGTACTATTTCGGAGCTTCTAGAACATCAGTATCTCAAATGTGTCGGTCAGCCCTATGGTGAAGATTGCATTGGAGTACGAGTAGATTATAAGTAACTGGCGTAGTGAGTCTAGGTTTCTTTGTGAGCGCACTGTGCTGTCACGGTCCTGAGAGGGTTCCAGCATGGGTAAGACCCTCGACCGAAGTATGAGTGGGTTGCTATGTCCCCAAAGCTTGGATGCCATTTGTAAAACTCGCTTTGCTTAAAAGGCAACTTATGTTTTCCTAGCTTAAGCTAGAGGAAGTCTATAGCTGCAAATTGAGAGAGATTCTGGTGGAAACGTAACTCTAGATTTATCATTTTTATCCTGATTGAAGTAATAATGCTTGATGAATTTCTGGACGTGACTATCTCCTAAAAGCTTAGGCCTCTATTAGATCTTATAAAACCACCGCCTCCATCTGAAGGCGACAGTGGATTGCTGCTGCTGACGGACGAAAGTAATTCGCGTGTTCGGTGGAGGCGAGCGTGACGTTTGCTGCTCTAGTAAATAATGTTCCTTCTATGTACTACTACGAGTAGTTTATGTTGGATTATCAAATCGCCGTGGAAACATTTCAATGTATGTCTCTTTCATTTTGGGGCTGGTCAATTTTTTGAGGATTGTTTTTCTATTTCGATAGAAAATAACTTCATTTTAGCTCTCATTCGATTTTCTTTTTTTTTTGCTCGAGTGATGTTTTATGTATTATTTTTGGTAATCTTTACTACAAAAAGTTAACTAATTTTTTTACCTATTTTCATGTTAAATTCAATTTTCTTTCATTGCGTCTCTCATTTTTTTTCTTTCCATTGTGAGCTTTTAGTAGGAATTTTCCATCTTTATCATCGTGCTTTGTTTTTATGACAAATATCATACTAGTAGATTTCCATTTCACTTATTTCTATTACATTAAATATTCAATGATAACGCAAATTCATGAAATGGAGATCGCAGAGAGATCATATGGTTTTCATGAAAAATCAGGTCGAGATAGATATTAATGAAATTAGCTATTTAATCAATTACCTTTATTATTATTTGTTGTTCGTTTTTGCAGGTTGGGACCTAGTTGGACAAATGTTTGCAACAGCGATGTGCGCCTCACAGAAATAAGAGACTTGCCTCCAAAAACTGAAACTCCATCGTCCAGCCCTGCCTCAGCCAGGCCGACTCCTGGCGCTGGTGAGAGTGACGTCGCTGCGACAGGAGCGGGTGTCACTGTGGCTGCTGTGGCCGATGCTCCGCATCCCAAGGACGAAGATGACATAGAAGCTCTGCGCGCTTGTTGGGCTCCCAAAATTCGTGAAAGTGTTGCTGCTAGATTGCCTGGTGAGGAATGCAACATTCTTTTGTGTTCATAGTGCTTCGTATAGGATTTTAATGTTGGCATCATGTTTAGGAGAAGTAAGAGGTTAGATATATGATGAATATTTATTAAATTTCGAAGTTCACCTCTCAGTATGCATAGGATAAATGGGGAATAGGTTTAAGTTAGTTAGGTTTGCCGATCATATGCCATAGGGAGCGGGTTTTTCAGGGGAGATAATGTAAGGTTACCTCAGCTGTAGATAGACTTCCGGGTCAGGCTTAGGGTTTTTGGTCAGACTTATATGTCCACTATGCTTCCTTCAATTTTCATGCGGCCTTCGCTATCTCGTCTTAGTCGTTTCTTCCTCTTCATTTATAACTTGAGGTTCTATGCGTAGGATATCCTATCTGAGAACACACCTTGTGCATATATTCCTAGTTTTATACATTCATTATTAAATGTCCCCTCTCTTCGCGCTCTTGAGATCGCCTTTGTTCTTGCTTACTCACTCATATAACAAAAATAATAATTTCGAAATCCATTGAGCATAGTTGTAATACTAACGACTCGTTGTTTTTTCAACTGAAAATGTGAGTGTTGTCCATGAACAATATTGATAGTTGAAATTAGTAGAGGAAAAAAAACAGAGAAAAGGGCTGTGGCGGATACGAGCGTACTAGCAGAGATTGCTATCATGGCTTGCAAAAACTACGATAGTGTTTTGATAACTCACTGAAAGAAGTGAGGCGTAGCTACGCCTCCATGGTTTAAGGCCGATTCAAAATGACGGATAAACTTTGAAAGTAAATAGTGATAATCATTCATTCCTTTTTGAGACTCTCATTAATACTCTCATCTCCTTTGTGCAGTTGTTAATTTTGTTGCTCGTTTTAATTTTCAGACAACTGTTATTTGTACAACGGCGGCCATCGGTACGTCTTTAAAGGCGCCGAGGTCTTCTATGACCCCGATGATGACGTTGAAGAAGACGATGACAGTCAAAACCAAGATGACGATGATGATGACGGCGACGAGGAAGGAGAATTGGTCGATAATGACGATGATTCATCTCCAGTGCGCGAGGCGTCTTCACATTCTTCAAACTCTAAGTTGGCTACTGGCGATACTTGCTCAATGGCCGCCTCTAAGAAGGAATACCCTGCAAGTTTCAACTTACAGAATGTAGAAAATACGGCTACGGGTGTGTCGCCGCCTCATAGTTTGGATGATGTTGTAGAAGCTGTGCAAGCTGTGGAGGAAGCAGACCAACTTCTTTACAATTCTGGTGACACCGTTGCCCACAGTGATTGCGCCCGTCGAACTCTGAGTTGCGACAGCAGCACTAGCAGCAATAGTTGCCTGCTGTCGACAGCTGCTACCGTCACTATCGAGACTCCGTCCGTCCAGGAGATGGACTCCTTGTTGTCAGGTTCAGAGCAAGAGGAAGACTGCGTAGACAATGACTGGATGACACTGCATGCCAGCTTGGCCGATACACCGTCATTTGGCTCAGAGGTAGCTGCACCTACACTTCGTTCTATTGAAGGTTGCAGTCGTCCAGAGTCGCAGACTCGGTTCAATGAACCATCAGAGCCTGCATCGAAATTGAATGATAAAATTGAATCCATAAGTCGTACTTCGGTTGCGCTTTGACTTTCTTTTCGATTAGTCCAGTAGTGTATTCTTTTTGAGGGGGATTTTATGTTTTTATGGGATCTCTTAACTCGTGCTAAAGGACAGTTTATCTTCAGTGTTTTGTTGGGAAGTGTTTGTTTCAATTTCTGAGACACTTCCTTAAGGTGCAAATTAGAAATTGGAAACGTAGTGTACATAGAAGTAATTTTACGTTTTTATTTCGTCTTTCCTTCCTCCTCAATTTCTTCCAGCTAGTGTTCGAGTTCAAGGTTGCTCGTTTTCTCGTAGTCTTGAAGGTAATACGTATGTGTTTGTAAATACTCGAACATTGTTACAAGTTTTTACATTATTGACTACGAAGGTAATTGTGAACTGAAGTTTGCGTACAAGATTTCTGTTATGCTGTAATGTTAGGGTGCTTGTACATAAGACCTATTTTCAGTCAAATAAAGTTGTGAATTGTGATTCTGTCGCATAGCTACCTCGTTATGTAGGGCGTAGTGTTTTTGGTCAGACTTCAAAATGACACTAGTTTTTACTAATCAGCTCATACATACCCAGTATGACTTTTTCGTTTTAGCATCAATTATTTTTGCTGCCAAATCATAGTCTATGCATGGTGCGGCTATAATCATAGATGCTTCAGTGAAAAATTTGGACGGGGTAACAAGAGTTGGTTACAAATCCCCGAAGTTGCTAATTGGTCTTAAATCCCGAGAGAGATACTGCGACTGTGGATTACAATATTTCACATTATTTTTCCGTTCCGTTTCATCTCAATTTTATTCATTCATCTCTATTTTATTGTTACAATTGGCCTCTAGTGCTGAACAATATTCGCGAAGTGGATGGGAGCCCGAACTGATGTGTAATAGTAGACTGATTGGCTGGAAGATAGGGATTGTGTTAAAAATCATTGCTTTTGAGCATTTGATCACGTTATTTTTTTGCGGAATCCCTAGTATAGCCCAGTTAGTGCAGCATAGCTTGTAACGTAATTTTGCCCTTGAAATTGATTGACCAAATGTATAGTTCCATTGAAAGTACCTAGTAGTGCATTTGCTCCTGTTGTTACTATCTTCGACTCTCTACGTAGCTGCCAGTGTAGTCTTCGAAATCTCTTAATTTCGAGGATTATAGGCTCGCTAGTAAGGTTTCATCTGATGTTCATATTGTAAATATGTAGCTACTTCATATCAAGAATTATGTTCAAAGTGTGTTAGGATAAGGCACTGAAGTTGCATTTTTTGTTACAAACTGCTGTACTTAGTTTTGGATAGAAACCGCAGTCTGTATTGATTGCTTTTTTTTTGGCGTTTTAACTTCTGAGTTTGGCTTTACTCCAAAACTTGATAATCTTAAAAGCAAGGTTGACGGAGGTTTTCGGTTGTTGGCCGAGACTAACTTCATATTTAACTAGTTTTCGTATGCCAGTGTTGTAATTAAATTAAAAGGTGATCGAATAAAAAGAAGTTTGAAAATACTCACTTTGAATTTCAATTTCGTTATTCTAAAATTTGTGTTAGCTATTTGAATGTGTCTTTCAGTGATTTTTTTTCATATTTGACAGTGAAATTTCGTTTAAGCTTTTAGATCTGATCTCCTGCTGTGGTTTTACTGTTTAATTGGTTTCGAAGTAGGTAAGCAAAATATTTAGCTAAAACTTAAATTCTTTAGGTTTATTCGACTTAATTGAGCAAAAGATCTCTAATACGCTACCACTCACTGGAGAACACAATCACGGTAATTTCCGCTCTATTTCGATGTAATGCTGTGCGTACTTAGCGCTTTTTGCGAGAAGGTTGATGGTCGCTGTTGGTGGTGACCTCGGTCGAGGGTACAATTGTACCGAACTTTCTATGATACGGTTTATGTGTGATCCTTAAATGAACTAAATCATTTCCATGGCGATATGAGTTCGTTCCGTATGAAAATACTTTTCTTAGCCAAATAATAATATTCAGTATATGAACAAATGGTCATTTGAATAAGAATGGGACCGATATATTTCCATCGGTACAGATTCTTCTTGCATTGGGAATGTAGACGCTTTCGTTGTGTAAATTGATCGGGATTGTGGCGAAGTATGAGTGAAAAGTACGTAATCGAAATTGTGGAGCTAATATTGGTACTTATGCCGGCTGTCGGCTAAACTGTTGGTTTTTTCTCCATGCAGTTCAAAAATTCCTTCATTTGTCAAGTTTACTGCTAACAATATTTTGCAGTTTCCATCGTAAAAGGATGGACATAACCAAAGTACGTACGTGCAGTCGTGGAAAATATCTTATCCCTTCGTTTAATGCTCGTTCAAAAATTTGACTACTACTACTGACTTAGTTGTATGGAATCGTTGAATTAACGGAATAGTTTTCACTTCTATGGTTGCGGTAGTAAAATGATGTAATATTGGGATAATTGAAAATGCGTCATGCAGGAAAAAATGCTTTTAGCTTTGTCGCTTCCAGTTTCATCTACTTATCCATTAACATTTTATTTCGTATCTTTTAGGGATTTTTATGATTCCACTAGTTCCAAATGGCACAAGTTGAGTACCTATTCCTATCTGATTACTTGAGTTACTAACGGTAAAAATTACTGTTACTCGGTACTTGAGTGCACAGAGTGAGACATTTTGCTGATGCGTCAGTTATGAGTTCGGTATTGATCACAGAAACGCCATTAGAAGCTATCATGGTGGGATGGAAAAGCTCTAAGTTTAAAAACTCTTGCTTCATATTTTAGCATAGTTCAGCATGTCTGTGGTATATGCCGTAGAGATATTTTAACGCTATTGTTCCCTATGTTCTATTATTCATGTTCCTAATGCCCATTCCTACTTGGTCTCGTGCGTGGTAGGGTAAGTCTTAATATTCATTTCTCATCTTCTTCCCTTAGTGCCGATGATTCCTTTAAACTATTGCTGGAATGAATCCCTACGGTTCTCATTTCGGGCTTTATTTTCCTACCTAGGTGGTCATCTATAGGGAAAGTATTCTTTATTAATGAGCAGATCCGCTCCAGTGGTTCACTTATTACAACTCTTTCTAGCCGCTAACGTCAGGTCAAACATGGGTGTCTGCTTGCGTTTCTTAGCCCACTTTGAGGCGCATATGCTGCATTTAATTTCTGTTTTTCTAAATCGGTAATCCCTTCATATTCTCAAGCTTCAAGTAGAACATACTGCTGGAATTTAGAACTGATGTGTAACTGTTCATCAAGTTGATACAGCGTAATTTTGAATTTTATCATCCGGTGAAACACGTCGCATAATTTCTCGATCAAATATTTGTGGAAATAAACTAAATTGTAATTTCAAATTAGAGTCCCCGTGTAAGACCGATGCTTGCGTTTTCATGTAATTGATAGGTTTTATTGCGAGCTCAACTTTTTGAGCGATGAGTGCCAGAAAACTGCAATGCAAATTTTGATTGGGGCCGTTTTTTGCTGTTTCCGTTCCGTCCTATTGACTCGCATATGGGTAGCTTAGGGATGAATGTAGCGCTTACATTTCCATCTGTACAGTGAAAACGATTTTTATGTTTATTTATTTTTACTGTGCTTGTACGTCAAGTTAACTTGTACGATTTAGTCCTTGGCTTCTACTTTTTGTTAATTTGTATATTCATAATATCAGAAACCATGGCATTATTAGTCCTTTGAAGTATATGATATCTACCCCTAGTTATGTTCTCATTTTAAGTTGAATTCCAATGTTTCACGAGCAGAATAACTTTTCATACTTTTATAAGTGTACGTCATCTTGAGTGTGCCGTGATGTTTTTTCAGGTAACCAACTCACGATTTGAAGTAAATATTCTATAGCGTCATAATTTCTCTTGTATAGCTTCATAGCTAATGTAGAGCTCTTCTTTTCACTGTTTATCATGACACATTAGCAAACACTCCTCAGCCCTATTTATTGTTAGAGGTCTAAGTGCATGCAGTGATGTTGCGAGTTGATGCTGTCACCGGAGAGCGTCTCTTCCTTTTGGCCAGTCATTTTGGAAAAAAACTTGCTTACTTACTTGCTCATTTTGGAAAAAAACTTAAAAACTTACTTACTTGTAAGTAGGAAGCGCTTGTTTTTAAAGAGCTAAGTATAGTGCAAATCGTTCATCCAAGAAAAATTTCGGCTGAATGTGCTTCGGACTGGCCAAGTCGATATTACTCTTATCTAACTCTTACGCTGTCCCTCCAACTTATTACATCTGTTCGAATAAATTTCGTTTTTCTGACATTAACATTTCCATACTTACGACGTGATGGTAATTTCTCTTATTTTGATAATACAAAATAACACCAAAAAACTCAAATGTCTCGTTTCGTACCAAACCTGTCTTGAACTGAGTGGTAGTTCCTAACTTCTCACTACTTCTAACTTCTACTACTGAGTAGAAGTTACTCAATTACTTGAACTGAGCCAAAATAGCAGAGCTTCACACATCTTGTACACAAACTTCAAGTTAATTAATTATGCTTCCGTGAGCAGGGAAGTTCAAATTACACAAAGCAACAAACGCATCTTCATTTGAGAATTACCACACAATTAGGGGGGAAAAAATTTCTCCGAGGTCCTCGCTTTAAACCCGATTAAATCGAGTCACTTCAAGAATTTCACAACCATAATAAACATTATCGCTTTTATTAGCCGCATTTAATCTCAGCCGTTGACCTTATTATAAAAATTTTACATTAGTATTCACTAAATTGATACCTGTGAAGAATTCCAAGTAATGGATTCAATAAGGTACCTACGCTGAACACAGTACGATGAAACATTCTGTTGACGAATTGCGACAGTATACAATGGTGCAATATAAATTCGTAATTGATAAATACAGACAGCTTCGTGAGGTCAAAACCGCGAATACCTACAATTCTGTCGTTAATTAATGTCCTTAGAATTAACATAAGAGAACAACGAAAAATTAAGTAGCGCCTTTGTTCCTTTTTTGACACAAATTTGGCACCCGCACCTCACGTTCCATGACTAGTGTCGCAAGATAATCGTGTGGCGTATCAAAATAGGCACATTTTATGCCATCAAATCAAGACAACTTCCTAAAAATTAATACAAAAAATCAAACAAGTTTTTCACTCAAGCTACACAATCGGTTCACAGGTTATACGCCTGATGTGGCGCTCGAGAACATTACAAGATCTGGATAAACTTGACAGCCCATACAGATCATTCCTTTCAGCGCAAAATCTGAAGTTATCTATCTGGCTCAAAACACTTTTTTTAAAATCTGCTAACATCGTCCGATCTTCGATTTCGGGAACCTCAATCAATTTTTGGAAGAACCTACGTTGGACCGGTCATCTCGCATTTACTTCAGATTGTGAAAAGAAATGTTCAGTGAGCCTGACAAATCTAACCAACGTTTAGTTCCTTTGTAACTTTTATTAACCTTTTTCATCTCCACAGAAGTTTCACGTAGCTACATTCCGAAATAATTTTGAAAAAAATCGATTTTTTCACTTCTCTGGACCATTAGATTGCGGAACATCAGAATTATTCAAAATAATTTTTAAGAATAGGACGATTGGTCGGTTCATAATTTTGAAAATATGCGGCTAATAATTTCGACGAAAGAAAACTAGTTCGCCAGCAATAAACGAAAACCAAATTCAGCATAGTCATCACACTGAACACAGTAAAAAGTACTTTTAAATGGGAGTCCTGGACATAAATTAACCAGGGCAATTAAAAGCACGATGAAAGTAAAATTGCCTAGTGAACAATTAAAATGGTCACTCGTGAAAAAGTGGGCTATAACAAACATCAAGCAGCTGAAAAAAAGCAATGGAGTTGCACTACTATTAGATGATGTAAAAATATACTATTTGACTCACGTGCAAAGTTCTAAACAAAATAAATGCAAGATACAAGTTGAAGTAACTTTCGTGGGTAAAAGATCAAAAACAATAGAGTGACTAAATATTAAAATTTGTTCTCGAAACTCTCACACCAAAACTATTTCTACAAAATTCAAGCATAAAGAAACGAACTTAGTCCGTCCCAATAAAGCAGGCAGTGTTGATGGCGTGCTCTATAATATATGAATGAATCTGAAAGAATGCCAGAAAACTTGATTTTTAGCTGAGCAATTGCATGCACAAAGCGAGAACTTGGAACTTCGAGAGCTTTTCAAATTGTTAACGCTTTAGATTCGAATTATTTTGACGAACAGGTTTTGACATTTACACCCAGGAGTGTAAATAATTTACCTTGCGGAGAAATTTCTCGGAGCGAAATTAATGATTTAGACGACCAATTCTATATTTGTCGCATGCGACTTTGGATTATTATGTATTGAATAATAATGTTTGGATTGGTGTGTGTTGAATAAAACGAAGGTGTTTGAAGTAAAATAAAATTTATCAGTAATTCCCGCCAATAGGCCAGGAACCCAAGTTACAACGTTCATGGGCTGGAATTACCTGAGAAAAGGTGAAATTGTTTGAAAAAGACGATTTTTCCGATAAATCTCACAAAACAGGCAGCCTAAACGAAGTGTTGCATACATAAGCTTTATACAAACGGTGAAGCTGGTAAGTAGTAAAGGGCTTGCTAGTGAGGCTGGTAAATGAACGAGGAAGACCACATGATGTAAAGTATGGTTGAACACTGTACATAGTAAGGCTAGTTAGTACATAGCTAGAGAAACGTGGTGAAAGAACTTATGACAGCTGGAAAATGAGAATCAGCATGCAAATCTGAGAACTTTTCTCAAAATAATTTTTTTGGTTACCTTTCATACCACTGAACATTATATCATAATTGACTAATGACATCATTCAATTGAAAATTAAACTATTATGTCATAATGGCATCGAAAAAGGCATTCGTTTCATATACAAGTGAGCAGAACAGTGTTATTTTTGCAGAACAAGAACACGCTCACGAAAGCATTCTGAAATAAGGCAACGTATTCCTCCTAATTTCTTTCGAAACTAGTAATCAATTCCAAAGTTTTAGCCAGCATTGCAACGGCATTCATTTCATTAAAAATGTATTTGGCTTAAATGGATAAGAGTTATAATCAGAGGAGTTACTCATAAGTAAAAAAAGCAGTGAATGAGCATGACACTGAAGCTTATTACCCATTCTACAGGTGACTACGGTGTAAAAATTTGTATCTTAATATCAAAATCCGATCAGTTGAATTGTCGGATCTATAGAAGAGGTCCGTAAAATGTTGCCTTACTAGCGATATGCCCACACGATTGCGAAGACTGCTGAAGGCCCATGAAGAAATTCTGGAAGGAGAACTACGTGTTAGGCTTGCAAAAAAATTCAAAATACTAATAGAATGCCAAAACCTACATGAAGAACTGGAGGGTATAAAAAATCAAGGAGATTAAGATTATAAGTTAGTTTAAGCCTCCCTAAGCGCTACAAATAAGAGCGTATCGTAGAGAGGAAGGAGGAAGGCACCATTTAGTATGGAGATAAGAGAATGAGGAATCTATGCAGAAGGGGCATAGAAACAGTAAGATGAGAAAGAAGTTCATGAAATAAGATAAAAGTTGAAGAATTGAGTCAGAGGTGCTGAAAAACAGGACAGCAGTGAACCGAAAAAAGGTGGTCCTTAACATAGCAAAAAAAAATTTTATTTCAACAAAAAAAGGCCTCCCTAACTCTCAGCTCGGGCCCTTACATTTTCCCCCTGAGAGCGCTAATTCCCATAGATACAATAATTGTATCCCCCTGAGGGGAAAAATCAAGAAGAAACCATTTATATTATTTACAATGAAGCTCCGTTGCAACTGCACACTAAACCCAATCAACTACTCCATTCATGACCAAAGTAAGGCTTTTGATAAAATTCTGATAGTTGTCCACAATGGAGGAAATATTTTATTTTGGATATTCTACACGGAATTAAAAAGACATATGACTGACCTACTTGTTGTACTAATAATCCAGAGTTAATACATTGTTGTCGCTTCTTTGGGGAATAACTGCCAAATTGGTGTACTGCACATTCAGCTTTCAAACTTGCAGTAGACTTTTACTACAGTGAGAATAAAGTTCGCTAAGTCATGGAAGGCATAAATCTCGTTAAGCTTCTTCAGAAAATAAAATTAAATTTAGCACACAGAGCGTATTATAAGATTACCACTCAAAGGATTACATTCGAAGCATTGGCAAAAACCCTTACTGATATCGGACAGAAAAAAAAGCAGCCAATAAGAGCTGCAAAGTCTGGTCACTTTAAAACTCTAGCATCACAAAAAAACGCATTTTTCATCTTCACAAGCAACAGCAGTATATGAACCGAAGGCTTTCATTGAGTATTCCGATAAATGAGAAAGAATCCAAAGAATGAAATAAGAGCTAACCGAAATGAGAGTGGGACTTTATAGGGACATTAATACTCAAAGATTTGCAGCACTGTTTCTGAGGATATGAAATAAAATTTTTAAATTGATTCTGAATTAAAAAACGACTTTCATTACTATTGTTAACCCATCGCCAGGATAAGTCGACAGGTGCCTCTGTACTCCGGAGGGAAAATAATTCTTCCCTCGAATAAACTAAGCTCGCGTTTCACAGATACTTGCGAAACGGACTTCTATCACGATTTTCAAATTTACGTTAGCTTGTTGGCTCAAACGCTTTTTTGCTTAACTTATATTTCGAAAAATTTTGCTACTTAGCCACACAGCTGCTTAAAATTCTGAAGAATATGGAAAGTTTATCGCAGCAACAGAAAAAGTTGACAAACCACAACTTAATGAATAACGGTCAGCAAACCTGACTTTCTCTCCGATCCCTGAATACCAGGAAGATTCCAATGGAATAACCAGCCTCACAAACTACTGCTTAATGAATACCAGGAAGATTCAAACGGAATAACCAGCCTCAGAAACTACGGCTTTATCAGTCACAAGTCTGACTTCTCTCCTACCCTTGAACATCAGGAAGATTCCAACGGAATAACCAGCCTCAGAAAATACGGCCTTTTATCGATCAACTGACTACCCTTAGGTACCCCTAAGACAGGGACATTATCAAAAGGGTGGCATCTGAACAAGGACCAACCCACATTATCCATCAACTATCGAGGCATTTGTTAAAAATCATGGATGAGCTCATCCAAAAAGTCCAACCACAACATAGATACAAACTGTTTGGGTGGAGTAATAAATTCTTGCAGCTCAGAATGGAACTGATCATAAGCTAAATTAAAAATCCATCACCGACAACCTAACTGAGGCACAAACCTACTAATCAATGCATTCCATTTTGAGCCAAAACAAAGTTGAGAATTGTTCAACTATTTTTTTACCCAACAAAAGTGCGAAGAAAGAAACGAATGCCATATTCAATCCCCCATTTTACATGGAATTAAGGGAACGGGGAATCCATGTACAAGTGTGTTCCCACATCCTGGACACAGAAATAAAGGTGAAAGAAGATCATGAAAAATAAAAGTTAAAGAAAAACGTAATAGTCACTGAAAAAGGACTGCAGTGGACCGAAATAAGATGGTCGGTAATAAAAATGAAAGACCTATTCCATTTCAACAAAAGGAAGACTTATCTACCATTCAGCTCGGGACTTGACATCTTCCTTTGGGAGTGCTTATCCTTATAGATACAACAGTTGTATCCCCTTGAGGGATTTTTAATTTACTTGAGGGATATTTAATTTTTGGTAAATTTTTGTACGAAGGTATGCCTCCACACTAACATAGCACTAAGTGTATCAGGAAAGCTTTAGGGAAAATTAAATAAGACATTAAAAAAAAAGGATAGCATGAAGAACAAAGTTAAACATCAAGAAATGCTTCCTTATCTCTTGGAAGCCATCATCATAACTAGCCATGGTGCATATGAGTATGCTCTGATCCTAAACATGGCCCAGATTATTTTAAATGTGTTTTTCAGTTCTAAAGGTTTCAATTCATGTTGAAAATGAGCTTCAAAATCACCCAGTTTGAGATCATTGGCCTGTCAAGCCATGTTAGCTTTATGTTGGATGCCCAAGCGCACAACTGGCTTGTTTGTTACTGGTGCGAGAAATGTTCATTTTGTCGTGCTGCAATAGTTTTAGTTAAAAATATAATAGGAAAATATTGATAGAATTGAATATGTTCTGGCAATATGATGATTTTTACTACCCAAAAACTGTCTCGCAAACTGTAGCAAAAACTTCACTGAGTACAGAAAGAGCACACGAGCACTACAGAGGAACTAGCCTTTACTTACACCACTGAGGAAGTTACTTTTATAGGTTAGAATAAACTTCAATAGAGTGATTCTATCCAAATAAATGAGTTGACCCATGTTTTACGCTATATCTCTTGAGATGCCATGAATTTTAGTCAGATATCCAAGACCATCGAGCTTAGTACGAATGTTAATGAAAGTTTTCATAAAACATTGAATAGGTCAAAGTTGATATACCTAAGTTTCTTGCTCTTACCAGTCAAAATTTTTCAACTCAATAAGGACCTCCAGTAGACTCCAATCTTCAACATATGCACGAGTCCTCAGGAACTGCATCAACAGGCCTGGTTACTTTAAATGACTCATCTGTTAGAGCATCCAACTCTTTTCGGGACCTGTAAAACAAAAACATAAAGATGTAAAAATAGATAATAGATCAGTAGTACTACGATGGGAATAAAGTTTGCAACGTCAGAAGAGGCACAAATTTTGTCATGTTTTTTTCAGGAAAGAGAATTAATTTGTTATGACAAAGCAGATTAAGACTTGAAGGAGTGCATAAAAAGCATTGAACAGAACCAATAAAACGGCTAATAGGTGATGTAAAATCTGGCAACATCTGATAAAAAATTTCTATCACAAGAAATAGTTTGTACGAATTTCAAATTATAACTCATCTAGTAGAAACTAATTATTTTTCCACCCAAATTTACATTCAGCATTGATAAGATGTGCAATATTTGACACTCAACAAAGGGCTTTTGAGGAAGATAAATTTAAATTCTCTCTCTATCACCCTTTATTTTTTGACTAGATTCTCCCCTTAGGGGGATACAACTATTTTACACAAGGGAATTAGCACTCCCAGGCGGAAAATGGGAGGTCATGAACTGAGAGTAAGCTAGGCTATCTTTATGTTCAAATAAAATGTTTTTTGTTTCGTTAAGGCCATCTTTTTTAAATTCACTGCTGTCTTGTTTTTAGCACATACTACTTTCTTCTTCAACTTTTATCTTGCTTCACAAACTTCTCTCTAAACTTCCTGTTTCTATGCATTTTGAGCGTAGATTTCATGCTCCTTCAAGTCCATAAATGGTGCCTCCTTCTCTTTGGAACACTTTTGTTGTGGCACGGGTGGCTTAAATTATCATCTAATTTGATTTGACTAAGTTTCAAGAAAAGGAATTCTGTCAAGTATGCCACCCATTAACAAGAAAATAAGGATAAATGATTCTTTTATGTTATTGGTTGTGAAATTTGGTAAGGTTGTGAAAAATATAAGAATAGTGAATAACAACACAGGTTATGGCTACAGTGATTAACCCGTCTCCACGTCCTGGACTCTTAAAAGGTCGGAGAAGCTTGTACATGTTGCACATCAGCAAACCTAAGGTTGCCATATATGGTTTTAAGCGTCTCGTTGAGCGCCATTGATTGGTGGAAGGTAAAATAAGGTGAGGTGGATAGGGGAGGAGAAATAACAGTTTCAAATCTGTCTGCATTCTTCCACTTAGTGTGGCCTCTGAAGAGGACAGGTGAGGAGTGTGGCTACCGGCGCTGCATGGCCTCTTAGAAGGCTAAAAGTGTTGCGGAGGCATGCCAGCACACACTCTGCCTCTTAGAAGGTCGCTTCATTGAGTGCAAAAGTGAAGTGAAATTGCATTGAAATTTTGGTAAACATTGTCGGGGTATAGCAAAGGCACCTGCACTTCATGCTTTGATGAGAATATATGAATACTTCATTTATTTCAGTCTAATAATTATGAATAAATTAAGTATTTATGTATTCTCATCAAAGCTAACAAAGTGTAACAAAGCAAGTGCTTTTGTTACACTATCAAATGTATGTTTTTTTCTATTTATAGGTTTCAGAGATCATTTTTGATACATTAGCCATGCCTTGCCGTTCGAAATGTTCAAATTCGGAGGAAATCCGAATCGCCCTCGAGGAGCTGGATTTGGAGTCAGAAAACCTCAGCGATGGGGTCTCTATAGCTGTGTACGAGGAGTGGGCTGATGAGAATGCAGAGTCCCGGAAGGAGGAGAAGGCCCCCGACTCGTCCGTCTCCACCCGACTCGTCCGTCTCCTTCAAGGTGAAGTATGAGGACCCCTCCACCGACGGGGCATCCTCCTCGACATTGGTCCCGCTGCCTTCTGAATTAGTGGCCACGGCCACGATTGTTTCGCTACTGCTGCCACCACCTGCTTTGCCACCATCGTCTGCCTCGCCACCCTCCCCTGCTATTGCCTCTTCGTCAACATCTGCTGCTGCTGACCTTGTTTTCTCTAGTGACGACGAGGATAGTGGCATCAGGCATAATAGCGTTTTGCCTCCACGTCAAGCAGCTAAGAACGTTGCTGACATTCCAGGGGATACAGGAGGCGAAAACATCATTGATGCAAGGAGACTGATCCAGCCCTTGTAGAAATGCCCCAAGATCCCCCGGAAGAAGTCAGGAGAAGAGCATTCACTATGTCCCATTGATTTTAACCCCAAAAATCCAGGGATCCAAGTTTATATTCCCGACAAGTTTGATGGAGTGGATGCTCTCATGCTTTTTATACCGGATGATATTTGGGAGACCATTGCAAATGCCGGATTTGGGTTGTCGGGGGGCCAGCAGTAGCAATACTACGTGCTGGGGAGGGGCTTGGGGGGGGGGGGGATGAGATACGTCATCATCATCATTTATCGTCATGGTCGTCATTATTATCTTGGTTTTCATCTAGCAGCGAGCGGTAGGTCATCATCATCCATCATTTGGCGAGTACCTGAACTTTTGTTGTGTTCTTGTTTTTCTTGTTTGTAAAAATTATGTTTTTGCTCATAACTTCTGATTTATTTGATATAGGTAAAAAATAAAGATATCATTGTATTCAGCATGTTAAAATCTATAAGAATACATCATAATAATACACAATACTACTATAGGAATGAAAGAAAAAGTTATTTTTAACAATTTGTGATTTTTTTTTTCAAAAATGATGGTCCAGAATCCGTAGATTGCCTCCTGGGCAAAAAACAATACCACCATTGCATTCAGGAGAAAAATCTCTATGCATATAAAACTCTTTTCAAGCAATGAAACTGCTTGATAACAGCCTATGCAGAAAATAAACGAAAAAAAACTGTAAAAACTGATTTTTTTTATAAAAATGTTTATAACTCCGAAACTATTGAACCTAGAAAAAAAATTCACATACCACAAGATTCAGTAGGTCAAAAGCCATGACAGTGCATCATAAAAAAACAGGAAAGTGCAAAAAAAAAAAAAATGGCCAGTGATTTTCCGATTTCTGTTTTTTGTATTTTACTCAAACAAAAACTCAAATTCCGTAGATTTTTGTTGGGCTAGCAGCATTTTTTTTTTACTGACAAAAAGGGCAAACTTTCCCCTTCACAATAAGCCCACAACAAAGCTGCTAGCTTGAATAATGAATGTACAGTAAGCAGGCAAATTTACCAATTTTTTCATTTTTTCCGTTAGGGCGACCGTGTGGAGACGGGTTAATAAGTGGGTACACAAACTGATGAGCTAAGGCTATGAAGTCATGACAGACCTTGGTGGTCATTTGCCATGCACTCAGTAGCAGTTAAACGAATAGGGGAGTACATAAAATAGAAACTATATTCTACCTCACAATCTTCTGGTGGTAAGTATAAAATATTAAAAATTAACATCCTTTCAAAATATCATTAACCTTATCACTAATGATGTGAATCTGTCTTGTTGCTCAACAGCTAACACTTATTCCAACAATTCAACACAGGTAAAATAGACTCATGATCTTATCTGGATTTTGTTGGTTATTTGAACCCAAATCCATATGGCTTATTTATGCCACAGTTTGTCAATTCAATCTTCTATAAATAAAATTGTGAAAAGTTGCTAGAAAATTAAAAAAAATTATGTTTTGAAATACTTCGCATACTATTTCATATGCATGTATAAACTGTAGTCACATGAATATTTTTATTATAAATAAAAATGTTCATAAGTTATGTCTAAATTTCACAATGGATGCTGAGCTTATCTGGACAAATACACGATAGAGATAGCATCATCACTGGAACAAATTTCCTTACCACATAACATGCTGTTGTGTGCAAGTCAACATTATCAACTACAAAATACATCAGATTTTTTGAAAAAATTTCGTTTTGAAATAAATGATTTAGTTATAAAAGCTTTTCAATAGTTTTGGGGGATGCTACCGAATGTGGAGAGGTGCTACCGAGTGTGGAGAGGTGCTACCGAGTGTGGAGAGGTGCTACCGAGTGTGGAGAGTTGCTACCGAGTGTGGAGAGGTGCTACCGAGTGTGGAGACGTGCTACCGAGTGTGGAGACGAGCTACCGAGTGTGGAGAGGTGCTACCGAGTGTGGAGAGGTGCTACCGAGTGTGGAGAGGTGCTACCGAGTGTGGAGAGGTGCTACCGAGTGTGGAGAGGTGCTACCGAGTGTGGAGAGGAGGTGCTACCGAGTGTGGAGAGGAGGTGCTACCGAGTGTGGAGAGGAGGTGCTACCGAGTGTGGAGAGGTGCTACTGAGTGTGGAGAGGTGCTACCGAGTGTGGAGAGGTGCTACTAGTGATGCAAAAAAAACGGTTTTATTTGATTGCGTTTTTTTTTGCAAAAAAAATGTGTTTTTTATGTGTTTATTTTTTTTTTTTTGCACACCTAAATTTTGTTAAGCATATGTCCGGGTTTTTTTTTTGGACACCTGAAATATATTAATATCCATGTTTTTTAGTCATTTCATTGTTATATAAACATAAAAAAGAAACCATCCAGTAAAAGTGGTGGCAGATAACCCACAATTACCTAGAGGCGTCTAAGAGGAACAGCAGGAGCCACAGAACTTATATTGATGGAGTCAAAATTCAGAGCTTACTATCTCTACTATGCCTGATTTTATTTTTATGTGACCAAAAAAATCAGACTTTGCAGAGATAATAAGGGTAAATCTGAAGGATATGTCAGTTATCGATTTTGTAAATTTTGATGCCTAACCTAAGCATAGTTAATTAGATCGAAATAAACAAGTTTTCTTCTATGCACTTTCCGTCTCAAATGAGTATTTTATTAGTTATAACGGTAAATGACTTACCGCAACTCCTGTGATTGAAGCGGCAAGTAATTCAAGGAGCACGTCTCACAGCAACACTGCAATGCGCACTCGCTTCCAGCGCGATCGTCATCAAAGACGAAACCAAACCTACCGCTATACCTCGTTAAATACTCTTTTGACGAGAAAAGTGTATAGAAGAAAAGTTGTTTATTTCGATGTTATTACCATGATTCAAGCAACAAAAATTCGAAAATCGATGAGTAGCTGTTTATTCGAGCGCATTCGTCACCAAAGATGAAACTAAACTTATCGCTATAAATCGTAAAATACTCATTTGAGACGGAAGGTGCGTAGAAGAAAACTTGTTCATTTTGATTCAATTAATTAGGTTCAGGCACCAAAAAGTGGAAAATCGATAACTGACATATCCTTCAGATTCACCATAAGCTCTGAATTTTGACTCCATCAAAATAAGTTCTGTGGCTCCTGCTGTACCTCTTAGACTCTAGGTAATTGTGGGTTATCTGCCACCACTTTTACTGTATGGTTTCTTTTTCATGTTTTCATTACAAAACAATGACTAAAAACCATAGATATTAATATATTTAAGGTGACCCAGAAAATATGCTATTTTTTAAAAACTTGTTTTTTTTTACAAAAAATTCTGGCTCAATGTGAAGTTTAATGCAATCAGAAAATAATAATTAGCGATCCCAGGAATCACTAAAGGAACCCATTTAAGAACGTTTTACACGAATGACATTCTGCTTGCTGATGCGTTATTTTCGAATAATTGAACTTTAAAGTTGGCCTTTGCGCCAAAGGAAGGAAGCAAGCGCGTGAAACGGAATTTAATTAATAACGGAAGCTATTACAAGCGTAAAGAGGTTGGGTCAGGAGGGGGAGGCACAGTTCTTCTAATGAAAATTATAAATAAAGCTTCTAACCAACCCATTTGGGTGATGACCGCAATCTTGTTGACATCGGCTCTAAGATGGCAGCGCCCATGGTGGTCGCCATCTTAGAGCCGATGTAAACAAGATTGTGGTCGTCCCGTTAATGGGTGGGTTAGAAGCTTTATTTATAATTTTTGCTAGAAGAACTGTGCCTCCCCCTCACGACCCAACCTCTTTACATTTGTAACAGGAGGTTAGCTTCCGTTTTTAATTATATCATGCTCGCTTCCTTTGGCTTGGGAAGTCCAACTTCAAATTTCAATGATTCGAAAATAAAGCATCAGCGAGCAGAATTTCGTTCTTGTAAAATGTTCTTAAATGGGTTCCTTTAGTGATTGCTTGGAATATAATTATTAATTTCCATGATTGCATTAAACTTCACATTGACCAAATTCTGACTAATAAAAATGAATATTAATATATTCTCTGGTACCAAATATAACCATGCTGTTTTTTTTACAAAGAATCATGACTAAAAAACAATATATTTTATGTGACCTAAAATGCCCCATGCAGTTTTTAAAAAAAAAACATGTTTCTTACTAAAATCATGACTGAAAAAACATGAATAATATATTTGAGACCAAAAAAATGTTTTTGTACTAAAACTATCATGACTAAAAAAACATGAATATATTTATGAGACCTTAAAAACCCCATGCTGTTTTTTAAAAATATGGTTTTTACAAACAATGATGTATAAGAAAACCTGGATATGAATATATTTTATGCGACCAAAAAACCATGGTTTTATTTTATGTATTTTTCATAAAAAATTGTGTCTTAAAATCATGGATATTAACATATTTTATGTTACCAAAAAATCCTTGTGTTTTTAAACATGTTTTTTTATTAAAAAGTTAATATTATTCATTTTTTGGTCACGAATTCTTTGTAAAAAAAACACCCCTCAGGGGGATACAATTATTGTATCTATGGGAACTAGCGCTCCCAGGGGGACAATGTAAGGGCCCAAGCTGAGAGTTAGGTAGGCCTTCTTTTTGTTGAAATGAAATGTTTTTGTGATGTTGAGGACCACCTTTTTTTTGGTTCACTGCTGTCCTATTTTTCAGCACCTACTACTGTCTTCTTCAACTTTGATCTTGTTTCATAATCTTCCTTCCTCTCTTTGGATCGCATTTGTTGCTGGGTAGGGAGGCTAAAACTAATGACTAATCTAATCTGTAAAGAAAACATGGATATCAATTTATTTTATGTGACCAAAAAACCATGTTTTCTGAAAAAAAGATTTTTTACAAAAAACATGAGTGTTATTAAATTTTATCTGACCAAAAAAAACATGACATTTTAAAAACCATGTTTTTTTTCACCAAAAGTCATTAATATCCATGTTTTTTAGTCATGATTTTTTTTGGTTAAGAAAACATGATTTAAAAAAACCACCATGTTTTTTTTGGCACATAAAATATATTAATTTCCACATTTTTTAATCATGATTTTTCTGTAAAAAAAGATGTTTATTTTAAAAAATACAGCATGGTTGTTTATGGTAAAATAAAGTATATTAATATCCGTTTTTTTAGTCATGACTTTTTTGTAACAAAAACATTAAAAAAACAGCATGGATTTTTTGGTCACATAAGATATATTAATATCCATTAGAACCGTCCTAGGTCTTAGAATGAAATATCCACAAAGAATCTATTCACTCTATAAAACCTTTCAGAGACTAGCTCCATCCTCAGTAAGTCATTCAGTCAAATGTTTTTCAAGGGAACAGTGAAAATTCATTGTCCATTTCACCAAATTTTACAGAATGACTGAGGATGGAGCTGGTCTCCGAAAGGTTTTATGGAGTGAATAGATTCTATGTAGATATTTTATTCTAAGACCTAGTACAGTTCTAATAAACATGATTTCAATATTAACAGCATTCTTTGTTTATAAGTTTCTAAAGACAATTCGATTAAAGAAAACTAACTTTCCTGATATTTACATCCGTGTTTTTTTAGTCATGATTTTTTGAATGTTTATAAAAAAACTTTTTTGGTCCAATAAAATATAATAGCCATGTTTTTTTAGTCAAGATTTTTCTGTTAAAAAACAATGTTTAAAAAAAAACAGCATTGGATTTTTAAGGTCACAAATATATTAATTTCCATGTTTTTTAGTCATAATTTTTGAATAAATAACATGTTTTTTTAAAAAAAAACACATGGTTTATTAGTCACATCTCTATCAATGACCATAAGTAAAGATATGTTATTATAACACACCATTTTGGGAGTTTAAGGTCATTCACATGTATTGTAAAATAAATGAAATATCAAAGCATGAAACCGCAGAAAATGAAAAAGTTCATATAACCATAGAAAACCATCAATTAAGTGTGCTGTTTTATTTTGTAATTTGACATGAAAACAAATAATGTAATGTGGTTCTTTTTCTTGCTGAGTTATTTTCAGACAAAATATTTAAAAAAAACCAAAATATCCACGTTTTTTTTGGCCATGGTTTTTTTCGTAAAAAAAACGTTTTTTTTTTTTAAAAAACGCCATGGTTTTTTTTGGGTCACATCTCTAGGTGCTACCGAGTGTGGAGAGGTGCTACCGAGTGTGGAGAGGTGCTACCGAGTGTGGAGAGGTGCTACCGAGTGTGGAGAGGTGCTACCGAGTGTGGAGAGGTGCTACCGAGTGTGGAGAGGTGCTACCGAGTGTGGAGAGGTGCTACCGAGTGTGGAGAGGTGCTACCGGGTGTGGAGAGGTGCTACCGGGTGTGGAGAGGTGCTACCGGGTGTGGAGAGGTGCTACCGGGTGTGGAGAGGTGCTACCGGGTGTGGAGAGGTGCTACCGAGTGTGGAGAGGTGCTACCGAGTGGGGAGAGGTGCTACCGAGTGGGGAGAGGTGCTACCGAGTGGGGAGAGGTGCTACCGAGTGTGGAGAGGTGCTACCGAGTGTGGAGAGGTGCTACCGAGTGTGGAGAGGTGCTACCGAGTGTGGAGAGGTGCTACCGAGTGTGGAGAGGTGCTACCGAGTGTGGAGAGGTGCTACCGAGTGTTGAGAGGTGCTACCGAGTGTGGAGAGGTGCTACCGAGTGTTGAGAGGTGCTACCGAGTGTGGAGAGGTGCTACCGAGTGTGGAGAGGTGCTACCGAGTGTGGAGAGGTGCTACCGAGTGTGGAGAGGTGCTACCGAGTGTGGAGAGGTGCTACCGAGTGTGGAGAGGTGCTACCGAGTGTGGAGAGGTGCTACCGAGTGTGGAGAGGTGCTACCGAGTGTGGAGAGGTGCTACCGAGTGTGGAGAGGTGCTACCGAGTGTGGAGAGGTGCTACCGAGTGTGGAGAGGTGCTACCGAGTGTGGAGAGGTGCTACCGAGTGTGGAGAGGTGCTACCGAGTGTGGAGAGGTGCTACCGAGTGTGGAGAGGTGCTACCGAGTGTGGAGAGGTGCTACCGAGTGTGGAGAGGTGCTACCGAGTGTGGAGAGGTGCTACCGAGTGTGGAGAGGTGCTACCGAGTGTGGAGAGGTGCTACCGAGTGTGGAGAGGTGCTACCGAGTGTGGAGAGGTGCTACCGAGTGTGGAGAGGTGCTACCGAGTGTGGAGAGGTGCTACCGAGTGTGGAGAGGTGCTACCGAGTGTGGAGAGGTGCTACCGAGTGTGGAGAGGTGCTACCGAGTGTGGAGAGGTGCTACCGAGTGTGGAGAGGTGCTACCGAGTGTGGAGAGGTGCTACCGAGTGTGGAGAGGTGCTACCGAGTGTGGAGAGGTGCTACCGAGTGTGGAGAGGTGCTACCGAGTGTGGAGAGGTGCTACCGAGTGTGGAGAGGTGCTACCGAGTGTGGAGAGGTGCTACCGAGTGTTGAGAGGTGCTACCCAGTGTGGAGAGGTGCTCCCGAGTGTGGAGAGGTGCTCCCGAGTGTGGAGAGGTGCTACCGAGTGTGGAGAGGTGCTACCGAGTGTGGAGAGGTGCTACCGAGTGTGGAGAGGTGCTACCGAGTGTGGAGAGGTGCTACCGAGTGTGGAGAGGTGCTACCGAGTGTGGAGAGGTGCTACCGAGTGTGGAGAGGTGCTACCGAGTGTGGAGAGGTGCTACCGAGTGTGGAGAGGTGCTACCGAGTGTGGAGAGGTGCTACCGAGTGTGGAGAGGTGCTACCGAGTGTGGAGAGGTGCTACCAAGTGTGGAGAGGTGCTACCAAGTGTGGAGAGGTGCTACCAAGTGTGGAGAGGTGCTACCAAGTGTGGAGAGGTGCTACCAAGTGTGGAGAGGTGCTACCAAGTGTGGAGAGGTGCTACCAAGTGTGGAGAGGTGCTACCAAGTGTGGAGAGGTGCTACTATGTTCTGAAAGGTGCTATGAAGTTTTGAGAAATGTTGCCTAATGCTGAAAGAGGTTACCTCGCCATGAGAGATGCTACCTATTTAAGAAAGATGTCATCTAGTTATAAGCTACATCCGAAGTGATGAGAGATTTTCTGCAGATTTTAGAGAAGTGTTCCTAGTTATAAGAAATATTTTTTAGTTATGAAAGGCATTTCTTACAATAGTAAATGTTCCCTCAATACAAAAGATGTTCAATAGTCAGGAGAGATATTGTATTAATACAGTTCCACAAACAGATCAAATTCCAAAAGAGACCCTCACAGCTTTTCCATGAGAGGAACAAAGAGAAGTTTATGTACATTATAATAAAGACAACATTTTGACACAAGCCTCATTTCATGATTTTTCTCAAGTGTCTAGAAATAGTTGCAGAATTTCAAATCCAAAGTGTTTAACATCGTAAATATGTGACCAATGTGGTTGATTTGGTTGTACTAGAGAATTTGATTAGCTAGAGAAAACCACATTATTAAAAGATTAGATGTCAGTTTAAGCCTTCCTAACCACAATGAAGGCCTTCCAATGAGAGGAATGAGGGGAAGGCATTTAGTATGGAGTTAAGGAAAGGCATTATCTATGCACAAAGTCTATGAATCTATGCTACATATCATACATAGTAACAGTAAGTTGAGAAAGAAGTTCATGAAATAAGATGAAAGATGAATAAGAAAGTAGTAAGTACTGAAAAACAGGACAGTAGCAAACCAAAAAAAGATGGTTCATTGCAAAACAAAAAATCCTATTATATCTCAATAAAAGGAAAGCCTACCTAACCTTTAGCTTGGGACTTCACATATTGCTCCTAGGAGCACGAATTCCCATAAAAACAATAGTTTTATCTCATGGGAGGTTCTTATAAATACAATAGTTGAATCTTTTTTAGGAGCTGAATGAACCATAGGCTTTTAAATTAACTTTGAGAGTGAAGAGACCCTGCAAACAACAGCAAAGTGCTACAAACCATACCAGCAATAACAAACAGCACGGTGTTACAATAACAGCTAAGTGCTCATGGGGCCCTTATCAGCCCCATTTATTAGCAAAAATTTCATTGTATTATAAGCAATTCTTAGTTTATTACTCAATTACATACAGGAAGACATACAAAATAATGGACCAAAATTTACAACATCAAGAAAAATTGAAAAGAATATGTTTACAACATAGATGAGATCATTCCAACTCGATGGGCCTTAAAAAGATAATATTTATATAAGAAAATAAAACATCACCAAATGAGACTTTCAACAAATACTAGATGTTTGCATCCCTAAAATAGAATCCACTAGCCATCATGGCATGTCAGCACAGAAAACTTTTCAATGTATCACCTAAGGTGAAGCCCTCTTACATCCTGCTATCAAATGTGAGCCATACAACAGACAGTTTTCATTTCTGTGGCAGTGAAATTTTTCTTTTATTTTTATCAAATTACACACAGTCAGAACTTAAGTACAGCAGTATGGAGAAAATAACATGCAAATAGAAAAGTAGACACAGTAGAAAATTGTAATCATTACTTGGTTTCTAATTTCGCAGAAGGAAAATGAATAAACTGTGAAGAGCAAACTCAAGCAGAATTAAATTGCAATAATTTGGGGCACTCAAAGAGTTGAGAACATGAATGAGAAACAAACCTGTTTGCCTCTCCCAGTTTGGCAGCAATGTCAGCAAACATTTCTTCAACTCCCTCGCCAGTTTTACATGATGTTTTGTAAGTCCCTGAGATCAGATTGTGACACTGTTCACTGAAAAAATAACAACAATTTAAAAACGGGTCTGAACAAATTGATTTTAGTGTATTTATAGCAAAATGTATAGGAACAATCTTATTTCAGACATTTTAATCCAACAAAAAATTCATATTGATAATCAGCACACGGTAATACATACCTAAATAATTTACTAGAAGTGAATTACCAAATAAAAGACATTTTATCAGAGCCATTACTTGAAAGAGAGTACCCAACCTAATACTCGAGATTGACCAAAATTTTCAATGAAAAGCTAATGAGGCAACCATTACTTAAAAAAGCTAATATGTAGAAATCACACTGCTAGTCTAAACAATTATTTTATCAACATTGTCTCAACTTGTAGTCTTCCAATTCAGCTATCTAAAATGCACAATAAAATTTAACTTTCAGCCTTGTACAGGGCATAATTACTGTTTTAGTTAATCAACATTGATGAGTTAAAAAAAATGTACCAATAAAGTTAGTAACTTTGTGGATAAGAAATGAGCTAATAAATTAACAACACCCAACTAAAATGCACTAGCTTATTTACACAATACAATATTTACACAATACAATATTTACACCATGCTATAAACAGTCAAACTTGGCTTTGATCAATTGGTCATAAGTTAACATGAACACAAATAGACTCTTAGAAGATCACACATTCGCAGACTAGAAATGTCACTTCTAAGAAGCCTAACAAGAATGCTGTCTAGGTTACACACATATATACACCTGTATTCCATGTATGTATGCATGAATGAACCATGCAAAATGTTTAATAAAATACTACATAGCAGACAGAACAAGAGAGTAACAAGGCTGTCAAGTGTCAATACCACTGAGATGGAACTCATCTTGCCTTCACACTATCAGCTCTGTAATCAGAAGTCTGACGTAATAACTTATTTGGCTACTTCAATTTCTTTGAGTTTCATCCACTAATCCAACACACCCTGTCATTTTGCATACTTCAAAGCAGCTAAATTTAATTTAATATAAGGTTTTAACACTTTTACAACCATGCTGCATCATGAATAAAACGCAAGTAAAACAACAAAATTTAAACGAATTCAAAGTCTACATGATAAGTATAAAAATGATCCAACACTCACCTAAATGTTTCCATATCAGCATCAGACACAAGAATCTGATTCTTCAAGTCATACTTGTTTCCACATAAAAATATTTTGGCATTTTCAGCATATGTGACAACATCCAAAAGGTGCTGAGATAAAACATTAAAAGAATCAGGATTGTCTAATGCAAACACAAGGATTGCTGCTTCAGAAAACTTGTAATATGATGAGGTGATTGATGCCACACGCTCCATTCCACCAGTGTCCCATAACTGCAGCTGTGACACAGAGTTCAAACATTAAAATGCAGTGAAAATTCGGGCAAATAAAATACTTACTCATTAAACAAATTATTAAAATCAGGGATCCCTCCAACAATCGAATATTTTTTATGAACTGTTGAACAATAAATCTTCTTACATTATTGAAATTTTTTAGCAAAAGGTTAGACTTCAACATGTAGCAAACCTTAAAAAGTACTTTTTTAATCCCACACAGATGTAGCAAGAAAATTGACTTCAGTAGATGTTGGATGCCAAACTCAAATACTTCTACACTTCAACCCGATTCATTGAAGGGAAATGACTCACACTGTACTGCATTGCAACATTTAGCGAGCAATGGAGACATGCAAGTTAGGCTAAATGTTGAAATTTCCATTAAAAACACCATACACTTCCTGGACAAATGTTTAAAAAAAATTGATTTGCTTTATATTGAAGCTATATATGGTCTGAATATTCACAATAAATTTTACAGGCATGCACACAATAGAACGCTCACTATGGGGGGTGGACTGCTGGCAAGGGGAAGCTTTTTTTTGCAAAAATGTTTTTTAATAAAACTTTTATTACTTGTTGAATAACAAATCCTTTAATTTTATTGTGAAAATATCGTTTTGTTTTTTTCGCTTCTGTGGAAACCTAAAACTTTCCTTACGCGAAATGCTACTCCTACAATTTTTGGTGAAGAGTCAAGATGTTTTTTTAAAAGAATAATAGGGCCATAGCTCGGAGGAAGCAATATGAGATTTTCAAACGAGATAAAAAATGGGAGGCCATCAAATTGGGAAAAAATCAAGATTTTTGGCAATTTTTCAAAATTGACTTTTTCATTTAAAATATCTCCAAAACAAAAATGAGTTTCAAACATTCCTACCTTGAGGCTGTGGCCCAAGTGTTAGTCCTTCAAATTACACTTGTTTCATGTCTAGAGGTTGAAATTTGTAGTAGGAGTAGGGTTTGCCTTGCTGTAAGTTATTTCCTATGACGTAAATCAAAAATTCCCCACAGGGTGACCCCTACTTTTTTCATACATTTTATTAGTCTATCAAAGTTGATAAGCATTGATTCACAAATAAAGAAAAAAGTGCAAAAAGTGTATGGTCCTCTTAATGAATTATCCTTTGAAAAAGCTTGAAAAACCTGAGACATTTTTCAAATATATTCACAAGCTCAATCTTCAGAATTGTAGAAGCAATTACTTGAGTTGAATCTAATTGAAACCCCTTTTTTAGGGTTAAATAGTGTATATTTGACTTCAAATAAATGACGGACCATCTTTTTTGAGTGAGAAAAAGGCAACATAAAGTTTTTGAAATCTGAAGAAGCATCTATGTAGATGAGAGCAGGCCTAAGTTCTATATAAATACAATGTAAAGGATATCATCACACTAACTCACTGAGTGCAATACTACAAACTAAAAAATTGATACAATTTGAGTTACTTAAAGGAAATTGAGATATTTTTTACTAACTCATAAAATATCCATGCTAAAATAACTTTACACAAGTATTTCTGTTTAAATAATTCAAAGGAATTGATTAAAAAATGCACAATAGATCATGCCAATACCAATGGACTATGTCCTTACTGTCCACCAAAGTTAAGCAGAGATCAGATTTCAAGATACAAGCAACTGTATGTATAAATCTTTTATGGTTGTATATCAAACATCATCAAGACTGTACATATATTTAGTTCCAAAATACATTAATTCTTTGTCTTACATGCAATAGAAAAACATATTTTTCTTTAATGATTGACCAACTTAAACAGCGCAACAATATTTATGAATTCACCTCCATCATCTTTAGTCAAGATATCCATCATTATCTTCCTGGCTCTTACATTCTCAAATAAAACTCTTCATCACAGCCAGTTCTTTTCAAGATCTAGAAATAATCAACAAGTTAGTCAAGATAATAAAAACATGTAGCACATGACCAAGTTAATTCACTGAAAAAGTTAAGTAATTAAATTGCATAATAGAAAGAAATGTTATTAAATCATAAAATTGACAAGTCCTCCAAATTTTAGACAAGTCCTCAAACCAATAATTAAGTTCTCAAGAAAAAGAAAAATGGTCAAGTGTAAGTGCCCTGTGTTACCAAGATGCATGAATAGGAAAAAAAAGCTATGTGTAGTAAAAGTTGAAGAAATATACATACAACACAGATTTGATGAATCAATACAACAATTTGACCAGGCATTAATGAATGAATACAAGTCTAGAGTGAGAAGTGCAAACTGTATAACATAATTTACAAAGCTGACCAGCACATAAGCATAAATGAGCAACAACTGCTGCACACAATAATGATCTTATAAAATATAAAAACATGTTTGCTACAGATCATAAGATTTACTTTCAATACCTTACAAGGGTTGCATGCAGCATTGCTAGCTGATAGACTACTGAATATTGCTATACTGTGTAACGTCTATCGTCTATCAATATTAATCTTGATTCCTCCTACCAGGACTTATTAAAGCTCATAATTTTCTTCACACCAAGTTTAGCTAGATTTGCTCTAATCATCACCAAGTGTCAAATGTTTATTTTTCCAACTCTCATTAAGAGGTATTTTATCTTGTCTTAAAGATTTCAAAATGAACCACTCAACATTTTAACACAAGTTTCTATTAATTTATTTACTAAAATAACTAAAGGAGCCATTTATCAAATCCTCAATTAGCATTAAGTTTGTTCCAATTCTGTAATGTGAAATAGCCAAGCCAATTGGACCATGTAATAAATTAATAACAAAATCCTACAAATAACAGAACAGTAAATATTAAAAATAAGAAAATAATATTCCCATATGTGAATTACAATGCACATATTGCCAGGCTTTTGTTTAGAACATAGGTAAATTCAAAAATAATAACTGATGAGCATTCAGAATATGTGTAAAATACAACACTTTTCTCTCTCTCATATTCAAACATTGAAAAACACCTTCTTCATCACATTTTTATTTGAAGAACTGAAAAAATTAGGTCTCATCTTTATGCTAATCAATATTCCTTCTTTTGCTTATGTAATAGGCTTTAATTGATAGAAATCTTGCACAACAAACTCACACGTTAACTTTTTTTGCGCATTTGAAATTTACAGAGACAACCTGTCTATTGGAAGAGTTCAAAAGCATTCATCTGTTCCCTGATAGCACTCAGAGCAAACTAGGCCAAAACCTTGGGGTGAATATAAAAAATGCAGATTTTAAAGCATCCTTCATTACTTTTTACATAAATGTACTCCAAGTGGACTGGAATTTCCTAAATGTACTCAAAATCATCACTAATGCATAGTACTATCATAATTACTAACAAGCAATAGTGCAATGAATGACAACTAGTAACCATTTTTAAGAATAATACAAAATAGAAATTAGTCCAACACTTAGGTAAGGCTAATAAAATCAATTGCCAAAACCCCAATGACTTACCTTTACATCTCTAGATTTGGTGTTGTAAAGTTTCTCATAATGATCAAGGCCTAAGGTAGACTTTCTGTCTGTTGCAGTGATGAAAGTGTCAGCAGCATAGCGTCTGAATAGAGAGCTCTTGCCCACTCCAAACTCTCCACACAAAATAACTTTATGCTCAGGAATCTTGACAGTAGCCATGTTATCAATAAAAATATTTACATATCTGAAACAAAAACAAATGAAACTTTAAATGTGTAACCTACTTTTTAAGCTGTATTTCTTCTCTTTCTTGTTTGATATTTCTGTCAATTTTCTTCACAGTAACTATCCAAAAAAACAACTTATTTAATTAGCCAAATAAAATTTACCAGTAATGGTGTAAAAGGACATCAGAGTTTTGCTGCTGGAAATGAGGTTAGCTCATAGGGGAATTGACGCTCCCCCAGCTTCAAGTCAGTTCGGTGTAGCTTTCTATGAGTCACACTTGATTTTTCTGTGGTGACTGCTTACTCTGAGCAGCTCGTATTCAAGTAATTATTGAGAACTCTCCATCACTTGTGCTTTGTGTTTTGCAGATTGAGCAGGCTATGCATTAAGTTCAGTGTGTCGTAGAGGTTAAAATTGTGTTGGCATTTGCATTTCATGGTGAGTGGATTGTGAAAAGGTTGTAATAATTGAAGTGGTATATTGTCATAAAAATGGTTTTAAATATGCCTATTGTATACGTTCTGTTATGAGTTTTTTATAGCTGACTATGAATTGGCTTTGAAGTATAAGTTTAGTTGGTGAGTAATTAGGTTATTATATCTAAGGTTAAGGGAACCGTCTAGTCAGAATCAAGAAAATGGCCGTCCCGTTTTTTGTATGGTATCTAGATCTATGAAATTTTGCATACGTATGTATTTTAGAGAATGAATAAGGGTTATATTGAGCACTTTTTCCGTTTTTGCCATAATTACGGAGATAACAAAAAATATGGAATGAAAAAATGGGGTATATTCAAGCCACTTCTTCTCAAAAAGTAGTCATTGCAGAGAAATGATTTAGGTATCATTGAATGCAGAAAGAGCTGCTGTATATAGAGTCAGAGGATTATATTGAAACTCCCAATAATTTATTTGTTATGGAATTTAAAAAAAAATTTCAAGTGTCATTCATTTTTCCATAGATTTTTTAATGTAACTGAAAATCTTCTGTGAATTTCAATATAATCCTCTGACTCTTTATGCAGCAACTCTTTGCGCATCTAATGATACCAAAATCATTGCTCTACAATAACAACTTTTTGAGAAGAAGAAGCTTGAATGATGACATTTGTATTGCTCAGAAAACGCGTTTTAGTGCCGAGACAGGTTTCTTTTGTTTGCAAGCTACATTTCTTGGAGAAATTGGTAGTGTTGACGTTTTGAATATCATTTTTGGAAGTTATTGTGGTTCCTTGAAGGAACCAGTACCACAAGTGGTACCAAAAATGTCTAAAACGCACCAGGAGCATAAGCTGGGGCGTCCTTGGCATCCTCGTAGGCTCCTCTTATAGGATATGGAAGCGCCACGCAGAGCCAAACGCTTATATCACTACATTAGTACCGAGCAATCAACGTCAAATCCAGAAAAATCTTGATCTGCTATCAAAAAAAGCCATCTAAATCTGAATAAATCGTCGGTCTGCAACACCTAGATCAGCTAACGTGATATATCTACGCAAGCAGATCGGGCGAGCTACCAATCACCCTCTTTCCCCCCGAGGGAGGAAGGGTGGAGGTACCGAGAACTCAACTTGCCAAATCTCAAAAATTTTGATGTGCTAGCAGATAAATGCATATCTAATTATGAACAAACCGTTGGTCAGCAACAACTAACTCAGCTGATTTGGCACATGTGCAGTAGCATGCTGAGCGAGCTTCCCCCACCCTCTTTCTTCCTCCTGAGGGAGGGGTGGAGGTACCGAGAATTCAACTTGCCAAATCTCAAAAGTTTTGACTTGCAAGCAGATAGATGCATACCTAATTATGAACAAACCTACAGTCAGAGGAAACCGGCCAGGCTCGTGTGGCACACCTGGGCTAGCTGGCCGGGCGAGCTTCCCCCCACCCTCTTTCTTACTCCCAAGGGAGGGAGGGGTAGAGGTACTGAGAATTCAACTTGCCAAATCTAAAAAGTCTTGACTTGCAAACAGATAGATGCATACCTAATTATGAACAAACCGACACTCAGCACCAATCAGCTGAGCTGACGTGGCATATCTGCACAAGCTGGCCGAGCGAGCTACCCTTCACCCTCCTTTCAAACCCCCATTTGACCTACTTTGGTGAGACGGATCATTCTGCCGCTTTGCAGGAATGAAGTTTAGGACTTTCTCAATCGAATAGAGCAATAAAAAAATAATGTGGATTTTGGATTTTCGACTGGTCGGCGCCCTTAATTGTGTTCCAGAAAGCTCCGAGAGCTTGTACCCGTACCCCGGTTGTGAGGATTATGGTTTGTTGCTAGCTGTCCCTCATTTTAATATATTTAATTTTACCCCTCCAGCTATGATTTTGAAATAAAGTTCAATAATTAGCCTAACTAAATTGTTGGAGGCATGGGATGGCTATAAGGGGAGCTGAGAGGCCATCATTATTATCCTTGTGCTAGTACCCTAGAGCACTTACCCTCGTAAAAACTAGCCAAGTAGGTGACGTCCCATAACACTATCACAATGGCTTCATATAAAGGTCAATACTGACAAGAAATTGTTTAAAAAAAGAAATGATAAATCAAAGTAAATTGAAAAAACTGGCAACAGAAAATAACAAACCTGGTTCAAACTATTTGAGTAAAAAAAGGCTTTACGGAATCATGGCAATTACTGCTTGTAATATCCCAGATTTGACAAGAAGTTCAAAATAATTGATAAACAGATTACTTACCATAATGGAAGCTATCATGTAGTAATAAATAAATATTTTGTACTTTATTATCAAAAGTCTTTACTTGCATAAGTGAAAGCATTTGAGTATATCTGTGATATAGGTTTGACTACCTCAGGGGTAAAATGTATTTAAATTAATGGTTTTATTATTAGGAGAAATTTGTTTAGTATATATTTATTAAAGAATAGCACATGGAAAATGAGGAAGTAATCAAAGCTGTCATAAATGCACTAACTGCTATGCATTATGCCCATGTTCCAAGAAATGGAGAGCAATGCTATTTGGTTTTATGAACCTAATTGAGTGATTCATTTATCCAGCATTATTGAATGCTTCACTTTTGACAGGATGCATACACTTAACAAGTTCAGGGTGGCTCATAACTAAGTCAACCTACTTGAATATCAGGAACAAGAAAGCTATGAAATATATAGTGGGAGAATTGAAAGCAATGCATACAATTTAGTATTTCACTTTTTCTGGAGTTATAATGTTGACTTCTTGACAGATGTTGCATTTTAACCATTGTGAGGGATCAGGTTTATTGGTGTAAATTATTTTTTTCAAATGTTCCTAGAGGAAACTATAAAATGCACTTATATATAATGGTTGAGGTCTCAATAAGCCACTGTAACATGAATGTAATTGCTCTTGTGGAAAATTCTTCTTAAATTAGCCATTGAATTTTTGGGTCCATTGGTGAGGTATGGATTTATTCATTCAAACGAGTAATTTTCTGTATTCAAATAATTTTAAATTTCATCCGTCATCTAACTCTATTGTTTGTTTCATAGATTTTTGGTATTGATTTTCAAACATGATGAGTTACTTATGGGCCTTCTTGAACATCTATATTTACAGCAATTGTGTACTTTAATATTTATACCTCATAAATTGACTGAACTCATGGATAATTTTACCATGCATTGATGAGAGTCCTTGATGAGCATAACAGCAATATGGGTATCACAGCTTCATGTTCATTAGTCAAAGATTAATTTAAAATTCAAGAGGTAACAATAGCTGTATTATGGAAAGCCTAATCACAAACTTTGAATTGTTCAAGTAACTACAGAGAAATAATACTTCACATCACTGGCCCTATTTGAAATGAATTCTCAAGTTTCATCTAACATTTTTCAACTCTGTCAATTTAGACAGGACTTGTGTAATAATATATATGTTTGAACATGTATGTATCTGAGTCTATTTCTTGGTCAGAACAAACAAAATCAAAACATTTTACCAGCCTAGCCTCAAGTACATGAGCACATCTGTAATATGAGTTTCACCATCTCAATGGCTTCACATACCTTAAAACCCCCCCCACACATAAAGATATGTCTGTAGACATATCTGAACGGGAGCTGAATTCGGGAGTTTGTAGGCTCATTTCAGGTTTGCGCAGACTGTTTGAGGCAGATGAGGCATGCTTGATAATTTGATGGCAACCCACTTCAAATTTGGACACCACATCAGCATCCATGGGCAGTGCATGCCTGTACTCTACCTCTCTCCCTCTCTGTGCAGTTCATCAAGCAATTTCACATTTGAATATTCACTTCTTTTTAGAAACCCTTTCTTAGCCCATTTTGAGTGAGTTTTTACAACTCCTTTTTTCTTATTCATTGCAACTAACGCTAAGCCCATCAACTATACAACTCGCAATTCTTGGTCTCCATTCTTGTGCATGTTCTCTACCTGGCTGCTATTAGCACACTGAAGTGTGCCAGTCTTTGTCAAGTGTAAGTGTGTCATTTGTATTGTGTGCAGGGCCATGATTAGTGAAGTATCGATACCAGTTTTTTGGCCGATAACGATACCAGTTTTTTGACCGATGCCGATACTCCGATACTTGGAAATACCGATACTTTGACCGATACTACTTCCGATACCGATACTTTTACAATTATATTGAAATAAAATCATTATAAGCCCTTCATGGGTGTTATAATTAAAGTATCTACTAATATATCTAATAATATAGCAATATTGGCAATTAAGTTTTTGATTAAGAATGATAAAACTGCTCTTCCTATGTTAACTATAGTGTTCAATTCGTTTCACCGCACAAAGTTTTTCGATTGCATCATCTTTCCGCTTTATTTTGAATGATACCGTTATCAGCATGTATTAACAAACAAGTATTCACTGTTTAGCAATCTTTGTTTGCCAACTGAGGTTATTATCTGACTAAATCATTGAAAATGATATTTTTCTACATTTACTGGCGTAAACTAGCAATATAATGTAGCATTTAGTCTCAGAAATAGTAGCATGAACGCAAGTAGTAAACGCATGTATTAACATACACAGTGTGCAGAAGCAAACGCCGCTCGTTTCGTTTTGGGGGCCTATCAAACTTTAATATTTTCTTTTTGCCAAAGTATGCATTTTGGTATGAAAAACACAAAAATGATAACCATTTTGTGGAGAAATTATTAATTTAGCATGAAATTTTCTTATATTGATTAATATTTAGTGAAAATACTATGGTTTCTCGGTACATTTTAGCCACGCAAATTCACAGATATGAGTCCATAATTTTGTCGGCAAGTGCCTTCCTGACGTTTTTTCTTCATTTTTAGACTAAGCTATGCACTCTCAATCGTTTGAGTGTGTGCACCTGTTGCAGGGTCCACGAAGTTTTCACCATGATTAACAGTGAGGTGTTTGAAATCATACCCTTGGTTAGGTTAGGTTAGTAACACTTAATAATTTTTCCACAAAATTTTTCTATAATTTTTGTGTTTTTCCAGACCAAAATACATATTTTGGCATGAATACATAAATGCATATTTCATAAAAATTCTTATTTTGATGAAAAGAAAACATTAAAATTTGATAGGCCCCAAAACCAAAAAGATCCGCAAATACGCAACCAACTATAAGATTGTTCGTGAATATCCAAGCAGGAAGGACATAGAAACAGTAAGATGAGAAAGAAGTTCATGAAACAAGAAAAAGTTGAAGAAGAAAGTAGTAGGCGCTGAAAAAACAGGATAGCAGTGAACCAAAAAAAGATGGTCCGTAACAAAACAAAATCCTATGTTATTTTAACAAAAAAAAAGCCTACCTAACCTTTAGCTCAGGCACACACATTGTCTCCCTGGGAGTGCTAGGTAATTCCCATAGATACAATAGTTGTGTCCCCCTTGAGGGGGGCCTTTCAAAAAGGACAATTTGGAAATTATGGGAAAAATACCAATTTTTTTTTAGAAAAACAGCTGTCCTGAACACTTGCAATTTCCTTCATTTGAAATGATTTGTCTACCAAAATTTTTCAAGTACAAAGGGAAATATATCATTTGATAGGGTTTAACAAACTATCAAGAAGGACATCTTGATTTTTGAAATATTTTTAATTTTGAAAATTCTGCAACATGAAAAGAAGAAAAACAAGGAGAGCAAGTCAATTTTTTTCACAAAATTCTTAAAATTAAAAAATGAAATTATCAAAAATCAACTCGCCCTAATCATTAGGTAACTACATAAGCTATCTAAATGTACTGCTTGTTCTGTAGCTTCAAAACTGCAAACCTTGAAAAAAATTTAAATCCCAATTTTGTCAGGTAAAAAATTCTGATGCAGGTACAAAAAAATACCAACAATCATAAAATAATCATTGCATCATTTAACACCTAAATTGGAAATTTCAGATACATCCATCTGTATTATACAAACTTTTTTCCTACAGTTACCATCTCTTCAATTTTTCATGAGAAAATGTTTTGTACAACCATGCTAATTAGGTCACTAAAGTGGCTTGAGAAACATTTTCCAACCATGCAATTGATTATGAGAGCCATACACTAGCGCCTATTATAATAATTTGCATAATTTACATATTTCCTGTCTGCTACAATCCCAGTTATACATATCTATTTGAATGGCATCAGAGATTCTATTCAAATGATATAAAAAACCTAGCATCCATTTTTCAAACTAAAGAATATTGAGATGATGAAAATAAAATCTATTATTTAAACAATGCAACTTCATGTAAGGGATAAGGTACAATAAATGTTTTCAAAAACTTCCTGGCTAATAATACAAATTAAAACAGTGGTTGCTTGCTTGGTCTGTCTCTCCATCACGATCTTAAAGATGCTTAAGGGGACAGTCTAGTCAGAATCAAGAAAATGGCCGTCCCGTTTTTTGTATGGTGTCTAGATCTATGAAATTTTGCATACGTATGTATTTTAGAAAATGAATAAGGGTTATATTGGGCACTTTTTCCGTTTTCGCCATAATTACGGAGATAACGAAAAAAATGGAATGAAAAAATGGGGTATATTCAAGCCACTTCTCAAAAAGTAGTCATCGTAGAGAAATGATTTAGGTATTGAATGCAGAAAGAGCTGCTGTATATAGAGTCAGAGGATTATATTGAAACTCCCAATAATTTATTTGTTATGGAATTTAAAAAAAAATTTATTAAAGTGTCATTCATTTTTCCCTAGATTTTTTAATGTAACTGAAAATCTTCTGTGAATTTCAATATAATCCTCTGACTCTTTATGCAACAACTCTTTTCGCATCTAATGATATCAAAATCATTGCTCTACGATAACAACTTTTTGAGAAGAAGAAGCTTGAATATTGACATTTGTATTGCTCAGAAAACGCGTTTTAGTGCCGAGATAGGTTTTTTTTGTTTGCAAGCTACATTTCTTGGAGAAATTGGTAGTGTTGACGTTTAGAATATCATTTTTGGAAGTTATTGTGGTTCCTTGAAGGAACCAGTACCACAAGTAGTACCAAAAATGTCTAAAACGCACCAGGAGCATAAGCTGGGGCGTCCTTGGCATCCTCGTAGGCTCCTCTCATAGGACATGGAATCGCCACGCAGAGCCAAACGCTTATATCACTACATTAGTACCGAGCAATCAACGTCAAATCCAGAAAAATCTTGATCTGCTATCGAAAAAAAGCCATCTAAATCTGAATAAATAGTCGGTAAGCAACAACTAGATCAGCTAACGTGACATATCTACGCAAGCAGATCGGGCGAGCTACCAATCACCCTCTTTCTCCCGAGGGAGGAAGGGGTGGAGGTACCGAGAACTCGACTTGCCAAATCTCAAAAATTTTGATCTGCTAGCAGATAAATGCATATCTGATTATGAACAAACCGTTGGTCAGCAACAACTAGCTCAGCTCATTTGGCACATGTGCACTAGCATGCTGAGCGAGCTTCCCCCACCCTCCTTCTTCCTCCCGAGGGAGGGAGGGGTGGAGGTACCGAGAATTCAACTTACCAATTCTCAAAAGTTTTGACTTGCAAGCAGATAGATGCATACCTAATTATAAACAAACCTACAGTCAGAGGCAACCGGCCAAGCTCGTGTGGCACATCTGGGCTAGCTGGCCGGGCGAGCTTCCACCCACCCTCTTTCTTACTCCCGAGAGAGGGAGGGGTAGAGGTACCGAGAATTCAACTTGCCAAATCTCAAAAGTCTTGACTTGCAAGCAGATAGATGCATACCTAATTATGAACAAACCGACACTCGGCACCAACCAGCTGAGCTGACGTGGCACATCTGCACAAGCTGGCCGAGGGAGTTACCCTCCACCCTCCTTTCAAACCCCCATTTGACCTACTTTCGTGAGACGGATCGTTCTGCCGCTTTGCAGGAATGAAGTTTAGGACTTTCTCAATCGAATAGAGCAATAAAAAAATAATATGATGGATTTTGGATTTTCTACTAGATGGGGCCCTTAATGACCGTATTTGTTGTGCGAGTTTCACCAGTGCATAAGTGCAAAAACATTTTAATTGTGGGTACTATTAGTGCTGATATATTTGTTTGTCATGCACACCTGGAAGATTTAATTATGGAAAATTTTGAATCGCATTTTTTTGGCATGCCATATATATTAGTATAACATATGTATAATAAGAAATACTTCCAACTGCAGTTGGTTTTAACAAATGGATCACAAACGGGATTGGCACATAAAAAACCCATCCAAAAAAGCCTAGAAAAAACAAAAAAAAACACTAAATAGGCTTTTTGGGTTTTATTAGTGCTATTCAAATTTCACTTGTTTTCAAGCTTATAGGATCAAAATAGGCTAAATATTTATAATGTCAAATATTTGTCCAAGTCATGTGCATGACTATGACAAATACTGAAAAACAAAAAACCCCCCCTATACAAATCAAATTAGAAAAACCCTAATCACAAAAAAAACTTGAGGGACTAGTATATTTCCATGAGTTCCATTTCCAAAGTAAAAAACAAAAACTAAGAAACAAATGCAGTTTGCCTATTTGATAGTATAGAGACTTCTGAATTCTTCCTCTGTCTTCTAGACTAGACTGCTACTACAGTAGTACTGTGTTTCTCTTTCTACATCCACTGCCATTTCATCGTTGTCATCCACATCATGATCATTTGTGAGGTGGCAATATACTGACAACGATTTCTGTGCACGCTCCGATCCTAATCTATTTCTCAATTTATTCCACACAATTCCAAATGTTGAAAAAATTCTCTCAATAGATCCTGAACTTGCAGGGCAAGAATGAAGATTTCTGATAAACTTGCAGAAACCCTCTGCCAGTGTCTTCAGGAATCTGCACTTTCTGCTGTTTCATGTCTTGAATATCCTACCATCAATGATTAGTCATTGTTTTGGTGATATTCTCATTGAACATGTGTTTTGGGAAGATGTTGGAGTCCTTCAATTTATAGGAATAAAGTGCACCGATGAACTCTGGATTGTACTCAGCCAACCACTCTTCAATATCTGTCTCCTGTGAGAGCTTTGCCTGAAATAAGTCTAACAATTATAGTCAAATGGGGTCAGACACATCCGCTGCCATCATGGGGTAAGAAAGTAAAGAAACGACTGGCTTATGGTGAGCATTCAAGCTGCACTGGAACAAATTTGACGATGGTATCCATTAGAGCATTCATTTCTGGTTATTTTAGTATTTGTTGCTATTCTGTACTGCAAAAAAATGATTTTTTTGGCAAATGTTTAAATTTTTTTTGGCCTGTCACTACATGCTGTAACATGTAACAGCAAGGTTGACTGACTTGACTTGCGCTGCTAAGCACTCCAGCTCACACAATATACCTGTTGAGTTGCTAACAGCATGACTGTTAAGTGATGTGCAGCAGTCTTGCTGCAAGTTGCTTGTGGTGGTTGGTGCTTCCCTCTCACATGACTTGTGTCTGTATGCTGCTAAAACAACTTACCATAAAATGACAAGCATAGCAATTCTCTTTGCACATCTTATATCTTTACAGACTACAGAGCTATGTCCCTATGCATATGGTAATTGGTAATTGTGATGGACAAACTTAATTCATACAAAGTCCATATAATGTACTAATTTATATAATAATGTAATATAATATTGGAAATAAAGTAATCAAGTAACAATATTTACTCAATAAGTGTATATATAAATCTGAAATAGAGGCAACTGGAGCTGCGTGAATAACTCTTAAACAAAAACAGATATTACAAAAAATCCAATAAAGCCCAATAAAACCCAAAACACTCAATTTAACCAAAAAAAAAAACCACGTGGGTTGGGTTTTTTTCAAAAACCTAGGGTTTTTCCATCCCTGATCACAAGAAAGTTTGAATGCAAACTGGATCTAAACGTGTACAGCTACTACATGGTAGTCTTCCTACAAATTTGCTTCAAAGTTCCACCTTTTCTTCAGCTAATACATAGTATAATCTTTGTACTTTTTTACTGTATATTTATAACCTTTTTTTAGTATTTTAAGTTTGTAACCTTGTCACCAAGGCCAAGTAGTAAGGCGCATAGCATTCACGAGGTATTAGCAGTTGAAACCTTGGCAGTGCAGCTCAGTGATTCTCCCTGTTGGGAAAAGAGAGAACTCAGCCACAATTCCCCACTCTACCCAGGTATTGGAAATGGGTACTGGCTTGACCTGGGATAACCATCTTTGCATCCTGGGTTGGCAAAAAGGCATTCAAAAACAATATAGAAGATATGTATCAGGCTAGATTGGAATAAAACATCTTTTTGTGTGACAGCTGTTAGAATCACAAGTTGTCCTTATTAAATACACCTCTGCATGGAGAACCCATTTGATGCTTGCATATAGGCTAGTATCAGCTAGGCTAGGCTGATATAACATGCATGATTAGACTAGATGTTAGTTTAAGCCTCCATAACCACTAAAAAAAAAGTGTTCTGAAGAGAGGAAAGAAGAAAGGACCACTTAGTACGGAGATAAGGGAACGCAGAATCTATGTAGAAGGGGCATAAAACAGCAAGTTAAGAAAAAAGTTCATGAAACAAGATTGAAGTTGAAGAAGAAAATAGTAGGTGCTGAAAGAAAGGACAGCAGTAAATTGAAAAATGATGGTCCTCAACATAACAAATTTGTTTTCCATAAAAAAGCCTACCTAAAGAGGTGTTTACACTAGGGGACATTTCGGCCGTGAGGCGCAACACGTGTGGATGAGGCTTACCACTGAGGCTCATATTTGTGTGTGTTTGTCCAAAGTTCCCTATTTGCTCTGATCGAATTCGAGAGGCGCGACGCACGTGAGCTTAGCAGCTCAGTCCCCTGTCAGTGTGTAGTTAACAGTCATCAGGTGAGGTTTAGCTCTTTGCTCATCAATTATGGGTTATAACGCTACCACGAGAAACTACATTGCTTTTAATTGAAATATACTAAGCCCATCAATTAAGCAGACTAAAAAAAAGCTCGAATATAAGGAGGCTGCTTTCCATTATATTTCAATGAAAATGAACGAATATAGTAACATTTAGCCCATGCAAATAAAAAGAGATTACGTAGCTTACAATGCAGCAACAGTATTCATAGAATCTTGTCAACAGCAATCCATATTTCATAGCAGCTGGCCACACACTGACTGGTTTTGAGCAGCGCACGCTCCGTGGCTCGCTCAATGTCTAGTTTAAACGCTCATGGCTCATGTGAGATGCCACACAAGGCGTCTACACTTGAGCCTGCAGCAAAATGGATACCAGTCTAAACAGGGCTTTAAGGGCCGTTTACACTAGGGGACATTTCGGCCATGAGGCGCAACACTTGTGAACGAGGCTCACCACCGAGGCTCATATTTGTGTAAGTTTGTACGAAGTTTCCTATTCGCTCTGATCGAATTCATAATGAGCGACACTCAAGAGCCTCGTAACTACCGTGGCGAATAGGGAACTTTGTATAAATGCACACAAATATGAGTCTAAGTGGTGAGCCTCATATACACGTGTCACGCCTCACGGCCATAATGTCTTTTTGTGTAAACGGCCCTTTACTATCAGCACAGGCTCTCACATTTTACCCCTAGGAGTGCTGATTCCCATAGATACGAAAGTTGTATCCCCCTGAGGGGGTGCAACATGCATGATCTCCAAATATGTTCATTATTTATTATTTATTCAACAGTTGTAGGTTGCACAGATTTTCAGTTATGCTGGTCTGGATTATTTTAGCAATTTTCTGTTTTGTTCAACTGAATGATTTAAATCATAAGTACAGTCATTTCTCACCTTACATAAATAATTTGTTCCAGAAGTGTTTAGTAATGTGATTATTTTTTGTAGGTTCATTTCTCACCTTACATAATTAATTTGTTCCAGAAGTGTTTAGTAATGTGATTATTTTTTGTAGGTAAAGTTGCATTTTACACGTAAAAGGCCTGATTTGTTCTGAGGCCCCCAATATTACCCCCAAAACCTTTTAAAAATTAGAAAATACCAATTTGGAATGAAGTATGTGTTAAAAGTAAAAGAAAATGATTTATTAATCTATTAAAATGAATTTGACATGCAAATCATTTACCATTGATGTTGGGAAACTATGTCCAAGATACTTAACAGTGAAGTGAGTACATAGTGAATGTGTGCGAATGTTAGAACTCCGTGGCGAACGAGAGTCGAAGGCACACTGAAAGCATGATGGGTATCATGGAGATGCAGCTTCCTCCTAGTCAATGGGAGGCCAGCAGGATGTTAGGAGACTGCCAATGGAACACCAACTTTATTGTGCCACTTTCAAAACAAAATACAGATAAGTGTATTTGTTTTGGGGGATTCTGGCAGTTGCAAAGCCGAGCCCGCATTATTTGAATTTTTACGATTTTGCATTTTGTAACTAGAATTTTCTTTCGCATTCAGGGACAAAAATATTACATAGAAGGATTTCGTAAGTTGGATTATTTGCAAATTGGGTCTTTCGTAAGGTAAGGTATAACTGTACTCATTTACATATAGCAGGAAGATGCAGCTGATTTTTTTGCCAATGAATGCATTATTTCAGATATCTTTATTTTTTTAACAAAATCAAAGAATATTTCACTTTACTTTTAATCTCATTAAGCATTTGAAACACATTTCTAGTACAAATTTCTCAACACTTGGGATGCTGAAAACACAATGAACAGATTTTATTTAGATGGAAGCATCGTCAGATGACAAGTTTCTGTGTGCATTATTGCATTATATCTAGAAACCATCATTAAATGAAAAAATCCCACATTACCAGGGTATCACAGAAGACTGGGTCCTATAAATGGTTAGGTAAGAAAAATACATTAGTTCTTACATAGTCATTTGGGCTGTAAGTCATAAGGTGGATAGAAATTTAGAAGTGCAATTTTGGTCACATGGACAAGCTTTCATCAAACTGCACACCATTTCAAGTTAAGATAAAAATGCTTAGGTATTAAATATCACAAACTTTACTATATGCTCTGATTTTAGTGAAATAATGGGATAAATTAGTCATACTTATTATATAATTTGCATTGTATCTTGATATTTTCTAACACTAAAATCTAAACAACTACAAATAATCATATTAGTTAAAACAAAATAGTTACTAAAAATTTAACAACATAACTACTCTCATAGATTTTTCATCTACACAGCAGAAAATCTCAATGTTCAGTATAACTGGCACTTATATATGTAAATCACTTAAACGATTTTTTAAAGATTTTGGTAAAACAACTGTATATTTTCCAATAAAATAATTTGTACCTTTTTGAACAATATGAAAACATTTTGAGGGATTTATATTACATTTCATATGAGTTGTAACTAATAAATATTTCAGAAATTATACAACACGCTAAAATTATTCAACATGCTTTGGAGTCTTGTGGGATCTTTTATTTATAAAATTTACTTCAAGAATTTTTGAAATATTTCTTTAGTCTATTTGTATATCAATGTTATACCACAGAAATGCAGGAATCATTTGGATCAGTCATGTTAAGAGATACTATTTCAATTAGTACATCAACTTATGCCTCAGTATAAATTATGACAGGCAGTTTAAAACAATTCTTAGAAGTTTAATGTGCCCAGTCATAAATAAGTTGCTAGGGATCCTTCTGCTTCACATTTTTACTTTTAGATCTTTAAAACTAGAAGCCAGCCCCCAATTCTAAAATTAAAAAATCCGATTAAGGAGGGCATCCATCTTCAGGACCTTCTCCTTTGTTTTTAGACCTAGAGCAATAAAATTTAGTACGTTGATAGGAAATGCAATTTTAAAAAGTTTGTCTTCTATAAAAAAATGTGATTTTTCTCAAAGAAAACGAGGTATTCATAGAAAACAGAATTTTAGGGGGTATCAAAATGACTCTTCTCCTTGTTTTCAAGTTACAGGGATGATTTTAGTATCATAAGATATGCAATATTGTGTAGATTATAGGGTGTAAACAGAAAATCTCTGACGTCATAATAAAAATTTTAAAAAATATTTTTTTTTTATGCTCCATTTCCTTCGGGCAAAAATTTTCATGTGACATCACAACTTTTGATCGTGAAAAATTTCAAAGTAACCCTATTCACACCATAATCTTAACGCCTTTCCGCATCCAATGATACTAAAATCATCTCTGTAGCTTAAAACCTGTAGGAGATGTATTTGGAAACCCCACATTTCAAAACCTCCAAACAAAGGCAGAACAAGGAAATGTTAACATATATAATTAAATTTTTTTTTAAATATTTGGTCCAGGTTAGACCCTTGAAATCATTATAGAGTAATTAGTGATGCAAAAAAACAGTTTTATTTGATGTGCATTTTTTTGCAAAAAAACATGTTTTTTATGTGTTTTTTTTTGTTTTTCTTTGACACCTAAAATATATTAATATCCATGTTTTTTAGTCATTTTATTGTTATAAAAACACCAAAAAGAAACCATACAGTAAAAGTGGTGGCAGATAACCCACAATTACCTAGAGGTGTCTAAGAGGAACAGCAGGAGCCACAGAACTTATATTGATGGAGTCAAAATTCAGAGCGTACTACCTCTACTATGTCTGATTTTATTTTCATGGGACCAAAAAAATCAGACTTTGCAGAGGTAATAAGCTCTGAATTTTGACTCCATCAATATAAGTTCTGTGGTAAGTTCTGTGGCTCCTGCTGTACCTCTTAGACTCCTCTAGGTAATTGTGGGTTATCTGCCACCACTTTTACTGTATGGTTTATTTTTTATGTTTTCATTACAAAAAAATGAATAAAAACAGATATTAATATATTTTAGGTGACCAAAAATATATGCCGTTTTTTTTAAAACATGTTTTTTTACAAAAAATTCTGACTAATAAAAATGAATATTAATAAATTTTCTGGTACCAAATATAACCATGCTGTTTTTTTTACAAAGAATCATGACTAAAAAACAATATATTTTATGTGACCTATAAAACCCCATGCAGTTTTCAAAAAAAAACATGTTTTTTAATAAATAATCATGACTGAAAAAACATGAATAATATATTTATGAGACCAAAAAAATGTTTTTGTACTAAAAATCATGACTAAAAAAACAAATATTTATATGAGATCTAAAAACCCCATGCTGTTTTTTAAAAAAGTTTTTTACAAACTGATGTATAAGAGAACCTGGATATGAATATATTTTATGCGACCAAAAAACCATACTGTTTTATTTTATGTATTTTTCATAAAAAATTGTCTTCAAATCATGGATATTAACATATTTTACATTACCAAAAAAAATCATTGTTTTAAAACATGTTTTTTTTATTAAAAAGTTATTATTATTCATTTTTTTGGTCACGACTTCTTAGTAAAAAAACACCCTCAGGGGGATACAATTATTGTATCTATGGGAACTAGCGCTCCCAGGGGGACAATGTGAGGGCCCAAGCTGAGAGTTAGGTAGGCCTCCTTTTTGTTGAAATAAAATGTTTTTGTTATGTTGAGGACCACCTTTTTTTGGTTCACTGCTGTCCTGTTTTTCAGCACCTACTACTGTCTTCTTCAACTTTGATCTTGTTTCATAATCTTCCTTCCTCTCTTTGGCGGCATTTGTTGCTGGGTAGCGAGGCTAAAACTAATGACTAATCTAATCTGTAAAAAAAACATGGATATTAATTTATTTTATGTGACCAAAAAACCATGCTCTTTGAAAATAAGATTTTTTACAAAAAACATGTGTTATTAAATTTTATCTGACCAAAAAAAACATGACCTTTTAAAAAACATGTTTTTTTCACAAAAAGTCATTAATATCCATGTTTTATAGTCATGATTTTTTTGGTAAAGAAAACATAATTTAAAAAAAACCAGCATGGTTTTTTTTGGCACATAAGTAACAAAAACATTTAAAAAACAGCATGGAATTTTTGATCACATAAGATATATTAATATCCATTAGAACCGTACCAGGTCTTAGAATAAAATATCCACAAAGAATCTATTCACTCTATAAAACCTTTTGGAGACTAGCTCCATCCTCAGTAAGTCATTCAGTCAAATGTTTTTCAAAGGAACAGTGAAAATTCATTGTCTTTTTCACCAAATTTTACTGAATGACTGAGGATGGAGCTGGTCTCCGAAAGGTTTTATGGAGTGAATAGATTCTTTGTAGATATTTTATTCTAAGACCTAGTACAGTTCTAATAAACATGATTTCAATATTAACAGCATTCTTTGTTTACAAGTTTCTAAAGACAATTCAATGAAAGAAAAATAACTTTCCTGATATTTATATACATGTTTTTTTAGTCATGATTTTTTAAAATGTTTTTTTAAAAAACAATTTTTTTTTGTCCCATATAATATAATAGCCATATTTTTTAGTCAAGATTTTTCTGTTAAAAAACAATGTTTTAAAAAAAAAACATCATTGGATTTTCAAGGTCACAAATATACTAATATCCATGGTTTTTATTTAAAATTTTGTATAAATAACATGTTTTTTATTTTAAAAAACAGCATGGTTTTTTGGCCACATCTCTATCAATGACCTTAAGTAAAGATATGTTATTATAACACACCATTTTGGGAGTTGAAGGTCATTCATATGTATTGTAAAATAAATGAAATATCAAAGCATGAAACCGCAGAAAATGAAAAATTTCATAATACCATAGAAAACCATCAATTAAGAAGTATGCTGTTTTATTTTGTAATTTGACATGAAAACAAATAATGTTATGTGGTTCTTTTTCTTGCTGAGTTATTTGCAGACAAAATATTTAAAAAAAAAACAAAATATCCACGTTTTTTTGGCCACGGTTTTTAAAAAAAAAACGGCATGGTATTTTTGAGTCACATCTCTAAGAGTAATACAGTGACATAGCAATGTCACGCCGTGAAGAAAGTGCCAATAGGAAGGTGTAACATGATAAATACCACTTCCCCCTCCCCTCCACCCCATTCTTCAAACCCCCGTAGCGGGTGAATGAATGAACGTACAAATCTAATTTTTTCCCAGGATTTACCTAACCTCTTGCATTTCCTATAGCAGCAAAAATCCCTATTCCTACACACCAGGGGTCCAATTGGGAGGACGCCTTCCTTAACCCATTAATGCCGATAATTTCACAAAGTTTTTTATAACACAATTTTCAATTAAACTTATTTATTTGAGTGTCCTTAATGTAATTGTTTAGAAAAAAATGAAATATCGTATATGTTACCGAAATAAAGACTGGCAAGTATACTTGCCACCCGGCAATAAAATAATGATGTGCAGTTAATAAGAAATTGAAGTTACAGTGAGGGATTTCCTGCCAAGATCAGTCCATATATTGTCTTTCCTGGGTTTCTTTTTTGGTGTGAAATGTTTTCATACACTCTGGGTGTACAGGAATGAACATTGTAAAAATAATTGGTAATGGAGTCGCATTCACGTTATCTGTTGTACGGACTTTTGCCTTTATACGTCCATTGATGATGACTGTTGTGCCGCACTGTTGTACCAGGAACTGGACCTGGTTTTGCCTTAGGTTTCCCATAATTAGTCCGAGTTGATAACACCATTTGCCGTGAGAATAAAGTACGTCCACGCCACCCATGTGTTGGTTATAAACGTGAATTGAGTGCGGGGAGGTAGGTCAACTTCAATATGTTTATTTCTTGTCAACTCGATTCCATCCTTTCGCTTTTTATGAAGGATCTGAACGAAGTTTGTTGGAGGAGATATTTTTTTACCACTTTACAACTGAAATGCAGATTGTAAACGCTTCATCACTAGTTCCTCGTTTTTCTTTTTCTAAGACTTTTATGGGTCTTAGAGGGGCATCAGATAGTTGGTCTTCTCTTAGAGTACAGGTGGCTACGATTTTTTTCTGTGAAAGTTCCTCGAGTAATGCAACTGAGCCAATAAAATTGCCTAATACAATGTGCTGGCCAGGTTTTATGTTCACTCTTTCAATCATTTCTAGCACGACGTTTCCACCAAGACCAAAACCTCTATCAGAAATTTTAGTATGACTACCACAATATGGCTCAACGTTTTGTAGAAACTCATCAGATGTGCAGATTGCCTAAATTTTGAACCCAATTCTCACGTGTTTCCCTCTAATATACTGCTTATCACCATGCCTTCCATAATATAAAACCATGATTTCACCAATACTGTAGTACTCACCACATTTCTCATCTTTATTGGAGTCGTTCAAGGGCTCAAAAAGTGGACGCACCTCGTAGAATCGATCACTATCCATTTTCATGTTATCGTTGATGTGCGAGCATATCATTATTTGATCAAAGGTATAACGTCTCATTGAATTCATCATAAGTTTATTTTGGGTGCATGCGACTCACTCCAGTACAGCCGTCTGTTGGGAACTTTATTGTACCCTGAGAGAAAGAGAGTGGCTAGAAATAAATTCATGTTGTCTGCATTTACATTGCTACAAGGAATTCCTTTCTGGTGAGCATAGTTTTTCTCTGTTTACCCAAAACATTGATCTAATCTTCTGTCCAAAACTGTTCCTCAAAAAATTCTAAAGGATTGGTTATTGGGGGCGTCAACTGCCTCACGTGTTTTGCTGAAATCTGGTACTAGATTTGTCACCATACTTTTATCAGTATGCCACATGTAGACAACTTTTTTTTGTCGTTTTGATCCACGGTCAGTTGATGTTGAGAGGTGGATTGAACATAATATTAGACCGATCATTGTCCACATCGTGATTCAAAACCTTGGTGCGTAAAATTTTCTTAGGAAGGTGCCCTGGATCGCACATAACTTCGTCATCTGAAGCATAACTATCCTGGTCCGTTCCAGCTTCAGGCAATCTCTTCAGGGGGGGGGGGCTCTATTGCTACTCGCACTTCATTATGCTCTTTTTCATCTACTTCCAACAGGAAATCATGAATTTCGGCCAGTGAAAACATGAAATCAGGGTGAAAACATATGACTGCTAACCGTCAACTGATATAATGGGAAATATCGATTCCATAATTTTATTACCGAAATGGCAAGTACACTTGCCACAAATATATATAGTAAAATATAGTGGTCGTATGAAATCAGAATCATGTAAGTGCATACATATATCATTAGAAAAACTCTTTAACAACAGTTTTCAGTATAGTAGTGAATCATAGCTAACAGATGTAAGCAATTACTTGCATTTTTTTTCTGGCATAGTAACGCCATTCTTCCCAGCAGCAACTTCCAAGTTCAACTGAGCAGGCGTGAAGCACAACCAACCTCTGTAACTGGTTCTGAACATGTTCAGTACTCGTCTCATTACCGTTAGACTATAATCTAAACCCTCACATTCATAGTATGGAAAATTATACTTATTTTTGTGGCAGGTATACTTGCCAAGCGGCATTAATGGGTTAAGGAGCTCATCCGGGTCGGTGAAATTTTTTCGTCCGATTCGTTTGAAATTTGCCCAGTTTATGTATTTTTTTAGGGTAAACTTCTTACCTGTGTCATTTTTTCGATTTAGGCCTTAGTTTTTCTTGCGAAACATTAGGTTTTCGGAAAATTTTGATGTAAATTTCATGAACTATCTCCTCATTCAGTTTTGATGCTAGAACAAAACCAAAGACAGTTTTAGAATCCTTGAAGCATTTCTTACAATAAAATGAAGAGAAATTTCAACATTTGGAAAAAAATTTTTGGTGATAAGCAATTTTTATGATTTCATCACTAAGAAAATATTTTGGGGTTTAGAGGTTTTTAACTTTTTTTTCTAAAATATGCAAAAAAATGCTTCATTTTCTTGTTAGAAATGATTCAAGGATTCCAAAACTGTCTTTGGTTTTGTTCTAGCATTAAACCTCAATGCGGAGATATGGTTTGAATGTTGAAAGGTTTTTTTTTTTGGGTATGAGCAAACAAAAAAATTTTTTGTTAAGTGTAATATAATGGACAATATATGTAATTGAATGCAGTTTTATTTTTACTTCGATAATTTCCATACATAACTTTACATTCACACTGTGAATTGTGATTTCCAAACCCAAAAAAAAAAAAATTTTTTTGTGTTTTCACATACATGAAAAAATTTTCTTCAGTCTGATTCTTATGAAATTTGACTATGCTATGTAACTTTTAAAAAGAAACACAATTTATTCCTTCAATTTTTTGATTGAGGCCTTAGTTTTTGAAAAAATTTGACATATTGGTTTTTAGGTATTGATAAATCACTGATATTGATATTTCAAGATCTATCCTCTCATTCATTTTTGATGCTAGAACAAAAATGAAGGCAGTTTCAGAATCCTTGAATCATTCCTAACAAGAAAATGAAGCAAAATTTTCCATTTCCTTTTTTGTTGTCTATTTATATGGGGTCGAAATTGGTAGAAAATTAAAGATTTTGGTCCCCTTCCCCCTCTCCTAGGGGGGATCTATTGTCTGTAGCGCCATAAAATTTTAGGACCGAATAGTGTACTACCTAAGGGTCCTTTTCCAACATAAACATGGAAAATGACCATCTGAGCCTCAGGGGCCTTAGATGATCTCAAGTTAGATAAATTGACATTTACTGCTTGGGAGGACCAATTTTTCCTGTTTCAAAAAATTGATGCTATATTTTTACCATGGATGCACAAGAATTGTACTTTGTCTGAACATGTTCAACACTTAAGGGGGCCAACCCAGGCCCCAGTTGGTCCTGTAAGCATTTTTTGAGTTGTTTTTGAAACTGACCCTGAGGTGGTAGACTATTCGGTCCTAAAATTATATGGCACTACGGACACTAGATCTCCCGAGGACGTAAGGGGACTAAAAACCCTGAATTGTTGATCCCATATGAAAAGAAAAAAAATGGGAAATGGAAAATTTGCTACCATAATTTTGTTTACAATGCTTCAAGGATTCTAAAACTGCCTTTGATTTTGTTCTAGTATTAAAACTCAATTAGTTCTGTTCCTTCAAAATAATAAAAATGAACTAAAAAACCAATATATCAAATTCTTTTCTAAAAACTAAGGCCTGAATCAAGAAAATGAATAGAAAAAATTGTGTGTATTTTAAAAATTACAAATAGTAGTAAAATTTCACAAGAATCAGAGTACAAATACGTAAGTTCATAATTTTTATAAAAAAATATTTTTTTTTTGTAAATTACAATTCAGAGTGTGAATATGAAGTTATGCATGGAGATTATCAAAATAAAAATAAAAACAGCACTCAATTACATAACTTATCCATTATATTTCAATTCAGATAATTTATTATGCATTTTTACCAACACTTATTTTCAACATTCAAAAGAATAGAAATCAGTAAGTTTTTAAGGTAGGAAAAAAATGGCAGTTTTAGAATCCTTGGAACATTTCTAACATAGGTACAGTAGCAAACTTCCCAATGGTACAAATAATTTTTTATTATTAATCTCAAAACCCAAAATTGTGTATATTTTAGTTAGTGATCAAATACCACATATAAAAAAAGGGTCAATTTTTTCTTTATTGTAGTGAATGATTTTCATAATTTTGTTGCCATAGACAGGTAATATAGTCGATTTTAAGATGTTTTACATGAATGAGAATGTGCTCGCAAATGCTTAGTTTTCGAGTTATTTGGGTTTGAAGTTATACATGAGCGGCACTCTTGAATGGTCTTTTTTGCGCAATTTCAGAGTTAAAACGAAAGCTAACCCCCTATTACAAACGTAAAGAGGTTGGGTCGTGAGGGGAAACCACAGTTCTTCTAGTGAAAATTATAAATAAAGATTTCTAGTGATGTCCGTTTACATCGGCTCCAAGATGGCGGCTGCCTTCTTGGGTGCCGGGTGGCCGTCATTAGAAATGATGTAAACGGGGGTCACTAGAAGCCTCTATTTATAATTTTCACTAGAAGAAATGTGGCTACCCCTCGCGACCCAACCTCCTTACGTTAGTAATATGGGGTTAGTTTCCGTGATTAATTAAATTATGCTTGGCACGCTCGCTTCCCTGGCACGCACAAGCTAACTTCAAAGTTGAATAATTCAAAAATAATGCATCAGCAAGCAGAATAACATTCTTGTAAAATGTTTTTAAATGTGTTTTTTTATTGATTATTGGCAACAAAATTTTGAAAATTGTCGACATTAGAGTAAAAATTGACCAAAAAAGTTACAAATGGATAATTTACAACTGTACTTTTGTCAAAAATGTTGCAAGGATTCTAAAACTGTCTTTGGCTTTGTTCTAGCATAAAGACTCAATGACTTCTATTCTTTTGAAATATCCATAAAAATCCTATACCAAAAAAATAACATTTCATATTTTTCAAAAAAATTGTAGGAGTAAAATATGTCCATTTTTAACAAATACATATACTCAGGGTGCGTACAGGCTCTGAGGTTCAAAATTCCACTACTTTTTCATGACTTTTTATGCCAACCAAATCACATTTTCACTACCTCTCTCTGCCCAAAATAATGTCACACAAAGTTAAATTGCAGCACAATAAATGTATTTCAGTCATAGCAGGCGTCGGAGGATCGGTCGATGGTTGGGAAGTCACGAAAAAATCCCCGATCTTCGGGTTGGCAAGTCTCGTCGTCTGAGCTTTCACGTTCTTGGCATGCTTTGTTCCTTTTGCATGACTCCTCACTGCCGCTATTCCATTGTTGGCGATGTTGAACTCCGACTCGCACGCGGTGCAAACCGCCATTGTTTTCAGTTTGGGATGCGGTGCTATCCATTGTTGAAAGTCTGTCTCGCAACCACAAGTTGTTGAAAGAACAACTGCCTGGCATGACGATAATTCCTCAGCTCAGTCTTGGCACCGTAACTCTAGTCACACACACACGGGATGGTCAAGACCGATGATAAAAACTCAGCTCAAAAATGTTCAACAGTGGCGACAGGTCAACAATGGTCCGAGCGAGCGCGTGTCTTCAGTCACACTGAGCGTGTTTGGTTTCACGTGACGCCTGAGAACCAATCAAAATCGGGGACACTAAAGACGTAGCTGTATCAACCAATCAGAGCCCAAGTAACACTCGAAGGTTACTGACAACGCCTCGCTCAACGCAGACCAAACGGAACGAAAATTTTCAACAGTAAAATTTTCGGTAAATCTGAAGGAGATGACAGTTGTTGATTTTCCACTTTTTGGTGCCTGAACCAAATTAATTGAATCGAAATAAACAAGTTTTCTTCTATGCACTTTTCGTCTCAAATGAGTATTTTACGATTTATAGCGGTAAGTTTAGTTTCGTCATTGATGACGAATGCGCTCGAATAAACAGCTACTCATCGATTTTCGAATTTTTGTTGCTTGAAACATGGTAATAACATTGAAATAAACAACTTTTTTTCTATACACTTTTTTCGTCAAATGAGTATTTAACGAGGTATAGCGGTAGGTTTGGTTTCGTCTTTCAAGACAGAGCGCTGGAAGCGAGACGCCATTGCAGTATTGCCATACAACTCGATCAAGGAATTTCTTTCCGCTTCAAAGACTGGAGTTGCGGTAAGTCATTTACCGCTATAACTAATAAAATACTCACTTGAGGCGAAAAGTGCATAGAAAAAAACTTGTTTATTTTGGTGTCATTAACCATGTTTAGCCATTACAATTTGCAAAATCGACAACTGTCACCTCCTTCAGATTTACCAAATTTTCTTTTCACGAAAATCCTAAAATTTCATGAATTTCAATGACCATTTTTAAAATTCCACTACTTTCGAGGCCTTGAATTTTATTTTCGAAATTCAACTACTTTCCATGCTTCTCCATGCCTGTGCGCACCCTGTATACTGGACAAATTTCAAACAAATTGGATCATATTTTGAAAATCTTAGGGTTGACCCCTTCAACAAAATGTGCATAGAAGAAAACTTGTTTATTTAAATCTAATTAACTATGTTTAGGCACCAAAAAGTGGAAAATCAATTACTACCCAATGCAGGGTGCGTACAGGCTCTGAGGTTCAAAATTCCACTACTTTTTCATGACTTTTTATGCCAACCAAATCACATTTTCACTACCTCTCTCTGCCCAAAATAATGTCACACAAAGTTAAATTGCAGCACAATAAATGTATTTCAGTCATAAACTTCACAGAACATTCATCATTACTTGCAGGTCTTGTTTTCATAAATGTTTAAATGATCATCACAACACCAAACAGTCATGCTGGACAGTTCAATAGCATCTGCTATGCATTTGCCAGTGCATTAGGTTTGTCATTAATTTCCGCATTCAGCCCCTTGAGTTGTTCTTGCTTGTCTTTGGCTGATTTCCTCAATGCATTTGACTTTGCCAGTAGGCGCAAATCATTCTTGTCCTCTGCCTTCCGTGCAAAGCTGTCAGCATCCTCCACCAGCGCTTGCAGACTCTCCTCCATCCTCTTCCGCTTTGTCTTCAGGTTCTCCACTTCATCCAGTTCTCTCTTCCTCTTCTCTCCCTTCTTCTGCTTCTCTGCCTCTTCCTTCTTTTGATCCAGGTAGTGTTGATAGCGCTGTCTGCCCTGTGAAGCTGAAAAGAGGAGTTTCTTGGAAATGTCAACCTTGGAGATACCTCCTACATGTTTGATGTGGTCCATGACCACTCTCTGCGCCACAATGGTGTTCTCACCCATGTTGACTTCCATGAGCTGCTTGCTCACAGAAAAACCCCTTTCCACTGAAGCCTGGCCATGTGACAGGACCAGTAGCATCTTCACAACCAGCCACAGTTTCTTGAGGGAGGATGTGGCCAGCTGGCTGCTCCAGAAGACATCTAGCCAACCAGTGTCTTGCTGAAAACTGTTGAAAGTGCTGATCTTCCTCTGTGCCTCTCCCTCTGTTTCTTCTGCAGCTCCTCATTCAATGCCTCATCGAAGAGGAGGACGAAACCGTCTGCAGTTTTGGCCCTCTCCTTCAGCACACTTGAGAAATGAGGGGCCAGTCCAAATGTTGTCAGATAGGCGCATTTCTTTTCACTCATGGTGAACTTGCTGGCTGTGGGGGAATCCTCAAACATTGAGGCGAAAAGCCAAGGAGTCTGGTTTGAGCACTTGAAGGACAGGTGCGATGCTACGGTCTTCAACGCCCAAAGCGTCTCGGCCTTCAGGACTTTGTCCCTTTGCACAAAGTCAGTTAGAGCCGTTTTCTTGCAACAGCACTGACAGGTGCAAGTTTTGACTGATGGCGATGAAGTAGAGGTACTAGCAGACTCTGGTACTGCTGGCACGGTCTCACTGCTCTCAGTCTGAGCCTCCGAACTGCCCTCAGCAGGCGTCGGAGGATCGGTCGATGGTTGGGAAGTCACGAAAAAATCCCCGATCTTCGGGTTGGCAAGTCTCGTCGTCTGAGCTTTCACGTTCTTGGCATGCTTTGTTCCTTTTGCATGACTCCTCACCGCCGCTATTCCATTGTTGGCGATGTCGAACTCCGACTCGCACGCGGTGCAAACCGCCATTGTTTTCAGTTTGGGATGCGGTGCTATCCATTGTTGAAAGTCTTTGTCTCGCAACCACAAGTTGTTGAAAGAACAACTGCCTGGCATGACGATAATTCCTCAGCTCAGTCTCGGCACCGTAACTCTAGTCACACACACACGGGATGGTCAAGACCGATGATAAAAACTCAGCTCGAAAATGTTCAACAGTGGCGACAGGTCAATAATGGTCCGAGCGAGCGCGTGTCTTCAGTCACACTGAGCGCGTTTGGTTTCACGTGACGCCTGAGAACCAATCAAAATCGCGGACACTAAAGACGTAGCTGTATCAACCAATCAGAGCCCAAGTAACACTCGAAGGTTACTGACAACGCCTCGCTCAACGCGGACCAAACGGAACGAAAATTTTCAACAGTAAAATTTTCTTTTCACGAAAATCCTAAAATTTCATGACTTTCAATGACCATTTTTAAAATTCCACTACTTTCGAGGCCTTGAATTTTATTTTCGAAATTCAACTACTTTCCATGCTTCTCCATGCCTGTACGCACCCTGCCAATGCTACACATTTACCAAATTTGGTAATTATTTGCAGTTTATAAACCCTCTAATTTTAAACATAAAATTTACACATTTCAGTGACTTAATATATTTTCAAGGAAATGAGCTTTTTAGCATAATATGGGGTCAATACTGGGTTTAATGTGCTCACGGAAATTAAGAATTTCGTTCCAAAGAATCACTAAAGAAACGGTAAATCTGAAGGATATGTCAGTTATCGATTCTGCAAATTTTGATGCCTTAAAATAGTTAATTAGATCAAAATAAACAAGTTTTCTTCTATGCACTTTCCGTCTCAAATGAGTATTTTATTAGTTATAGCGGTAAATGACTTGCCGCAACTCCAGTGTTTGAAGCAGCAAGTAATTCAAGGAGAACGTCGGACAGCAACACTGCAATGCGCACTCGCTTCCAGTGCGATCGTCATCAAAGACGAAACCAAACCTACCGCTATACCTCGTTTAATATTCATTTGACAAAAAAAGTGTATAGAAGAAAAAGTTGTTTATTTTGATGTTATTACCATGATTCAAGCAAAAAAAATTCGAAATCGATGTGTAGCTGTTAATTCGAGCGCATTCGTCATCATAGACAAAACTAAACTTTCCGCTATAAATCGTAAAATACTCATTTTAGATGAAAAGTGCATAAAAGAAAACTTGTTTATTTTGATTCAATTAATTAGGTTCAGGCATCATGAAGTGGAAAATCGATAACTGACATATCCTTCAGATTTACCAAAGAAACACATTTAAAAATGTTTTAAAAGTCATTTCCGACAGAAAGTGCATAGAAGAAAACCTGTTCATTTTGATCTAATTAACTATATTTAGGCACCAAAAACTCAAAAACCAATTACAGGCAAACATTCAACATTTGCCAAATATTCTGATATTAAATCTATAGTATTCACCCCTACGGTTTTGCTAATGTTCTACGGCTGCCGCCATCTTGCAAGTAATGTTGAGTGCATATCAATTCATGTCTCCACTATTCCAGTGCCACTAAAATTTTTGGATGATAACCTTTATTGTTTTATTAACAAAACATCCTAAATGTGGGCTCAGGCTCCACAGGCTCCGCGGGATTGGCAAATAATAAATTACGCCATATATTGCAAAAACAATAACTTTTCCCCCGCTGAGCACACTTGCAGCATTGTTGGAACACCCTCTCCTTTTGTGTGTAAAAGCCATTCCATTAACGCCGCTCCTATAACTTCAAAGTTGAATAACTTGAAAATAACGCATCAGCAAGCAGAATGTCATTCATGTAAAACGTTTTTAAATGTGTTCCTTTACTGATTCATTGGAACAGAATTCCTAATTTCTATGAGCACATTAAACCAGATAGTGACCTAAAATGGGTTTAATATTTTTTCAGAACAAATGTACTATGGGTAAAAAGTGAACTATTCATTTGATGGAACAGAAAATTTTAAAACTTTTTTCTCATTTGTGTCCAATTCTGTAATTACAACCCAATTAAATCACACTTCTTAGTTCTGTACATAACCTTTATGTTCATCCTTCCATACCTACTAATTAAGCTTTTGCTATTTTCTCATCTTTTGCTCTAGCGCACCCATTTTTACTTGTTGCACTTCAAGAGACTTGAACTTTATTAATCGGTTCATTTTATCTCTTCCAAATATTACATAGATTATTTTCTATAACTTTGCGTCTATCTCCCATAAATTTCTCCACTGAAATCTTTACTACAATTTCCGGTCAATGTGAAGTTTCATGCAATCACGGAAAATAATAATGCCGATCCCAAGAATCAGTAAAGGAACACATTTCAGAACGTTTTACAAGAATGACATTCTGCTCTCTGATGCATTATTTTCGAATTATTGAACTTTGAAGTTGGCCGTCGTGCGCCCAAGGAAGCGAGCGTAATTTAATTAAAAACGGAAGCTAACCCCCTATTACAAGCGTAAAGAGGTTGGGTCGTGAGGGGGAGGCACAGTTCTTCTAGTGAAAATGATAAATAAAGCTTCTAACCCACCCATTAGGGTGACGACCGCAACCTTGTTGACATCGGGTCCAAAATGGCGGCGCCCATGGTGGTCGCCATGTTAGTTGGCTGTCGTGCGGTCGTCACCCTAATGGGTGGTTTAGAATAATAATGAAGGCATCTACGGATGCTTTATTTCCAATCAAGCCTGATACATATCATCTTGTACATTGGATTTTCAAATGCCTTATAACTAACGCCAGGACGCCATTACGCTTTCCCCCAGTCAAGACTGGTACCCATTTCAGACACCTGGGTGGAGTGGGGTATTGTGCTTGAAATTTTTCTCCTATACCCAACAGAGAAAATCGCCACCGCCAGCGCTTTATTTATACTTTTCACTAAAAGAACTGTGGCTACCCCTCACGACCCAACCTCTTTACGTTTGTAATAGGGGGTTAGCTTCCGTTTTTAATTAAATTACGCTCGCTACCTTGGGCGCGCGACGGCCAACTTCAAAGTTCAATAATTCGAAAATAACGCATCAGAGAGCAGAATGTCGTTCTTGAAAAACGTTCTTAAATGGGTTCCTTTAGTGATTGTTTGCAATATCATTATTAATTTCCGTGATTGCATGAAACTTCAGATTGACCCAATTTCCTTATAATGTTAAGCACCCTTTCAAGTTTGTGCCCAAATTCATGGTTATAACAATACTACCAGAGTACGTTACTCCACGGTAAAGTGACCGCAGCCCAACCTACTCAGCTAGCCGGACGGCACTACTTTTCAGTTTTCAGTAACTTTTAAAATTGGATTGAAGTGAGTGTAAAAATTAATAAAATCCGTTTTGTTGGGAACACCTTCTAACCGTTCTTTCATGAACAATTTTAGCACGAAATCATTAATATACACATTCAGCGTCGTCGGCAAAGAATGCTTTTTCACCTCACCTCTGTGTATTTAATAAACTTGAACTTGAATTGAGGGCCGACAGCGTCGGGGCCTTTGTAACAGCCTACAATTACCTCCACAGTTATCACACAAAGAGTTCAGCGCCTGGTACCAGACTTGTCCACTAAACTACTCAGGATCTACCAATCCTTGTCACAAGCTGCAATTGGATGGCATCACTGGGATAGCCAGTGTGTCAAAACACCATCCCCAGGCATATTGGGTCATTACTGACCATTCTACCTGACTGGCTCATTCCAGTCACTGTCTCTTACTCCAGGCACGCACAAGAAACATTTTCATAGCTTCAATGACACTCAAATTACACTCCTGATCCAATCCAGCAATACAGCTCATACCGCAATCATCTTCAGCCCATCTGGCATACCACTTATTCTCTCCATACTGCTCAAGCCCCACTTTCATAAAACTTTCTCTCTCTTGCTCATACTTACTACATTCCAGCACAAAATGCTCAATTGTTTCCTCCACTCCACTAATATACTGCCGACATAATCTGTTATTATTCTTGTTACGATTGGTGGATATGGTTGGTTATTAACATCCAATCGTTAACGTTTTCTCGATAGTGTTTTTCGAAATTGCAAGAGAGGGATAATAAAGACACTTTATGGGAAAACTCAGCTTGTGTGATTTTATTGAAGGAAGCCGTGATGACCGATGGCGTGCTTGACTTCGGACGATCTTCTCTTAGATGGGAAACTCCGTGCAAGCGAGGTCCGGCGAGCGATGACGTTGGCCAGGTGTAGGTGAGTGTGTTTGTGGAGGTTCACAGTCTGTGTAATTTAAGCGACTGACCGAACATCAATTCCACCCGTGACGTGGGGATGAGTCACTATTTATGGGTTCAGGCTTTAGAATAATTCCACGATGTGAAAAGCAAGTTGTCGTGGTTGAGCGGGTAGATTAATTTGCCATAGGTTGTAATATACTAGGCTCTACTATCTCCGAACCAAGTGATTGCAAAGTGATGTATGACCAAAGGTCAGAACGTCTCACGTCACAGATAGGCAATTTACGTGGTGTAACTCGAGGGTTTAGGGAGAGATAATATGCCACGTGAATTTAACTTGTAAAGCTCAGACCCAGGGAATGTGTGTTGTGGCGTTTGGTGCCGTCGAGGATCTGCAATAATCGAAGACGCTGAATAAGCAGGTTCTCGAAGAGGCATCAAGGAAAAATTCCACAACTGACAATCCCTACACTGCACTGGTAAATTTCCCATCACGGAGAAAACCCTGAACTTCTTCCATAGATTTAACTCAAAGCTATTAATTTTTTTACAGGCTCAGGAAGAAAATAGAAAGGTTACAAGCTGGCAATGGCTGTTCTTTTATGCTTGAATTACAGTATAAGCATGACAGTACAAGACTTGTGATTTTCAGAGCAGTAATAATCTGTTATTCAATTTTGTGGAATTATGGAAAATACATGTGATTTAAGCACCATGATTCGTGGAATCTAGCTGAAATACGAAACAGCTAAAAAATGCAAGAACATGAATGAATAAATTTCGTACTCTATAATATATCTATATACGTACGAGAAATAAAAAGAAAGCAGTCCTAAATTCAATAATATGTCAATCATACTGAAAAACACTGCAGGTATATCTTGTAGTAAAGAAAAGGAATAATATTTACCCCTAAATAAAGTGCAAATCTTGAACCTAAAAAATGACATGACACGGCAATTTACGTTCGGCCATCTTCCCGCGAAAAACGCCAGCAAATTCGCCGTGCGCTCTCACGAAGTATTTGATGAGCGAATTTCAATATCATAATGACAACTGCAAGTATATCTTTTTGCAGTAAGGATAAAAACGTGGTTAAACATCTATACCATACTCTTGACACAAGAAATGAACATGACACGCAAAATTTACGCTACGTCATGTTGAGATAGCACTTGGAATGAGCCATGCTATTTTACGAACTCTACGACTATTTTCATGTTTATCTATATATCACGACACTGACCAGATCCTTATACTTAAACACAATGCACACTAAGAAATGACACGAAATACTTTACCAGATTTGCTCTATTTGAACACTTAATTTCTTTCACTTACAAGAACGCTGTAACACACAAGCTAAAGACGCACGAGAGAGTGACGCTGAAACAAAGCGTCCCCGCGCGGTGTTGCCAATTCCAAAGGCTTTAAAGTCGAAAATGTCGACCGTTATTTTATATCTCATGCATTAACACAAAAACTTCAAGGATTACTAATTATAAGTAGAAAATTATTAATAATAATTTAGAGTAAGATTTTTAATGTCAATAATTATGCTATTTAAGTGCGTATGAGAAATTTTATAATTTTACACTTTGTAGCTAATGCTACATTCTCATTCCACCTCCATGTACGTCTGTTCACACTCAATGACTTACATCTCACAGCAAACAAGAGTTGACTTCCAAAACTACCATCATAGAACATCTCAAACTTAGGTGCTTCTTTTTTCATATACCAGTCAAGTGTAGGCTTCCGCACCATGCTAAGCCTCCACTTATTCAATCCATACTCTTTTGTTTGCCTCTCAATCTATTTCTTCCACCTCTCGCAGTCCCACTCAGGCCCTACACCTCCAGGATTTATTAAACTCCAGTCATCCACAGGTCTCCCAATTCTAACATGAATAATCTTTTGCATACTAAGCTTCCTTGCATGCCCCCAACACACTTTCTCCCAATAGCTTACACTCAGATTCCATTCAAAAATTCGCTTTACCCATCTGCTATTCTGCATTCTTTCAAATATCACCTTATAATTCAGCACCGCTTTCATCATTCTTTCTGAAAATAGGCTCCACCCAAGGTCACCTCTAATGGCTTTTGTAGCTGTCCATTTTGGAGCACCCAATGCTAACCGTCCTACCTTATTTTGTATTACATCCAGCTTTTCAAGATCACTTCCATTACAGGCAAGAGCACTCATACCATACATGACACTAGGTACAGCAACATACTTCCACGTTCCTCTCACACATTCATTCTTGTTTGCTCTGTATCTGGCCACGCTACTTAATCGTCCACTCCACTGCATAGCTTTTGCCACTTTCTCACCCTTAGTTCTAGTGCATCCATCTTCACTTATCATACAACCTGTTGAAACCTTTCATGTAGCACCTTGAATGTATATGTGTATAATACTCATAATGTTACAGTGCTCTTGCGTAAGAATGTATTTAGACAGCACTATGCGTTGAGAACTGAGCTCATGGTTCTTGTGGAGCTCTGCTCGTGGTTCTCGGGCTTGGCTGGAGCCTACTCCACCGCTACCCTTCGTAATGTAAACGTGTGTCCTGCTGTGTGTACTGATTATACAAACTCCAAGAGTCTCGTCTTCTTAACCTACGTCCATTAGGTTATGGGCCCAGTAAACCTTCCGATGAAGCAATATCAAGTGAGGTTATCTTAAGTCCCGAAGCGAAAAACAGCCCGGGACAGCGAGAACAGAAGTTGGTGATTTGTTAGTGCTGTGTGAGACAGAAACGGTGAAAGAGAAAGAAACATGGCAGGCTCCGTAAGTGAAAGTGCAAAGAACTGCCTCACGGCTCTTAATGATAAAAACTATCCTACGTGGAAGCTGCAAATGAAGATGATTCTGATGAAGGAAAAACTGTGGAACTTGGTTCGAGGAACGGAAACCATGCCACAGACTACGGACGAGACTGCTCGAAGAAAATTTGAAGAAAGACGTGACAGTGCACTTGCAACAATTGTGCTTGGTGTCGAAACAAGTCAACTTTATTTGTTGGGTGATCCTACTGACCCTGTGCAACTATGGCATAAGATTGAAGATACATTCCAGAAGAAAACTTGGTCTAACAAGTTCAGACTACGCAAAAGACTCTACAACATGAAACTAAAAGAAGACCAAGACTTACAAACTCATCTCAAAGCATTTGTCGAAATATTTGAGTCCTTGAGTGTGATTGATGACGCAGTTGATGAAGAAAGTCGTGTAATAATCTTGCTGTCGTCACTTCCCGACCATTTCTCCACACTGGTGACTGCACTGGAAGCTCATGAAAAACTACCGTCATGGGATATTGTGACAGAGCGTCTTCTGAATGAAGAAGCAAAACTGAAAAACCAAAGTGCTTCAGACTTCAGTGAAAAATCCCTTGTGACCTCCAAATTGAAAAACTCACGATGCTTCGAATGCGGAAAATTGGGACACCTACGTACCAAGTGCTGGATCTATCAAGAAAAATTGAAGAAAGAAGATGGGAACCACACAGAAAACCAAAACAATTTTGTAGCAGGTAAAACAAATTATATCGGTGCATTGTCTGTGATAAATATCAATAATTGTTGGGTAATTGATTCCGGTGCAACAGCACACATGTGTAATAATAGGAATGATTTTTCTTGTATGAATGAGCTATCTAGTCCAATTAACATTGAAGTTGGTGATGGTAGAAACTTGCAAGGTGTTGGTGTAGGTGATGTTGAAGTTATGGTGTTGTTGCCTAAAGGTCGAGTAGATACCTGTGTTGTTAAGAATGTCTTGTATGTACCTGGTTTAGCTTACAATTTACTTTCCGTGCCTCAGATTACAGAAAGTGGAAACTCAGTTTACTTTGACGAAAGCTCATGTAAGATTGTAAATAAAGACGATGAATTAATTGCCTTAGGCAGTAAAGTAGGAAAATTGTATAAACTTAATTGCACCCTTAATTCAGCCGCTAAATGCATGAACGTTTCCTCTGATGAAATTCTGTGGCATAAACGATTTTGTCATCTAGGATTCAATAATCTTAAGAAATTAGGCACTAAGAATCTTGTTAGAGGTTTTGATTGTTCTGTGAGTGGAGATAACATTTTTTGTGAAAACTGTTGTGATGGTAAAAATCATAGGCTTCCGTTCCCCAAAACAAATCACAAAAGGAAACGCCAACCCTTAGAACTTATCCACAGTGATGTGTGTGGCCAGCTTAATCCCATATCACTTGGGAGTGGAAGGTATTTTGTAACCTTCATAGATGACCACTCCAGATATACTTGGGTGTACATTATCAAACATAAGAGTGATGTTTTCAAAGTGTTTCAGGAGTTCAAATCCTTGGTAGAAAATCACTATGATCACAAAATTAAAATTCTGCGCTCCGATAACGGTGGGGAATACATCTCTAATGACTTTGAACAATTCCTAAAAGGGGAAGGAATTATCCATGAAAAAACTGTGCCTAAGACACCTGAACAAAATGGAGTTGCAGAAAGAATGAATAGAACTCTTCTTGACTCTGTCAGAGCTATGCTGTCTGGTTCAAAGTTACCAAAATCATTCTGGGGTGAAGCTATATCAACTGCCGTGTATGTCAAAAATAGGAGCCCTGCTAGTGCATTGAATGATATGACCCCTTATCAGGCCCTTAATGGACACAAGCCCAACGTACAGCACCTCAAAACCTTTGGCTGCAGTGCGTACGCTCATGTCCCCAAAGATGAGAGGGAAAAACTTGATCCAAAATCTAAACCGTGTGTTCTTGTAGGATATGGAAGTGGATCCAAGGGATATCGTCTGTATGACATAAACAGTAGAAGGATATTTTTGAGTAGAGACGTTATGTTCAATGAATCTCAGCAGATGCCAATTGAGAAGGAGCCTTCAGAAGTAAATGATGGTAATTTTTCTCTTCTTCCTCAGGATCCAGAGCCAGAAGACTCTGAGGGAGGGGTGGAGCATAGACAGTCAGATGCTGGGATGGAGGGAGTGCAGCCTAGACAATCAGCCAGATATCGACGGGCTCCTGATAGGTTTGGTGAATGGGTGTATTTAATGAAAAATGAGCTTGATATACCATCTTGTGTTCAAGAAGCACTCAGTGGACCAGAAGCAAAACTATGGGAAACAGCTATGGAGAATGAGATGGAGTCTATAAATCAAAACAGAGTATGGTCCCTTGTAGAGTGTCCTAATGACAAAAAACCTATCAAATCAAAGTGGATCTTTAAAAGAAAAACCGGACCCGACGGAAGCATTTGCTCGTACAAAGCTCGCCTTGTGGCTCAGGGCTACTCACAAAAATATGGCATCGACTACGACGAGACCTTCAGTCCCGTGGTTCGATTTGAGTCTGTCAGGACAGTACTAGCTTTGGCTGCCAAATGCAACATGCAAGTCCATCACATGGACGTTGCAACAGCCTTCCTTAATGGAGAACTGATTGAAGAACTATATCTGGTTCAACCTGACGGTTTTATTGTCAAAGGCAAAGAAAATCTGGTGTGTAAACTACAAAAATCGCTCTACGGACTAAAACAAGCTCCTAAGTGTTGGAATACTACACTAGATAGCTATTTGAAGAAATTGGGTTTTGTACAATCTAAGAGTGATGCTTGTATATACACTCGTGTTCAAGATAAGAAACTGTGTATTGTGGCGGTGTATGTAGACGATCTAATAATTGCTTCTGAGTCTGGTGATGAAATAAATCAAATAAAGTTGAGCCTTTCTACCCAATACAAAATGAAGGACCTTGGTGTGCTGAGTTACTTCCTAGGTGTAAGTGTTGTACAATTTAAAAACAATGTCTTCTTGAATCAAAATGCCTACACTGAAGCTCTGTTGTCAAAATTTGGCTTTGATAATTGTAAACCTGTTGCAACTCCCGCCGATGTAAACGTAAATCCGATATGCTCCCCAAATGATGTCGAATTTGACCCTGCCACTTATCAAAGTGCTGTAGGTAGCCTTTTGTATTTGTCAACCAGAACTCGACCTGACATTGCATTCGCAGTGAATAATGTTGCTAAATACAGCTCCAAACCTCTTGAACAGCATTGGATGTGTGTTAAGAGAATATTCAGGTACCTGAGAGGCACCTCTAAACTAGGTCTCTTGTATAGCAAATGTTCTGATACTTGCATTGGTTATTCTGATGCTGACTGGGCTGGTGATAAAAATGACCGAAAGTCTACCTCTGGTTACTGTTTCACCCTCAGTAATTCGGTAATTACGTGGAGATCTAACAAACAAACTTGTGTAGCCCTCTCAACTGCAGAAGCCGAATACGTTGCTCTTGCCGGTGCGGCTCAAGAGGCTGTCTGGTTAAAGCACTTACTCAGTGATCTAAATTTTGGGACTATGGAACCAATGGTTATAAGCGAAGACAACCAGTCAGCCATCTGTCTTGCCAACAATCCCAAATATCATGGGAGGAGCAAGCACATCGATATTAAGTTTCACTATGTACGGGATCTTGTAAGTAACAAAGATATAGACGTAGTGTATTGCCCTACCGACGAAATGCTCGCCGACATATTCACCAAGAACCTGCCGATAGAAAAGTTCTCTAGACTAAGAACGAAGTTAGGAATGGTCTCATCTGACACACATTCAATGTGAGAAGGAGTGTTGAAACCTTTCATGTAGCACCTTGAATGTATATGTGTATAATACTGATAATGTTACAGTGCTCTTGCGTAAGAATGTATTTAGACAGCACTATGCGTTGAGAACTGAGCTCATGGTTCTTGTGGAGCTCTGCTCGTGGTTCTCGGGCTTGGCTGGAGCCTACTCCACCGCTACCCTTCGTAATGTAAACGTGTGTCCTGCTGTGTGTACTGATTATACAAACTCCAAGAGTCTCGTCTTCTTAACCTACGTCCATTACAACCTAGATATTTGTATTCTTTTGTTCTACCTATTCTGATTTCTCTAATATTCCACAGTCTGTCTCTATCAGTCTCATCACTATTTATAACCATAACCTTGCTTTTGTCGGCACCGAAGTTCATCTTGAAATCTGTACTATATCCGTTCACAATGTCAAGCATCCTTTGCAGTTCATGTCCACATCCACTAACCACAACCACATCATCAGCATACAACAAACAGCTCAGTCTCTCATTACCAACTTTCAGTCCTAAACCACTCCCTCTCAGTCGAACTGCTAATTCTTCTGTGTACAATCCAAACAACAGGGGAGACAGAGTACAGCCCTGTCTCACTCATCTAACACTCCTCACTTGCCCTGTTTCCAAACTTCCTAACCTGTATATAGCGCTTGTGTTCTCATACAGACTTTGTACAATTTTTACTATTTTTCTGCTAAACCCAACTTATCTCAAAACTTCAAAGAGCCTAACCCGATCCACTCTGTCATACGCTTTTTCAATATCCAGGAATGCTAAATACACCTTATCATCCTTCCTCATTCGCTCAATTATTTCACTCACTACAAACAGATTATCTTCCCCACGTCTATCTTGCCTAAAACCATTCTGTTCTTCACCTAGAACTCCTAATTCCTCAATTAAATTTTTCATCCTCTCATTCAAAATACCGCAAAATATCTTACATACAGTGTCACCCAGTGTCACACTCTTATGTCCACCCTTATGGAACAGAACTACATTACACTTGTTCCAGTCATCCGGTACTCTTTCACCCTTCCGTATCTCATCAAATAAACATTTCAACATACTGACTACACTCTCTCCTCCACATTTATAGAACTCATATGGGATCTTATCAGGGCCACCTGCCTTTCCATTTTTCACTTTCTTCAAAAAAATTACAATCTCTTCACAAGTGATTTTGTCTTCCATTTGCAGTTCACGTTCATCAATCAGAAAATTTATGGGTGCATCATCTGTAACCTGCTCATTCATTCCACCAATGTCCTCCCAGTATTCTGTAATGTTTTGCATTCTGTGAATCTCTGGGTTCTATTGCAATCCCTGTAATGAATCTAGTATTTGGTGAGCAGGATGCTTTTTCAGCTCACCTCTATATATTTATTGTGTCACATTTTTTGAATCTCTGAGTTCTGTTGCAATCCTGGTAATGAATCTAGTATTTGGTGAACAATATGCTTTTTCAGCTCACCTCTAAGTATATTGTGAGCTATTCATAACGTGGAAGTTTTCGGAACTTCACCTAAACATTGTCATTCTCTGGAACTAGAATTTTTACTAGCATGTGTTCATCTAGAATACTTGCGTACTGTTGTGTAGTTTCTTTCCAACACAACATGAGGTTTATTTAGCTGTAGCTGCAAACTACAGTTTCAGTAGCTTTAGACTCCCAAAGCAGGAGAAAGGAAACACTCTGGTACGTACGTATCATTGTAATATTTTCTGTCGGTTACAAACTTCCTCTTGAACCAGCCGTGCCCGGAAGTTAGGCAAGAGCGCGTAACAAAGGTGTCGCGTCTTACAAGACGCGAATTTTGAAAAATCTTGCGGCAACGTTTTGCGGATCCGTACTGGTCCGCAAGACTGACGCAGCTTTCTGTTTGACTCGAGTTCTCGTGGAGAGAGTTTCTCCCCGGATAATCTTAAGTTTCTGTGTGCTTAGCAGTGTGATTACGTGTTAGAAAACTACTAATTTTAATTCCTGTTCTCGAACTAGCTATACTTGTTGCTCCGCCACCATGTATTGTGTGTTTGATAGTGGTGAACAGCCGGTTCCTAGAGCATTCAATGATGCTGCTGGTAACCGGCGAAGCACCTATATCGAGTTAGACTAGCCTTTTCTTTTAATCTCTGATGTTCCCTACAGCTAGGATGCTGTTGTAGTGCTCTACTCTAGTTACCCCTCAAACCTCGATTCAAGTCATTTCTGTTCAGTACTCTTAATATGTACCAATGTAAATATAACTAAAAAAGTTCCCACTCCTAGAGCTCGTCGTGTCGTGAGACTAGCGAACTTGCCTCCGTCCAGGCAGACCCTGGTTCGAGTCCCGGCGCTGGTGGCGATTTTCTCTGTTGGGTATAGGGGAAAAATTCCAAGCACAGTACCCCACTCTACCCAGGTGTCTGAAATGGGTACCGGTCTTGACCGGGGGAAAGCGTAATGGCGTCCTGGCGTTAGTTATAAGGCATTTGAAAATCCAATGTATAAGGTGATATGTATCAGGCTTGAAATTGGAAATAAAGCATCCGTAGATGCCTTCATTATTATTATCATTATTATTATCACCGATACCGACCGCCTGGAGGAGTATAAAAGTAAGGTCGCTGCTTCACTCGCCTCAAACGGAACTCAATGGCGGAAGCAGCAACAACATCTGGCCTTACAATTGGTGACCCCAGAGTGACCCGAAAAAAAAACAAATTCAATGGCTGAAGCAGCCATAAAACTCCTGGCCTTACAATTGGTGACCCCAAACGAATCGGCACCTTACAAGTGGTGACCCCAGCCCTACGAGAACTGGAGACCCAGCACAGCCAGCAGGTTTACCAACGGTTCGAGGCTTCAACATCGCTAGCCCCTTGCAACTGATGGCCGCAGCAGCTATTCAGAGGGTCCACCATCGGGCCTAGGCTTCCACATTGCCTGCCCCTGACAACTGGTGACCCAGCAGCTCTCCAGCGGTTTCACCGTCGGGCCGATGCTTCTACATTGCCTGCCCATTCCACCTGGTGAGCATAGCAGCACCCATCTCTGCTTTCTAACTGCAATCAACGAGCCAGCCTTCATCGTATTTTCCACTAGGTGTTTCAAGCACTGCAAGAACGTTTAACCAAGCGCGAAAATGCACAACCGAGCCGCCAAGATGCCTACAGCATGGCCTCATCGTTTAGCCTTATCGCACGGTCTCTTCGCATCGCTCGGCCTCATCGCATCTCTCAGCCTCATCGCAACGCTCGACTTCATCGCTCGACTTCATCGCACGGCTTCATCGCTCGGCTTCATCGCACGGTCTCTCCGCTCGGTTTCATCGCTCAACACCAACGCTCTGCAACATCATCAATTTAATTTACTAAATTGTATCGTTCGAACTGCTTTCTCTCTAGGGGGAGGGTACTTGTAGTGCTCTACTCTAATTACCCCTCAAACCTCGATTCTATTGCTTTATGTTCAGTATTCCTAATATGTACCAATGTAAATTTAACTAACAAAAAGTTCCCACTCCTCCACTGCGTATTACCAACACCGACCGCCTGGAGGAGTATAAAAGTAAGGTCGCTGCTTCACTCGCCTCAAACGAAACTCAATGGCGGAAGCAGCAACAACATCTGGCCTTACACTGTATTGTGATGCTAGGAATTTAACAATTCAGATTGTGTAAACTAAGGTAGGCAGCACTAAGATGAAAGTGCCTGTGAGAAGTTGTAGCCTTTGACACGTTCATTGCGGTGTGACCCACTGGTGAGTCGTATTTAGGTTTTTCCTGCTGCGAAGCGACCTGTGGTGTTCTCCCTCAGGCTGCTTTACACTCCGGGCAGACTTTGTAAACCTTTAGACTTTGCACATCAATGCCCGGAGCGAGTGCCTGAGGTGCAAACGAACCCGACAGGGTAAGGAAAACACAACTGGAATTAATGCCGTATTATTGAGATCGCCGACAATAGTGGCACACAATGAAATATCACAGCCGGGTAGTACAGCAACCGAGGACGTCCAGGCCGGCCGACGGTTGTCGGGGAGGCGCAGCGTGGTCGTAGGACGAGAGCAGACCGGTGAGGCGGCTACCGACCGAGAGTCTCCGAACGAGGAGTATCAGAGGCGCTAGCAGGGAACTGGCTCGAGTCGAGGGAGCGACGAGGAGTGGCGGCTGGCAGTCGAGGCGGCGGTGACGGTAGCGGAGGTGGTGCTTGCGGAGCGTCGAGACTTTGTTGTAAACACCAGGGACGCTGCGAGTGTACTGAGGCTCCGCTGGCTGCGCGGCTGTTTATATAGGCCTCGCTGGAGGCTGACTCTACCCGTCCAGGTCTCCGATTGGCCAAGACTGAGGTGCCCACTTTTCGCCGTCTAGGCTTATGCTATACTTACGGAGGTTTATATCGACGTTGCCTGACTGTTCGAAGCAGGCTGCTTATAAAGGTCGGTCCGGCACCCCAGCGCCAGACTTTAGCTCTGATTATTGGTCGTTTAGTACTGGCGCTTTGAGGCTATGAGGTGGCGCTTCTAAGCTTGTGTGGTGGTGTGTGTTCATACCACCACAGGTGCCCCCCCCGTTGTTTTTCAAGTTTCCGAGTATCTCAGTGGAGGTTTGATTCTTCTTCCGTATTTAGTTACGATTCCTTGTTCAGGAGCCACCACTGCCTGGGGGAAGGGAACTCCTTCGTAGGCATCGTGTACTTTTGCGCTTGTTGGTTCCACGTGCTCTGTTTCTGTTTCGCTGCTGTCGGGTAGGTGCGCTGCTTTCACCCTGTCAATCGTTATATTGGTAGGTTTCCCTCGTATGTCTAAGGTGAAGTACTTCGGGGTCCTTTCTAGAACGCGAAAAGGGCCATCGTACGGTCTCTGCAATGATTTTCTGACCCCTCCATGTTTAACGAAAACGTTGGTTGCCGTTAGCAGGGCGTTTGGGACATTGATGTCTGTAGGCCCCTGCTGCCTTGGGAGTACTGGCTGTAATCGTGTCATTGTTTCTTGTAGTCTTTGCAGGAATTCTCCCGCTGGGAGAGTTTCGTTCTTCATTGCAGGTAGTTCTCCGGTGAGGCGTAACGTCTGCCCGTACACCATTTCTGCCGGCGAAACGTTGGCGTCTGAGTGTGGTGTGGCTCTGATGTTAAGAAGTATGAGGGGCAAAGCGTCCACCCAGTTCGCGTCGGTCACAGTAGCTTTCAGGGCTTCTTTCAATCGTCGATGTAGTCTTTCCACCAAGCCATTGCTGTGTGGATGGTAGGCTGTAGTCCGGTGTCGCTTTGTGCCCAAAGCTGCTAGGAGGTTCCTCCATAGAGTTGATTCGAACTGTACTCCTTGGTCCGTGATGATCGTCGTCGGAACTCCAAACGAAGACACCCAACCCTGGAGAAAGGCGCGGGCAGACGTTTCTGCCGTACAATCCATCATTGGTATAGCCGTGCACCATCTTGTGAAACGATCGATGCACGTGAGAAGGTACCGGTAATTCTGCGATACGGGCAGCGGTCCGACGATGTCCACGTGTATGGTTTGGAATCGTTCCTTTGGAACTGGCATTTTTCCAAGTGGGCTCTTGACGTGCTTCGTAATCTTGCTCGATTGGCACGGAATACATTCTCGTGTCCACTTGCCGACATCTTTGTTGAGGCCGGGCCAGATTACTCGTTGTCTCAGGAGATCTCGCGTAGCTTGAATTCCGGGGTGACTGGCTCCGTGAAAATGCGTGAATATTGTTTTTCGGCATTTCTTGGGGATGTACGGCCTCTCCTGGCCGGTGGACACGTCGCACCACAGGGGTATTTTGCCGCCGTGTGTATTGACAGGTCGTATCTTCAGAGCACTCATCGACGCTGGATTCAGGAGCTCTTCTAATTCTGGATCTTCATTCTGTTCCTTCATTATTTCCTCCTAGTCGATTGAAGGTTCTTTTGGCAGGATTGCTGACACCATACGCGATAGCGCGTCTGCTACAGTGTTGGTGGTGCCACTGATGTGGTTGATCTCACAGTCGAACTGCGAGAGATATGACAGTTGCCTGGCCACGCGTGGATTGCTGCCCTCCGTAGATTTGTGAAGAGCGAAGCAGAGTGGTCGGTGATCCGTTTTGATCTCAAAACTCCGGATACAATGTGCGTGGGTAGTCCTCCTAGGAGCGCCCCGAACTTCGAAGCGTCGTCCAGGTTCGGGATTTGTGCGAGAAAAACATCGCAGTGAAGGAGCCATCCCTTGATGTCACCACTGAAGGCGGGTAACCGGACATCTCTCCCAGCCATGCTTCCACCTGCCGGGTCACTCTGGGGTCACCAGTGTGGTGTTCTCCCTCAGGCTGCTTTACACTCCGGGCAGACTTTGTAAACCTTTAGACTTTGCACATCAATGCCCGGAGCGAGTGCCTGAGGTGCAAACGAACCCGACAGGGTAAGGAAAACACAACTGGAATTAATGCCGTATTATTGAGAAGATCGCCGACAATAGTGGCACACAATGAAATATCACAGCCGGGTAGTACAGCAACCGAGGACGTCCAGGCCGGCCGACGGTTGTCGGGGAGGCGCAGCGTGGTCGTAGGACGAGAGCAGACCGGTGAGGCGGCTACCGACCGAGAGTCTCCGAACGAGGAGTATCAGAGGCGCTAGCAGGGAACTGGCTCGAGTCGAGGGAGCGACGAGGAGTGGCGGCTGGCAGTCGAGGCGGCGGTGACGGTAGCGGAGGTGGTGCTTGCGGAGCGTCGAGACTTTGTTGTAAACACCAGGGACGCTGCGAGTGTACCGAGGCTCCGCTGGCTGCGCGGCTGTTTATATAGGCCTCGCTGGAGGCTGACTCTACCCGTCCAGGTCTCCGATTGGCCAAGACTGAGGTGCCAACTTTTCGCCGTCTAGGCTTGTGCTATACTTACGGAGGTTTATATCGACGTTGCCTGACTGTTCGAAGCAGGCTGCTTATAAAGGTCGGTCCGGCACCCCAGCGCCAGACTTTAGCTCTGATTATTGGTCGTTTAGTACTGGCGCTTTGAGGCTATGAGGTGGCGCTTCTAAGCTTGTGTGGTGGTGTGTGTTCATACCACCACAGACCCATCGATGGGTCGTTTTACAAATTCTAACAACCTTTCTAAAATAACGGTATTTAGCAGGCCCGGTGAATGTGTGATTTTTACAAATTTGCTCATTAATTTTGCCTTTGAATTTGAGTTGAATATTGAACTTCAGTTTAACCCATCACAACTGACGTGTTTGAGTATACAAACATAGGATGTGAACAGTTGGTCGGCACTAGCAACTTCACCGTGCATAGCTCAAATTTTTACTAAGAAATAAAATACATTTTTCTTTTGAATGTCTATCTTGTTGGCTCCTCACCCATGAGCTGTGCTGGGCAAGTTGCGCCAGTCAGTAGAATAGAAGCCTAGAGCTAAAGCATTTTCAAAAGTAGACTGGGAATATACCCAGAAATTTATGCGACCACTCGCCCATGTGATTTTGTGTTCTCGGGGTGACTTTGGCCAACGTGTACTTGTTGCCCTAGGGACAGTTCACATGTATTTAAATTAGGTAATTTAAATTTGCTGACTCATTTCAACTCCTTTCAGTATTAGGCTGATCAATGAGATAGCCTTTTTTTGACAATAGGTAATCATAGCTGATCTACTGTATTCATGTACAATAACTTTAAGTTCTGATTATTCTGCGGCTGAATAGGCCGTAGTACTAGTCTGCTGTTACTATTTTAGCGTTGCCCCTGCATCAGAGACCTAACCCTTTTAAACCTTTTCTCCCTCCCTAGGTAGAGTAAGGAAAAAATAAGATAGTCATTCATTTCAGTAGGCTGAAATAGAAAGGCTATTCCAACGTGTGAGGGGCCTTCCCCCATTGTTTGTGAGCATATTGCGGTGTTGTCAGGTTGTCTCACCGAGGTTGTAAACCAGTACTACTGTAGCATTTAATTTGTGTAAACCGTTAGAACTGATTTTAAAGCCGAGTCCCTGCAATTAAAATTAGTATGTGCGAGTGTACTGTCCTCCTTTGACCACAGTGCACATATTTAATAGTTTAGAAATTATAATGGGAAGCTAAAGAAAAAACCTTCAATGTGTATGTTTATAAAATTGGATTTTTGCAATACTGTGTGCTCAAAACAAAGTATAAAAATGTATTTCCTATTTAGAAAGTCAAACCTTCTTTAATATTCTGCCTCAGATATTCCAATAGTTGTCTCATTGTGTTATGCGTTTGGCCTGACAATTATTGCTCCCTCATAGTAATTTTTTAGTTACATTGAAAAATCTACGGAAAAAACCATAAACTTTTGAAAAAAATTGTACTATCGTAAAAGCTAAACTTTCATGAATTTAGAATCCATTCTCCGTCCAGCTATGCAGCAACTCTTTGCGCATTTAATGAAACCTAAACCATTCCTCTACAATTAAAACTTTTAGAGAAGATAGCTTTTGATAATACCCTATTTTTTCACCAGTTTTTCCCCATTATCTCAGTAATTAGTTAGTAAATTGAAAAACGTTGGGATACGCACCTGTAACCCTATCGAAAATACACACGTAAGCCAAATTTGATAGATCTAGTTCCCATACAACAAACGTGACAGCCATTTTTATGATTCAGGGTAGACGTTAACGGACTTAACGGAGTTGATGTGCTTCTGCAGGCCCTTTAAACGTTCTCTTTGTCGGACCGAGTTTTGGAGTGCGGATGTCGTGGCGCTAGGACGTGGTGGCTAATCAGACGGAACTTTCTGAGAAGTTTACCTGTTATTGGAAAGTGATTCAATTAAAAACCTGCCTGTAAGTGGAAAATTGATCCAAATCAAACTGTTTCACCTCATTTCTTGGTAAACAGCTACTGGGGCCTTAGGCCCAAGTAAACCTAAATTAGTACTTCTGTTTTGCCGTAATTTTGATAAAACTGATATTTAAGGGATATTATCTTACAAATAGCACGAAACAACATAAATCAATCATCAACACAACAACAATATTTTTGTGAGTAAAATAGTACACAGGAACAAATCACCACCAAGCAATAGATACTATCAAGGGGAAACTCTTGAAAGTTATCAAAAGACTTGATAATACAATGCCTCCCAAATACAAACTTCCGGATGACCCTGGGGGAGGTAAAAACAGTGGCAAGGAAAAATTTACCCACACGTACACTCAACCTATCTCAGAGTCAGAGAAAAAAGTATTCAACAAGGCCAGGAAATCCAACAAAAATAACCCCATGACCACGTCTACTCCTATGAGTAAATCGCAGCCAGCTTCAAGACAAGAAACCCCAACAGCAAACCCTAACAATGGGAGCCCAAAACAAAAGAGTAAAGGACCCTGTAACAAAACATCTAAGAGAATATTGGAAATTAGCCAAGAGTTTTTGGACTTGCAGAGCAAAAAAAAGAGAGAAACTCATAATGTCTCGGACTCAGAAATGTCCCAGCACAATGTATCATTGCGCAGTGATTCAGATCTCTCAGGAGTCCTCTCCAGCAATGTATCACTATCTGAATCAACTTTGGTGATCCCAAACAATCAAGAAGAGCTAAATCAAAACTTTCTCGCCATAGCCGTGTGTTTATAGGGCCTGCCCACCGTGCGGGAAACGCGGGTTCGACTCCCGGCGCTGGATGGCGATTTTCTCTGTTGGGTATAGGAGAAAAATTCCAAGCACAATACCCCACTCTACCCAGGTGTCTGAAATGGGTACCGGTCTTGACCGGGGGAAAGCGTCATGGCGTCCTGGCGTTAGTTATAAGGCATTTGAAAATCCAATGTACAAGGTGATATGTATATGTATCAGGTTTGAAATTGGAAATAAAGCATCCGTAGATGCCTTCATTATCATTATCATCATTATTTAAATACACTGCAGGGACAAAATCTGCTAAAATAGATCTTAACTTATCGGAAAATGAAGATAAGATTCCAAATACAGTTAGGCATGTACTAATAAATGCACAAGATGATAGACAAAACTTGACAAAACTGAATCCTTTTAAAGTACAAGCTACAATAAATCAAATTTGTGGTGAAGTTGAAAAAGTGGAGTGCAAAAGATCAGGCAACCTCATTATAAAAGCTAAAACCGAAAGCCAAGTAAAAGTGTTGATGAACCTAAAGAAGTTTGGTGAAATTCCAGTGAAAACTCGAATAGTATGGGGGCTTATACTCCTACGGAAAGATTTATGCCCCAAAATTTTTGTCAGACTCATTGAAAGATTTGTTGCAACAACTTGCCTCCTCTGGTGTTGTCGGTATACATAAGCTGTACATTGTACATGGACCCAAAGCGCGCCAATTCACCCTTGTTTGTACTCACTTTCCTTGGGACTTGCCCTACAGAGCTGAAAGCAGGCTATTCAAATTACAAAGTGGATCCTTTCTACAACAATCCCATTCGATGAACCAAATGCTGGCGATGGGGACATACTACCTCACTCTGCCGAAACCGGAAAGTCTGCAAAAATTGCTCATCTCGAGAACATGATGAAAAGGACTGCACCGCTGAAAATCTAGTATGTACAAACTGCAAAGGAAACCACACAGCTGCCTCAAAAGAGTGTCCCATTTATGTACAAGAACACAATGTCAGTAAACTCCAAGCAAGTCAAAGTATCTCATCTGTAGATGCAAGGAAAATAATTCAAAACCAAACCCAAGTCTACCAGCAGCAAGATACCCCTCCAGAGTTAGAATCAAGACATTCCTTCCCCCCACTTGTACTATCAGGAACCCAAACAAAATTTAAAAATTTGACACAAAAAACGTATGCAAATGCAATCAATTAAGAGAACTCGCGTCATAGCTGGGGCATAGCGACACAGAATCCTGGCAACCTTATGCATACTCATAAAAGGCTAGAATTGCAGCAGTCTACACAAAAAATCAAGGGAAAACAAAGCTATAGAATCCAGTCAACCTGTGAACTATAATACACCAACCTTACAGAATACAGAAGAAACTTACAACTTAATGGCTATTAATTGTGTCACAGCAAATTCTCAGTTGAATAAAAGGAACCCCCCTGCCTCTAAAAACCAGCAAAGCAATAAAATTATCTCAGAAAAGGAAATTAAAATATCTCTCAAAACTATAATATTTAAACTTCTCCCCACAATTGTCAAAATACTAATCTCCAATTCAATCACTGAGTGCATTGAACTACTAACAGAACTTGGTAACATCCTGAATGCAGAAGACCTTAAAACAGAAGTGTTATTAAACCAAATGTCACCTCTTTAATAAGCCCATAATGAACCCATCAATATTGCAATGGAATATGACAGGATATTTCTCTAAACTTCCTTTCCTACAGCTGCTTATTAATCAATATGAACCAGAAATTATTTGCCCACAAGAAACCCACCCACAAAAATCACAAACAAACTAAACTAAATAACTATGTTTCACTCTACAGGAAAGATAGAGATAATCGAGGAGGTGGGGTAATGACTTATGTTCATAATACTATACCATGTATACCCATTCAAATCAACATTCCTTTAGAAGTTGCAGCATGTAGAGTGTATATTAATAAGAAACCAGTCAATATTACCAGTATGTATTTGTCACCAACACTTGACAATGATATAATAGGTCATAATCTTCTAGAGATAAGCAACTTGAATAGGGGATCCAGCATCATTCTGATGGATTCAAATGCCCACAGCTATTCATGGGGCTCAGACTTTATAGACAGAAGAGGTAAAATTATAGAGAACTGGATTACCGACAATAATCTGATCGTGTTAAACAACACTGCCACGAAATGGAAATTTTTTTTCCTCAAATGGAAACTACACTCATATTGACTTGACACTAGTGACAGAAGATTTGCACTCCCTCCTAATATAGGAAACTCATCCAGACACCATGATGTCAGGCCCATTCCCAGTGTACATGGACTCAAACATAGAAATATTGCAGGTAAATTTTCCAGATAGGTGGCTCCTTAAGGGGGCCCTCCGAGGCATCTATTCTCTCCGATGGTAATTTTTCATGTTTTTGTTAGAAAAGGACCCTTGGTGGTGGACTATTCGGTCCTAAAATTTTATGGCGCTGCGGACAATAGATTCCCCCCCAAGGGGGGGGGGGTAAGGAGACCAAAATCTTGAATTTTCGACCCCATTTCGACCCCATATAAAAAGAAAACATAAGAAGAAATGGAAAATTTGCGAATGAACTTTTGTTAGATATGTTCTAAGAATTCTAAAACTGTCTTTGTTTTTGTTCTATCATAAAAACTCAATGAGTTCTATTCTTTTGAAATATCAAAACCAGTGGACTAAAAACCAATATGTCAATTTTTTTCAAAAACCAAGGCCCGAATCAAAAAAATGTATAGAAAAAATTGTGTTTCTTTTCAAAGGTTACATATTATAGTCAAATTTCATAAGAATCAGACTGAAAACAAAAAACTTCATAATTTCGTGATATAAGTAAAAAAAATTTTTAAGCTCACTTTTTTTGTAAATTGCAATTCACAGTGTGAATATGATGTCATGCATGGAGATTATCGAGATGAAAATGAAAACAGCATTCAATTACATAGATTTTCCATTATTATACACTTCAACAAAAAATTTTGTTTGTGGCCTATACCGGCAAGTCACTTATTTTCAAAATTCAAAAGAATAGAAGTCATTGAATTTTTATGCTAGGAAGAAAACAAAGACAGTTTTAGAACCATTGGAACAATTCTAACAAACTGATAGCTTTCGATTTTCCAATTTGTACGATGTCTTATTTTTTCTGCTAGTTCAAAACCTAAAAATTCGGTATATTTTAAAAAGGTATTGATCAAATATCGCATATATAAAAAAAAATTCAAATAGAAAATTCAGACCAATCAGTTTGTTTGCAATGTTACGAGGAATTCAAAACTGTCCTTGTATTTTTTCTAGCATAAAAATTTATTGACTTCTATTCAATTGAAAGCACCCCAAAAATGAGCCGAAAAACGAGTTTAAAAAAAATAAGGCCTAAATCAACAAACTTTTCGAATAAAATATGTTTTTCTTGCACAAATACATATATTGCCAAATTTCAGACCAATCAGATCAAAATTTAATTTTGACGGGAGGGCCCCCTTAAATCAGCCAACTGGCCTAAGTTTAGAGAAACCATGATCTTAGCTATGTATTCTTAGTAACCTAACGTGTGATGAAGCTTGCAGAGCAGTGACACAGTCAATTCTTAGTGCAACGGAGGGCAGTGTAAAGAAGAGTAGCATGGGCACAGCTACACGGAAAGTGAATTGTTAGTGGAATGAAAAATGTAAAGAAAGTCACAGGGAATATCGTAGGGCATACAATCAATATAAAAATCACCGTGGCAACCTACGAAAATGGATTGCATTTAAAAGGGCTCGAGCTATTTTTAGAAAGGTGGTGCTCGAATCAAAAACGGAAAGTTGGAAAAGTTATGTAGCCAGTCTAAATGATAAATGTTCGTCAACAGAGGCGTCGTGAAAAATCAGAGCAATAAATGGAAAACGTAATAGAAGTCAAATAACATTGAAAATCTGTAATGAGGTGGTCACATGTCCTAAAGATGTGGCTGACATTCTAGCAAAACAATATGAATCCTATAGCACAGGTGAGACTCGGGATCCTTTATTTTTTGAACGTAAGGTTACCAGTGAAAATTTGCCAATACATTTCACTGCTGCTCCTCATCATCAATAAAACCGACCAATTACCTATGCTGAACTTGCAAGAGCACTGAAAAGCTCCAAGGCCAAAACACCAGGCCCTGATACAATCCCAATAGATTTCATAAAAAATATGGATGAAAGCCAAAAAAATACAGTTTTACAGCTATTCAACATAGTTTGGAACTTAGAAATCCTCATGCCTTGGAAAGAAGCAGTAATTCGTCCAATTTTGAAATCTGGCAAAGATCTTACGGACCCAAAGTCCTATAGGCCAGTTGCCCTCACAAATACATCATGCAAAATATTTTAAAAAATCATTAATTGGAGACTCCTCATTCATCCGGAGAGTAATAATTTAATTGATAAAAACTAAAGTGGCTTCAGAGCCAGTCACTCCACTCTAGACGGAATGTCTCGCATAGAAAGTTAAATTCGTAAAGCCCTCATGCTCCAGGAATATTGCATTGCCATATTTATTGATATAAAGCGTGCTTTTGATACGGTGTGGCATCATGCACTGCTAAAAAAGTTGGAAATTATGGGTCTTCAGGGAAATCTACTTAAAACGATTGTATCCTTTATAAAAAATCGCCACATCAGAGTGAGGATGAATACTGTCTTATCTAGAATATGCACATTAAATACTGGGGTTCCTCAAGGATCAGTCATAAGCCCCACTCTATTCAATGTTATGATCAATGATGTATTTCAGGACTTTCCTCCAGTGCTGGAAACATCTCTTTATGCAGATGATGGAGCATTCTGGATAACTCATCCAAACTTGGCTCAGGCTCTCAGTATCTTGCAAGAGGCTCTGGACATTCTTCTAAGTGGGTCGCAATGCTGGGGCTTTCAAATATCTGCTGAAAAAACCAAGTGCATAGTGTTTACTCATAAACACACAAAACCTTCCTTCCAACTAAAATACAACAACACAAATATAGAATTTGTAAATAAGTTCAAGTTCTTGGGACTCAACCTCGACTCACAACTGAGATGAGGTTTGCACTTCAAAGAAGTCACACAAAAGTGCCAAAAAGACCTGAGGCTTCTGCCCATTTTATCCAATCTGAAATGGTCAGCAGAAAACAACATACTAAAAATTCTCTACAATACCATTATATTACCAAAACTAAAATATGGAAGTTTTCTGTTTGACACTGCCTGTGCAACCCACCTGTTGTCTTTGGACAGAGTCCAGTATGCTGCTGCTCGCTTGATGCTGGGTGCATTGAGGTGCACAAAAGTTAGTAATGTGGAAGCAGAAGCAAATTTACTACCACTTAAATATGCAAGGAAAATCCAATTATGTCAATATGCATTGAGGGTACTTAGTGTTCCTAACCATCCAGTTCGAGCAATATGTTTAGACTAAAAGAAAGAAAAAAAACACTTTATTTCCAATAGAGATGGTATAAAAGTACCATCATTGGTTTTTAAATATCTTAAAGTTAATACACTTAGGTGATACACACACATGAGTATTGTGATACTCATGTCACTAGTCGAAAAGAATTGATTGAGGGCTATGTACTCCTAATCTTCCTTAATCCACATTTGACGATACACATAGTGATAATTATAAGAGACAACACAATTTCATGGACGATGCATTTTCATTGTGGGTTGAGAACACCTCTTACATTTTACGTATGCATGATATAAAACTTCGCAATTCTTGACGCCAGGAAATAATATTAGAATTGTTTGTTTCGGAAGATGTTCAAAAATGTCATTTTAAGGAAGCACGAAAAAAATAAATATACATATATATAAGCATGAGGACCACGAAAATTACAAGATATGTATTTCTAATTAAGCAATTTTAACATAACGGTCATTAGTTGATAAGCATTTTATTTAAATATAAATGGATGGTCACACAACAAATGTATAGTTTTTTTATTCTATTACCCATACCAGCTATTCCAAAACAGTAACAGACCTCTCCCAGTCACTGGTCGTATATGTATATAACCTCTTTCAGGAGATACAAGTTAAAATGGAAGACATTGGCCTCATCCCAAACGAATGAAAATACCAAACTATCAGTGAAAATTGTCAAGTCAACCTGGAGTGCTATCAAATAAATTGCATATCGGAAAGTAACTGGAAACAGCTATACAACCAACTGCACGAACGATACAAAGATAGAACGGCATTGTTCACTGACGGTTCAGTTCAAGGTCATAAAGCTGGAGAAGGAATTTGGTCCCAGTAGTATGATGGCTAGAATCCCAGATAGGTCTACAATTCTCACAGCAGAGCTTACTGCATTTACTATGCATTGAAATTTGCAGAAACCCAAATAGAAGACTTCATTTTGTACACAGACTCACTCAGCGCTATTCAGGCTACAAATCCACTTCATCCATCCAAACACCATCTAGTTGCCAAAATTAAGCATTTGCTTCAACACCTTCCTCCTAGTAAACTAATCATTGAATGGATCCCACGCGATAGCCATGTGCTAGAGGTTCTGCCGCCGTGCGGCAGAGACCCGGGTTCGAAACTCGGCGCTGGCGGTGGCGATTTTCTCTGTTGGGTATAGGAGAAAAATTCCAAGCACAATACCCCACTCTACCCAGGTGTCTGAAATGGGTACCGGTCTTGACCGAGGGAAAGCGTCATGGCGTCTTGGCGTTAGTTATAAGGCATTTGAAAATCCAATGTACAAGGTGATATGTATCAGGCTTGATTGGAAATAAAGCATCCGTAGATGCCTTCATTATTTATTTATGTAGGAATAATGGGAAATGACAAGGCAGATCAGTTGGCAAGAACATCTTGTCTTCTTAATACCAATAGTTCTAATCTAATTCAATACACGGATCTGGAAGTATACATAAACTTGCACTGTAGAGGACAATGGCAAAAATAATGGGATAGGGAACAATCCCTGTATCACAAAATAAAACCTATATTAAAACCCACCGTGAACACTGAGGTAACAATGAAGGATCAGGTGATTCTAACCAGGCTAAGGCTACTTACTACTCAAATAACGCATAAACACTTATTTACCAAAGAAATGAAACCCAAATGAAGCCACTGTAGGTTTAACTTGAACATTTGTCATATATTGATTGATTGCCCTGCGTTTGAACATCAGCGGAAAACAATGAGAGAACTTGCCATAGGCCAAGAAGCAGCCTTTGATACAAGTAGCGTGCTTGGCGAAGGTGTAGGAAGCTGCTAATTTTCTGTAGCACCTCCTTCGAGTCTATCACGGGGTTTAAGACCCGGTAAGGGATAGTAACGAGTCGGTCGAAGAAATGGATTTATTGTTTAGATTACTGAGGCCAGTAATCTCAAGAAGTAACGAGAACGTAAAATAGAGTGACTAAAAGAGTGTCAACGTAAGGGTAACTTGAATAAAACGAAGGAAATGAGGCAATCGATAAAAGGAATAGGTGATATGAGCCTCGAGACATTAAGATGATATTAGACGTTGCCACATTAACATAACGACATTAAAATGTATGGTCAGGTGCGAGTAAGGTGCAAGTAAGTGGGTAAACAAAAGGGGGTAGCGGCGGAGTAGGCCTGTGAAAACGGTCTACGTTAATACACATGTAAAGACATATTTCTAGCACTTTGACATGCCTAATGCAATTATTATATCTAGGTACAAAAGATTTAAAAGAAATGACTATAACGACTATGGACACATATCATTATTAGTTCATTATCACAATTCAACGTAATGTCTGTAAGTCGCACTAGTAATCACGAATTATCTAAAGAAATAATTATATTATTTTATCGTGAGCTCCGTTCTAAAATTCTCAATGTATTATAAGAACCAAAATTTTACACAGAACACAAGGCACGAAAGTAGTAGTTATTTCATCAACACAATAATTAAACCCTGGCAGAAAATAGACACTCACCCAGACGGTTCAAGTTGAGAATACGCTACGTCTACATCCTGACGTAGTAGCTAGGCAAATGGGCTGGTGTCTACAACCTCACGGTCGACCTTGGCAAAATGTTGCCATAAAGGTTCACTCAACTCGTCTCGTAAGACGGTGTAGATTTTATCTATTTTAATATTTATTTATCTTTGAATAAAAGACTGTTTAAAAGGTACAAAAGTACTTGAATGTTAAATTCTAATTTTTTATTAATTAATCAGTAATTGTCCGGGCACCACAAAGGATTCAGTGCTGAGCTGATCCTTGAATTCATTGCCAATATACTGGGATGATGAATCAAATCTAAATGCCCCACGTTCTAGTTGCTATGACATCTGGCACTCTCACCTGTGACTGGTGATGTGCCAAAGTAAGTTTGTCCAAAGTAACCAAAGTAAGTTTGGCGGACCGGAATACACGCTGTTAAGTCGTCGTGTATGTTTTTCTCCCAAGCGTTTTCTGTGAAGCTTACCTGCGTGATTGGGGTCACCCACTCCAGAGGTCAGGATGACCGATGCGGCAACGAAACGGGCTATTATTGTAATAGCCCTTCAAGAAGCTCTGAATGATCCCTAATGTGATTGAAATCACGCTTTTGCTAGACCGGATTTGAACGATTCGGAAGAAGAGAGTTTTTTTTTCACAGGAAATATTTTATCTACTCCTTAACATTCAGCTATTAGGGATCATTCAGAGCATTGTAATAGCCCGTTTGACATCGGTAATTTTAAAATTCTTACTAGATCTAAATTTGCCTCCGATTTAAGGATTTTAGAGTCTCTATTCATTTTAAGAAAGTAGTCGATTTAAGGAGATCATCCCGGGCCCTTGCCAGATCCTGTCGATGTCATGGTCATTTTGCATGTTTTTGTTGTAGAAGGACCCTTAGTTGGTGGACTATTCGTTCCTAAAATTTTATGGCGCTACGACAATAATTCCCCCCCTCCCGAGGGGGGGGGGTGAAGGGACCAAAATCTTTCAATTTTCCCGATTTTGACCCCATATAAAAAGAAAACAAACGGGAAATGGAAAAAAAGCTCAATTTGAGTTTGTTAGAAATGTTCCAAGGATTCTAAAACTGTCTTTGCTTTTGTTCTAGCATCAAAACTGAAGGAGGAGTTTCATTTTGAAATACCAATATCAATGAAAAGCACCCAAAATTTTTAACTTTTTTCTGGTTTTGACCCCATATATAAAGAGAACAAAAGAGAAATGGAAAAAAAGCCGAATTTGAGTGTGTAAGAAATGTTTCAAGGATTCTAAAACTGTCTTTGCTTTTGTTCTAGCATCAAAACTGAAAGAGGAGTTTCATTTTGAAATATCAATATTAGTGAAATATCAATACCTAAAAACCAATATGTCAAATTTGTGCAAAATCTAAGGCCTGAATCAAAAAAATGAATAGAATCAATTGTGTTTCTTTTCAAAGGTTACATATCATAGTCAAATTTCATAAGAATCAGACTGAAAACAAAAAAAGTAATTTTTTGGATAAAAAAAGAAAAATTTTTATTATTATTATTTTTTTTGAAATCACAATTTTCAGTTTGAATATGAAGTTATGTATGAAAAATATCGAAATAAAAATTAAAACTGCATTCTATTACATCAATTGTTCATTATATTACAATTCAACCAAAAATTTTGTTATGGCTTATACCCAAAAAAAATAATTTTCAACATTCAAAACGAAACTTGTCCTCGAGTTTTAATGCTAGAACAAGTCCAAAGACAGTTTTAGAATCCTTGGAACATTTCTAACAAACTCAAATTCGGCTTTTTTTCAAATTCGAATTCTTTGAAGAAATATATAGCTCTAAACCCAAAAAATTTTGGCTGATTTATGATATATCAAAAAAATTAAAAAAAATAGAAAAAAGTTGAATTTGGAAAAAAAACAATTTGAGTTTGTTAGAAATGTTCCAAGGGTTCTAAAACTGTCTTTGTTTTTGTTCTAGCATCAAAACTGAAGGAGGAGTTTCATTTTGAAATATCAATAAAAATATACCAAAAACACATTTTTCGTCAAAAAAAAACTAAGGCCTAAATCGAAAAAATGACAGGAGTAAAAAAGGTTTACTTTCACAAAAGACATATACTGGCCAATTTTCAAACGAATCGGACGAAAAAAGGTCTCAAACTGGGATGATCTCCTTAAACAATCAACTTGTTTTTTTCCAATAATTATCAGGTAGTTTTTAAGGTCAGCTTTTCGTTTGTTTGTTTTTTCAATTTATCATCTTTCTAATTCATTTTATGTTTTTTTTTCAGGTAAATTTGTTTTTGCTGAAGATGAACGAATGCTCGAAACGTTCAATTTTATTGTTTTACTTGCAATTTTTAATTCGAGCAAATGTTTTATACGGTATTTTTAGTTCTCTCCATTTTACTTTTAATTTTATCCATTCCGGGAAACCAAATTACAGATCTGGCCAACGACTTCATATCACAAATGCCAAGATGTCCCAAATGAAATGTTTCAAGAACTATACTACGTAATGACTTGGGAATTAGAACCCTTTCTTCATAAAGTATACAACCTTTCATGATAGTCATCTGAGGTAGCAGGTTCTTTAAGTTTAGAACAATTAGGATTAGGTTTAGGAGGCATGCCAAACTTTATGTATTGTCTGAGTTGACAGAGTTCACTATCCATATCAATATGAGTTTTTATATTTTCACACGTAATATGAGTTTTATCGAGAGAGTTCACTGCAAAGATCAGTTCGTACGGTTCCAATTCCGTTACAGTTGTGGGTAGAGGGAGCCTACTAAGACAATCGCTATTTACGTTACATTTACCTTTCGGATAGCTGAAAACATAGTGAAACTGGGAAAGTTTGAGAGCCCATCTTTGCATACGAGCGGAGCAATTGAGAGGTACGCCTTTGTTATGCGTAAAAAGTGTACAAACAGGTTTTTGATGGTTATGAATAAGGAACTTGGCACCAAGAAGAAATTTCTTGAATTTTTCGATGCCAAAAACAACACTAAGGTTCTCTCTTTCGATGTTAGAATAGTTTCGTTCTGCATTATTTTGAGATCTTGAAGCACAAACAACGGCATCTACGGATGCTTTACATCCAATTTCAAGCTTGATATATATCACCTTGTACATTGGATTTTCAAATGCCTTATAACTAATACCAGGACGCCATGATACTTTCCCTCGGCCAAGACCGGTACCCATTTCATACACCTGGGTGGAGTGGGGTATTGTGCTTAGAATTATTATTATTGTTTGAGGTCGCTTTTCCACCGGGGTGGCCAGCTAATAGCAAATGTGGACCCTTCCGCTTTCGCGAAGCATTTTAAAAAGAAATAACATTGATTTATAATGGGAGTACAGCCTAGTTCCCAGGGGTTTCAGCTGCCCACCCTCTAATAGCCGAGCGTCTCACTCATGCTGAAGCCCTCAACCGGGCTACCAGCACAGTAGTGTTAGTAGTAGTAGTAACCTGGGTATACTATCGCTTCAGTTGTTCAAACTATATCGCACCGAAAGTCACACAATTTAACCATTATCAGGCTTTTCCAATTTACCACGTAAGACTAACATCAACATTATATGAACGTCAACAATTGTGTGATCATGAATATAATTACAACTCAAGGTTACAATTGTCTTCCCATTGAAATTGTGCACATACTACAGCACATTTGAACACACTGGGCAGCCAAACCCCGTAGGGGGTTTCAGCTGCCCACCCATTTATGGCCGGACGCCTTACCCACGCTGAAACCCCCCAAGGTACCAACGTAGCGCGCCCGGCCGTATTGCAGTTTCTCCACCCGATTTACCGGGTGCTCATATAGAGTTCTGAAGTCCTATACTGCATAGGAAAGCCAGTATTTCCGTCAGGGGTCCACCATCGCACAGTAGGCGCTGGATGGTTGCTTGGGTGTTTGGATTCCTGAAGACTTTGATGTGGGTGGCTCTGGCACAGCGGTTAAGGGATCGGGCTCGTATGTTAGAGACGAGGGTTCGTATCCCGGCGCTGGCGCGGAGATTTTCCCCGTTGGGTATAAGGGCCAGCTCAAGCACAATGCCCCACTCAACCGAGGTGTCGGAAATGGGTACCGGCTTTACGGGGGAACCGTCATGGTGTCCTATATATAGGGTTAGTTATAAGACATTTGAAAAACCAATGCTAAGATCATATGTATCAGGCTTGATTGGAAATAAAGCATCCCAAAGCTACCGATGTTAACCTTTAACCTTTAACCTAACCTCTGGCTTCAGCAAGGCTGGGGCAGTTGACAAGAACATGTGGGACCGTCAAAGTAGCTTCCTCACACAGTGGGCGGCCCGGAGGTGCGTCTTCAACGTCCTGGTTCATGAGGTAGCTATGGGTGATCCACGTGTGGCCAGTTCTCAGCCTGTTGATGATCAACTCATATCTGCGCATTAGTTTCCATTTTTTCAATGGTCCTGGAGTCGGTCGTGTGTATAGCGGAGAATGCCTCTGCCTCGCCGCCACGCTTCACTCCATAAGTTGTTTATTTTCTGGTCAATGGTCGGATACCAGTCTGTATAGCAGATGCGTATGAATTCGGGGGCGGATGAGGCTGCTGCCTTTGCTGCCCGCTCGGCTAATTCATTGTGAGCAATGCCCACATGGGATGGTACCCAACAAAATGATACTTTCTTGCTGTTTTCATGGAGGTCATGTATTCTGTGCTGCAGTCTTCTCGACATTGGGTGTCTAGTGCGCTTGTCACGTATGCTGAGCAGAGAGCTCAGTGATTCTGTCAAAATGGTGGTGAAGTCATTTTGCGTAGAATTTTCCTGGATAATATTCAGAGCCAGATGAATAGCCTGGAGCTCCGCACTGAAGACAGAGGCGATGGGCGGGAGCGCGACCCTGCGGGTTACGTTTCCGCACGTTTCTTTTTTGTATTCTTTGAGTTTTAGGTAGATGTCTACATGGGGTGTTTTCCACGTAGGCGTTGTGATGTTGAGCAATCGATATGAAAAGTCAGTCATCACGAACCTCCTCTCGATCCCGAGTTCGTCAACCAACATGTTGGTTCTTATTGCGAACGTTGGGGTAGTATGCTTGTTAATGAATAGGCGTTTATCAGTGGGTGGGATGACCATCTTATACGCAGGGTTGTTGAGCTGACTTCTTATCATGTAATAATATTTAAGGGACAGGCTTTGTCTCCGGAGTTGGAGGGACATTTCGTTTGCTATGATTTGCAAGGATGGCATCGGCGTTGACTTGAATACTCCTGTGGCAATCCTCAGGCATTCGTTGGCTATGATGTCGATGTCCTTGAGGGTGGTGTTGCAGGCAGAACCATACACGATGCATCCATAGTCGATTTTTGACCTGATAACCATTTTATACAAGTGCATTAAAATGTGTTGGTCAGCGCCCCATTCTTGAGGTCGAAGAACACGCTAATGCAGTGTTCGTCTCGTACAAATGCTTGACGTACGATTGATTCCAGTCTGACGAGATGATCTATGGTTGATCTGCTTCGACGGCCGCCGCACTGGATGTTGGCGAGGAGGCCGCGCATTTCTCAGAACTCGTAGAGACAGTTATTTATCATCCGCTCCATGGTCTTGCATAGACAGCTGGTCAGAGCGATTGGGCGGTAGTTCTCAGGTGATGTAGGTGATTTGTTAGGTTTCGGTAGAGGGATGACTATGGCTGTGCGCCATTCATCGAAGAAGAAGCTGTCGTTCCAGAATTTATTGAATAGATTTACAAGGTGCAGTTTGGCAGTATCCGGCATATTTTTAATCATTAAATAGTTCACTTGGTCAGGACCGGGAGTTGAGTGTTTGACGTGTGATAGAGCAGTGTTTAGTTCTTGCAGTGTGAATATTGAGTTGTACTCCTCACTGTTGTCCGAAGAGAAGTTTAGCTGCTGTTGCTCAGATCTTTCTTTTATTGTTTGGAAGTGGGTTGGATAGTTGGTGAAGCTGGACACTGTGCAAAATACTGAGGCTAGTTTGTTTGCAATTTCGGGGATTGTCGTATATGAGTTGCCGTTTCCTTTTAAAATGTGAATGCTTCTCTGTTGACGGCCTTTGATTTCACGGATGGTTCATAAATTTTTGATATGGGTGTGTTCTTGTTGAGGGTATTGGCCAGTTTAATCCAGGCGTTCCTCTTCCCTTCTTTTAATGCTTTGCGGTGGACGGCTCTTGCTTGCTTCCACAAGATGCAATTCCGTTCGGTTTTATTCCGTCTGTATTTCTGATACATTTTTTCTCTATTTCTTCTGGTTTCTTTCAGAGGGTCTGTCCAGTATGGCTTTGGGTAAAATTTGCCCAAAGCAAAGGGTGGTTTTGGTATGTTTCCCAATTTACTTTTTTCACATTCCACACTACCCTCCCATCTTCATGTTGATGGTTATCCATGAAGGTGATAGTGATGGGGCAGTGGTCGCTGTCGTTTGGGGAGCTGGCGACTGACCACTGGAGGTCAGCCGAGAGCCTCGGCGAACAAATGGTCAGGTCTATTGCAGATTCGGTGTTATATGCTATCCTTGTCGGTGCTCCATAGTTGATAATGTTCAGGTTAAGTTCGTTCACGACGCCCTTGATGAGACGTCCCCTGGCATCTGAAATCCTGCATCCCCACGCTGTGTTATAGCCGTTGATATCGCCCATGATAATAAACGGAGGAATCAGTTGATTGATGATGTCATGGAGTCCTTCTCTGCTTAGTGTGTGGGCCCTTGAAGAATAGATAGATGCTATGGTTATGGTTTGACTGGTTTGGATGACAGCAGCTATTGCCTGCATTTGCGTGTTAAGAGGGATTTCCTGATATGGAACAGATTCGTGGATTAATAATGCAACTCCTCCGTGCGGTGTAACGTTAAAATGGCCATCTCGACGGAGGCATGCATAGTGTGGGAGGTTGAAATTGGAATTATTCCACAGCTTTGCTTCTTGCAGAGCAATTTCGATTGGGTGATAGTCGTTGGTTAGAAGAGAAAGTTCATCCTTTTTTGAACGGAGTCCCTGACAATTCCACTGGAGAATGTTAGTCTCGCTGATGTTGAGGGCTATGGTAGGGTAGAAACTAGAAAAAAATTAGGAAGGGATGAGATTATAGGTGGGATGCAGCAGTATTGCGTTATCCGGATTACTGAGAGCGGTTTCGTGGCCGTGAGCGGCTCCGAGAGCGCTCTTCCCGTTGGTTCCTCGCCCTAGGAGTATCCACGCGAGATTTGCGCCCTTCTTTTGGAGTAGCGTTTTTACAGTGTCCATCCGTGTGGTTTTGTTTAGTGTAGGTATTCGTCATAAATGTGTCTCGCCTGGCTTCGCACAGTTGGGTTATTTTCACTGGTAGTTTCCGTTTCGCACAGTGCCGAGTCGTCTCCGTTGTCTGTTGTGTTTGGTATAGGAGGGCTTAGCCGAGCTGAGGCTTCGGTGACCTTTTTTTCTGTTGGGGCTTCATCATCGTCAGAGCCGGCACGCTTTCTCTTAACTTCGACAGAGGACGTCGCCACCCGTATAACGTCCCGTTCAGGTGCACTGGCAGCAGGGCAAGATTGGCTGGTCCCCGTGCTGCTGCTGCAGCCTGTCATTTCTGGGTCTGGTGAGTGTTGGCGTCCGCTCAAGTTTTGTTGCAGTGCTCGCGCGAAGTTGTGTCTGAGTTGAGGTTGTTCTATATTTAGTTTCAGTTGGGCCTGTTTTCGTGTCATATTGTCTCGGATCTGAATTGTTAATACTTCTTTCTGGTATTTATGCTTTGAACACTTTCCGAACCTGTAAGGTGGTCACCTCCACAATGTTGACAGTCGAGTTTGCCGCTGGTGCATTGGTCTCGTTCGTGTCCGCTTGTATCGCACTTACCACAAATTACTTCAGCTCTTGGACATTGTTTGAAGGTATGGCCGTATTCTTGGCATTTCTTGCAAAGCATCGGTTTTGGGAGGTACTCGTAGATTTTGGATTTCATTTGTTCACCGGGTATTTCAACGTATTCGGGAAGGGCATGGCGAAATGTGAGAAGTAGTGGGATGGAGCTGGGGTTTCTAGGCTTGATCCAAGTTGCTTTTTGGGCAACCTGTAGGTTATGTTCTTCCAGGAGACCTCTCTTGAATTCTTCGAAGTCTGACAGATCATAATCGTAAACGAATGTTAGCCCTTGGATGGTGTTAAGCCGTGGGTGTTCGTTGATTTCTACAGACATCCCGTTGACAGAGGTTATACTGGTGATTTGGGCATTACAATTATTGGGTGGAATTTCGAAAATGAAATTATCTTTGCCACCGGATCGGATACTTATGGGTTTTTGACCGAGTTTGTAACTGAGACTTTTTCGAAGGACCATGGGCTGAGTTTTCGTTTGTCTGTTTCGGAGAGTTTGCATATGAAGTGTGTTGCACCTTCTTTATTTCCCTGCTCGGGTGTAGTATTGACCCCGTTCATTATCTGTCTGGCTCTCCTTTTGCCCACCATGAACTTCCACTTGATGTCCTGAATTTTCTTCTCGTCTTGGTACTTGGCGCAGACCCTGTCTCTTGCACGATGTCGCCCCTGGCAGTGGAGGCAGGTCGCCCTTTCCTCCAAGCACGTGTCCGAGGTGTGGTTCTCCTGTCCACATTTGCCGCAGATGGGGTGAGTTTTGTTGCATCTTTTCCAAGTGTGGCCGTACTGTTGGCACTTGGAGTACGAAATAGGTCTATCTTTGTAGGAATAAAATTTGGTATCTGACCTTTCTCCTGGAATATACATATATGTATATACTCGGGAGCAATTTCTAGGTCAAGTTCTACCAAGAAGGCTTTCGTTTGTTGATATTTGGGCTTAATGAAGGAGGCTTCAGTGACGGTGGTAACATTGCAGTTTTCTATGAGGCCGTTTGCAAACTCTTCAACATTCTCGATGTTGAATTCATTAACGTAAATGAGACCCTTGGAGGTGTTCAGGTGAAAAGCTTCGGTTACATGGCAAGGTATTTGTCCTGTCTTTGTTATCTTCATAAGTGCCTCGCCCTGTTGTTGATTGACAACTTCTATTGTTAGGTTTTCTTGACCGCTCGTCGCGATTTTTTTCGGGAAGAGGTTTTTTTGATTGTAGATTTCATTTCGGAGATGATAAGGGTTAATTTTTCTCTTATTTTCAGGAGTAAATTTCATGATATAGAATCTCTTGAAGAGCTTCTCCTCAGGCAAATTGTTCAAGTCAAGTGGAACGTATTTTGGCGGTCTTCGGACCCGCAGCGCCTGCACCGCGCTCCCTGCTGGGGCGGCCGGTCACGGTGCCTCTCGAGCTCCCCCCTTGCTTGTTACCCCCCATGGCGGATCCCCTTGATGAATCAAGGGGGCAAAGTACTTTTCTCCTATAATACACTCACAAATTTTGTAATATAAATACACAAAACAAAAAAAAACAAAAATAGAACCCAGATGTTAGTGGGTGCCCCCCCCCCATGTTGGTTCTACCCACTGACAACAATTTAATAAATAACCTTATGAACACTTTGTTATCAATTTACATAAACAATATGTAATGAGTTACAACTCCAAATGGGTATACTAACAGTACCACCTCGGGAAGGTGTGGGAGGGCTGGAATACTTACTAAGTGCAAGTAATCCTTATCATATCCTTGTCTATTGACTATTCCGTTCACGATACGTAAATGATAATAACACAGTTCGGCACCAGTAAAATTGGTAAAGGGAACAGTGAAATTTCCGCTTATAATATTTCCCTTATACCCAACAGAGAAAATCGCCATCCAGCGCCGGGACTCGAACCCTCGTTTGCCCGCACGGAGGCGGTTCCTAAAGACACACGGCTATGACGAGAAAATTGAACAGGACACCAATCATGAGAAGGATTAACGCGTTGCATAAGTACGGCAGCACTCCCATAGCCAGAACTATCAGTTTCAAGAAGAGTTTCATGGTGCGGATCAAACAATTTTAGAGGTTTATGCGAACGAAAGATATCCTTGATTATATAGACACTTCTATCCTGTTCTGGAGTACACTGGAAAGGTACATCTTTCTTTAGTAGCAAATACAGAGGATGCATGACAAAAGAAAAGTCATGTACAAAACATCTAAAGAAATTACACAATCAAATGAATGCTTGCAGCTGTTTGAGGTTTTTAGGAACAGGAGCATTGAGAATTGCATTTACTTTCTCAGAATTAGGGTGAACACCTTTGTTATCGAAAACATACCCTAGATAAGACACACGATCAGTTAGAAAGGCACATTTAGAAAGATTTAATTAAGCGAATTCCAGCATTTTTGACGACAGACAAGAATTTATCAAGAACTTCCAAATGAGAATCATAAGAAGAGGTCAAAATGAGTAGATCATCCTGGTACACAATGATATTATCGATGCCAGAAAGAGTTTTATTCATGAACGCTTGAAAAATGCCGGGACTTGCACGCAAAACATAAGGTAAGTAATTGTACGTAAATAAACCTTCCGAGGTGTTAATGGTCGTAAACTTTTTTGATTCTTCGTCCAAAGGAATTTGCAGAAACGCATTTGACAAATCAATTTTGGAGAAAAACTTTGCGTCGCCGACTTGAGAAATAATAACAATAACAGGTGGGACGGGTTGAACGGGATTCAACCAATTGTTAATGGAGGCTGAAAAACCTCCACAGATTCTTACGCTGCCGTCAGACTTTAGAACATTAACTGTAGGAGATGCCCATTGGCTATCATAAACATTAAAAATTTTACCCATACTCTGCAAGCGCTCCAGTTCGGTTTTGACAGAGTCTTATAGTCTTACAGGAAAAGGGCGTGCTTTAAACAAACAAACATCGGCATCTTTGGGATTCTTTATTTCCAATCAAGCCTGATACATATGATCTTAAGCATTGGTTTTTCAAATGTCTTATAACTAACCCTATATATAGGACACCATGACGGTTCCCCCGTAAATCCGGTACCCATTTCCGACACCTGGGTTGAGTTACAAAATACAAGAACTGCATTAGGCACCACATCAAGATAAACGGTATTTCTAACGTTAGACTGTGAATCAGATGACAAGTAGGAATCATATTTCGAAGACAAGCTTCTCGGCAAAGGCAAACTATGAGAATCTGTTTTGATTATAGTGTCGCATTTATCAGGAATGACAACACTTACGTTAAGTTTAGAACAAATATCTCGGCCAAGCAAGTTGATTCTATCATCTTCTACAATGAGAAACTTATGATTAAAACAAACGTCTTTATAACTAATGATTGACAAATGAACTGAAGATTGACCAAGCAAATTTACAGAGCCACCACTGTATCCGAGCACTTTACTACACGTAGGATTTATAACAGCTCCAAAAGCGACTGCATCACTTTTACGTATAGTCAAGACTGCACTGCCATTGTCAAGAAGAAATTCAACAGGTTTACCATTTAAATGGTATTTCAATATCATAGGCTCTTAAGTAACGGGAATTGCAGTGGTGTTTATTCTAAAAAATGAGAATCATTATTTGTATGTACAGTACATCAGAGAAATTATTACCGTCGCACGTATCGTTCCTAGGTTTCTGTTGATTTACTTCGTTTTTTGCTGTAGAGACTTGCGTGAACTCTGCGTTGAAAAATTTTCTCTTCTGACATTGCCATTACAACCACACCGTTCCGGCTGCACCATGTAAGTGCGGGCTGTGTGAAATTCTCCACGCGTAGGTCCTCTACGTGTAGGTCCTCCACGTGTAGGCTCAGCTGGAGGAGGCCATGCTGCTGTCGTAGATTTGCAAACTTTAGAAATGTGGCCTATTTTCCACATGTGTAACATTTCAATTTCAAAGCATAACAATTTTTTCCAAGATGTTTTTGATTAGCGCCGCAACGGATGCATATGTAGTTCGGCTGTAATTTTTCTGTTGTGAAAAACGATGAAGATGAATCCTCACGAATAATATCGTGAGAATCGGAACTTAACTGTTCGATAAGTTTTGCATATTCACACACTCATTGAACGATTTTCGATCACACTTCTGTAGAACTGCACGGAGAATTTGCGATGAACGTAGACCAGCAACGAAAGCATCTCTCAAGAGACGATCACGACAGCAAGTATCGTAGTTGAACGCAGATGCTAAGTCATTTAACGTTTTAGCATAACTTTCTATGGATTCATTAACACCTTGATTTTTGTTTAGAAATGTAACAGATGCGCCGACAATGGATTTCTTGATCTCAAATTGCTGTATTAACTTCTCTTCTAGTTCACCATACGTAGCATCAGTGAGTAACGTAGGTTTAATTCTTCGTTGTAGATCAGTAATGATGTTTACAGGCAAAGCTTCAACTAAAATACTAGCTTTCTTACCGCCATTGTTTCCCGCTTTCTGAAGAAAGAAAGAAAAAAAGAAAAACGGTTTATTTCCAATATAGATGGTACAAAAGTACCATCATTGGTTTTTAAAATATCTTAAAATTAATACACTTAGATGATACACACACACGAGTATTGAAAACTCGTGTCACTTGTCAAAAGAAATGATTGAGGGCAATGAACTCCTAATCTAGCTTAATCTACATTTGATAATACATGTAATGATAGTTGTAAGAGATAACACAATTTCATGGACGATGCATTTTCATTGTGGGGTGAAAACACTTTTGACAGTTTACATGTACATGACATAAAACTTCGCAATTCTTGACGCCAGGAAATAATATATGAAAACGCTTGTTTTGGTTAATGTTCACAAGTGTCATTTTAAGGAAGCATGAAAAAAAAGAAAAATATATATATATATATATCCATATACACACATATGTACACATACGTATGCATGTGTGTATATATCCATACACACACTCACACACACACACATACACACACACACATATAAGCATGAGGACCAAGAAGATTATAGGTTTTGTATTTCTGATTCAACAATTTTAACATAACGGTCATTAGTTAACAAGCATTTTATTTAAATATAAATGGATGATCGCACAACAAATGTATAGTTTTTACATGAATGCTTTACAATACTAAAGATATGACGAGTTAGGTAATTTTACGAGTTGAGAGTGCACAGAAAAAAGACCATTATCTCTAGTAAAATGCTAGTTGTCAGTCTAGTACACACATATGTGCACGTATACATGTAAATATTTACACATACACATGCACACATATACCCACGCACATATTTACACCTAACTCGTAAGCATACACAAATGCATTTCTATGCATCGAGGCAATACATACGCATTCTACAGAGTGTCATACGCATAGCGTGGACACGTACACATTTACACAAGTAAGCATGTGCGCAAATATTAGCGTAAACTAGTCAGTATAAACCAGAATTCCAATCGAGGGAAACGGAGAAAATATCTTTTATTATAGCATGAATTTTATAAAATTTCGTACTAAAAATAGTGGCACAAAACAGTCTACTTAAGTCAGAAACATGAAAACGATTGTGGGACGTGAATAAGAAAGAAAACATTAATGTCCTATAAAGGTTTCATATTAGAAAAAAAATCACATTATCTTTGAAATATGGCGCAAATTGTCGTCAATTGATAAAAAACATACCTATCACATTTTTATAAGCATATAACTATAAGCCGAATAAGTATATTACTGCAGTATAAATGGATGATCACACAACGAATTTATTTTTTTTACATGGATGCTTTACAATTTCATATTAGAAAAAATACATTATCTTTGTAATAAGGTGCAGAATGTCTGTAATTGATCAACACACACACACATAGGTACCATGACGGTCTAGTTTGATGCTTGCACAGAAACGGAGAGGAATGACATAAAATGCACCTTCGACTGGTTCATCTACTCTAGTGCACACAGTTGTACGTGCACATATACACACCCATATGCGCACATACACCTATATACGTACACACATATACAAGTAAGCATGTCCGCAAATGACAACGTATAGGCGGTCAAATCATAATACCTACGCATACTTCAAAACTGTTGTTTGATGTCTTGAATTATAAAACAATGAGCGAGGGAGATTGTTCAGCAATGGAGATACCAGGTAAATGAGATTCGTCAGTACTCTTTCAGTATGTTCTGTAACTAAGGATTATTATTGAGACACAAGATGACGAGTTATTTTGGCTTTAAATTCTCTCGGTCTTTGAGGGACTTTAATACTCAGGGGAAGTTTGTTCCACAGTAAGGCGCCTGATATGGACAGAGCCTTCTGCCCTAAGTGAGATGAACGATAGTTGACTAAGACATTATTGTTTCTGTTCGGTTTTTGATTGGTTACAGTGGGTGGATGGAAACGCACTATCTCAGCATTGCTCTGAGGAAGATATAACGAGGAGAATACGTATTGGGCCTTCTGCATGAGGAGCCTTTCTTGGATAGGGATCCAGCCGAGTTTATTGAGGAGAGGGGTTACGTGATCACTTCTTTTGAAATTACCGTTGCATACCACCTTGGCTGCAAAATTCATGCATTTTTGTAAGTCCCTTTGAAGGTATTGAGGTAAGTCTCCCCATACTAGGCTGCAGTAGTCAATGCGCGATAACACAAGGGATTGAATGGCTAATAATCTGGATTTTTCGTCTAGCATACTTTTTATACGATGAAAAAACATTAAAGTTCCGTAGATTTTGTTGCAAGTAGTCTCAACGTGAGATTTAAAGGACATATTTCTATCGAACCAGATACCTAGATTTTTAACTTTTTCTGATGCATTAATTTTATCATTTCCAACTGCATGAGTAAAATCTGAAGTTTTTTCAATTGCATCTTTGGATCCAAAAATAATGCATTGTGTTTTATTTGCATTTAATTTGAGACCATTTCGGTCGTATCATGATTTCAGGCTAGTCAGTAAAGTTTCGGCTTTAATTTGCGTCTGTGGTATTTCCGATACAGAACTTGTTATTGCAATTTGAACATCATCTGCATACATTGAGATCCGTGTGTTAGAAGGCATTGGAGGGAAATCATCAATGAAAATAGAAAACAGTAGCGGAACAAGAATGGATCCTTGGGGAACACCAAAATTGTTTTGAATGAATGGGGACAATTTGTTTTCTATGCGGACTGCATGAGATCGATTTGACAAGTAACTTTCAAACCATTGCGCGTCTATTCCCAAGTTCAGTATTTTACGTAGAAGTCTTTCATGTTGGACGCTATCGAACGCCTTAGAGAGATCGAGTAGTAGCAAGAGTGTTACATTCTTTTGATCGATGTCACTGTATATTTTTTCAGATATATTGAGCAGAGCGTCTTGAGTGCTAGTATTTCTTCTATGGGCATATTGATTTTGGTGGAGTAAATTTGACTCGTCCAGGTGAAATGACAGTTGATTTGTCACCACTTTCTCCAATATTTTGGACATGACAGGCAAAAGACTGATGGGCCTGTAGTTTGATGCTGTATTTAGGTCACCACTTTTGTGCAAAGGTCTAATATGGAGTGTTTTTATTGGTTTGGAAACGTATTGGTTACTATTGATGTATTAATTATCAGACGAATCCATGGTGCTGTAACAGGGAAACTGTCTTTGATATATTGAAGACTGATACCATCATGTCCAACTGCCTTTGTGTTTTTTAGTGAGTATAAGATGTTTCGTAACTCTGGTAAATCGACAGGGCGTGGTCTCCACTTGACATCAGTCCTCGAGGGTGCAGTGGGGCATGAATTTTTAATTGTCGTTTCATCTGGATTGGTACACACCTCACTGAAAACTTGAGCCCCTACTTTTGAAAAGAATGTGTTGAAATCCGTGGCTGTTGCCAAGGGATTTTCAAAATTTCTTATGCTATCTAAATTTTTATATGGGGCTACCTCACTAATGATTTCCCAAGTTCGCTTCGGGTTATTTTTAGCCGTTATCAGTGCCTGGTGGAAGTGAGTTTGTTTCGCTTCAGTGATTTTCTTTCGAAGAATTTTTTCATGTTCTTTATATCTCTTGTATAAGGTACTGTTTGATCTATTGTTTTTGTACTCTCGCAAGTTAGCTTTCTTTATTCTGTTCATCTCTTTAACTTCGTCAGTAATCCAAACAGTCCGTTTTGGCTTGGTTTTTTGGTGACGTAAGGTGCACATTCGTCGAGAGCTGCTGTGAAGTTCTCGTTGAAAATTGACACTTGTATGTCAACATCGTCAGATTGCATCATTTTCTGAAATTCGGTAGACCTATCGAGTAGTTTTTCTTGAATTAGTTTTGCTGAATAGTGCTTTTTCGAGCGATAGGTCATTAAGCGGTATTTTTGTCTTTCCTTCGCAATATTAATTTCACATTCTATAGAGTGGTGATCGGAAATAGAAGGTGATATTACTGTACTAAGTATTGCGGTGGGATTATTTGTGATTGCTAGATCGAGGAGAGTTGCAGACACTTTAGTGATGCGAGTCGGTTCTTTGACCATTTGTGATAAGCTTAGTTTATACAATAGTTTGCTTAGCTGATTTTTTTTGTCCGTTAGGTCAACATTAAAATCTCCGAAAGCAAAGAATGATTTTTTTGCCTGAAGGATTTCTTTGAAGGTTTCCTCAATGAAATCTAGTGTTAGATTTAGGGGAGACGATGGGTGCCGGTAAAGGCTGCCAATGATTATTGATTTGTGTTTATTTATTTGCACTTCTAACCAAACCATTTCAATGCCTTCGCAAACTTTATTCGCTAGTAGTGAAGATGTTGAGTACATTTCTTTCACAAAAATACAAGATCCACTACCTCGGCTGGTTTTAGCGCCATCGTAGCGGTACAACACGTAATCAGGAATGTTAAAAAATGAACTTTGGGTTCGTGAATCAAACCATGTTTCTGAGACACACAAAATGTCAATTTTTTCAGTGACCAACATTACTCTGATTTCATCCAATTTACCATTCAGGCTTCGAGCATTTACATGCTTGATTTTGATTTTACCTATATTAGCACTCTTTTTAAAGGTAGCGAGGTTACTATCTCGATGGGATCGTTCAGGGGATTTATCGATTTTGTCTAAGTTGCCCAGGGTGTTTGGCCCAGCATCTGCTATGTAAGAAAGTCTACTATTTGGCTGGGCAGCGGCACTTTGTCAAGATGAGGTAACCCCGGTCTGATTTTTGCCTTGTGTGACAAGAGCACTGTAGTGATCGTTTTTACGATGGAGCAGTAGTGGAGGGTTATTATTTGATAACTCTGAAATGGGAACGACTGATATTTTCAAAACACAATGATCTCGTTCATCCAGGACGAGAAGTTTTTGGCCTGTCACATTTGAAATGATTAGTGGTATAAGGTCTACAGCAGCTTGGTCAAAATGTTTTTCGTCAATGTAATTATCTATGAGGTTTTGCATGTCGCCACTGTTCTTGTCAAAAACTTAGCATATGTGCTGTAGTTTGCTTTACTCTCTGTTTTGATTGCAGCCTTTAGGGAATTGTAATTCCATTTTGATGCTGGTTGTTTTGTAAGTAGATGAGCTACTGCGTGGAGGAGGCAGTGTCCATCGGCTTTGGTGGGAATCAGTTTTATGTTCCATGATCGTTTCAATTCATCCATTGTGGAATTCATGCGTTCACAAATGGGGCTGGAGACGTTTTTTTCGCACTTTTTTCGTCATTAAGAGGTTCTGAGAGGTGCGGGGAATTTACGTTTTTCTGGCTCTGAATTCCCGTTCTGTGGTGATTACTCGTATGAGGATTTGCAGAGAACTGAGAAATGCTCGTGTCAATTAAATTTTTCTGGTGATGATTGTGCATACCGTTGGGTAGAGGATTTTCCATCGATTGTCGACTGCAATTTTGCAGCGATTTCTCTCTTCCTGTTGATTTTACTGCTTCCGAGTATGTGATTGGATGTTGATTTATACTCGTGTCTGAGAGGGGCTTTTCATCCTCTTCATCAGCATTGGATAGCAATGAAAACCTATTTTTTGTAGGCACTCCGCAGTTGTTTGTGGCGGATGCAGGAGAGGGCTTGTTATATGAGGGCAAACATCGGGGGGAGAGGGGAGGAGAGGGTTTGTTATATGAAGGCAAACATCGGTTTATGCTGCTGGAGGTTTCACGTGGATAGGCGGTCAACTTAGAACAATCATTCAACTCATTTTGCTGTTTTGAATAATCATTAGAGTATTCAATTTCTTCATTCAGATCATGGGAGTTTCTGACACAGGAGATAAAATGTGAAGTTAGTCTCAAAGGTGATTTTAGAGCAATTTGTTGAAGAAAATGATGCGTGTCTTCTCGCGTAACGGGCCAAGTGCGGACATTGTTGTAAGCTTCATCAACAGGACCGGTTTTTACATTTGCTCGCAGCGGAATCAGTTTAAGACCAATTTTTCTGCACAGGCTCGATGCCATGTACAATTGCTGCCCACTGCAGGCACTCACCACATAAATACGAGAAAGAAGATTCTTTGTCATGATCAGATTTTTTAACTTCGTGAGATTTTGGGACGAGAGGCTCAAACCTTTGAAACTAATTATATAGTTCCTGAAAGGAGGTGCGCGTTCAATCTCATCATAGAGATCATTTAGACGTTCCGAAGTTATGGTCTGAATCCTGCATGCACTATCAATGTCATCTCTGTTGATTTTTGTGAGACTATTGTCTCCAACGAGAAAAGTGTCTAAAGGGGATTTCGCATAAGGATGGTTACTCGCCGCTACCACCGGCGTAAAATCATGAGCGCTGATACGATAATTTAAAGCAAAAAGCTTTTCTGTAATCACTTGAATATTTGATACAGTGGAAAAAATCGACGCTGGGCTTGGGGGACAATTTTGTCTCAAAGCTTTATTGAGAAATGCAGCTGTAAGAGACAGCGTGTTATTTATTTCGTGAATAGTTTGGGAACTGGTCAATTGGAGAGGATGTAAGTACCCATCAAAAGCGGTAACAGGTCTGGTTGTATTTTTCTCCACTGAAAATCTTACGTTATCCTCGCAGTTTACGCTCTGAGGTATTTTACTGCCAGTATCAGCTGCTGCGTATGCATTTTCAAACATAACTTCGCCACCTGAAAGGTCTACACACAATTTATCATTAAAATTATAATTAAAATTACCCCTTTTACTTTCTGACTGATTGCACACATCCAAAATTTTATCGCGTTCTAACGATGACGTTGGTGTTTCCGTCGGCGGTGAACGATTTTGGGCTTTCTCAGTGACGCAGGGCAGGGGTGACGTCGCCACGACGCAATCGTTTAGGCGAGACGAAGGAGCTCGCAGTGCTGTGGCAGATTCCGCCAGTGACGCGGTATCTTCTTTACTAAAGATTCTCGGCTTTGAGGACGACGAGTCTTCTCGGACACAGTCCAAAGCGTGGGGTTGCGAGTCGAGTGCTGCTTGTACGTAATTTCTTGAACTCGCTTCGGGTGTGCCCGTAGCAGGTTTCAGAACTTGAGAAGATGAATTATTACTGGGAGCTGAATTATTACAAGCAGCGTCTGAGAGATTTTCGCCCGTGTCAGATGACTCAGATTTTGCAGTCATTAGTGATGCTTTAGGGGCTGAGAAACACTTGCTTATATCAGACTTCACGAACGTCCGAGAAGCATTTTTCGGTTTGAGTGTTTGAGGACCTTGAACTGATGGATTTACAGGGGCGGATTTATTAGGTCTGCCTTTCTGCTTTATGGCTGGTGCTTTGCGCTTTTTACTGAGCTTTTCGTACGAAGCTGTACTGGAGGATGTTGTTTTTTCAGATGGGGCAACCTTCCGAGTAGTTGAACGAGTTCTATATTGATACATTGCGACGTTGATAGAGAGGAAGAAAAATTAAATTTTGTTCATTGGGTTAAAGTAGAAGACCTCGCCTTTTAAAGGTAGATAAAAAGAGACTGCCAGTAGGAAAGGGGGGGGGGCTTGGGGTGTAAGCCAGAGGAGGACAGAGTGTAAGCGGGAGGAGGGGGCAGGAGGGGGCAGGGTGCTTGCGGTCGGCAGAGCAGAGCAGCGTTGCTTGCTGTCCTGCTTGGGGAAGAAAAGAGAAAAGAAAAAAAGAAAAGAAAGAAAAGAACTTCAACTTTTCCATCAGAAGATTGCTCTGGTGAACTATTCGAGAAACGTCGTATTGTTTAAGTTTACTTCACATTGTGGAATTATGCTCTGTCTGTGAACACAGGCTTACTATGTTTAACATGGTAAATTATTTCCGAAGTTGCTGGATCAAGTTTATTTAATTTTTATATTTAAAAGTTCCTTCAAAGAAGAAGAAGTGAATAAAAACGACAATGACGTTCAAACTTTTTCAGGTTGACACATTTTACTCATTCAGTTTCTCAACGTTTCATAATTACAAAATTTGTAAATTTGTAATCCCTCATTCACTTTTTATGTCACTATTTACCAAAGTTAACTGGTGGGTCACTATTTGACCAAAAGAAAAGTTAAATTTTTTCATTCAGAGGAGGTTGAAAAATTGGGTGATTAACTTTCAACAAGAAAAATAGCTATCATTAAAATGTTTGCGGATGAGGGATTGCGTTGCTCGTTCACATTTGAAGACGAAAATGACTGCCTTTTAGTGCCAGATGAAGAGAAGCCGCCCGTAAGCAAGAGGGGGAGGGGTAGAGGAAAAGAGAAGTTAGAGTAGACAGAGACGGGGGTGCGGGGGAGCAGGATGCTTGCGGTGATCCAGCTTGGCGTTGCTCGTTCGTCTGCTTGTGAAGAAGACAATACAATTTTTTCCGTGTGAAGATTGCTATGGTGAGCTATCCACCAGACGTCATATTGCTGAAAATTCGCCTCACGTTGTGGAATTATGTTCTAGCAGTGAACACAGATTTAAGTTAGCCACTATTACAGCGTGGCAATTTTTCCAAGGAGAGGGTAGGCTGGGGGGAGGAAGGGGTGCGGGCGCAGACTTGGGGTAGCTGGGCCCTCATAGAGGTCTATTGTTTCAGGGTGTCACATTTTATTCACTCATTTTGAGACCTTCAACATTTACAGAATTTATTTTTCTCTAAATCACTTTTTACGTCACTGTTTCACAAAGAGTTCTCAATAAAAGGACAGAGTTACTTACTGGTAAAGTAATTTGAGCACAATTTTGAGGATTAAAGGTCGAAATTGAGCGTCATAGACACTCAACATAATTTTTGTAATAACTGATAAAAATTACAAAAAAATTATCACTGTGGTTTATGTTTGTCTTCACGAAATTCAAATTTGCTACTGCATCGGACCTTTTTTGTTTCCATGGTGGTATTAGTGGTACGTTTGTTCTATATGCGGAAGAGGGAGGAGCAGACGTTGCGGTTGACCAGGGAGGGAAGCTACACCGAGGGTCGCTACACAGACTTCGAGTGGAGACAAAGTTTACAGAAAGCACCAGTCTGTTTTTGCACAATAAAATTGGTCACAACTGATTGTATTTAATTACTGTTTTTCACTTTCGCGATTCAATGAGGTAGAAAGCACATTCACAGATACTCAATTCGAGTTTGGGGTTTTGGGAAAGTTTCGTTCCCTTACATTTTGAAATGTTTGACGCCGCATTTATGCGGAGCGTCAGTTCACCTCCGCACCCGACGAGCCGCACCCGAGAAGAGAGTCTGCGCACTGTACTTTTAATCGTTGTGAAAATTCATACACTGTTTCCACGAACTGTTTCCACTGTTTCGTCTGGTTGTGCGCGAGGCTCGGTCGCGGTCGGACGTGCAGGAAAAATGGTGCAGTAATCTTTTAAAAATGCAAGGGTAAAAGAACCTAACCAGGTATATAAATCACACTATCAGTGAATGTATTTGCTACCCGTTAAACTGCGAAAGGAAAAAAGAATAATTGTTGTCTTATTTTGCTTAAATCAGTGAAATTTATATGTGAAGCAAACAAAGCAGTGCTAGCAAGAAGTGTGAAACTATGTGCTCGCCCAAGTCTCGAACGATAGGCCTGTCTGAAGTGTCCTTGTTCCCTCAGTCGCCCCTCATCGAGTTCATACCCTCCCCTCCCGCCCTCCCCGTACCCCTGCCTCCCGTCTTGTGACCGTACAGAGCATGGGAAATCTTGAACTTTTTCTCTCCAAGAAACCAAAGAAATTAATTTGATTTGATAAATATTGGTAATGTCTAACCTCACAGTGCAGTTTATTGTTTCGCTTCCTGCGATAAAAAATTATTGTGTTTCGTATCTCGTTCCCTACCAACACCGATATCTTAAAGTGAGCTACGTATTTCGATAAGAATAACAAATAAACGAGAAGTGAAAAACATTTCACAATCACCTGGGAAAATAGGTTAACAGTGCGACATATCTCGAATTGAAATTCAAATATGTTTCTCACCCAAAGCGCTAGTCATCCTACAGATGATATGGTTGTGCTGATCCTACAAAATTACTGCAGCGAAAGGAAGCCTATCCGAACGAAGGAAAAGGCTGAAGATGTAACTGCGCACTGCGATACGCTCACCTTAAAATGAGACAAAAATGTAATACAAGTGCTTTCCCTCAGTATCATCATATCGCATTTTGCACCTGATCTCATTCTGCTGAATAATTAAAGCGTCCCTCAAACAGGAAGAAACTCTCGGTCAACTCGGAGACTGACCCGGTCGTACAAAATGTAAAATTAAGTACAGCAAATTTTCGAGAAACAGACATCTCGAGCTCAAATCACTACTGAGCGTAACCAACCTTCATCATGAAGACGTCATTGCTCACAGCCGACTCCCTACCTCCCTGTTTCTCGCCTCCTTCTTCCAGCATTAAAGGGCAGCCCCATCTTCTCTCAGCTGTAAGCTTCAATACCTCGATGAACGGCTTGGATTTACCGCACTTTTCATAAAATACTAGCAGAGCGAGATAAAATTCAGCAAATCAGTATCAGCGATATGTATACAGAAGCTAATTCGTTCTCAGAATCCAGTTATAGCTTTGAAAATATAACGCACGATGCATTCTTACGAGACTCGCTTCACAGCCCGGAAAGTGTCATTCTCTGAACAAACGTTGCCCTCTACAACATTCCGAAAAAAAATGGTTCTCTCAGAGGCAAAAATACGGCCTTACCAAGCAAAATGCCTGCAAGTAAGAGACCTACATCCTCACACTCATAAGATTCTAGTGCTCAAAGTCAAATGACAGGAGACTCGCAGACAGCTGCCAGTAATCCCGTCAGAGGATGTGTGTCACTTTCCGAAGCAATGAAGATTATGCAACCAATATCGCCCGATGAGGGAAAATATATCTGCCAAACCTCCAGCAATCATTTGAAAGTTCGAAGCAGTCAAATCTCAGCCGCAGCACCACAACCTCCTGCTGCGCCTCCTCTCTACGAACAAAACCGCGCGTCAGCTCCCCAGCTCTGCATCACCAACAACGCTCCGAATTGTTCGCCAGCGACGAGGACACCAACGCCATCCTCATCAGTGGTACAGGACAGAATAGTTGTTATTAATAAGGAAACCTGTCCAAACATTTCAAGCGTGGTAGACTCTTCTCATTCTCCTGATTATATGTTCGATAATGTTCGCGCACAAACCGATACTGGCAGTAAAATACCCCAGCGTGTATTAAGCTGTGAGAACAAACAAAAATTTTCAGTACGGAGCAGTACAAAACACACTGTTACTTCTTTTAATGGGTAATTGCACCCGTTTCAAATAACAAGCTCTAAAAAAATTCAAGAAATTATTCACAACCTGTCTCTAACAGCAGCGTTTTTCAATAAATCCCTAAGACAACGTGAGCCTCCTAGCCCGTCGTCGATTTTCTCTACAGTCTCAAATATTCAGATTTTAACCGAGCAACTTTTTGCTTTAAATTCACACATAAGTTCTCACGACCTTGCATCTGTGGTACCTGCCGGTATTTCTTCTGTAGTCGACTCCAACTGTCGCGAACCTTATGATACTTTGCTCCTAGGTGGCAATATCCTAAGCACAATCAGGAAGGACATCGATCGTTCGTGTTGGATCCAAACTGTTCCCTCTGGGTGCATTGATGACCTTCTCCATACTATAAATCGCATGCCTAGATTTAAAAATGATATACTAAGTTTTGATGGTCTCTGCCACTCGCCCTCAGACCTAGCTCGAATCAAAAAACTAATTGTAAGGAAGTACGCACTTTCTCGCATTTATATCGCCAATGCTTGCAGTGGGCAACAATTCGACAAAGCGATGAAATTTTGTAAAAACCTGGGTTTGAACTTGATTCTATTTCAAACTTATCCAGAGAATAAAAATGCTGAGGCACTCAATAACTTCCAATGGCCTCGCACCCAAGCCGAAAATTTTTGTTTTCTTGGAGAACTCGCGATGAAATCGACATTGCGAATCACCGTGCCACATTGTCATCATTTCAACAAATGTCAAGCAATAAGTGGAATTGTTGATCACTCCAGCGAATCGAAGACTTCACGGAATGAAACAAATATTCTCACTTTAAACTTTGAAAAAGAAAATAAGCCTATGCACGTCAATGCGCATGGTACACCAAACCCTTCAAAATTGAAAGCGTCGTCAAGCAGAGCTTTGAGTAACTCACCTACTCAAAGCGTGGGGAACGTGAATGAACCTGACCCATTCCCAAACTCGATCTCAGACCACTATAATGTAAATTCGAACAATAAATTTTCGCTGCTTGCAACAGACACAAATAGTGACTGTGACATCCCCTCCTTTTCAATCAATCCTTGACTTTCCAGTGTGTACGCAGAAACAGGGGAAAGTCAAGCGAAAAACGATATTCAAAATCATTCCAAAGAAAATCAAATAACTCAGAAAAATTTTTTGTTCAAGCCTGTTTCCGGAAATCAAAATCATGTGCGCAATCACTTAGAGAATCACTGCAATGTAAAACGACCCCTAGAAAAATCTACTGCTTCTGCAAGGCCCACAACGAACGACCAAGCCGATACTGATACCGAAAAATCAGTAGTGAACCAAATTTACACACGCGTTGGAGACACACTGGATGACTTGAAACGATCGCTCAAAATGGAGCCTACCTACACTTTTAGGTGACGGACACTGTCTCCTCCACGCAGTAAAGACACAGCTTGCATCACAACAAACCTTGCAGTGGAATTATATGTCTCTGAAAAAAGCCGTAAAAACTGAGAGCTCCAGAAACAGAGATCAGCATGCAAAATTCATTGACAACAACAGTGGCAGTTTCGAACTGCTTATCGAGAAATACATCGATAGAAAAGTCTTCGCTCACGCTGTTGGGGACCTCATACCCCAAATACTTTCTAATGTGACGAGAACACAAATTCAAATATTTGTTGAAAAAGATGATGGGATTTGGAAGACGACAATCTCCCCTACATCAAATGCTTTGATAAAATGTCCTTCGGTGAGCATACACCGGAAACAGGACCACTATAGCGCCCTAGTAAAAATGCGTGATGAAATTCGTGCTGCTCCCGCCCCCATTTTATGACTAAATAATATTGATCAATTTGAATTTTCTCCTAAAACTGAAATCACAACCAGTGATTGTGGCAATAATGACCTAGAGGCTAATACCAAATGCTCTACTAGGCATCACAAATGCAACAACTCAACTAAAGATCGGCCTATGGAGATCAATAATATCAAAATATTGCACATGAATGCTCGCAGTCTAAATGGTAAAATGGATGACATAAGGGTAATGTTGATCATTAGCGATATCGATATTTTATGCGTATCTGAAACATGGTTCGATCCACGAATCGAAAGTTCATATTTCAGCATTACCGGCTACACATTGTACCGTTATGACGGAGTCAAGGGTAAGAAAGGTAGCGGTTCATGCATTTTCATCAAAGATGTCTGCTCAACATCCTTATTTCTGATAAAAGAAAAAGGCGAAGGCATAGAAATGGTTTGGCTCAATGTTCAGGTAAACTAACGCAAGACTTTCATTATCGGCAGTCTTTACAGACATCCGTCAGCATCTCTTCATCAACATTAGATTTCATTGAAAATACACTTAAATTAATCTCTGCAGCCAAAAAGTCTTTCTTTGTTTTCGGAGATTTTAACGTAGATCTGACAAATAAAAACAATCAATCAACTGAGCAAGATGCTGCACAAACTTAATCTTTCACAAATGGTTCAAGAACCAACGCGCATTACCATCACTTTCAAAACTCTTCTTGACCTAGCAATTACAAACAATCCCCAAGCAGTACTCAGCACAGAGATCTTACCGTCCTTTTCTGATCACCATTCGGTAGAATGCCGAATCAATATTGCAAAAGAGAAACAGAAATCTAGTTACATTACGTATCGCATGAAAAACCACTATTCCCCTGAAATATTTCAAGAAAAGCTATTCGACAGATGGAGTGAATTTCAAGGCATGTAAAACACCGATGATTTCAACCTACAAGTTTCGCTGTTCAATGAAAATTTCGTATCAGCCCTTGACGAATGCGCACCTTTCACTACGAAGAAAGCTAAGCCAATAATATCTAAATGGAAAACAGACGAGATAAAACAGTTGAGTAGATCTAAAAGAAATTTGCAGCGTAAGAACAAACTAAACAAATCAGACGGTACGCTTAGAAAGCTATATAAAGATCATGAGAAAATCCAACGAAGAAAAGTCAAGGAAGCAAAACGAGACTACTTCCTGTCAGGCAGCAGGTGGTGTCGAGTCCAGTTTATTATAGTTAACCATAATCTTAAGTATTTTCTTTATGTGTTCAGTTCCCTGTACAGCCCCATGGCGCGTCTGTGCATTTACTTTAGTTAGCCCTTAAGTTTCATTTGTATTGTATTTCGATATTCTCATATTATTTTGATTACCAAGCTGAATAGGACTGTTATTTTAAATGTAATTTTGCGTGTTTTACCATGTTATGCAGTAGCTCATGTCTGTACACACTATTTTTACATAAAAAAATAAAAAATCACTGTCTTTGTTGAAATGAATCTGTGTATTAAGAGACACTGCAAAGAGATTCAGCTGGAAAGAATTCACATCCTGAGGTAAAAAGAGTTTTCCTTTCTCCTGTGTGAAACAAGCTTTAGTGTAAAACGACACTGTCGATACCGTCGTGCGGTCGACGTGAGGGTTCGTGGAAAAAGGGGGCTGTCTTCGGTGCAGCTACCTTTTTCCGGGGGGGGCTAGCTTTTCTTCGCAGCTGCCCTTCCTGAGGTTCGTGTGGGTACCGCCTACGCCGTAACAAGTCCGCTAGGGCAACAGAAGTAAATTCTGTTAGTGCCGAACTACGGCGGTACCGTTGTGTGTGTGGGGGGAGGTTTGTGTGGGTACCACCTACGCCGTAATAAGTCCGCTAGGGCAACAGAAGTAAATACTGTTAGTCCCGAACTACGGTGGTACCGTTAGAGTGAGTTTTGTGTGGGTACCACCTACGCCGTAATAAGTCCGCTAGGGCAACAGAAGTAAATTCTGTTAGTGCCGAACTACGGTGGTACCGTTAGGAAGACGAGCAACTGTCTGCGTCGTATGAGACCGCTAGGGCAACAGAAGTGAATTCTGTTAGTGCCGAACTGCGACCGCGTCTTCCTTACGACAAACTATGCGAAAAAGTTCGTCCTTCCGAGGTGACCTCCTTAAACCCCTTATTAGGCGAGGTGTCGTATAAGACTAAAGCCTGTGTCAACAAGGAGAAAGGAAACTCTTTTGACCAGAGGGTGAGACTTGTTAAATGCTGAATCTCTTTGAAGTCCCTATTACATACACTGATATATTTTAACAAAGACAGTGATTTATTTTCTTTTGCATAAATAGTGCGTACAGACATGAGCTATTGCATAAAAGGGTACAACACTCAAAATTGCATTTAAAATATTAGTCGTATTTAGCTAGGTAATACAAGAAACATTGGAATATCGACATGTGAGACAAATGATATTTAAGGGCCAACTATAGTAAATGCACAGACGCAACATCAGCGCAGAGAAACAGACAAGTCGGGGTTCAGGGAGCTGGACACATAAAGAAAATACTTAAGATTATGGGTAACTAACACAAAAGGTTCGACAACCCCTGTGCGGCCTGACACGCCCGGGGGAGGGTGTCTGTGCTACGATAGCCGAGACAGGAAATCTGCAAGGTGGTTGTCGACTCCCGGAAGGTGTTCTGCTCGGAACCTGAAAAGGCTGAAATACAAAGCCCAGCGTTTCAATCGGGGGTTCAACTTGTCTGCCTGTTGCAAATAAAGGAGCGGTCGATGGTCGGTCTGTAACACAAATTCTCGTCCATATAGGTAGACCTCAAACTTCTGTAGAGCCCAGTAGATGCTTAATGCTTCCTTTTCGATGGTAGAATAGTTTATTTCTGCTCCTCTCAGTCGACGTGAAGCATATGCTACGGGTGCGTAGTGACGGAAGTCTCGTTTGCTTGGCTGTAGAAAAGCTGCTCCAAGTCCAGTTTGGGAGGCATCTGTTCTCAGAATGAAAGGACATCTGGGGTCTGGTAACTGTAAGACCGGTCTCTTGACTAACGCTGTCTTCAAACTTTCAAACAGGTCTTCTGTTGTATCGGTCCAAGGTATTTGTTCCGGAGAATTCTTCTTTAGGAAATCATGGAGCTTAGAAGTCAGTTGAGAGTAGTTAGGAATGTACTGTTGGTAGTACCCAACTGTACCGAGAAAACTTCGGAGCTCCCGTTTGGTTTTTGGGAATGGAGCCGATTTCAAGTCTTCGACTCGGTTCTCCAGAGGCTGGATCTGATTACTGCTCAGTTGATGACCCAAATACTGGAGGCTGTCAAATCCGAATTCGCATTTGGATGGCTTCGCTTTAAGGCCATGTCGAGGAAGAGCTTCAAACAGTTTAGCTAATGCTGCGCAATGTTCGTCCCAGGTAGTCGAGGCGGTTAAGATGTCGTCCATGTAGACCTCAGTATCTTGCAGTCCTGCAGCGACTTGACGTATAAGGCGGGAAAAAGTGGCTGGAGCATTTGCTAAGCCGTAAGGCATGACGTTGAATTCATAGAGGCCAGACCTAGTTTTGAAGGCGGTGTATTGGCGGGACTCAGGGTGTAGAGGTACCTGCCAATATCCACTGGTTAGATCCATTTTGCTGAAGATTGTTTTGCCAGCTAAATTGGTGAAAATAGCAGTGGTGTCTGCTATCGGCTCGGCATCGAATACTGTCTGGCTGTTGAGGTGCCTGCAGTCCAGACATAATCGGTGGATTCCGTCTTTCTTCCGGCGGCCAGGAGCGGTGAATAGTAAGGTGATGTGGATGGCGTCACGATTCCCATCTTCATCCACTTCTCTAAACTTGACTGCAGTTCAGGCTCCAGCGCTAAGGGAAGTGGATACGAATGTTGAAGTCGAAAACTGGAAGGATCCTTTAATTTCATTTCATGAACTGCCGTGCTGGTTCTTCCAGGAGTATCTGTGAAAAGATCGCGATATTCTCCAAGTAGTTCCTGGAGTTCTGAGAGTTGTGTTGTAGTCAACGTAGAGGAGATGAGGCAATCTTCAATGGTTTCTCCGACGGGTGACGGTATCTCTGGTTCTTTCCGGTCGAGTTCTTCTTCTTCGCAGGTAGGTTCTAGGGCGAGGCCAACCGCTGCAAATGCTTCCTCTACTCTCTCGTCGTCCTCCTCGCGATCTTTCTCGCTTGGTGAGGCGGAACTTTGCCGCTCCCGGTCGTGGTACTGGCGAAGGAGGTTGATGTGATAAACTTTGTTGTTTCCATCCACGTCTAATGTATAGGTATAGGTTCCCAGGCGTGATTTTACTGTATAGGGACCTTTCCAAGTCATAAGTAGCTTCTTTCGAGAATCGAGCAGAAATACGAGGACTTTATCTCCTTGTTTTAGAGTTCGCATCTTGGTACGTCTGTTGAAGAACTTGGCGCTTTTCTCTTGGTTCCTGTTTAGATTCTCGCGAGCGATTTTGCATGTTTCTTTTAATCGGTGCTTCATTTCCATTAGATACTGGGCAGTGATCGTGTCGTCTTGCAAGCTTTCATCTGTCTAGCATTCCTTGAGCACGGTTAAAGGTCCACGGACGCGATGGCCGTAGATGAGTTCGAAAGGAGAATACCCGGTTGAGGCCTGAGGAGCGTCTCGATATGCAAAAAGAAGGGAAGGCAGATACAGGTCCCAGTCTCGCGGTTGTTCTACGGCTAATTTCCGCAACATGACTTTGAGCGTACCATTGAAGCGTTCGACTATGCCGTTCGATTGGGCATGGTATAATGGCGTCAATCGGTGCTGGATACCGACGAGTTTCAGGAAAGTTTCGAAGGTTGCGGCTGTGAACTGAGTGCCGTTGTCGCTCGTTAGCGTATGAGGGAAACCAACTCTGCTGCAGATTTCGAGTAGCTCCTGGGCGACCGTTTCGGCATCTATATGTCTGAGGGGGGCTGCGTCTGCGTACCGAGTTGCTTGGTCCACCACGGTGAGAATGTATCGGTGGCCCCGTGCCGAAGCTGGTTGCAATGGGCCTACCAAATCGACACTGAGCGCGGAGAATGGAGTGGTGATCGGTGGGGTTGAGATTGGTGCATTCCTTGGTCGAGATGGAGCGTGCGTCTGGCAGGTGTGACAAGAGTGACAGTATTGGACCACATCCTTTGCCAGGGACGGCCAGTAGAAATCTCGTTCCAGTAGAGCCTGAGTCTTCTTTTGGGAGTAATGGCCAGCAAGTGGATTGTCGTGAGCCATTTCCAAGATTTGTGGGCGCACGCTTGCAGGTGCTACAAGTTGATGAGTTTCCTGACCGTCTCGTAACGTTTTCCGGTGCAGAATGCTGTCGTGGAGTTCATAGGTAATGAATCTGCCATCCTTGTGCGTTTCTTCTTTACCAGTGTCAACTTTCTTGAATAAAAACTGCAATGTTTTGCACTCCCGCTGAAATTTCTTGAAATCTTCTTTGTTGTGCTGCAACATATCGACAGTGCTTGGTGCGGCAGGGAGATTTTCGCTCGATTTTGCTGCTGCCCTTGTGACAACATGAGAGACTTCTGCAGCAACTGGTTGCTCTTCATGGTCGATCATCTGTTCTTCGAAGGAGGTGGTTCCAGGAACTCGGCCGAGGATGACATCATGGGAGAGTTCTTCCATGGCTACGGCTGTCACCTCCCCATGGTAGTAGGGACAAACGGGCAAGAGGCGCCTCGAAGGAATGATTGTTGGCCAGCCGAACGGTAATTTCTTTCTTCAAAATGGCGTCAGTTGGGACGAGAGCCTTCTTGACGAAGACCGCTGTTGCTCCTCCATCGAGTAGTACTTGGACGGGTTGTTGGTTCACAGTGCCGGAGCATGTTTTCAGTTGTCCCAATTCGATCAGTTTGTTTGAGGCAATGTGATTGCATGCGACTGGGGGAATATCGTCGTATTCATCTGCTTCTTCATGCGTTGTTAGATTGTTTACTCGAGCTGTAGTACTGGAGATAGGTGGGCTTGCATGGGCTGCTGCTCCACTACTGTGGCTATCACCTTGCCTCCTCTGTAACTGGCGGCACTCATCACTGGAATGTGATCGGTTGGGGCCATGGAAAGTGCAGTAATATCCAGTGTAAGGTCCTCGTTGTTCCTCGCGCTGCGGAGTGTTGATCGAACTTGAGCTGGTGGGAACATCACGAGGGTTAGAAGTTCTTGGTGGCGTTCCTCGAGAGTTGTTGCTGGAGTTGGTTGATCTTGCTGGGGTGCTAGGGGCTCGGACAGGAAATGTCGAGCGTCGCTCTGGTGCTGATGATGCTTTGAGTGCTGGAGGGCCCGCATCCGTCGTCGATGTCAGTGTGCGACCCTTACAAAGCTGATGGAGCGATGTATGAGGTCTTGCTTGCAAGAAGCTATCACCCTGCTCTCCTAGGCTTGCGACTGTGTTACCACCCCTGTCACGCAATTGAGTAGCGAGGAAGGGCGGCAAGCTTGAATAAGCTCGGTCAACAATAAGGAAGTCACGAATAGTCTCGTAGTTGGCTTCGATGTTGCATCCTTTTAACCAAGCGTCAAAGGATTGTTCGAGTCGCCGTAGGTAACGTGACATATTGTCGCCTTCTTCTGGCTTCAATTCGTAGTAGTTGGCACGTAGTTTTGCCGGAGTAACTTTATGAGCATCTAGTAGGAGCAATTTAATTTCAGGAAGCTTGAAGCGATCTGCTGCGGGCAGGGTATCGATGAGTCGACGTTCCTTCGGTGTGATCAAATTATGGAGCATGACAACAGCATCGACTTCAGTAAATCCCATCGCTGTGGTGTGAGTGCAGAAGCGTTGCAAAAATTCGTCCGTCCTTTCTTTCGTGGGATCGAATGGAGCCGGTGGAGGTATCTTTACGCTAGCATTTTGAGGAGCGATTTGAGCATCGATTTGTCTGAGTCTGAGCTCGTGGTCTCGTTGTGCTGCTTCTCGTTCAGCTTCCCGTTCCGCTGCTCGTTCTGCGGCTTCTCGTTCTGCTGCTCGTTCTGCGGCTTCTCGCTCCGCAGCTTCTCGTTCCGCTGCTCGTTCTGCGGCTTCTCGTTCCGCTTCTTCCAGATGCCTCCGGCGGCTGGTAAATACTTCCCTGTACTCCGCATCGGTGGGAGTGAGGCCAAGGGCTTCGACGTATTCTCGAGCTTGAGCGACGAGGTTCATCTTGTTTTAATGGTGCGGTGTCCGCGTAGTTGTGTAGAACCCAGAAATCCCAGGCAACGTTGGTAGTCGCGCAAAGCTTCTGGGTCCCTGTTCGGGCGCCAGAATATGTCGATAACGTCGTGCGGTCGACGTGAGGGTTCGTGGAAAAAAAGGGCTGTCTTCGGTGCAGCTACCTTTTTCCGGGGGGGCTAGCTTTTCTTCGCAGCTGCCCTTCCTGAGGTTCGTGTGGGTACCGCCTACGCCGTAACAAGTCCGCTAGGGCAACAGAAGTAAATTCTGTTAGTGCCGAACTACGGCGGTACCATTGTGTGTGTGGGGGGAGGTTTTTGTGGGTACCACCTACGCCGTAATAAGTCCGCTAGGGCAACAGAAGTAAATTCTTTTAGTGCCGAACTACGGTGGTACCGTTAGAGTGAGGTTTGTGTGGGTACCACCTACGCCGTAATCAGTCCGCTAGGGCAACAGAAGTAAATTCTGTTAGTGCCGAACTACGGTGGTACCGTTAGAGTGAGGTTTGTGTGGGTACCACCTACGCCGTAATAAGTCCGCTAGGGCAACAGAAGTAAATCCTGTTAGTGCCGAACTACGGTGGTACCGTTAGGAAAACGAGCAACTGTCTGCACCGTATGAGACCCCTAGGGCAACAGAAGTGAATTCTGTTAGTGCCGAACTGCGACAGCGTCTTCCTTACGACAAACTATGCGAAATAGTTCGTCCTTCCGAGGTGGCTCCCTAAACCCCTTATTAGGCGAGGTGTCGTATACCACTAAAGCCTGTGTCAACAAGGAGAAAGGAAACTCTATTGACCTCAGGGTGAGACTTGTTTAATGCTGAATCTCTTCGAAGTCCCTATTACATACACTGATATATTTTAACAAAGACAGTGATTTATTTTCTTTTGCAAAAATATTGCGTACAGACATGAGCTATTGCATAACAGGGTACAACACTAAAAATTGCATTTAAAATATTAGTCGTATTTAGCTAGGTAATACAAGAAACATTGGAATATCGACATGTGAGACAAATGATATTTAAGGGCCAACTATAGTAAATGCACAGACGCAACATCAGCGCAGAGAAACAGACAAGTCGGGGTTCAGGGAGCTGGACACATAAAGAAAATACTTAAGATTATGGGTAACTAACACAAAAGGTTCGACAACCCCTGTGCGGCCTGACACGCCCGGGGGAGGGTGTCTGTGCTACGATAGCCGAGACAGGAAATCTGCAAGGTGGTTGTCGACTCCCGGAAGGTGTTCTGCTCGGAACCTGAAAAGGCTGAAATACAAAGCCCAGCGTTTCAATCGGGGGTTCAACTTGTCTGCCTGTTGCAAATAAAGGAGCGGTCGATGGTCGGTCTGTAACACAAATTCTCGTCCATATAGGTAGACCTCAAACTTCTGTAGAGCCCAGTAGATGCTTAATGCTTCCTTTTCGATGGTAGAATAGTTTATTTCTGCTCCTCTCAGTCGACGTGAAGCATATGCTACGGGTGCGTAGTGACGGAAGTCTCGTTTGCTTGGCTGTAGGAAAGCTGCTCCAAGTCCAGTTTGGGAGGCATCTGTTCTCAGAATGAAAGGACATCTGGGGTCTGGTAACTGTAAGACCGGTCTCTTGACTAACGCTGTCTTCAAACTTTCAAACAGGTCTTCTGTTGTATCGGTCCAAGGTATTTGTTCCGGAGAATTCTTCTTTAGGAAATCATGGAGCTTAGAAGTCAGTTGAGAGTAGTTAGGAATGTACTGTTGGTAGTACCCAACTGTACCGAGAAAACTTCGGAGCTCCCGTTTGGTTTTTGGGAATGGAGCCGATTTCAAGTCTTCGACTCGGTTCTCCAGAGGCTGGATCTGATTACTGCTCAGTTGATGACCCAAATACTGGAGGCTGTCAAATCCGAATTCGCATTTGGATGGCTTCGCTTTAAGGCCATGTCGAGGAAGAGCTTCAAACAGTTTAGCTAATGCTGCGCAATGTTCGTCCCAGGTAGTCGAGGCGGTTAAGATGTCGTCCATGTAGACCTCAGTATCTTGCAGTCCTGCAGCGACTTGACGTATAAGGCGGGAAAAAGTGGCTGGAGCATTTGCTAAGCCGTAAGGCATGACGTTGAATTCATAGAGGCCAGACCTAGTTTTGAAGGCGGTGTATTGGCGGGACTCAGGGTGTAGAGGTACCTGCCAATATCCACTGGTTAGATCCATTTTGCTGAAGATTGTTTTGCCAGCTAAATTGGTGAAAATAGCAGTGGTGTCTGCTATCGGCTCGGCATCGAATACTGTCTGGCTGTTGAGGTGCCTGCAGTCCAGACATAATCGGTGGATTCCGTCTTTCTTCCGGCGGCCAGGAGCGGTGAATAGTAAGGTGATGTGGATGGCGTCACGATTCCCATCTTCATCCACTTCTCTAAACTTGACTGCAGTTCAGGCTCCAGCGCTAAGGGAAGTGGATACGAATGTTGAAGTCGAAAACTGGAAGGATCCTTTAATTTCATTTCATGAACTGCCGTGCTGGTTCTTCCAGGAGTATCTGTGAAAAGATCGCGATATTCTCCAAGTAGTTCCTGGAGTTCTGAGAGTTGTGTTGTAGTCAACGTAGAGGAGATGAGGCAATCTTCAATGGTTTCTCCGACGGGTGACGGTATCTCTGGTTCTTTCCGGTCGAGTTCTTCTTCTTCGCAGGTAGGTTCTAGGGCGAGGCCAACCGCTGCAAATGCTTCCTCTACTCTCTCGTCGTCCTCCTCGCGATCTTTCTCGCTTGGTGAGGCGGAACTTTGCCGCTCCCGGTCGTGGTACTGGCGAAGGAGGTTGATGTGATAAACTTTGTTGTTTCCATCCACGTCTAATGTATAGGTATAGGTTCCCAGGCGTGATTTTACTGTATAGGGACCTTTCCAAGTCATAAGTAGCTTCTTTCGAGAATCGAGCAGAAATACGAGGACTTTATCTCCTTGTTTTAGAGTTCGCATCTTGGTACGTCTGTTGAAGAACTTGGCGCTTTTCTCTTGGTTCCTGTTTAGATTCTCGCGAGCGATTTTGCATGTTTCTTTTAATCGGTGCTTCATTTCCATTAGATACTGGGCAGTGATCGTGTCGTCTTGCAAGCTTTCATCTGTCTAGCATTCCTTGAGCACGGTTAAAGGTCCACGGACGCGATGGCCGTAGATGAGTTCGAAAGGAGAATACCCGGTTGAGGCCTGAGGAGCGTCTCGATATGCAAAAAGAAGGGAAGGCAGATACAGGTCCCAGTCTCGCGGTTGTTCTACGGCTAATTTCCGCAACATGACTTTGAGCGTACCATTGAAGCGTTCGACTATGCCGTTCGATTGGGCATGGTATAATGGCGTCAATCGGTGCTGGATACCGACGAGTTTCAGGAAAGTTTCGAAGGTTGCGGCTGTGAACTGAGTGCCGTTGTCGCTCGTTAGCGTATGAGGGAAACCAACTCTGCTGCAGATTTCGAGTAGCTCCTGGGCGACCGTTTCGGCATCTATATGTCTGAGGGGGGCTGCGTCTGCGTACCGAGTTGCTTGGTCCACCACGGTGAGAATGTATCGGTGGCCCCGTGCCGAAGCTGGTTGCAATGGGCCTACCAAATCGACACTGAGCGCGGAGAATGGAGTGGTGATCGGTGGGGTTGAGATTGGTGCATTCCTTGGTCGAGATGGAGCGTGCGTCTGGCAGGTGTGACAAGAGTGACAGTATTGGACCACATCCTTTGCCAGGGACGGCCAGTAGAAATCTCGTTCCAGTAGAGCCTGAGTCTTCTTTTGGGAGTAATGGCCAGCAAGTGGATTGTCGTGAGCCATTTCCAAGATTTGTGGGCGCACGCTTGCAGGTGCTACAAGTTGATGAGTTTCCTGACCGTCTCGTAACGTTTTCCGGTGCAGAATGCTGTCGTGGAGTTCATAGGTAATGAATCTGCCATCCTTGTGCGTTTCTTCTTTACCAGTGTCAACTTTCTTGAATAAAAACTGCAATGTTTTGCACTCCCGCTGAAATTTCTTGAAATCTTCTTTGTTGTGCTGCAACATATCGACAGTGCTTGGTGCGGCAGGGAGATTTTCGCTCGATTTTGCTGCTGCCCTTGTGACAACATGAGAGACTTCTGCAGCAACTGGTTGCTCTTCATGGTCGATCATCTGTTCTTCGAAGGAGGTGGTTCCAGGAACTCGGCCGAGGATGACATCATGGGAGAGTTCTTCCATGGCTACGGCTGTCACCTCCCCATGGTAGTAGGGACAAACGGGCAAGAGGCGCCTCGAAGGAATGATTGTTGGCCAGCCGAACGGTAATTTCTTTCTTCAAAATGGCGTCAGTTGGGACGAGAGCCTTCTTGACGAAGACCGCTGTTGCTCCTCCATCGAGTAGTACTTGGACGGGTTGTTGGTTCACAGTGCCGGAGCATGTTTTCAGTTGTCCCAATTCGATCAGTTTGTTTGAGGCAATGTGATTGCATGCGACTGGGGGAATATCGTCGTATTCATCTGCTTCTTCATGCGTTGTTAGATTGTTTACTCGAGCTGTAGTACTGGAGATAGGTGGGCTTGCATGGGCTGCTGCTCCACTACTGTGGCTATCACCTTGCCTCCTCTGTAACTGGCGGCACTCATCACTGGAATGTGATCGGTTGGGGCCATGGAAAGTGCAGTAATATCCAGTGTAAGGTCCTCGTTGTTCCTCGCGCTGCGGAGTGTTGATCGAACTTGAGCTGGTGGGAACATCACGAGGGTTATAAGTTCTTGGTGGCGTTCCTCGAGAGTTGTTGCTGGAGTTGGTTGATCTTGCTGGGGTGCTAGGGGCTCGGACAGGAAATGTCGAGCGTCGCTCTGGTGCTGATGATGCTTTGAGTGCTGGAGGGCCCGCATCCGTCGTCGATGTCAGTGTGCGACCCTTACAAAGCTGATGGAGCGATGTATGAGGTCTTGCTTGCAAGAAGCTATCACCCTGCTCTCCTAGGCTTGCGACTGTGTTACCACCCCTGTCACGCAATTGAGTAGCGAGGAAGGGCGGCAAGCTTGAATAAGCTCGGTCAACAATAAGGAAGTCACGAATAGTCTCGTAGTTGGCTTCGATGTTGCATCCTTTTAACCAAGCGTCAAAGGATTGTTCGAGTCGCCGTAGGTAACGTGACATATTGTCGCCTTCTTCTGGCTTCAATTCGTAGTAGTTGGCACGTAGTTTTGCCGGAGTAACTTTATGAGCATCTAGTAGGAGCAATTTAATTTCAGGAAGCTTGAAGCGATCTGCTGCGGGCAGGGTATCGATGAGTCGACGTTCCTTCGGTGTGATCAAATTATGGAGCATGACAACAGCATCGACTTCAGTAAATCCCATCGCTGTGGTGTGAGTGCAGAAGCGTTGCAAAAATTCGTCCGTCCTTTCTTTCGTGGGATCGAATGGAGCCGGTGGAGGTATCTTTACGCTAGCATTTTGAGGAGCGATTTGAGCATCGATTTGTCTGAGTCTGAGCTCGTGGTCTCGTTGTGCTGCTTCTCGTTCAGCTTCCCGTTCCGCTGCTCGTTCTGCGGCTTCTCGTTCTGCTGCTCGTTCTGCGGCTTCTCGCTCCGCAGCTTCTCGTTCCGCTGCTCGTTCTGCGGCTTCTCGTTCCGCTTCTTCCAGATGCCTCCGGCGGCTGGTAAATACTTCCCTGTACTCCGCATCGGTGGGAGTGAGGCCAAGGGCTTCGACGTATTCTCGAGCTTGAGCGACGAGGTTCATCTTGTTTTAATGGTGCGGTGTCCGCGTAGTTGTGTAGAACCCAGAAATCCCAGGCAACGTTGGTAGTCGCGCAAAGCTTCTGGGTCCCTGTTCGGGCGCCAGAATATGTCGATAACGTCGTGCGGTCGACGTGAGGGTTCGTGGAAAAAAAGGGCTGTCTTCGGTGCAGCTACCTTTTTCCGGGGGGGCTAGCTTTTCTTCGCAGCTGCCCTTCCTGAGGTTCGTGTGGGTACCGCCTACGCCGTAACAAGTCCGCTAGGGCAACAGAAGTAAATTCTGTTAGTGCCGAACTACGGCGGTACCATTGTGTGTGTGGGGGGAGGTTTTTGTGGGTACCACCTACGCCGTAATAAGTCCGCTAGGGCAACAGAAGTAAATTCTTTTAGTGCCGAACTACGGTGGTACCGTTAGAGTGAGGTTTGTGTGGGTACCACCTACGCCGTAATCAGTCCGCTAGGGCAACAGAAGTAAATTCTGTTAGTGCCGAACTACGGTGGTACCGTTAGAGTGAGGTTTGTGTGGGTACCACCTACGCCGTAATAAGTCCGCTAGGGCAACAGAAGTAAATCCTGTTAGTGCCGAACTACGGTGGTACCGTTAGGAAAACGAGCAACTGTCTGCACCGTATGAGACCCCTAGGGCAACAGAAGTGAATTCTGTTAGTGCCGAACTGCGACAGCGTCTTCCTTACGACAAACTATGCGAAATAGTTCGTCCTTCCGAGGTGGCTCCCTAAACCCCTTATTAGGCGAGGTGTCGTATACCACTAAAGCCTGTGTCAACAAGGAGAAAGGAAACTCTATTGACCTCAGGGTGAGACTTGTTTAATGCTGAATCTCTTCGAAGTCCCTATTACATACACTGATATATTTTAACAAAGACAGTGATTTATTTTCTTTTGCAAAAATATTGCGTACAGACATGAGCTATTGCATAACAGGGTACAACACTAAAAATTGCATTTAAAATATTAGTCGTATTTAGCTAGGTAATACAAGAAACATTGGAATATCGGCATGTGAGACAAATGATATTTAAGGGCTAACTAAAGTAAATGCACAGACGCAACATCAGCGCAGAGAAACAGAAAAGTCGGGGTTCAGGGAGCTGGACACATAAAGAAAATACTTAAGATTATGGGTAACTAACACAAAAGGTTCGACAACCCCTGTGCGGCCTGACAGACACCTCGCCTTATAAGTGGCTTAAGGTGATCATCCCAGCCCCCTGTAGGTCCGGTGTGCCTGTTTTGTTTTGTTGTTCGAAAGGACCCTTAGGTGGGGGACTATTCGGTGCTAAAATTTTATGGCGCTACGGACAATATATCCCCCCCCCCTTGGGGGGACAGTTACCCCTCCCCCCAGGGGGGGGGGGGGTAGGGGTAAGGGGACAAAAATCTTGAATTTTCGACCCCATTTCAACCCCAAATAAAAAAAAAAAATGAGAAATGGGTAATTTAAAAAGTTACTTTTGTTAGAAATATATCAAGGATTCTAAAACTGTCTTTATTTTTGTTCTAAAAACTCAATGAGGAGAACGGTTTGAAATATCCACAAACATGAACTAAAAAACCAATATGTCCCATTTTTATCAAAAACTAAGGCCTGAATAAAAAAATGAGTAAAAGAAATTGTGTTTCTATTCAAAATATACATAATTCAGTTAAATTTTATAAGAATCAGACTGAAAATAAAAATTTCATAATTGAAGAAAAAAAATAATAATTTTTTATTCTTTTTTTGGTTAAAAATCACAATTCATAGTGTGAATATGAAGTTATGCATGTAAATTATCGAAAAAAATCAAAACAGCATTCAACTACATTAATTGTCCATTACATTACACTTCAACAAAAAAATTTGTTATGGCTTATACCCAAAACAAATAACTTTCAACATTCAAAACGTATTTCCTCATTGAGTTTTGATGCTAGAACGTAACCAAAGGCAGTTTTAGAATCCTTGGAACATTTCTAACAAAAAATGAAGGATTTTTTTCCAGATTTCAGAAAAAAGTTATACAGCTCTAAACCCAAAAATAATTTTTTGTGATGTAATCTTAAAATATCGCTTATCACAAACTTTTTTTTCAAAATGGTAAAATTTTCTTTCATTTTCTTGTTAGAAATGCTTCAAGGATTCTAAAACTGTCTTTGGTTTTGTTCTAGCATCAAAACTTAATTAGGAGATGCGTCTTGAAATATACATAAAAATGTACCAAAAAACTAATTTTTCGTAAACAACTAAGGTCTAAATCGAAAAAGTGACACGAGTAAAAAAAGATTACTCTCAAAAAATACATATACTGGCCAATTTTGAAACGAATCAGACGAAAAAAGTTGAAAAACTAGGTTGTTCACCTTAAGGAACCAGCTCGGGAGGACAAACTATTCCGCATAGTTTGTCGTAAAGGAAGACGCTGTTGCAGTTCGGCGAATCCGGAAATTTCTTGAGGAGCCCTAAACGGACTGATTACGGCGCAGACAGTTGCTCGTCTTCCTAACAGTACCGCCGTAGTTCGGCAACCACAGAATTCACTTCTGGTGCCCTAGTGGACTAATTACGGTGTAGGCGGTACCCACACAAACCTCACTCTCGCGGTACCGCCGTAGTTCGGCACGAACCGTAATTACTTCTGTTGCCCTAGCGGACTAATTACGGCGTAGGCGGTACCCACACAAAACTCACCCTAATGGTACCACCGTAGTTCGGCACTTACAAAAACTACTTCTGTTGCCCTAGCGGACTAATTACGGCGTAGGTGGTATACACACGAACCTCAGGAAGGGCAGCTGCGCGGAAAAGCTAGCGCCCCCAGAAAAAGGTAGCTGCACAAAAGACAGCCCCTTATTCCACGAACCCTCACGTCGACCGCACGGCGCTATCAACACTTCCACAATGAACTGTTGGCGGCAAAACAAAACCCAAAAAGAACTTGGAAAATCATCAGAGAAGTTGCTTAGTATAAAAAACCAGACTGCAGAAGCACTTTTGATAACCCCTCAGAAACAGCGAATGACTTTAACACTTTCTCCTCAAAAGTGGGCGAAGATGTTTTCAATGAAGTTTCTAAGACAGTTTCAGATAGATCTACAGGAGCAAATCTGAGCGATGTTTCATCCCCAAATACTAGAAACAAATGGAGGCCATGCCAGTTAGCGTAACAGAGATACGAAAAATCTTATACTTTCTAAAAAATACTAAAGCGACAGGACATAATGGCATTAGCCTCCAATATATAAAAGACAGCTTCCCCGTCACGGCACCTCTGATTCGTTTGGTAATAAATGCATCTATAGCGCCACAAACAAGTTTTCCGATCAATGGAAACTATCCATTGTTAAGCCATTACCTTAATCTGGTGATATCGACATAGCGTCAAAATAGAGACCAATCGGTCTCCTGCCTGTTATGTCCAAAATGTTGGAAAAAGTAATAACAAACCAGCTTTCGTCTTACTTAGACGAGTCACATCTACTTCACCGCAATCAATATGCTTACAGAAGTAACACCAGTACCCAAGGCCTATGTTAAACATCACAGAAACAATTTACAATGATATGGACAAAAAAATTAACTCGCCTGCTATTGCTTGATCTCTCCAAAGCTCTCGATAGTGTTGAGCATAAAAAACTTCTGCAAAAAAATTCAAGCCTCAGAATAGACATGTATACTGATGACGTACAAATTGCTATGACAAGTTCGACAGCGGATTTGGAAGAAACACAAAACAACGCTGAAACCCTTCTAAGAAATCTGAAATTGTGGTATTGACCACAATGGTCTGAAACTTAACGCGAGTAAAACGCAGTGCATTCTCTTTGGATCACAAAATCCAACCAGAAATTTACAACCATTTACGCTAACATTTGGAGACGATAAAATTAAACCAGTAGATAAGGTAAAAAATCTAGGTGTTTGGTTTGATCAGAATATGACTTTCAACTCACACGTTAAAACATTGTGCAACAAAATCAACGGAACCTTAATGTTCTTTCATCGCATTAAGAACACACTTGACGAAAAATCCAGGTTATTAGTGATTCAGTCTTTAGTTTTATCGCGTCTGGACTACTGAAGTCTGGTGTGGGGAGATCTACCTCAATATCGCCGAAAAGAGTTGCAAAAATGTATTAACTTTGCTGAACAAAGGAAATTTCTAGAGACACGATCATGCCACCCCTCTTTTAAGAAAACTCGACTGGAGCTAATACCGAATAGATTCATGATCCAAAAAGCTCGACGAGTGTTCTCATCTCTGTACCTCCCTCAGTGCAATGCAGATGTGGTAAAATTTTGTCCATCCAATATCCCAAACAAAGAACCAAATCGGAGGAATGATGTCTCGGTCCGTTACCGTTCATCTAACGTAGGACAAAAAGCTCTCTCAGGTTCTGGAGATCTTTTGTGGAACATTCTTCCCAGCACATCAAAAACTCTAAAACTACAAAAGAATTTAAAGTAAATGTGTCACGTCATATTGCATCTCTGTCATAGGGCCGGCAACACTTTGGTGTGAATTTCCCACTCACCTGAAATTTTGATTTCCTGAAATTTCTGTTAGAAAATTGGAAATAATTTCTTCTTAATGCTTGCTAAGTCATTCTAATATTGATATTAATTATTTCTGTAGACGATAATGAGCAACGCAACCGTTAACTCAATACAGCGGAATAAAGGTCATTTTTTTATCCTTAATTATTAGTAGCATTCTCTCATACTTTCTCATCTTAATTTTCCTGATTTTCAATTTTGTGTATTTTATATATACCATCCGTATGATAAACAAACTTTTTAAATACATTTTTGTGTGTAACTCAATATACAGGTTTACAGATGTGAGGGTTGTGCTATGTTTTTAATAAATTAATTTTTGGCTAACGTTGTCTCACTATTTCGAAATCATTCACAAAGGTGTTTCAATAGATTTCGGCTAGGCTGGGGGGAGGAGGGAATCTAGCAATTTGACATTTTTAAATTTTCTTAATTTTTCTGTGCGTTCAGCGCACACTAGCACTGAACTTTCAGATCAGAAATAATTCTGAGTTTCAAAAATTGAAACTATTATTCAGGACAACTGTTAAATCTACCTTTACGTGCCAAATTTTGGAAATATTTGCCACTCAGAAGTGATATCCAGCCAGAATAGTATTCCATTTTATCCCATGTACCCATGTCCGTATAATGCTGAAGAGAGCACCGATAGGATATGAAACCCGAGATGTGAATATATCTGTGCACACGTATGTAGGTTTATGTATATCTACATAAATATATAAACATGTTTCTATCTCTATTTTTAACTAGAAAATAATCCGGTTAATTAATTTTATTGCTCCTGCGAAATTATTTCAAAAATAGATCTATCACTACCCCACAGAACGTTTCTCTGAATAGGAAAAATGAAAAATACAATTAGACAAATGAAATAAAGTGCAATTTGAGCATATGAATCGTGGAAAAATTAGCTTTCTGTCCGCATGTTGAAGAAACTATTTTTATTTTGAGTATATGTTTGTTTTCGCGTTCCTGCCAAAATTTTATAGATATTTGCTACTGATAAGTGAAATCTGGCTTACACTGTATCTCCATTTTATCCCATGTACCCATGTCCGTATGATGCTGCAGAGAATACCGAGAGGATATGAAGCCCGAGATTTTGTTGTTGTTGTTCCTCGACTGTAATTCGAGTTTTTCTTAAAATTTTTGTCATAAAATTAAAAAAACATTTCATTTATACGTTTTTCGAAATATTTTCCTCTTATTTTTTCTTCAGGTTATTTCTTACGATTACACTGAGCTTGCCTGTCATTTTAGATGTACCACGAGCAAGATTATTTTTTGTGTTGTTAGTATTTTTCTTATTTTCATTTCCAATACGTATATATATACATATGAATATGAGTGTGTAGGTGAGTGCGTGTGTGTGTGCGCACATATACATGTTCAAATATATACACACATATGTATATATATGTTTTCTATTTCTATTTTTTGAGTAAAAATGTAACTTCAAGACACATTACATTTTACCTAAAGCTCTGCGACCAGTAAACACTGAACCATATTTCAGAAATAAATTTATGTATTGAACTTGTTTAATGATTCAAAAATAGATCTATCACCACCCCAGAGGGCGCTTCTGTGAATAGAAAAAATGAAGAATATGAGCAGACAAATGAAATAATAGCGCTCGTGAAAAATTATCAGCTCTCTGTACGTCTGCTGAACAAGCCATGAATTTCTTTTTACGTGTAAGTTTGTTTACGCGTTTCTTTTCTAGATGTGCGTGTTGTGTGATGTTCTTTATAAATTACTTCGTGACTAACTTTTTCTCAATATTTGATAGTCATTTACAACGGTCTTTTGATCCAGGTTATTAGTGATTGCGTGATTGAAACTGGAAAAAGTCATCAAAAAATCAGCTGTGAAAAGTGTTGAATTTCATCGTGCAAAACTGAATGGCGCTTTCTGTAAACTATGTTTTAGACTCGAAGTGCGTGCAACAGCCCCCAGAAATGGTCACTTCCGCCTCCCTCCCTGGTGAACCGCCACAACCCCCTCCCTCCTCCTCCGCATCCTCTGTCACTCGCACCGACTTAAACCGGAACAAGCTTACCACGAATACTAACGTGAAGCAAAAAAGACCTGATGAAATAGCAAAGTTGAATTTTGTGAACACCAACATAAAATACAGTGATAAATTTACGCAATTCTCATCTCTTATTGCGAAATTTATGTTGAGTGTCAGTGAATATGAATTGTGTCTGTGGGTTTCTTTTCATCGCCAGACAGTTTATTTTTCATCCCATTTTAAAAGCAATGTCACCTATGTCTCCTACTTCTCAAACCATGGAAACCAAAATCGCAGCAAAATAGAAGTTGTACTCTGGCAAGACCGTGCCTCGTGTCAATGAACTCTCAGGGATCATGCTTTGTTAACGATTTCAATAACTTCTAATCAGTGAACAAAACCTAAAATATCTTTCACGATGTATTCATATGAAACTCGCTCTGCTACTCGTAAAGCGGCTTTATCTGGAGAAATAACATCCCTCACAACGCCGCTTGAAAACTCAAAGCCAAATCAGCAGAATATATCTGAACCGTTCATGAAACGGAAACGAAAACCACCAAAAACGTCACTCGTAAAATCGCTCGTTCAAAAGCCTCAACCGCTCAAAATAACTGAAGAAACCCCGACGGTAAAGCAGTGCAACGTCAACGACAGCACCGCAACACATCTACCATCACCAGAGCGAACCGACAGAGAGTCGACAGAAGGTCGCCCGACTGAGAGTCGAGTTTCTCAGTCACTCGCCACAGACATAAATCTCCCAAGCGCTGCTGGTAACAACGAAATTTTCAAATCGGCATCGCAAGCAGTCAAAACAAGCCCTAGCAAGAACAAGGAAGAAGCCCCTGAGCCTGGATTCTACAATCCAAGCAGTCTTCGAGAAGATACACCAGCGAAAGAATCAAGAAATATCCCACGGGGTATGATGGGTAAAAATGTAGATATGTCACTAGCTACCGAGAATGATGCGATGAATGAGCCTAATATTTACGATTCTAATATTTCTAATATTTATAATTCTAGTGATCAGAATTACCTGAATATTACATCAAACAGCTTGCACCCGCTTCAAATTTCAATGTCCCATTTCATTCACCAGGTAAACAATAACCTGTCTCTCACTGCAGCCCACTTAACGAAAATGTCAAAACAGCGGACGCCTCCAACTCCACTTTCGATATCTTCAACCGCTTCAAATATTAGGCTCATTACAGAACAACTTTTCAAATTGAACTTGCATGTAAGCTCTTTCGATCTTACGCCAAAGATCCCGTTTTCGACAAGCCAATTTTCTGACTCGCACTGCAAAAAACCTCTGGATACTTTTCTTGTCGGAGAAAAAATTCTCACGACGGTCCAAAGGACCGACATTGACCCCTCTTGTAAAATACGAACTGTAATTTCCAGTCGCATTGATGATCTCCTGAACGTAATTGACCGAATGCCTCAATTCACTAACTACATCGTTTGCTTCAGAGACTTAAGCCTCTCACAACCTAACATTGCTAAAATCAAAGAACTCATATTTTCTAAGCATGCGTCAGCCCGTATTTATGTCGTGAGTGCGTGTAGCGGTAAACAATTGCATCAGGCGTTGAACTTGTGCAAAACAAACGGTATTAAATTGATTCCGCTCCGAACAAACGGTGCAACTGATCTCATAACTTGCAATGATGTTCGTACTTGGCCCGGTACAAGAGAAGAAACACACCATTTTCTTCAACAGATTGCTCTCAGATCGAGTCTAAAACTCACTTTACAATCTAGCTCATGTCTCATAAACTCAAATGGCCTAAATGACAAAACTGAATGCTCCAACATCAGCACAAAACAGCAAAATGAATTGAAGAATTCTACTCGATCACTAACTGCTTCCAGTGAAGTCCCCAGAAACCTGATTCATTGCTTGCCTATTGGGAATGAACGTTCCCCTCCATTGATCTCTGGCTACCGCAGAGTACCCACAAAAAACAGGTTCTCATTATTATCTGACGCGAACTCAGAGAGCGATATACCCTCATCACAAACGAGTACAAATCATCAACAACCAACCACGTACTCGGAAGCGATAAAATCAATACAAAGAGAAAAATTGCAGCAGAATCTCGGTCAAAATCCGATAAAATATTTACAGCCAAAACGCACACATAACCACCACCAAGAGAGTGGAAATGACAAGAGCACCCCTCATTTCTCAGTCGCTCACTCAACTAAAACTGGCCACAGACTGCAAATTCATAGCCAGGAAAGCAAGAAATCCAAACAACTCTCGTCTGAAAATGCTGAATGTCAGCCTAAATATCACTCAAGCCCCATGTACTCACTCGTCAGTACCACCATGGATGAATTAAAACGATCATTGAAAGTGAAGCTGCATCCTACCATAGCCGATGGGCACTGCTTCCTACATGCAGTAACTCACCAGCTTAAAACAAGATCGCCCTCAAAATGGAGTTACAATTCCTTAAAAGCAGCAATAAAAAAAGAAAGCACTACAAATGAAAACAAATATGTCAATTTCCTTGCCAAGAAAAGCGGTGATCTATCTAGGCTCATAAGTAAATACATTGACGAAAAACATTTTGATCATGAGGCTGGGGACTTAATACCACATATCATATCAAAGATCACTGGTAGGAGAATTTTCATCTTCGATGAGCAAGGCGATGGTATTTGGAGAACAGTAGTCGACCCCTCACCAGAAGTATCAACTAATAACCATCCGTTGATGCTTCATCGGAAAAATTATCACTACAGTACCCTTGTGGCACAAGACAAAAACAATACTGATATCACATCATCTTCATGACAAAATACTGTTGTCCAGTTAAATGGCAGTCTCTCAAATACACCAGATGCTAGACTTGACACTCTGGGCAACAATGATAAAATCAATAAATCCACGAAACAGTACCTACCAAAAAATCCCTCAGATGCCACAAATAATCGCCATAAAATAAAAAACATTAAAATTAAACATATCAATGCTCGTAGCCTCTTTAGTAAGCTGGATGACATTAAAGTAATGTTGGTCACAGAAGACATTGACATTTTATGTGTTTCCGAGACATGGTTCGATTCGCGAACTCAGAGCTCCTTTTTCAATATTCCCTATTACGTGCTGTACCGCCATGACGGCGTTAAAAATAGCAAAGGAAGTGGTTCTTGTATTTTCGTAAAAGAAATTTACCAGTCGTCTTTACTTTTAACAAACGAAGTGTGCGAGGGCATAGAGATGGTTTGGTTGAAAGTGCAAATAAATAAACATAAATCCATCATTACCGGCAGCCTTTACCGGCACCCATCAGCTTCTCTACCAACAACAGTAGAGTTCATTGAGAAAATTTTCAAAGAAATTTTAGCTACAAAAATGTCATTCTTTGCTTTCGGTGATTTTAATATTGACCTAACGGATGAAGAAAATCAGCTTAGCAGACTGTTGTACAAACTAAACCTTTCACAAATGGTTAAAGAACCGACTCGCGTTACAAGAGTATCTAAGACTCTCCTCGATCTAGCAATCACAAACAAACCTACGGCAATACTTAATACAGTAATATCACTCTCTGTCGCCGATCACCACTCTGTAGAATGTAAAATTAATATTGCAAAGGAAAGACAAAACTATCGTCTCATGACTTACCGCCTAAAAAGTCAATATTCGCCGGAACTATTTAATGAAAAACTTCTAAACAGGCTCACCGAATTTCAGAGCATGATGCAATCTGACGATGTGGACATTCAGGTTTCTGTCTTCAACGAGAACTTTACAGCAGCTCTAAATGAATGCGCTCCTTATATCACCAAAAAAACTAGGCCAAAACGCACTCTGTGGATTACCAGCGAAATTAAAGACCTAAGCAGAATGAAGAAAATTTACTTGCGAGAGTATAAAGAAAACAGGTCAAACATTACTTTATACAGGAGATATAAAGAACTTGGAAAGATTCTTCGGAAGAAAATCACGCAAGCAAAACAAACTCACTTCCAACAAGAACTATTCATGGCAAAAAAATAATCCAAAACGTACATGGGAAATCATTAGTGAGGTGGCTCAATATAAAAACTTAGAGCGCAAAAGTGATTTTGAAAATCCTTTGGAAAAAGCCACTGAGTTCAACACTTTCTTTTCAAAAGTAGGTGCCCAAGTCTTCGATGAAGTGAGTAAAACCAGTCCGAGGAAATGGAGAGTTGAAAGTTCATGCCCTACTGCACTTTCAAAGGCTGGCGCCCTGTGGAAGCCACGCCCTATCGATTTACCAGAGTTAAAAACTATTTTATATTCATTGAAAAACACAAAAGCAGTTGGACATGATGGAATCAACCTCCAATACATAAAAGACAGTTTTCCAGTCACAGCACCACTTATTCGTTTGATTATAATTATCAACACATCAATAGCTACTAACAAGTTTCCAAAACAATGGAAACACTCTATAATTAGACCGTTGCATAAAACTGGTGACATAAATACAGCATCAAATTACAGGCCCATTAGCCTTTTACCTGTCCTGTCCAAAATATTAGAAAAAGTAGTAACGAATCAACTGCCATCTCACCTGGACGAGTCAAATTTACTTCATCGAAATCAATATGCCTATAGGAAGACTCAAGACGCCCTGCTTAACATCACTGAAAAAATATACAACGACATCGATCAAAAAAATGTAACACTTATGCTGCTACTTGATCTCTCTAAAGCATTCGACAGCGTCGAACATAATCAACTCCTACGAAAAATACTGAACTTAGTAGCGGATACACAGTGGTTTAAAAGTTACCTTTCAAATCGGTCTCATGCAGTCCTCTTAGAAAACAAGTTGTCCCCATTCCTTCAAAACAGCTTTGGTGTCCCTCAAGGATCAATTCTGGGCCCGCTACTGTTTTCAATTTTCATAAACGATTTCCCTCCAATGCCTTCTAACACACGAATCTCCATGTATGCAGATGACGTCCAAATTGCAATGACAAGCTCTGTAGCAGAAATACCACAGACGAAAAAAGGAGCTGAAGCTCTATTGATCAGCCTCAAGTCATGGTACGACCAAAATGGTCTCAAGCTAAACGCGAACAAAACACAATTCATTATTTTTGGGTCAAAGCATTCAATAAACAACATTCGATATCTAGATCTAACTCTTACAGTTGGGAATGATACAATTCACCCATCAGAAAAAGTAAAAAATTTAGGTATTTGGTTCGATAGAAACATGTCCTTCAAATCCCACGTTGATAAAACCTGCAACGCAATTCACGGGACCTTACTGTTTTTCAATCGTATAAAAAATATGCTTGACTCTAGATCTAAATCTAGATTGTTGGCCGTTCATTCTTTGGTCTTATCACGTATTGATTACTGTAGCCTGGTCTGGGGAGGTATATCGAAAGATCTTCAGAAAGACCTACAAAAATGCATGAATTTTGCAGCAAAAGTTGTATGCAACGGTAAATTCTAAAAGCATGACCACGTAACACCTCTCCTGCATAAACTTGGCTGGGCTCCGATTCGGGAAAGGTTCCAGGCGCACAAAGCCCAATACGTTTTCTCCTCTTTATATCTTCCTCATAGCAGTGCTGAAATAGTGGAATTCAACTTCCCTACCGTCACGAACCAAAGGCCGAACAGGAGACGTGATGTCTCAATCAAATATCGTTCATCTAACATCGGGCAGAAGGCTCTGTCAGTATCAGGCGCCTTACTATGGAACAGACTCCCCCAGAGCTTCAAAACCCCTCAAACACTGAGAGAATTCATAACTAAAATGGCTCTCTATCTTGCGTCAACACAATAAGTGTGAACTGCAGCACGTGCTGGAGGAGTGCGTACATGCAGTACGTGTGTGCGTATATGCGTATGGATATCGGTGTACGTATGTGCGTGTCTGTATGTTTAGAACTTATTCCCTTTTAAAATGCTCATGTTGATCCTGTTGTGACGCAGTGTCGTCCTTTACACTCTTCCAGTGTGCTTTCGGCCACACCATTTGAGGTTGTTTTGACTTTCTCGTTTTGCCCCAGCAATCTTGATAATGTTACGATTGGCATTGTACATCGGTCCCTCTCATCTATTTTGAATCCGGTAAATTTTTCTGTGCCAAAGCTTGTAGTATACGAAATTTAAATTTTTCCGTTATTGTAAAATCGTTCATTTCATCCATACCAGGTATTTTAGCTTACCAGTTGATACAAAACAATGTAAAACTGCCTATAACATCAACCTAGCAGTCAAAGATGCAAATTAATTTTGGATCTACCCGTTGTACCTTCAACCTCTAATCCCTCATTTCACTAGTTCCAACGTTCGCAAGCTCAAATTTCAATATGGAAATGCACCAACTGGAGTGTTCTTAACAACGCATCACATGTGCAATGTTTTCCTGACCCCTTGAAATAAAATCCAGTGTTAAAATCAGACCAACACAACGGAGAGAATGCATTTATCTACGTACTTTTCTCCTAATTATTTGTTCCAAAACTTAACCGATAGAAATATTACGATCCTCATATATTTGATATCAACACAATGGAAGGAATGCATTTTCTTTGTACTTTTCTCCCAACCATTTGTTTCAAAATCAGTCAATATAAATATTACGATCCTCATGCATTCGATCTCAAGTCATGGTCTTAACTTTAAGATACTCGTAAGTACTTTTCGCTCATATTGAAGCTTTTTGAACATGCGACGGAGTTCATTAGCAATTTTTTTTTGTGTATATTGGTGTTCCAGCTGTGTAGCAAATATTACGGGCTCGTGATCCAATAACACACACCCTAACAAGAGTATTTTCAGCTATGTGTCACAGGGATTTTGTGTTCTTAGTGACTTCACTTTCATCTTGCATTTCCAAACCCAAATTAATTACCGCAAAGAGAGAGAGCGGATGTCAAATGTGAGGGTATTTTAGTACATACTTTCTCTACTTCGATCTCGTTGAAACATTTAAAAAGGCCTCGGATCTGACGAATGTCATAACTTTGAAAATCATCATTTTAATCTTCTTATTCTGGTCTCGAATTGCTGTCGTAAGCTTTGTGTGGTAAACTCTTCTTACCTTTTTATTCTCGTGAATACACTACGACAACACTAATTTTAAATAGTTAACTTATGCACGGATCCACCTATGTTGAAAATATTACATCTAGCGATGTAAAACAATAATTTTCATGTCTTTAACCCCGATGTACTCTTTGCGAAAGTACTATTTGCGCAAGTAAGAAATATCATAACCATTTTGTGTTTTGTTATAGCAAATATAATCGTTGGGACACCTTGCATAGGGATGAAAGATCGGATGTGGGCTTTCACCGGATGTAAGATATAAACAAATGTAAGCGTAACCAAATGTAGAGGCATGACCGGATGCGGGGCATCACCGGAAGAGGGAGTGAAGTGTTGTCGGATGGGCGAAAGGAATTCCTGGATTTTGGAGTTGATAATTTATTAGAAAAATAATACGCTACATTTCCATTTCCGGGCACCACAGATGAAGTACTAGTAATTGTGGAAAGCAACCTCATTCCGCTGCGTGGAACCAACAGTTGTGATGCTCATTTTGTTCGACCGGAGTAAGCAAGATCAATATTAGAATGACTTAACGAACGTAAAATAAGATAAATTTTCAATCCCTAGCAAAAATTTCAGAAATTGAAACTTAGAAATTGAAACACAGAAACTGAAACTTAGTGCCGCCCTCCAAATGCAAACGATCCTCTTATACATATTATTGTTTATTTTTTATTAACTTGTGCTTCTCCCTAAATCCTGTGTCGACAACCATCATGTGTATTACGATAACCATGTATGAATAGCAATTAAGGATCTAAATCATATGTTCCAACACTTAACATGGATATTACGATAACCATGTATAAATAGCAATTAAAGGTTTCTATGCTAAGGTATTTGAATGCATTTTTCGCTTTCATTTTTCAATACTTGTGCGTACTAATGAAAGTGTTTTTCAAATGAACGTCGCGAGGATTGTGCTCTCCTAGTTCAAAATCAGATTAGGCAAGGAAAGGAACTCAATTTTGTTGTACTTTTCTATCAATCATTTCGTTTCAACATTTTACACGGATATTACGATACCAATGTGTTATAATCATTTAAGGATGTTAATGTTAAGGTGTTTTAAAAACCAATGTATCGACATTTCATATTCGTACTTTATTGGAAATAAAATGTTTTTTTTTCTTTTTTTTGAGCGGCTTCAGTATAGCGTTTTTTGTCTTTTCTTACTTTCGGTTCAACAAATAATTTAAGAATACCGAAAAATTCTCTAGTAGTATTTTAAGTCATTTATAAGTTGTCAGCCATCTCTTGGGATAAAAAATGTCCAAGGAATTATATTTTTGAATTAACTAGCCCATGACAGGGTTAATCTATTTTTGCACGCCACGTATGGCGTGTCTATTAGTACGCCTCGTAAGGTTTACCTATTTACACCCCGGATAGTTTGTCTATTAGGAGACCACGTATGGTCTGTCTATTAGCACTCCTCGTACAGTACGTTTGTCTAATGACGTCTTTTATTAAGAAATTTTCAAAAGCCAATATGTTTGTCATGTATCTCATATGCCAACCTTTTTGGAAATAAACGTTTTTTCTTTTTTTACTTTTCTTTTAAACGTTGAATGCAGGCCAGCTAACTGTAAAATACGCCATCTTGGTTTCAGAGCACTTGTTAAGTTCAAATTCACGTTGGAGATTTATAATCCTCGTCGCCAAATAATGTTGTGTAGTTTCTTTCCAACACAACATGAGGTTCATTTAGCTGTAGCTGCAAACTACAGTTTCAGTAGCTTTAGACTACCAAGGCAGGAGAAAGGAAACACTCTGGTACGCACGTATCATTGTACTGTTCTCTGTCGGTTACAGACTTCCTCTTAAGCCAGCCGTGCCCGGAAGTCAGGCAAGATCGAGTAAGAAAGGCTTTCGGGGCTCGTAAAGGCAGAGCGTAATAACCGCTTCCGAAACTCGTAAAGGCGGAGCGTAACAACAGCTTCCGGAGTTCTTGCTCATTAAACCAGTGCCACATAATAACGACGCATATTTTAATGTATAACATGTACATTTCAAACTTAAAACATGCGTGATAGATCCTTGTCATTGGAATATGTTATTTAAACTTGGTAAATGTTGAATGCTCTTTGTACCGCACTCAGTTTTTCTCACTTATATTCTTGAACCTAAAAATGTCCTTCTTGTGCAGTTTACGGTGTCTTCGGAACTAAATGAAGAAACTGAAGAGTACGTCTATTCTTCGGTACCCGTTGAAACCCGTAATTCAGGCTCGTGACGCGAAGATAGCAAATCCGCTGTCTAACCGGAACAAATGATATTGTAAGTGATTTAATATGGCCTGTGTCGTTGATTTTTTAGAGCGAGAAGCAAATTGTTTATCGTAGAGAAATGAATTTTGTTCAAAACAAGAATACACTTTTATACACAGTTTTCTTGAATACTTTGCTAATAATTGGTAGCACAGAGATAGGTCTATAATTGTTTAGAGAGGTTTTTCACCACTTTTAAAAATAGGGCATATTCTAGCAACTTTGAAGGAGTTCGGGAAAGTGCCTAGGCAGAGAAACTGGTTAATAATATTGGATATGAGCGGGGTTACTATATCAACAATAACTTCATTTTACCCTTTCGGTACGATAACTCAAATAATTTGGGTAAAAACTTTCAGGGGAAAAACTTGTCATTACCCTGAATTTTCAGTGAAACTGTCCTAGCGTGGGTGCTTTTAGCTTAAGGAAGTGCCTACTTCTTTTTTTAATTTTAAAAAATTTTGAATCTTTGATGCTTTATGCATGGCGACGGAAATTTTCAACGTTGATAATAAAGTTTTGGATTTACAAAGAAATTATTCAAAAGTTTTTGCCCAAATTCAAAGAAAAAACGAACTTCAGAAAAAACTTGTTCAAGTTAAGTAGAAAGGTTTATAAGGGAAAGGATTCCACGGAATGTCTTCCACGGACTCAGTGGCACGAACTTAGAGGTAACCTATGGTAATTTACGCGTGCAAACTTCTGGAAATGATTAAAAGCTAGTTTAATGAATGCTTATAATTTCCCTAATCTTATTATTCACTGCAAAATATTCCCTCACGAGTTCATTTACTTTAAAATTAGGTTAGATGCCCTGAACTGGCAGTACTAGCCAACTTGGCATTGGAGTAGCCGTCAGTACCGAAAGGGTAAGTACTGGTAAAGCTCTTATAACGGTCGATCTTAGAACGGGACTCTCCTACAACGGGTAGGACGCAGTTTATTGGCAGTTATAACGGGTATGTTTTGCTCCTACAACGTCTATTTTAATTTGATATTTATTCCTTAGTTTTACAGTTCTTATAGTATACTGAATGACTATTTGTTACGATAAAGATACTATTACTATCAACCCAGTATGAACTATTAATGTTTAAAAGTATTTATATGCTTTTTAAATTCTTGATTTGTATTTCATTTCATTTATCATTAACCATTTTCTGCGATAAGCAAGTTCTTTAATTGTTCTGTGTTGAGTAACCACAATAAATATTTTTAGCAAGATAGTCGTAGTACAATCATCAATGAAAAAGAACATCTGCCAACAAATTCGGCAGCAAAGCCGGTTCCTTCTCTCCACCAAATCCTGTTAGCAGTGTGCTGTGATTTTTTGAATTATATTTGATCATCCTACTCAGAATGGTTCGAGCTAAAAAATAAAAGCGTAGCGAATGAAAAGGTATGCAATAAAGGGTGTCGTAAACGAATTAGTATTGAACAGAAACTAAGCATGTTGAGCAAACTAAATAATGGCTGCTCTATTGGCCAAGCTGCTAAGTTGTTTCAACTTCCAAAATCTACTATTGATACGATTAAAGCTTATCGTGAAAAGATAATAGAGTGTGGCGGAGAGCTCTCATTAAATGTCGCAAAAACAACAATGAGGACGCGAAATTTGACATTGCACAAAACAGAAAAACTCCTACATACGTGGATCGTTTTCCAGAGAGAGAAAGGGGCCACATTGAGTGAGAATTTGATTAAATACAAGGCCCTCTCGATATTTCAAGATCTCAAATTAGGCGGCCATTCCAATTGTAACTTTTCAGCGTCTCATGGTTGGTTTGAAAAATATAAGAAAAGATTTAATTTGAGAAGTGTATTATTGAGTGGTGAATCTAGAAGTGCTGACAGGGAAGCTGCTTCGCATTTTATTGAAGAGTTTAAGGACATTATTTCCGAGGGAGGATACTCTCCACAGCAAGTTTTTAATTGTGATGAGACAGGTTTGCTGTGGAAAAAAATGCCATGTAGGACATATACTACGCACAATGAAAGGAATGTGGCTGGATTTAAAAATAGTAAAGATAGAGTTACGTTACTCCTAGGTGGAAATGCGTCAGGAGATGTAAAACTGAAACCCTTGTTGTTACATCGAGCAGAAAATCCAAGAGCGTTGAAACATGCTGACAAAAACAGCTTAACAGTGCTATGGCGCAGCAATCGCAAGGCTTGGGTGACTAAAAAAGTTTTCAGCGAGTGGTTTCAAGGTTACTTTGTCCCTTTCATCGCGAATTACAATGCTGAACATGGCCTGGAAAATAAAGCCCTGCTTTTATTAGATAATGCTCCTGGACACCCTACCGATTTGAAAATGAATCATCCACACATCAAAGTTGTGTTTATTCCTCCGAATACTACTAGTATTTTGCAACCCATGGACCAAGGGATTATCTCCATTTTCATGGCAAGTTATTTACGACAAATGATGACCAAAATTCTAACTTTCACATCGACATCAGAAGATAACGTGACTTCTTTTTGGAAACAGTTCAATATAAAGTTTGCTTTAGAAATGATAGAAATTGCCTGGGATAGTGTAACAACGAAAGCGTTAAATGGCGTTTGGAGAGAAATATGGCCTCAATGTGTGACTGCAAAGCGAAGTCATGCTCGTGAAATTTTTGAAAATTGCGCCAAGGAAATTTGTGATCTTTCCTTGCAGGCAGGTTTGACAGGAATAACTATTGAGGAATTAGAAGAAGAATTGATCGAAAGTGAAGACAGCTTTACCAACGAAGAACTCATAGTAATTGAACATGAAAACGTCATCGACAATATGAAATTAAAGGAACAAAATGTAATCTTAATGAAACAAAATTTGTTAGAAATATTAGACCTCGCAGATAAACTTAAGGATAAAGTATGCAACTTTGAAGAAAACAAAGAACTGAGTGCTACATTTTCTTTAGTATTAGATGGATTCATGGCTAAATACAGATCGAAGATATAAGAGATGAATTAAATATATATTTTTGAGTTTTGTACGTTAAAATACGTTTCATTTGCCAATTTGCATTATTGTGAAACTGCCAAAATCATATTTATTTAGTTTCTTCAGTTCCCATAAATTAGTCATGTAATATATTTAAATCTATTAATGATGAAAAATGTCTTTATATTAATACCGTCATTGAACAACGTTCAGACTGTTGTCATAGTTCAATAAACTATTTTCTATTAAAGGCTATTATAAAAGATGCTTGTGTTGTAAACTAAAGTAAACGTGCCGCTTGCATAACGGGACGTGTCGCCTACAACGGGTGTTTTTCTAGAACGAATTCCTCCCGTTATAGGAGCTTCACCAGTACTTGGTCGAAAACGTTTGTAACCCAATCGATTTATTTTTCAGGTTGTTTATGCATATATATATAATAAATATGTATAAAATCTCACTTCAGAAACGAATATCTTAATAATGAGTATCTTGGGTAAGATGCGTTGACATGCGAGAGCAAACAAAACCTTTGGATTGTAGTTTCAATTTTTCAGTAATTTTCGCTCTAAAAACAAGTTTGTAGGACAATGCGTAGTAGAAACGTTACTCGATCAGTTCTCACACTCACTTTTGTAAAAAACAAGGCAAAAATCGCTACAGGTAAAGTAATTTTTTATTAAAAATGATTGAATAAAACTGAACGTTTCGGACTAACTGTCCATCATCAGCAAAAAATCTCTGTAAAACGAAACTATAAGAGGAAGAATTAATACACTAATGAAGTATCTATAAAAAATCTAAACTTTGAAAAAATACGAACAACGGTAAAAAATAAAAAGTATAGGAAAACTGAGTAACTGAATTACAGGTAAAGCTCTTATAACGGTCGATCTTAGAACAGAACTCTCCTACCACGGGTAGGACGCAGTTTATTGGTAGTTATAACGGGTATGTTTTGCTCCTACAACGTCTATTTTAATTCGATATTTATTACTTAGTTTACTGTTCTTATAGTATACTGAATGACTATTTGTTACGATTTTAGTCATGTAATATATTTAAATATATAAATAATGAAAAATGTCTGTAATTAAATTAATACCGTCATTGAACAACGTTCAGACTGTTGTCATAGCTCAATGAACTATTTTCTATTAAAGGCAATTATAAAAGATGTTTGTGTTGTAAACTAAAGTAAACGTGCCGCTTGCACAACGTGATTTGTCGCCTACAACGGGTGTTTTTCTGGAACGAATTCCTCCCGTTATAGGAGCTTCACCTCTATATGTTGGCAACATGAAGCGGGAAAGCACTTTGGGTGTCATTCAGAGTAGGTTTCATTTTGTAAAGATGCAAAGATTCGAGAATGCGCAGATCTGTTCTGTAAGAGGTACCGGCCAAGATTTTAAAATCATTGAGGGAGACCAGAACATTGCACTCTTTTGCATGAGATCTAACAGAGGACAGTGGCGGGGACTCAAGAGGAAAACCAGTTCTGCAACATCGCCCAGCATGCTCGGAAACTCTCGTCATCAGGGTACGGTAGGTAGAACCAACGTACCGTGATTCACAACGTGAACAACTGTATTGGTACACCAAAGACGAGCACAGTGAGGGTAGCAGTTTGTCTTTGAAATGAAATAGCAAACTAATTGTAAAATTATTCATGAGGATCATTTGAACTTTGAGCTACGGGAAAAACTTGTTAATAAGGGATTTAACATCCTCGCTTAGTTTCAATGAGTGATCTCCAAAATACGGAAACTTCACAAAGAAAGCCTGTTGTGCACAAGATTGAACAGATTGAGAGTTAGCATGAATTTTTGACGAAAATTTATTAATATGCCTGTCAACAACAGAAGAAGGAGATCCGTTTTTGGCAAAAAATATCATCGCAAAAATCGAACTCTTTGTGTAAGTATTGAAAGTTAGAACATACATTAAACGCTCTATGGACGAGAGCGTAATCTTCACTAATCTTCACTTGTTAAAAATTAGGGTTTGATTCAATAAAATTTATCTACATTATATTATGTGTGCATTTACAGCTGTGAATTTTTTACGCTGAAAATGCTTTACAAAAAAAAGTTTAGGGAAAAAACCAAATCTGATCCGAAGTGTATGGATAACACATTTTACATTTCTGGTCCAGTGAGATCTCAAGGCTCAAGTTTACCAATCATCACTAAATTTAATTAAACAACAAACGCAGGTTTTTTCTCTGAGTAAATTTCCTGTGATATTTTCATCCATTCAAAGTTTAAACTTCCACTTTCTGTCGTAGGTATTGAAGGAATTCACATTTGAAAGTTTTTTTTTCGTGCTTTTCTCCGAATCCTTTGTTTTGAAAATTAACATGGGTATTACGATAACCATGTTTGAATAGCAATTAAGGATATCTATATTAAGGTATTTGTGTGCGTTTTCGCTTTTATTTCAATACAAGTGCGCACTAACGAAAGCGTTTATCAATTATGCGTTACGAGGATTATGTTTTCTAAGTTACTTATATTTAAAAAATTTTTAAGCAGTTTAAACAATTTATTTACCACAGGTAATACAGAGGTAGAATGTTTCTTAAGTCTAATACAATGGTTAAATTTGAGTATAGCTGTTCCAAATTTTCTGTAAATTGTCTTTCATTGTTTATTTATCAAGTTGTAAAAAGCGTCACCCTTGGGTCTGACAAAAAAGTATCGTCCGGGTCTATCTAGCTAGCCGACTTAAAAGATAAATCATGCCATCAGAGATGACCTCCTTACTCAAAATTTTACCTCAGAAGCGACTGCACCTTCTGAAATTAACCCGCATACTAATCCTTATCATCCTCCTATATAAACTGCTGCCGCAGGACAGATCTGACCTTTAGAGTGGCAGGATCAGCCAATGTCTTAGCGGATGTTCTCCACCCCTGTTCGAAACTCGGAGAAGTCGTCTCCTACAACGGTTGGAGTGGCCTTTGGAGCTTCGTCCTTTGACTTCTCTCTTCGAACTTATCTTCACCTATCCGGAGAAGATTTGGGGACCTGCGGGAGATCATCGGGGCAAAAATCGCTCAGGAATGTCCCAATGCCTCTTTCTGAGTTGCACCCAGACGCTATCTACGAGAACATGATCCTGTAGATCTCCGACGTGGGATGGACTTGGAGCTGGGGACGTGGAGGATAGAGAGAGCAATTTCGGCGTTACCCCTGACGACCTGTATAGGTGGGTGCATAGGTAGCCTGGACCTATTTTAGGTGCCTCAGTCATTAAGAGGAATTTTCGCTCTAGCCGTATGGGAGACGACTCCATTCATTTAAGACTCTTCCGTAAAGATTTTATAATTGCCCTTAACGCTTTTGCCCTTCTAACTTTAATTGGTTTAAATAGTTGAGACCAAAGGCTGACGCTTTCTCTAGAGTAATTTTTTATTTGTTTAGGGTAATTTAATTGTGACTAGCGGATCAGTGCTGAGCCAACAGTAATTCAGCCGTTACCTTTCTATTGAAATCCGTGTACGTCGTAACTAATGCTTGTATTTTTGTCCTTTCTTTTCGCAGGAAGGGAGTGGAAGTCCGGAGGCGAGGGGGTCGAGAGCAGGAATTTTGTTTTTGCCATACATGTAATTGTTCTGGACTTTGAACTTAAAAATGATAAAACCCTTTGCCTTTTCACTCCTGACCAAGGTACTATCCTTACTAAATCTTGCGAATGGCGCCCAACGTGGGTCCTTCTCCCTGCTCTCGCCCCTTCGTGTCTCCGGCTCCTGGTCCCGTCCTGCGGTATGTGTCTTCTGTTTTGTCATTACCATTTCATGTTGCTCAAATTTCTGTGTCAATTTATCGAAGGTGAATTGGAATTGCGAAATTATTTCAATCATGATTGTATTTCTCTGATTAACTCGTGCTGGTACTAGTGTTACAGTGTAAACTTGTAGACCTTTGGTTGTCGCTAATTAAGCAGTTGATTTTGCTCAAAATGTCTGAGAGTGAGGTAAATTTCCCGTCAGATCTTGACGCTCAAATCAAGAAGCTAGTCACGGTGAGACGTGGAAAGCGTCAGTCTCTCTCTAAAACTTTGACAGCTATAGAAAGAGCAGATCTTGCAGTTAACGAATACCAGTATTACATTAGTAAGCTTGAAGGCCTCAAAGCAGGCCTCGAGAATTTAAATGAAAAAATTTCTGATTATATGCTTAGTAAAGGCAAGTGGGACTCTGATACGTATTTAGAGCAGTTGGATGTAGAAGAGAAATATTTAGACCTGTTGGGCAAAGCCCTAGCTTCTCTTCAAAATGAATTGAAGTCTCTAACTGCTCCGGAAAGTACCACTGAAAATCCTTCCGAAAGTGCTGAAGTTAGGCGGCACAAGGTGTCACTTCCTAACATTGAATTGCCCTCATTTGATGGTAGCCCAGAGCTATATCATCGTTTCATTACTTCATTCCAGAGTCTTATTTCGAAGTATAATTTATCATCATTTGAGAAATTTTCCTACTTGCGAAAACAATTGTCTGGTTCGGCCAAGAAACTGCTAGATTCTATTGCTGTCGATGACCTAAACTGTGAAACGGCGGTTCAATTGCTGAATGAAGCCTATAGTGACGAGCTTGAGCAGAGGTATTCAGTCATTCGTAAGTTATGTTCTTTGAGATTGAGAGAATCTGAATCTGATGCTTATCGCTGGATTAGCGAAGCTCGTGTTCTATGCGAACAAGTGAAGGCTCTTAAAATTACTGGAGACATTTTCACTCAATTTTTCTTGTGGAATGGCTTGGCCGAGACTTTCCGTAAACAACTCATTGCCATAACTAATAAGAATAAACCTAGTCTCGATGATATTGTGAGCAATGGGTTCAAGGCCAACTTGAGATTCATTGATGCTCAAAAACTAAACAATTCGAAACCGAAACTTGCTTGTCGACGGCCATAGAAGTTCGCCCACAGCGTGTTGATTCTCAACCTCAAAAGAAATTCGGTTGTACTTCGTGCACTCATTTGCAGGCCGAGAACGCCACTGACCATAAACTTAGCTCATGTTCACTTTTTCCTGATTCTAGCAGTAAAGTTGCTAAGCTGAAAGAAGTAGGGGGATGTATCCGGTGTGGCAGTGTTGCTCATAGTATCAAAGCCTGTACTTTCAAATTTTCAAAGCCTTGCTTCAAATGCAAGCGAATGCACTTGACGTACTTGTGTGTTAGCGGCCAGAGGAGCCGTAATGACAACCGTAACGAGGGCGGGTCTCAGGCGGAACAAAGTTCTGGTGGTAGTAATGCAAAAGTCAAGGTAGCTGATAGAAGAAAACTTGAGTTTTCTCATAAGACAATCTCTAACCACATGGCTATTTTCTCAAATGGGGTCACAAGGTATAATGATGTAATATTGCCGACTGGCACTGTGTATGTTGATCAACACGGAACCAAAACTCCCTGGAGACTGTTCAAAGATTTGGGGTCACAAGCCACTTTTGTTGAGGGCGGGCCAGACAGCATTCCTAATTGTAAAGTTGTTGAATCTTTGAACGTAAATGTTAAAGGAATAAATTCTGAAAAAATGCAGAACTCCGTTCTCGTTGAGTTTCCGGTCGAAGTACCTGGCCAGGGTACGAAATTGATCACGGCCATTTGTATCGACAAAATTGATACTAACGTAACTTTGCCGGGGTTGAGCAATCTCGTGGCTTCTTTCACCGAGAAGGGATACAGTTTAGCGGACTCTCAACTAAGCTCTGATCACATAGGAGATATTAAAATCATTCTTGAAAGCGATCAGAGTCACTTGTTTCCGCTCAAACAGGCAAATTTTGGGACGGAGGAGACTTGCTCTTGCGTCTATCACACACCATCGGGTCTTATGCTTGCTGGTAGTGTGGCCAATTATGCAAAAAACCTTCCTTTCTTACCACCAGTCGTAGAGAATTTATGACTATCGGCCGGGTGCACAGCGAGATTGGAGCCTGATGATGCAAGTCATGAGTATATTTCGGACCCTTCGAGGTCATTGGAGAGTTGTCTGGACTACGCTTATGATGATTGTGGTGAGTCAAATTTGTCGTCTCAAAGTACTGAACTTCTTAATAATGTATTGACTAATATTTCAAGAGAAATGCCTTCGGGTAGACTGATTGTTCCTGCACTGTGGAGACGAGATTTAGAGAATTTGCTGTCGTCTAATTATGGTCTTGCGTTGTCTATATTGAAATCTCAATCAAAACGTTTGAGTGCGGCTAAATTGTTAGAATACGATAATGTAGTTAAAGACCAGTTGAAAGAGGGAATAATTTCTCGGATACCTAATGTTGAAAGACATGTCAGAGAGAACAGTGATGCCGCATTTCTTGCCCATAATGCTGTGTTCCGTGAGGAGAGGGACACTACAAAGTGTAGGATTGTGTTCCTGTCAAATTTGAATGGAAATGGGGACACTATTTCTCATAATCAATTTTCTTTCATGGGCGGGAATTTGAATCATAAAATGTTGATCACTATTTTATTGCACCGGTTTGATTCTTACTTGGCGTTATATGACCTCAAGAAAGCCTTTCTCCAGCTTCTCCTCAGACCTGAGGATACAAACAAACTGCTATTCTTGTGGTTTAAGGATGTCGCTAAAAAAGATTTCCGAATAGTAGGCTACCGATTCTGTCGAGTTCCATTTGGAATGAGATTTTCCCCTTTCTTGCTAATGGTAGCGTTGTATTTCATCTTAATCCATAATACCGATTCGGAATCTGCAGAGGAAAGGAAAATAATGAGAGCCATGTACAATCTTGCGTACATGGACAACTTGGCATTCTCATCTAATGATGGCAGTAAGCTGGAGGAAGCTCTAAAATTAGCGGTTAGGACCTTCGCTGGCTATGGTTTCGGTCTGCAACAGTTCGCCACAAATTCGGAGCAATTAAAGAATTCTCTCCTTGCTGATGGTTCCGATTGTGCTGAGACAGAAACCAAATTGTTCGGTCTTGTGTGGGATACAGTGAAAGATCTTGTAAAGACCAAGAAACCTAAACTGTCTCCTAATGCAGATACGAAAAGAAAAGTACTAAGTTCTTTACAGTCTAACTTTGACCCAATGGGGTTAAATATCCCCATAATGAATAGAGCAAAGCTCTTCATGCATAAGTTACAGTGCGAGCCTTCCCTAAATTGGGATACTCCCCTCTGCCCACAGAGTAAGAAAGAGTGGCGTAACATTGCACGACAGGTGAACATGGCTAGCGAAGGTGAAGTCCCTCGTAGTCTTGGCCCTAGAGACGCCGAATATGAGCTACTGGTGTGTTCGGACGCTAGCAAATATTTTATTGGCTGCGTGACTTATTTGCGCTTATTGGGTTCCAATGAGTCCTTGTTTGTTTCAGCTAGGAATTCTGTGATTTCTAAAAGCCTGAGATCCAAGTCGATTCCAGCGTTGGAGCTCGCGGCACTTCTCATGGGTGTAGAGAGTGCGATGGAGTTGTACGAACAATTGACCACTGCTGTAATACCCGTTAAAATCACCAAAATACTGTCTTATTCAGATTCTATGATAGTGATAGGGTGGCTGCAAATGAAAACGCAAGACTATGGAAAAATTGAACGAAAAAGCGTGTTTGTTAATAACAAGCTGCAGAAAATCGCTGAACTCTGCGAGAAGTGTCCCGTAATTTTCAATCACATAGCGGGGGGACTCAATCCTAGTGACGCGGTGACTAGGTGCGTTTCCAGCAAACAACTCAAAAACGTAGAGTATCTGAAAATTTCAGAGCCTTTTAAGTGTTCTCCCGAGTTCAGAATTGTAGTACCGCGGTCTGTGGGAGACGTAGTGAGATGTCATGCGAGAATGGTAAGTGTCCCTCCTGTTGAGTCTAGCATTTTTCCATTGAAGAAATTTTCCTCATTTCGTAAAGCTGTAAATGTGATGAAATATGTATTTCAATATGTGAGAAAATTGAGAGACCGAGTCCGTGCTCGGCTTGAGCAGCCGAATGATGGAGTTAGTGAGAATTTTGTACAAACTAGTTCGAACTATTTGCTTAGATGTGCCCAAAAAGAGAGTTTTCCTGAAGTTTGTGAATCTTTGCAGAACGGAGATTTTTCTCATCCGCTTGCAGAACAATTGAATCTATTCATGAGCGGGGACAGGTTAGTGAGGATCCAGGGTAAGCTCCGCAAGTTGCGGGGACAGTATAATGAACGCTGTCCAATCTTGCTCTCAAAGACGTGTCCTGTTGCACAGTCCATCATTTGGGATGCTCATGTTTCTCTCAAACACGCAGGAATCTATAGAGCGCTTGCTTACCTGAGGAAAACTTTCTGGATTACTAACGCATTAGTCGCAGTTAAAAAAGTTGTCAAAAAGTGCTTGATCTGTGGCAAAGTGAACAGGCGCACCGTAAAATTAAACCAGAATGCCTTTCGCGATTTTAGAGTTAATCCAGAGAGTGTTCCGTTCAGGAATGTCGCAATCGATCATTGTGGTCCATTTACTGTTCGTGTGCCAGGCGGTAACCAAAAAGTGTATATACTTGTTTTTACGTGCTTTTGGTCGCGAGCAGTTAATTTAATTTTGTGTAAACGTATTGATAAAGATTGTTTTCTCCGAGCCTTACAGCTCCACATTTTTGAGTACGGGCTGCCTTCGCTAGTAATTAGCGATAATGGCACCCCAATTGTCTCGGGTGTAGAACAAACTGTCTCCTATCTAAATGATGACATTTCACTGAATTTCATGAAAGAACACGGGATCGAAAAGGTCGCTTTCCACCCTTACCCTGCGGGCGCATCAAAGTTAGGAGGCATTGTAGAGACCTTGGTCGAACAAGTGAAGCGGCTCATGACTGCTTCGGTTGGTGCTAGAATTTTGGACGTTGATGAATTTGATTTTTTAGTAAGTGAAGCTAAGATGATAATAAATAAGCGTCCTATTGCCTTCAAATCAGCATTAGATAAATTAGATTTTGACTCTGAAGTGCCTAGTCCGTTAACTCCTGAATTGATTTTGAAGGGGTACGATCTTCCTTCCATGAATATCATCCCCCAGTTGCAATCAGAGGGTTCTATTGACTTAGACTTCGAGCATGAGTCAGATGAGCTTTACAGGAGGTTTGGAAAGCTGTGTTCTGTTCGTGAAAATTTGTACAAGTTGTACAGGTCTGAGTTCGTGGCTAACCTTTTCCATCAGTCTATCGATAGGAAAGAACGTTATAAAGCGGCTAACCATTTCCGACTCGAGGTAGGCGATTTAGTCAGTATCAAAAGTCCTCTAACCAAACCTTTTAAATATCCACTGGCTGTTGTGATGGAGACAGAGGAAAATGACTTGGGTGAAGTCGTCGTAGCTAAACTGCGTAAGTCGAACGGTGAAATTATTCGTAGGCATATTGAAGATATAATATTTCTTCATAGAGACGACTGCCGAGACGACTGGCCCACTGACGTTAAAAATCGTCCTGATATTCACGTCGCAGACGTGTCGGAGCCTCGGCGTCCTTCTAGTAGTCGCGCCGAGGCCTTGAAATGCAAGGAACGGAACAAATTCCTTGCCACTATGAATTTTGTCTAGTCAGGCGGGAATATGCGTGTCGCATAACGAACCTCTTAATGGCCGGATCATTTGACACTACGTATCCATCGCAATTTGATGGTTTGTAAATATAGATTTCGTGGCTATGCCCTTGTACGGCTGAGCCATCTATTTAGTCTATTAAATGAAGGTATACTTCATACTAGAATTGTAAATATTAACTGTTGTACGTGTATTCCTTTAAACTAAAGGAAAATATCAGAAATTTTTCCATACCAAGTTTCTCAATTTTCATGTACGAAATTGTTCACGGCGCCCCCCCCCCCCCCCCCCCCCCCACTGTTCTAAATTTTCTGTAAATTGTCTTTCATTGTTTTTTTATCAAGTTGTAAAAAGCGTCACCCTTGGGTCTGACAAAAAAGTAGCGTCCGGGTCTATCTAGCTGGCCGACTTAAAAGATAAATCATGCCATCAGAGATGACCTCCTTACTCAAAATTTTACCTCAGAAGCGACTGCACCTTCTGAAATTAACCCGCATACTAATCCTTATCATCCTCCTATATAAACTGCTGCCGCAGGACAGATCTGACCTTTAGAGTGACAGGATCAGCCAATGTCTTAGCGGATGTTCTCCACCCCTGTTCGAAACTCGGAGAAGTCGTCTCCTACAACGGTTGGAGTGGCCTTTGGAGCTTCGTCCTTTGACTTCTCTCTTCGAACTTATCTTCACCTATCCGGAGAAGATTTGGGGACCTGCGGGAGATCATCGGGGCAAAAATCGCTCAGGAATGTCCCAATGCCTCTTTCTGAGTTGCACCCAGACGCTATCCACGAGAACATGATCCTGTAGATCTCCGACGTGGGATGGACTTGGAGCTGGGGACGTGGAGGATAGCGAGAGCAATTTCTGCGTTACTCCTGACGACCTGTATAGGTGGGTGCATAGGTAGCCTGGACCTACTTTAGGTGCCTCAGTCATTAAGAGGAATTTTCGCTCTAGCCGTATGGGAGACGACTCCATTCATTTAAGACTCTTCCGTAAAGATTTTCTAATTGCCCTTAACGCTTTTGCCCTTCTAACTTTAATTGGTTTAAATAGTTGAGACCAAAGGCTGACGCTTTCTCTAGGGTAATTTTTTATTTGTTTAGTGTAATTTAATTGTGACTAGCGGATCAGTGCTGAGCCAATAGTAATTCAGCCGTTACCTTTCTATTGAAATCCGTGTACGTCGTAACTAATGCTTGTATTTTTGTCTTTTCTTTTCCCAGGAAGGGAGTGGAAGTCCGGAGGCGAGGGGGTCGAGAGCAGGAATTTTGTTTTTGCCATACATGTAATTGTTCTGGACTTTGAACTTAAAAATGATAAAACCCTTTGCCTTTTCACTCCTGACCATGGTACTATCCTTACTAAATCTTGCGAAATAGCTACCTGTGGGCCCGAATAAGTTCAGCGACTTCTAGGGCATCCTACCATCACATTATTCTAAGGTGTACCATAATGTTTAACCTAATTCACTTAACCTAGTTTCGCATTAGACTGATCAACGAGATAATGAACTCGATATTGATGTTTCATTACAATATAGGTCATTTGGTCTATATATAACAGTATATTCGATAAAGATTTCACGACTGAAAATCGGCGATATTACCCATGGCAAATTACATTATTAGGACCAGACATGTAGGAGGCAGAATTTGACTTGGTGATCTTGCACGACTAGTATTCGGATAAGAAATGTGACTCAAGATTTCTTTCGAATACCTTGTAAGAATTACTTTCGCGGATCCCCGCAGGTATTGAGTTCCAAGTGTTAGTTCCAACGAAGAGGATACTGTGTTGCGACCGGGCCTTTGAATAATAGGGAAGCATGAATTTACTTCTATTTCGCGTTAAATGGTCGTGATGACCAGTTTGCGCAGTCAATAATTGTTTTAGGCCATTGTCGCCATCATTAGTTAATGTTTTGTAAATGAAATTGCAGATGGAGATTTTGTAGAGATCCGAGAGTTTAAGTATTTGTATATTTTTGAATGAATCATTTGTGTGAGCATTATATTCTAGGTTCTTTACCGCTCTGATGGCTCTTTTTTGTAGAGTAAAAATTATATTGGTTTTATTTTTATCAGTTCCGTGCCATGCTTCTAATCCGTATTGCAATTATGGTGAAATGAGCGTTCGGTAGAGCATTTGCAAGGCTGTTTCAGGCAGGAAATTTGTAACTTTATTTAGGATTCCGATGGATTTTGATAATTTAGAACTAATATGGGCGATGCGCTCTTTGAAGGTCAAATGTTTATCTATTATGATGCCCATAAATTTACATGAGTTGGTTTCTTCGATTTCACCTTCGCCAATTTTAATGCGTGGGAGAGATATATTTTTCTTGTATGAGAATGTAATACAATTTGTTTTATCAATATTAAGGCTTATTTTATTAGCTTTAAGCCACAATGAACCCTTATGGAGTTCATTATTTATACTCTCCGCAATCGTAGTGGGATTTTGGTTCGGAAGGACCGTAGAAAGCGTACTGTCGTCGGCAAAAAGTATGAATTTGAAGAATGATGTAGATTTAAAAATATCATTGATAAAAATCAAAAATAGGAGAGGCACAAGAACAGATCCTTGTGGAACTCCATGGCTAATTGTCTGTGAGTCCGATTTTGCGTTGTCAATGGCAACGTATTGCTTCCGATTTGTTAGGTATGATCTGAACCAATCCTGGGCAACCCCACGAATGCCATAACAGTGTAGTTTCGAGAGTAATATGTTATGGTCCACACAATCGAATGCTTTTCGAAAGTCAAGATTTTCAGAGAAGACAGGCTTTCCGTTATCTATATTAGAATAAAGGAATTGTAAATGATTTAATATTGCCTGTGTTGTCCTCAGTGACTCCGCGCAGTGTGGATGTGTACTGTCTTTGCTCTAAAACAAAGTGCCACTATTGGCTAGAAAGAATGAACTCCTAACCTGAATGAGTACCCACTCTCGCCATGAGGATTCTAATGTGATCTAAACCCACCATAAATCAATTATCAAACTAAAAAGTACAATATACCCTCAAGAAGAGTGTTAAAGTGTTCAACCCTCATCTACTCAAGGAACCGAACCCCTTCAATCTTCAAGATGGCGCCTAACAAACGACGCAGCACCAACAATAGCAGTGAGTTTCAACCAAAGTTTGCTCCATATCCTGATGTGTCTAGCTTAACGAAAGACGGAAAGGAATTGGTTTCTGTCCTAATAAAATACTTCGACTCAGTGATGACTAAATTTAATAGTGAAATAGAAAAAATGCAAACCGAAATAAGCAGCATCAAAACACTATCTGAAACAATAGCAGGAAAAGAAGCAGAACACAAGAAAATTCTTGAAGAACAGAATGAGAAAATACATAGCCCAGAGTAGCGTCTCGACCGCTTGAAAAAAAACTGATCAGCGCCGAGACCTGGAAGATAGAAAATGTACTCTCGTCATTTCTGGGGGGGAACTACCTCAATCACACACCAACAAAAATTGCAAAGAAACAGTCTACAAAATTCTAAAGGACATCAACATCGACCTCAGTGATGCTGACATCACGTCAGCTAACAGAATGGGAAGAAAACCACTAAATGGAAACGAGGATCGAAGAAACATCGCTTTCGAACTGAAACATTATAACAAGAAACGCGAAATTCTCTCCGCCTGCCGAGTAAATAAACCAAAGTTCTCCATAAATGAATATCTAATACCTTCACGAGCCAAGATCATGTACACCTTGAGAGTAGCCAGAAAAAAATTCCCGGAGAAAATAGGAATACCGAGGACCCAGGACGGAAACATCTTCGCTTCCACCCCTGGACAAACGGATTCAAGACGACAGATTAACACGCCAGAAGATCTCTACCAATACCTAATGCTGCAACTGGACATATCATCGAAAGAGGTTTTGGATGATCACCTCAATTAGGTATCGAAACAGGTAACTGTGTCAAATTATATACTCGTATGTCAATAACGCCTAAAATTCTATAACTTTACACTAAAACTTCAAACTGTATAACTTCATGTCATGAATCAGTTCCAACCTTCAAAAGATAAATCCGTCAGCTTCACCTCAATTTTGATAATTGTATGACAGATATATATAAACATTAATGACAGCTGTATATGAACTTGCAACACCATCAGCAATTTATACCTACCAATGTTATAATGGAATATTGATATCCACCTTGTTCGCTTTTCCTTAAAAATTGTATGTAATTTTTACAAATAAAATTATTATCATGTGTAAACCATATTAGCTGATTGGATATATCATTGTCGCTAAAATTTTCGAAACTTATTACCTGTTGTATGTGAACTTTGTAACAACGCCTTCAGCAATTTGTACGCATCAATATTGTATATTGAACTCCAATATTATTCGCTGTTGTGCTGAGTATTGTGTGTACTCACGAAATCGCACTAGATTTTTTACTCTTTTCTGTACTTTATAAGCTAGTTTTTAGATAGGAATTTCTTTTAATCTTGACTCTGTATTTCGTTTTAAGTTATACAATAGTACTTACTGCCTACTGTTTACTAATTTTGAATGACTGATCACGCTGATATATTAGATAGAATTTACCCAGATCTCAATCATTTGAACAGAATATTTCCAAACCTAAACGACTCTGAAAACTGCAGATATACTAATATATCAAAATTCAACGAAACTATACGAATAACTCGGCAGGATTTTTCGCTGCTATGTTGGAACTGTAGGTCACTCTATCCAAAATTGAAAAAAGATACAATGTACGATTACTGAACTTAAGTATAACCTAGATGTGATTAGCTTCACCGAAATCTGGCTAGGTGACTCGACCAAAGACATGATTAAATTTGAAAATTATCATAGTTTCCATTCGCTACGAAAAAACAAGCGAGGCGGGGGCATCAGTACATACATATCTAAACGCAAAGATTCGAGAATCATAGCAAGTGCAACAATGAATCAGGATCATATAGAATCACTATTCGTAGAACTGTCTAGAGATGGCAAACGAATTGTGCTTGGAACGGTGTATAGGCCTCCTATAGGCTCCTATGTGAATGCACTGTCAAAATCAGATTACGCAACGAAAGACCCTCGTTTTTGTTGTGCTTTTCTGTCAATCATTTTTTGTTTCGACATTTTACATTTTTCCCCGTCACGCAGACAGCCATGCCGCAGAAGGCAGACTGCCGCGACTTCAAGAAATTCTCTTGAGCAATCTCCACACCCGAGAGCGGAACGGAAGGGCCGCCAACACCAAGCACCAGCTGGAGGGCAATTCAGAAAGAAATGAACACCAAATAAAAAAAACACCAAACGAACGAGATTAAGTACAAATTCAACAGCAGACTAATAACAATTGTTTCATTTTGAATTACCTAAGTTAAATCCCTCAATGGAGCAGACTGAGATCATAATCAAGGCGACGAAGGACCGGAGCTGCGATGACAAGAAGTACTGCAGGAAAGAATTTACTTAGTATTAGAACCAGGACTAACGACCAATACAAAAAGCTGAACAAACAAATTTGCAAGTTGGAAGAATTCGACGAAATACGATGAATAAGACTGATAAAACTGTGGTGATGTGGTGTTGCCGCCGCACAAGGGCGCTGTAACGATGTGCGCTCCGTCACTGCGAGATAGAGATCTTGCTGCTGCTGCCGGACGGCTGCGGCGAGCCGGCTTGGGTGTGCTGACGACAGTCGTGTGGTGAACACGCAGATTAAGTACCTGAGATTGAGTTGCGCCACTGCTCATTATCGTGGGGCTCTGACTGAGCTGTCTAGTTCTGTGGAGAAACTAGAGTTTAGTGCAGTGAGGAAGCTGCGCAGTTGTTTCGAGGTGAGAGCACCCGGCAACTGATAGGAGTGATCATCTTGCTCCGTAAGGAGTGACGGTTACCCTCTGAGCAGTCGTGCTTGGTGGCCCGGCCGGAATCGAGCTAGGACGACTGCGTGGAAGGTGAGTCCGAGTGCTGGTAGGCGTGCTACCGTCGCACTGGCGATTTTATTTTCCGGCAAAAGACCACAACAACAACGACCAATTAACATTTCAATACACACCTGAGCTTACAAATGGCACTCAGTGTAGGAAATTTTAGGCGAAGAATTAATTATTAAGATATTTAAGCAGAAATCAGTAAGAGGAAAGTGTCCATGGCGTGAAAGACAGTAAGTATAGTACGAGATTCAAATGTTTTAGAAATAAGGTGAATGAGTACTGTTCTATGCCAGGTTGCTTGCGCAACCTAGAAGCTGGATGAACCGCACTCTTTTAAGTTAATATTTAAGATTACCGTAGTAACTTTAGTTAAAGGCCAACTGGACAAGTTAATAACCAAGGACACTTAGAAAATTTAAGTAAAAAGTAAGCAACGTAAATCAAGGAAAGAATCTATTCACACTAACAAAAATAATTAAAGAGATAACAGACACAGGAAGAATTTAATCAAAATGGTTTACCCAAGTTCTAGCCAAGGGGAGCCTCCTCCATCACCGTCCCGTCTCAAGAGGTAGAGAACGTAGCGCATACCACAACGCAGCCCGACGCTCCACGGAACTCCATCCAATGAAAGCCTCGAATCAGCCCTCGCCAAGTTAACCCTTCGAACTCTACAGTGGCTGCCTTTAAAATCTAGGTAAACAACCTTTCACGGTAAGGATGTTAAGAGAGTTCAAACTATTCGTAGGAGTTCAAAAGTAAAGTATTCTAAAGAGTTCAAAAGCATTCTCGCAACTTTAACGCAACTTTCAAAAGCATTCTCGCAAAGGCAACTTTGACGTGGGTGCCTCCCGGTAGCACCCACGTCAAAGTTGTTCCTCTCTGTGTGCGTGTGTTGCAGCGTCCGTGTGCGTGTAGGGAGCGTCATGTCCGCTGGTCCAGAGTTTACCTCGTTGCCAGAAGTCGTTGTATCGTCTAACAATGAGTTACCAGATGTCGCAATGCAGTTCGTTGTGCACTTGCAAAATAGTAAAAAGAAAAAGGAATTTATCACTCAATATATACAGAAATGTGACGAATGCTTTTAAATTCATTAATGTTCAATAGCAAGCAATAATGTTTCAAAAAAGTCTTCTTTCATATGTTTCTTAGATCTATTTATTTAGAAGTTTGCTCAATAATAAAGCAATCGTAATATTTTTTAGTACAAAATGTCAATCGTCTTCTAGGCCTTTACATCTATAATTCTATCAGTCTTTAAAATGCAACGTTTCAATGAAACTATCTTCATCTTCGGGCTAAAAATGAAGTAAATCATATTTTCATACGGTCACATTGATAGAAAATGACAATCAATTATTGTTCACGCAGAAGCTAACCAGTAAAACACAAAATTCACTTCTTAGACCACTCTATAGGAGCAATATTTTGTACTGTAGGAATAACGATCGCCAGCAGACTAGCTTTTTCAGCCTGAAAATGATGATAGTTTCATCGAAAAGTTGCATTTTATAGATTAACAAAGGCATAGAATTTCAACCATTGACATTTTGCATTAAAAAATGTTGAGTGAATTCTATTTCATTTAAACACGTGAAGAACTGAAAATATTTTGTAGAGTTGAGGAGTCGAAAAAGCAATCGTAACTAAATTAATAATACATAAACAAAGCATGCTTCACATATACTAATAAATATTACTACATGCAGTTGTCTTTCATTTACAATATATTTTTAATTACATTAATAAGAAGTATTGAAAAGGACATTAAATATCGTCCAATATGTTTTAGTTGGCACGTAAAGACAGAAAAAATTACTAACTTGGTAGCATTGAATAGTGTGGCCACGAGTATTAATGTTCATTTGAAAACTATCTCATCATAGACAGGGCAACTGAAAAAAATTAGGTATTGATGAAGCGTCGTACCTGCATGCCATATATGACAGGGGAAGGGGAGTGCACTGAGGCTGTGCACTATTTTCCTGAGGGAAACGAGATAGGTTCAATATTTGTAATGAAAATTAGAACATTCATTACTTGGTGTGTTAGTGTCAAGCTTGCTTTTTCACTAATGGGAGCATTGAAGTTTCATTATTTTCACTTTGCGATATAAATAGTGTGATATTAAACGAGAGGGAAGTGACCACTAAATATACTAATATTAGCACATAAAATTTCTCACTAAAATTTTATAAGTAAAGGCATCTCACAGAACGCTTCAGCACTTGATTACTTTAATTTAATTCATATTATAAAGAACCTGCTGGAATACTTTTATTTATTTGATATTATGAAAAATCTGTCAATTGCTCGAATTCACTACGTATTTATAAAATAGACTAAAGAGATTTACATCTTTAACAATACATAGTGACGTACGAACAATTCATCGTGACACACGAACAAAACATAATGACACACGGTAAAATCGCAGTAACTGGGCTGTTGTGTTATTTAGTCTAACGCATTATATAATATGTGTCGTTCAAGATGGCTGTGATTCATCAGTGTAACGTGAAACAGAGTATTTTATTTCATTATTTAAGGCCTCGCGCCATAAAGTAATTTGTTTTGATTAGGCGGCTGCAAATTGAATCAAGCATTAGTTGTAGGCAGCTAAACCAAGGATTGAATGTTTAATGCAAAATTTCAATATTCCCGTACAGCATTAGCCTTTCATAATAACTATCATGGAATAGGGTGATGTGTTCACGACCCGGACAGTAAAGTGAATAATATTCATAAAAAAAAGTTATTGAGCTACAGGAGAGATTTTGTGCTTAAAAGAAAGCTTAACAAATTCCCCATCTTATGCTATGAGTTTCATATCTATATATATCATAGTATTGGTTTTACAGCCATTTTTAAAATCCAGAATTCTCTGTCCGGGTCGAGACCGCGTGTTCACGACCCGGACGGGGGTGTGGTCTCAACCCGGACGGATGTTTTGGTCCACCAAAAACACGCTTACACCAATGTTTTATATTTTTTCTTACTAGGAACATCCAGAACATGACACTGAAAGGTGGAATAAAACCATTGGTAGCAAAATACCAATGGATCGGACATCACGTGCACACTGTCCGAGTCGAGACCACGCACATCATTTTTTTAAAAATTCGTAAAAAATATAAACAATTGGCCCAGGTTAAATATTTCAATTTGGAGAAGTAAACACTAATGGGGGGCACATATTAATGCTAAAAATAATTTACTTCCATCAATGAAACACTTCGAAAAATCCCTCGATATTTAGCCGTGGCAAACACCCATTTCCAGCCTTTTCCATGGCTTTATCTCACATATGGTACATTACAGTTGTAAGAACTATTCAATCATTCACTTTTTAATTGGTTTTTCCAGTACACTTAATTTGCATGAATTGTCAAAAATTGTCCGAGTCGAGAACACGGCATAATTTTGTATAGTGGGCACCCCAAACGAGTCCATTGTTGTTTAGGCACTCTGTATTTTCACTGATTTTGTGTCGATATGGCTATATTACATAAAAAAACTTATCACAAGTTGATCACGCCTTATTCGTGGTCATGGCACAAAATATCCTGATGCCGAAAATTGAGATCGCGACCTCTTGAAATCGAAATTCTTACCTTGCTCACAAGCGGAGCGTCGGCGTCTAGTTAGGACCGCCCTCCCTCATACGTCATAGCTCTGACGTCATCCTAGGCTCGATCGTTCATTGGTTAATCAAGACTGTCCGGGTCGAGACCTTGTCCGGGTCGTGACCACATGACCCTATTACTTGCTCTGCTGAGTTGTTCATGTGCTCCTTATTGCATTAATGTGCTCTATGTCAAATTCATCGTCGTCCTCTTTTTCGGTAAATATGTTTTCCCAGTGATTTCTGAAAACTGTTTCCTTTTCTTGCGGAGTGTGTAGTTCTTTTTTATTGTGAATTAGATATGGGATTTTTTGTTTGTTGTTGTAGCCTATCATTCTCTTAATTGACGACCAGAATATTTTGGGATCTTCTTGTAATTCTAGTAATTGAACTAAAGTATTCCAAGTTTGTGCGTATGTCTGTTTTTATAGGTTTAGTATTTGCCTTGTGAGGTTGATAAGATGTCTATGGAGTTCTCTAGTTGTTCCGTTGTTGTGAATGTAATCTATTAAATGTTGGTGTCTGACTTGAATTCGTAGTACTTCGGGTGGAACTGAACTGCGCTTACCGCGCAGCTCTTTATATAGGGCTAGCTGCAGCCTCACTGAACCAAACTAGCTCTCTGGTTAGGCGGCTTGCGGTGGCGCTTTTGAAGCGGTCGAGACTGAGCTAAACGTAAGTGGGTGTCTTCAGAAGTCGCCTGGCTGCTCGGAGCGCGCTGCTTGTAGAGGCTAGGTCCGGCACCCCAGCGCCAAACAGTTCCCTCGTGAATGCGCCGTTGTTAGGCCAGAAGCCAAGATAAGTCGACTGATGCCTCTGTTCTACGGAGGGAAAATAATTCTTCTCGCAAATAACTGAGCTCGATATCACAGATACTTGCGAAACATACTTCCATCAGACTTCAAAATTTCATTAGCTTGATTTAGTTCGGCTCAAAATTCGAAGCTTGTTTTATCAACGCTCGAAAACTTCAAAGCTTGATTTAGTTCGGCTCAAAATTCGAAGCTTATTTATCAATGCTTGAAAACTTCAAAGCTTGATTTAGTTCGGCTCAAATTCGAAGCTTGTTTTATCAACGCAAAAAAACTCCGAAGCTTGATTTAGTTCGGCTCAAAATTTGAATCTTGTTTTATCAGCTCGAAAACTTCAACGCTTGAAATCAACTCGCCATCTCCAAAGCTTGAAAACAGCTCGAAAATTTGCAAAACTTGTAATCAGATCGGAAACTCTGAAGAATACCGGAAAGATTCGAAACAATTGAAAACTGTTGACGAACCCCATCTTAAAATGAACTATTAGTCAAAATCTAACTTTTCTCTTATTCCTGAAGTATCAGGAAGATTTCCTCAGGAATTGTGGCATGTACCACGCTGGTGAAATGCGACGTTTATTGGTACGATGTTTTACAGGTAGGGATGCGGACCAAATGCGCGGGCCCTAAAGAGCTCACCGCTTATAAGACCTCTGAGGTGCTTAGGGTAGGGGGGCGTGCTCGCTCGCACATTACCTCCCCCCTTTAACCGGATAATTATTCAATTATAAATAAAAAAATAATATTCGGGCGAATAAAAACAAAAAAAATTTAATTTCAAACACCAAATCCGCCTCACATGCGTGTAATACTCAAAGGTAATTCAATTAACTCGGAAATACACTGGTACATAATTGAATCGTGGTTCTTCACCCTTAAAAGATCAATGCGAATAAATTTTGTCAAATTTCGCAACACAAGCTGGGAGTATAAAGGCGCTGAAGCGATATAACATAATGCCTTTATCCTCAACATGAAAATAAATAAACACCAGCTGCTACAAAAAAAAACAGCACAACTATTGAACTTACAATATACTTACTTACGTCAACAAGACACAGCAAAGGGAAGTAAATGAACCGCCAGATAATCTCATTAAAACAACCAATGGTCCAAGCGAATAATTTCGACAAATAATTTCGCTTCTCTCGCAATTAAACGTGTGATGTCGCAACAATTTTTCAATGTCGCAATAATTTCGTAAATGACAAACAATTTAGACATCAGGTAATCACAAGGATAATTTCGAAATCGTGGCCACAGCAAATACCTCTACAGCAAACATCATCAATTTGCTTGAATATCGTTACTTGACGTTAGTAAAGCCACGCATAAACATAAAAATTATAACTAAACAAAGTAAACAAAATAAACCTAGGGATTATAAGATTATAGTAACTACAAGCAAAACACGAGTTCTCTGGCAAGGAAATTTCGGAAAATTTTATAATGAACAACGCTATTACCTTGTAGGTAACGAGAAATAATTCAGAAAAGATAATGAAATTAGGTAGACATCAACTTAAAGAATCATTAAAGTTTTCACCAAAAAGAAAAATTCAAAATATCGTCTGCGTTACCGTAGACTTAAAAATAGAAGTTAGATAATGTTATTGTTATCATACGCGTATGTTATTGTTATTGATTTTTATAGTGGTAAAGCCAAACATCGCTCCAATTAGAACAGAACTTTTCCACTATTAGAAAAAGAATAATCGAAATAAATAGAGTGCCGTAGACTCGTAAGACTTAATTCTATCGGTAACATAATGATATAGAATGTGGAGTAAGATATAAGAAAACATGTAGTAAAATCAAACACACGCTAGTTTAGAACATCAAGTATGAATATGGAAATCAGTTTTCGCACCCTGCAAAAATAAAAGAAAAATCACTAATGTAAGAGTAATGAAATGTAATCAAAATCCATAATTTTGAACGACTCAGAATTTATAATTACCTACTTTCAAGTTTTTAAATGTACTTAAACCACGTAGGCAACACGACGAACATGGTAAAGTAACATCGTAGAAAATAAACACTCTTTTTCATTAATCTAGCTTTTCATCTTTTCAAGTTGAGTTATTTTTGTATGTAAAGTCAATGGTTCACCGTATCAATGGTTCACCGTTCAAAGTCAATGGTCCACCGTATCAATGGTTCACCGTTGTATGTTGACCCACGCGAGATCATGTACATGTACCAAATTACCGTGTTACAAGATGTTATGTTACCGCTCGCACCTGTGCGACCTTAAATTGGAAAAAAATACGAGAACATTAGCATGTTTAAAGCGCAAAATTTAGTACATGAATGATTGAATAAAGTAAATTGAGAAACACCTTTAGTGTCAGAGTGATCCTTTACCGAATCTTACTATTTAGTTAATGACAAGTAAACATTCTTAAAACTTTGAGTCAAATGATTTAAATGTCCAGCATAATCATTTAAGTTTTCTCAGAGAATGGATGCTGACTCAATAAAGATCAGCTGAATTTCGACTAGGCATTTAATTTCTTGAGAGATCGAAAACACTGTCTCCGTGTTAAAACCTCTGCATCAGCAGCCGGATGTCGCTAGAATTTTCCAATCTGTATTTAAAGTGTGAATTCAGCATATTAATTCTCATCGAGACATGAGAGTGCGTTCCCAGACAATGCACGGCAAAAAGATTAAATATGTGCAAAGTCATCATTTCTTGCAACACATGCCAACAATCACGTGCGTCTTTTACACACGAACATAAGAAAATTATTATTCTGTGATTGTTAAACCTTTATACTGTAAACGATTACTTTACATTTCACATATCGCGTGACGTTAATGCCTTAATCAAAAAAGTTAAATACTAAAGCATATACGAGGTTAACATGAAGCATAAGCAAATACAACAATAAGACACAATTGAATACATAAGAACATACTTTTTACGGTAAAAACACGATTTGTTGTCAAGGTAAAAATCAATATTGACGTTAAACACTCTAAATTTTAATCGTTCAATCAGTTGTTAATTATCCCGTAGAAACTTTGGAGACTTCACGATAAATTTTGCATTCTTTTACGTCTGATTAATTTCAAATTATATAGCATAAAACTTTGCTGATTAGGAAATTCGAGTATGCTTGCAAAATGACTGTATGACGCTCTAGGTCGTAAACGTGCTCAAAAAACATTAAAAACAGCCACTCTCGTTTAACAAATAGCTAAGAAATAAATTAAATTTTGTTATTACTTTTAATTAGTCTCCACTATTCAAATATTCGTCAATTGTCCAAAACACATCTAATTCATGACTATTCACCAGTCATATTCATGAATATTCACCTAGTCATATTCATATTCATATTCATGATCACGCTGTCGTACCTCGGCTGTCAACTGTAGAGTTCATTGACATGTGCAGCCTGAGCTACTCGCGGCCTTGAGCAATGCAAAAAGAATAAGCTACTCACTCGCACTGCACATGAAATTATGCGTGCTGCTCTGCACACTCTGCACACTCTACACTCTATTACTCGTTACTCTTAACTAATTACCAGACCACCACGTGTGGTTAATTAATGGGCATCTATCGCCTCTCATTATTACTCTCGCATGGTAATGGGCGTCTATCGCCTCTCATTATTACTCTCGTATGGTACTTCTGTTCGCCAGCACAATGACAACCGCAATCTGCTATGCTAAACTCTGACCGTCATGGTATCAATGGTATTACTTCCACCACATGAAATTATGAACTGAAATCAGAGTCCCATCGAAAATCAACGGTAACAGCTTCTCCTAAAGCTTATTCATTTGTCTGCGCGCAATAATTCAATACTATTCCTCAACAGTATAACTCGACCTCGCTGGTAAATTTACCTGGTAACCTTAAACCATTTTACCAGATATATCCACAGCCCTGTCGGTATCATTTACCAAGCGCTGCAACGCTCTCTGGGTTTCCCTTTTTATTCTCTCACGGACATTCACTCTGCCGCGGTTTTACCTCTACCTGGGTTTACCTTTTTATTCTCTCACGGACATTCACTCTGCCGCGGTTTTTGCTCTTTTTGCTCTCTATTATTTCTCTCTATTATTTTAATATTTCTCGCATATTTCCTCTTTCGTACTCAGAGCAATAACATCAGGTATGTATCATCAGAACATCCACTATTATTCACTTCACTCGGGAAGATTACCTATACTCCTTCCTACTTTAATATGTATTTAATTCTCGAAATCACATTGCATTTCTCAGTACATATTTCATCATTACTACATCATTTCATTGCATTGTACTACTTGTACATCATCTTTTAATCAATTCCCGTCCTCTTAATACAGCGAATTGTTCTTTCAATAATTGATCCTTTGATCAGTAGTACTTCCTCGAAATCTACTTATATCCTAACGCTAGAATGTTGATTTTTACAAAGGTCTTCAGCATTACCTTTGGGCAAATTGGAATGCACTTCCCCCTGCAACATCTTACCAGACGCAAAAAACTCATATATGATTTTTAAAACTGACACAATAAATGTCCAAAATATAGTTACCCAAAAAATGTCCTTCCTGCCCCAAAACAAGCAGGTATTACTTGTAAAGAACATGGTTTGCAACTGACCGCTTCGTTCACATTACAGGTAGCATTACATGACCTACATGTTGCACAGGCTACAGAAGGCATTTAAGGATACTTATGTCTCTTTCGCCAATATATCATCGCCAGAAAAATAACCGTGGTAGTCATTGTACTCGTTTCAAACGCGCTGGTTACTGAATTTTCAGGCATATTTACGTTACTAGTTTGGTGTCTAGGTGTTACACAAATAACATCACTGCTCAACTGAGCTTAACGATTGCTCAAGCAAAAATTACTTGAGGCTGCAATACAAATACAATACAAAATTAGTGTTTCAGGCTACAATACAAAATTACTTGAAACACTTATAGCAACACTTCGAGAAAATAGTGCCACTCACATTAAAAAAACAGCTCTTTTAAACTCTTAAAAATAGCTCATGTCTAGGGGCATTGAATACACTGCTTGCTCTCACTGCCAGTGCAGCCTTTGACCTTGACGCCCGCACTCAATGGCCATTGCAAAAAACACTGCCTGACAAAAACTCTACCACTGCTGTGCTGCCGCACCCTGCCTGCCTCACGCACAACGAATAGCTAGGCTGCAACGAAACTGTAACAATTAAAACAATAAATTGTTGCTGCGTTACTTATCTTAAATTGAAGGTTTAGTTGTCGTTGTCGAACGATGTCGCGGTCTCTGCAGTCGTTGTAGGCGATGCACCGTTACTGCTTCGTCCGTAGTACGAAAACAACGTAGCTGTAGTAGACTGACACCTCGTAGTTGTAGTTTTTAGCTCTGTAGTCGCCCATTCCGTAGAACTCTGAAGCTTTCTGTCTGTAGATGCTGTCCTTATAATCGATTTCTCGTTGCTCTGACTGTCTGTGCAGATCCTTTTCTTAGACGTTACTTACAATAATTCTCGTCACCAGACGATCTTCACGGTAGTTCTCTTAATTTCTCTGTAGTTATCAGTTATCTGTCTTCTCCGCCTCGTAGATTTGCTGAAATCACTGGATCTTCTTCTCAAACTTTTGTAGGATTCTCGTCGAATACTATATCTTCTTCACTTCCTTAAAAGCTCCTTATTTTCTGTGCTAGTTACACACGGAGTCGTAAATTCACCACAGACTGTGCCACCAATATACAGGCAGAGGTTAGAGATAACAATGCAGAACTGCGACGTTTACTGGTAACGATGTTGTACAGGTAGGGATGCGAACCAAATGCGCGGGCCCTAAAGAGCTCACCGCTTATAAGACCTCTGAGGTGCTTGGGGTAGGGGGGCGTGCTCGCTCGCACAAAATAACAAGCCTCAGAAATACGGCACTCAGAAATCCCTATGATAGGGATAATATCAAAGGGTGGCATCCAAGAAGGACCAACCCCAAATAACTATCAATTGGGCCAAACAGGACTCGCCCACCAAAATAACCTATCAGCTGGCGCCCAAGATGGATACGCTGCCTTAACTATTTAACAGCCGTAGACGGTACCGACTTCTTTCTGTTGTGCGACATGAGCATTATAACCAATACTTTCTGCAGCCAGTTATTTTTTTCTATTCTTTCTGTTCGTAAGCTTTGAAAGACAGTTTGGTCGAAAGAGTGGAGTGTGGTGGTTGACCACCGGCCTCGGGGCATCCCCTCCGGGCATAGGAGAGAAATTTTCCCAACTATTGCTTTTTTTCATTTTCTGTGTGATTTTTAATTCCAGTGATCTTGTGCATACGTGTCAAATTTAAATGTATGGATATTGTATAATTTAATGTATTAATTAATATTGTACAGTTAATGTATTAGTATTGTATAGTCTATTGTATTAATATTGTATAGTTTAGAATTATTCATCAGAGATGCGCAGAATAGCTGATTCTTTAGTAGCTACCAAAGTCCCACCTCATGTGTTTATTTGACACCTATCGCTCTCAGGCACAGAGCACGGGATAGAAAAAAACACGTAATGGAAGAGCCAAGTGGTATATTCTTGCGTCGATATCAAAGTTCCCAGCAACTTGGGACACCATTTGGTCTCAGCCGTGTTTAAAACCTCGGTCTCAGGTAACTGGCTGAATTTTGCTTGGGTTATAGGACCTGTGTTTGAAATGTGTTTATACGCTGTAATTGAAGGAATTGATGTATATTAGAAACATGTCATGCCCCAAATCACATTTTACGAGGAGCGATACATATTGTGTGCGCAAATAATGCGTAACTTTTAATTAGATTTTACCTTAGCAGAATATGAAGCAAAGCGTGGACAAAGTGCGCTTTTTGAAGCTCCAATACATGCCACTCACTTGCAGAACCCACGTCATCTGCTGTACACAAAATTTGTTATTTTTCAAAGTACATGTATGTAAACACCTTTTAAATAAGATAAGTTGGTTTGTGTCAGATTCAAAAACTACATCAAGGATATTTCAAAAAGAGGAAGGAGGAAAGCGCCATTAAATACCGGCGGGAAAGAAACGAGGAATCTATACACAAGGTATGATTCCACGCTCAAAATCCCCTGCTCATAGAAACAGCAATTTAAGAAAACCGCTCATGAAGTAAGATCAGCGTTAAAAGGGAAAGCGATGAGTGCTGTAAAACAGTACCACTTCGAACCGAAAAATGATGAGGTGTATTCAAACAAAAAAATTTTTTTATCATGAAAAAAAGGCCTACCTATCTTTTACCTCGGGACCTCACATCTTTCTTCAGAGAGCGGTAATTTTCAAATATACATATAATATTTGTATCCTCTAGAGCAGAGGTCTCCAAACTTGCCAGACTTAGGGCCATACTGATTAATCCAGTAAGTTACAAGGGCCAAAACCGTTTTAATTACCCTGTCATTACCTATAATTTCTAGAGTAGTCGGCGAGTACGCGGTCGGATTAACTGTCGCGGGCCGGATTGATCTCACTGGTGGGCCGGATTTGGCCCGCGGGCCGTAGTTTGGAGACCTCTGCTCTAGAGGGTATCTAAGTGCATTGAAATTAGGCATCTTTAAAATATCATTTAGTTGCGTTGTTTAGTCCGATAAGCTGTAAGATTTAATACTAGGTCTCAATGAAATGCATCGCTCATAAATCTTCCAGTCGCTCTTAACAATACCAGAGCTGAGGAGCTGAACATAACTACCAAACGTTAAGCCACACGGTCAATTCAAATACATGAGTGTAGACATTTGAAATGGCGAACCATGAGGTTTAACCACGAGTGGCTGGTTATTTTTCGTTATTGACGCATTTTTTCACGTGCTAGTTTAAGTACCAAAATTAGAAACACTGATGTAAAGGCAGATTCGTAAAATTGGTGGAAAATTGGTAGAGCAGCTGGTTAGAGTTAATTTAACACATTCTCCGTGTATTGGGCCATATGTGTACCATAGGTAAATTACTCATTGAAGTAATGGTGTAAATGAATGACATTTCATCTGTTTCGTGACCTTTTTGAAAAATAACTCCTATCATATGAGGTGAAATGTTATCGTGCAATTGTATTTTTCACATTTCTTACCAAAGATAAATGTATTCGATCAGTAAAGTCGATTTCCCAATTCTGCTACTAACAACTTAACACAAACAGCCTTTAACAACCGCAGAAACGCGATAAACGTGTTGAGAGTGCATAAATCTCCTAATTACGGCCGCTTCACGTAATGCTAGAAGTATACTGGAGAAAGTAGAGCGTTCTTGATCGCATTTGAGCTACGCTGAGGACTCAAATGGTCCAAGTTTCCGGTTTATGCAGCGTAGGGTCCTAGATCTGTACGATGGTCGCTAATCACGAGGGGACTTGTACACAGCAGCGACCGTGTTAGCCGTGTTGACTGTGTTGACTGTGTTGACCGTAGTATTGACTGTGTTGACTGTGTTGACTGCATTGACTGTGTTGACTGTAGTATTGACTGTGTTGACTGTGTTGGCTGTGTTGACTATGTTGACTGTATTGACTGTGTTGACTGTGTTGACTGTGTTGACTGTGTTGACTGTGTTGATTGTATGGACTGTGTTGACTGTGTTGACTGTGTTGACTGTGTTGACTATGTTGACTGTATTGACTGTGTTGACTGTGTTGATTGTATGGACTGTGTTGACTGTGTTGACTGTGTTGACTTCATGACGCGAAGTTTGTGAAGGTTAACGCTGTGATGAGGCATTGCTGTGGTGCGCCTGGATACGGCAGTGTGCGTCGTATGACGCGGTGCTGTCCGCTTGAATGCGGCAGTGTGCGCCGTATGACGCGGTGCTGTGCGCCCTGATACGGCAGTGTGCGCCGTATGACGCGGTGCTGTGCGCCTGGATATGGCAGTGTGCGGCGTATTACATGAATTGACAGGGTTGGAACAAAGAAAGGAAACATAAGTCTATGAGCATGTACAAAATTTCAGAAAATTTATGGGTTAAACTCGTTTTCAGAATAAATGCAGGCGTGATGGAAGTAGCTTGATAAACTAAAGAGTGTATGATAAAGGAGGCGTAACGAACAAAAAACGCGTGAAGAAGGCCGCGTGAAAAAGAAAGCATCTCTCATCAGCAAGCCGCGAGAGAGTGTCCCGTTCTCCATGCGCGCTGCGGAGATAAGAAGTGAAGGCTCTCAGTAGCTCACTAACTTTCACTGCATAGCAACACCTCTGTTGTATTATGCACTTAGTGTACGTACTATGGTAAGCTCTAATACATTACTGCTCCGTGAATTTCAAATTGCAATGCTGCTTGGTACTTCCCCTTTCAGAGTGAGTATTTTCGTGCTGTGCTTGAACTTCATGGGGGCTCTGTACACACAGTTCTATAGAAGGAAAAAGCCACTCTGATGTACGGTAGATCAAATATTTATTTGAACACTGGTAGATCATGTTTACAGATAGACCGCTAGATGTTCTGAAATAAACAAGGTAGTCCATATTATGGTGCTTGCTCGAGTTCTTAGAACTTAAAACGTTCGCTACGCTCCCACGGTTGAGAACGATTGGTTTGGATAGATTGTAAGAAGCAAAATTGGGAAATCAACTGTACTCCTCTAATGTATTTTTATTCTCCCTTTAAATATGAATAAAATCAATTGCATGATTGCTTTTCACCGCGTAGGATACCAATTATTTTCTATATAAGGTCTTGGAACAGATGAAATATCAATCACTTATACCAGCAAGTGAATGAGCAATTCACCCAATGGTACACATACTTGTCCTTGTATGTTCCAATACGTAAGGAACGTGTTAAAAGTTGCTCGCCTACATCATCTTGCATGCTGCACCTCGCAAGAATTCAAATGAACTGAAAAGATAGAACGATAAAACTTTAATATGATGAACTTTTTAGCATCTAATTGCAATATAAATATTGTTTGATCTTATGTATAGTTTAGCTTGAGTTCCTACTTTGCCAAAACGCTTTTCGCAAAGAAGCTTGGTGAAGCTTAACTCGTTTACCACCGTGTGACCCACCGGTGGTACACGAGAGGAAATTTCATAATGCTGCTGACCGACCAGTTGTCCCAGTTGTCTCAACGCAATTTTCATAAATATTTAATTAAATTTATATGAACGCACAACCCAGTTAATCTTTGCTATTTTCAAAATTGCATAATCAATGCACGTGACTTTGAATTTGAGTTGAATATAGAATTCGAATAAACTTCAGTACCTCGATTGGTATTGCAATAGAAAGCACAAGCATCTCAATGAAATGAGGAGATGCAGCGACGATGATCCATTAGCGACGAAGAGACTCGTGACCGCCAGCGCGGTACTCCGGCTTGGCCCACGACAGATAAACGGAAGTGTTCAGTGGAGAGACAAGACCTGTCGAGCTACGAATCTAAGCCTATCACACACTCCTACAAACGTGGCTCATTCTATCGTAGGTAGCTACGGCTCTACTCAGGAGCACCAATTCCTCCAGGTACACTAACGCTAACCGTTATGTGATGTATGACCTAGACAGTGACCATTCTATTATGTGTTGTATGACCTAGACAGTGACCATTCTATTGTGTGATGTATGACCTAGACAGTGACCATTCAATTATGTGATGTATGACCTAGACAGTGACCATTCTATTATATGATATATGACCCAGACAGTGACCATTCTATTATATGACATATGACCCATACAGTGACCATTCTATTATATGAGATATGACCCAGACAGTGACCATTCTATTATATGACATATGACCCATACAGTGACCATTCTATTATATGAGATATGACCCAGACAGTGACCATTCTATTATATGACATATGACCTAGACAGTGACCATTCTATTATGTGTTGTATGACCTAGACAGTGACCATTCTATTATGTGATGTATGACCTAGACAGTGACCATTCTATTATGTGATGTATGACCTAGACAATGACCATTCTATTGTGTGATGTATGACCTAGACAGTGACCATTCTATTATGTGATGTATGACCTAGACAGTGACCATTCTATTATATGATATATGACCCAGACAGTGACCATTCTATTATATGACATATGACCCATACAGTGACCATTCTATTATATGACATATGACCCAGACAATGACCATTCTATTATATGACATATGACCCAGACAGTAACCATTCTATATGACATATGACCCAGACAGTGACCATTCTATTATATGACATACGACCCATACAGTGACCATTCTATTATATGACATATGAGCCAGACAGTGACCATTCTATTATATGAGATATGACCCAGACAGTGACCATTCTATTATATGACATATGACCCATACAGTGACCATTCGATTATATGACATATGACCCAGACAGTGACCATTCGATTATATGACAGATGAGCCAGACAATGACCATTCTATTATATGAAATATGACTCAGACAGTGACCATTCTATTATATGACATATGAGCCAGACAGTGACCATTCTATTATATGACATATGACTCAGACAGTGACTATTCTATTATATGACTTATGACCCAGACAGTGACCATTCGATTATATGACATATGAGCCAGACAGTGACCATTCTATTATATGACATATGACCCAGACAGTGACCATTCTATTATATGACATATGAGCCAGACAGTGACTATTCTATTATATGACATATGACTCAGACAGTGACCATTCGATTATATGACATATGAGCCAGACAGTGACCATTCTATCATATGACATATGACCCAGACAGTGACCATTCTATTATATGACATATGGCCCATACAGTGACCATTCTATTATATGACATATGACTCAGACAGTGACCATTCGATTATATGACATATGAGCCAGACAGTGACCATTCTATTATATGACATATGACCCAGACAATGACCATTCTATTATATGACATATGAGCCAGACAGTGACCATTCTATTATATGACATATGACTCAGACAGTGACCATTCGATTATATGACATATGAGCCAGACAGTGACCATTCTATTATATGACATATGACGCAGACAGTGACCATTCTATTATATGACATATGACCCAGACAGTGACCATTCTATTATATGACGGTTGACCCAGACAGTGACCATTCTATTATATGACATATGACCCAGACAGTGACCATTCTATTAAGTGATATATGACCCAGACAGTGACCATTCTATTATGTGATATATGACCCAGAAAGTGACTATTCTGTTAAATGACCCAGACAATGAATATTGTGACTATTATATGACAAATGACACAAACAATATCTACTGTGATTATTATGTAACATATGACTCAGACAGCGACTATTTTGACTATTACGTAATATATGACCCAGACATTGACTATTCTGTTATATGACAAATGACCCAGACAATGACTATTGTGACTATTATGTGGAACAGACCACGACTATTGTGAATATTATATAACACAGACAATGAAAATTACAAAAATTATAGTTTCATAGCAAAGTCTATCAAAAGCAAACAGTTACCTCAGATGATGAAATAAAAGTCGTGCAAAATTCAAGCCGCTGGTGCAAAGTATGAACTTTTTTTTCGAGTGGGCTATGAGTCGAAGCCAATTTGAGTTTATTTTCTCCCCTTAATCTAAACTCAACTCAATGGATCGTTCACTGCTTAACAAAGTATTTAAAATTTACCGGCAAATGTGTTAGAGAGAGGTAATACTCAAGGATCTAGAACGCAATATATTTTCGTATTGGAGAACGGAGAAGTCATCCGTTTTCAACACACTCAGGTGGTTCATTCTGAACAAATGACCATGCAGACCAGAAGTTGTGAACTCTAGTTTAGAATCAGCATTCAAGAAGAACAAGTTAAATACGTGCAGCAGCGGAGCAACACACGTTTAGCTGCGGGGCAACACTCGCGTAGCTGTAGGGTAGGAAAGAGAGGCTGTTTGCAATGATCACATCGAGTCACCTAGTATTTTCCTCGCGTCAAACGGTAAGATGAAGCGTATCCTAAAAATATCATTTAACGTGAGGTAAGAACAACAACATAATTTATGAAGACGCGTTTTGAAAGTGATATCAGGCAAGTGAGAATTAGAAATACGGTGCAGGGTCTTGAGAGGTGGAGCAGAAAGAGATGCTTGACATTTTGCAGGGACGGACGTCGTAAATTTCACTTGACTGCCTTGCAAATGCTTTCGTGCAGGGTGAGTACTGAGCGTTGAGCGCACGTGGGAGAGAGAAAAACACAAAAACTGACCGTAAATGCTGGACATTCAGTATAAGCTCATATGAATAAAATGAATTTGTCACAGACACTAGCGAGTGACGATATATGTATTTTAACTTGGTCGTTTAAGTGTACCGTTCTCAAACTGCCAAGGATTTGGCACGTTGAGTTACTCATATGTTGAATTGTGACTTTGCTTCATAAATCATTTTTACTTGACGCAACGCGACCCAATCTCCAGTGGCCACTCGGAGCGACATTATCAAGCTGCTAGTGTACTCGGCCCGTCAAAAATGACGGGTTGCAATATTTTTCTTGAATATTTTCTACGTGTGGATGACAAACAAATGACAAGCTCGAGCTGCTCTAATTGGCTGGGGCCCTGACAGGCTGTGCCCAGAGGCTTTGCTTGCAAAACAATGCGAGAGAGCCGCGGAGGTCGAATTTTACATTAAATGTTTTTGACCTCCTTAGCATTATATTATTTCATGGTTGCTGGTGTATGGTGTCTTTTTTTGAGTCGTTGTAGATTTTTAGAGTGAAAGTGGTGGCCGAAAAATGATAATCCTTGCTACCAGTGTCAGCTAAGCAGTAGTTGCTTAGACGCTGATATCAGTGGGTAAAATCATCGGGGATGTTAGTTTAAGGGGGTAATTTTCATATTTGTGTAAAGCTGGGAAAACATAAAGCGTCCTTTCAATTAGATATTTGTTCAACCCACACGAAATGATTTCCACAGATGCCACTGGCCTGACCAACATGTTCATTACGCCACTCTCAGACTACGTTAAATAATAGTTATAATTTCTGTGAGTGTTCAGGAAACACGCACTACCAGTGTTCCCGACTACATGTTTGCACAAGCGGCTCACTTATAATTTGTGGGAATTTATACGTAAATGTAATCATCGCCTAAGGCTGGTTTCACCACACAAGTGAAGCTAAATTTCTAACAGCGCTAATCGTAAGTAACGTAGGAATAAAGAAAGAGTTGTAACGCGAATGTTATTTTAATTTTTATAGAAACGAAGCGCATTCCAATGATGAACGCAAGTTCACTTTTAACTGTTAAGAATAACAGTAATTTAGTTTTATCAACGGAATCAGATTCAACTTGGGCAACAGCCAACTCTAACACTAACTTCAGAATCAAGACTGTTGACCACCAAACCAAAGCAGTTCGAGAAAGTAGATATAACTGCTGAAGATCTGGAGAAGATCAAGATGACTGACGCTCAGGATGTTCGTCGGGTTCTCAATAAAAAAAACGATTCCATTAACAGAGGTGGCGAGATCCCAATTATAAGAACGCGACGTAACGACGCTCCCTCACTAAATGAGGTCAGGAAACGAGTCCTCAATGAAGTTACCAACTTCGTCGGCAGTTAGCGTCATGATCACGACTCTACGGGAATTTAATAACGCAGAAAAAAAGAATTAGTCAAATTTTACAATTACCGAATAAACTTAGTGATGGGTATTTCAGTATTTGTCATTGTCTGCCACCTACATTACGAATTATTCACTTCTGATTCTAGTTTGTACCAACCGTCGTGAAATATTCTCCGAATAGCATTCATCTAAGGTTGAAGCACAAGAAAAATCCACGAGTATAAGATTATCTACGCCAGGGATAAGGTTTCACATCTCAGCGGCGAGTTTACTGCAAAAAGAAAGAGATACTGATGACGGAGAACTGGATCAGCGAGTGAAAGATGTTTCACTATTACCAATATAGAGATAAATTCTCAACCGTTCGCATATTAACGCACCACTCGCACTAACCTAATCAATTGATGCCTAAGGCGAAATTGACCAGTGCGATGCCAGTGTGTACACCGTCAGGACTTTAAGATTTTTCAAAGATAGCTACCTCGGTCGTTGTAAGTAGGAAGGTAACAGCAAGGGGAAATAGATTCTTCAAGGTTAGATAGTAAGATTACTACCAGGTAAGAGTCGTTGAAGAGTCAATAAGTTTAGGGCATGCAACAACAGCCATACGGCTAGCAATTTCCGACCAAGGAGCAAGATAGTAAGATATTAAGATAGTTATTCAAAACAATTAATCATGCAGATAATAAACATGCTCGAAATGAAGTAAGACAAGAAGAAGGAGAGTGCACACGACATGGCACCGCGCAGTCACAACAGTTCCAAGCCAGCCAGAAGCAGGCCTCCAAATGATGCGGGAAATCGCCGTCGAGGTACACGTACGGATCCGCACTCCGTTGAACAAGTTATGTTGAAAATTCTAAATAAATTCACTGGTTAATTCTCGTTGACTATTCCAAATTGAGATGATCTAAATGAATAAGCTACTACTAAAAATTACTAGCTGGCGAGGTAAGCTTTCTAAATTAAGTTAAAGTCTAGAGTCAAATGTTACGGGTGGAAATATTCCACAAATTGTGGTCTCAACGATATTAATAAATATCGTTCGAATTGACCAGGGCATTTATTAGCAGTAAATTAGAAATTATCTCGGTCCTGTCAACGTATTAAGTGTTCTTGACCAGATGTTTACACGAGCAACTCATTAATAACTGTGGTCTCAAGGACATTAGTGATTATCTTTGAAGTTAGGCCTGAAATTAGCTGATAATAAATTTGAAACGTCTCTGATTTCGTTAAAATACTAGGTATTCTCTGCTGTATATTTGAGCTAGCAGCTCATCATAATTTTGGTAAAAAAAACTATGCGAGGAAATTAATTTATCGCGGACATCTTTTTGAAGCTCTGACGAATGGTGTAAAATTCATCGCAAAAAGGCTCGAAGAGATAAAAAAACTATCCCCTAGGGCAAATTAAGCAGTTTGGGCGTCGTTATTTTGATCAATTCCAACACGTCATTAATCTGAGTTCGTTTACAATTGGGAACTGTAAAAAATCTATTAGTTAATGATGACATTTCTTAAATCTTCAACCGAATTTATTGAAAAATACGAGGTTATGATGCAGAAGAAAAATATTGTAGCACTGTGACATATTGTATTTAATTTCGGAGAAATTATGAGCCTTCGTGGAAAGCAAATTCAAATAATGACAGTTTCTTTGTGCATTATTTAGAAATAGAATTTTAGACTCTACGGAGTTTACTCCGAGTGTTTCATTTACTCTGCCATATTATCTGGTGTGACCAATGGGTTTTATTAGTTTTCAAGTCGGCATTTGAATGTTTTTAGTCTATTTTATTTTTTGATCCTGTTTTTAATTTATGCTTTCCTCCATTATTTATATCTCATGAATTCAGCTTCAGTTTTTTACTTCAATCCCAGAGTGTTTGCTTTGAATAAAAATCATAACTCAGTAAATGTTCTAAATTCACTCTCGCTGTAAACAAGCAATAAAAATATTCTCGGTTTCCATATATTTATTTAACTATTAAAATTTTTAAACCAGATCATTTTCTCTTGGTCCTCATTTCAAGTTCATGGATATTTTTTGAATTAATTACCGATATTTTTTTAATTGATAAATTCCTTTTATCTCCCTTAAACCCCGACATATACGTTCGAAACAGAGCAGAAAAGCAAAGAAAAGAACAGAATAGCATTGCAGAAGCCCACCAAGTGGCCCATTATTACGTTGTTCCGAAGTTCCTCATCCAAATACTGAAAGGATGAAAACAAATTTAGCTCGAATGTCCTCCGATGAGGTAACTCGCTACTAGCAGAGTGTAATGAGTTTAAAGCAGAACTGGCTTGAAACTGAGTGATTTTAGACCTGTTAAATTTACGCAAATGATTTCAGTCGAAGCAAGTGTGTCAAACAAAGTTATAACTTTTAAGTTATACGAGGGATAGTCAAAAAGTTCCCAGACAAATGCCATAATTTTTTTATTTAATAACTCATTACTTTTATTTTTCTACATAAGTTGCATTGTTGTCTGTACACTTTTGTAATCTATGTTTCCACCTGTAAATGCCTTCCTGATAGAATTGGGGGGCTTGTTCCACTAGGTTCTGTACAAGAGATGTTTTCTTCATTTGTTGCTGTGGTGGGTCTTCCTCCTCGTGGGTCGTCATCAAGTTGGACTCTTCCCTCTTTAAAACGTTTAATCCAATCATAAACGACTGTTCTACATGGTGCAGAGTCTCCATAAACCTGCTGTAAAGCTTCGATGATCTTAACAGGTTTCCACTTTAGTTTAGTTAAAAATTTGATGTTAGCTCTGATCTCAAAATTTGTCATTTGAAGGGTTGAAAATTACTATTTTGAGATGCAACCTCTCTCGATGCTGACCTGACATAGACTGATGAGACAGCTGCAAGTTATCAAGGAAGCTCTAAGGACAGGTTTCAATTTGTAAAAACTTGTAAATCTCCGTTCAGTTCAAAATTATGGCATTTGTCTGAGAACTTTTTGACTGACCCTCGTATTTTCTCAACTGTGCATTGTATTATTTACAAGTGATGATGGTAGCAAGATACGATATGGACATATAAAGCTTTAATTAACAGTAGCTAGCAGATCACAAAAAAAGTGAATGAACAACTGTTAACTTAGCGGGTTTTTCTCTGCTATTTCCATTCACTGGACTCAGTTTTTCGGTTATTTCCATCTCACTGGAGTGTTACGAAAGATCAATTAGAGCATCTCTCTATAAGCATGTCCGCATGTATGAGCTGCAGAAGTTTACAGCAGACCCTATCGCTGGTGACGAAGATTCGTGAGAATCCAGTCTAACTTTTTTGCCGCCTGCAAGCATGTTTTTCGCCGCTTAAGCGATTTAAGCGATTAAATCACTTAGGCGGCGAAAAACATGCATGCAGGCGGCGAAAAAGTTGGACTGGGGAGCCGCTTGTAATAAGAATGATTGCTTAACACAAGTTGCCATAATGTTGCCACAATATTTTCCCAATGTTGCCACAGTGTTGTCGCAATGTTGGTACAATGTTTTCACAATGTTGCCACAATGTTGTCACAATGTTCTCCCAATGCTTGCTGAACAAAAATACGTCAGCTTGGTACCCCTTTTCATGCGTAGCGCACATACTCGAGTCTCACAGGAAACACCTCCACTGGCCAGCTCTGTCTCTCCCTTTAACTGATGTACTTATTACTTCACAACATTTTGTGAATAATGATACTCTTTGGTATACGTGGGAGAAAAATAATATTATTAGCATTAAGGTGATGAATATCAAGTTAATAAGAAGTCTAAAGTTCCTCGGCTAAAATTGAAATTTATGGAAAATGCCCAATTGTTGCCCGAACTATCATGGTAGAGGGACGTTGAAAGTTCACTGGGTAAAATTATAAATCTTGAGAAGCACACAATTATTGCATACACCATTAAACTCTTTCAAAAGTCAGATGGATGTAATAATAATATGTTCGAGGTAACTTCCATTTGTTGTGCTTTTTTTCCAACTCTTCAGAGCAATACATTTTACTGGCGCATGCAAACTAGTAGATTCCAAAGATGAAAACAACACAATAATAACTGCCGCATCATTTATAGACTGGACGCTTGCTTAGCAGTCAAATTGAATGCAATTCCACCCCTTCGTTTTCTTGGGGAGAAGCAAAGTTCTCCTTTACTCTTTTTTGAGTTATTTGTTTTACTCGACATCGTCTTCACAGAATTTTATGCCCTTCCTTTGTGAAATGCACAACCCCTCATCTTGCCATCAAAGTGAGAAGATTAAAATGCGGAGAATCAAGTCTAATTTCTTTCAACTCTATGCATATTGCGCAACAATACGAGACAACTTTTATTCCACGTGATATGTAAATCTTTTCAAGTACTCTGACAGCGCTGGCTAGCAAAGAGAAGAAATGCTACTTTCAAGGCTGATGCAGCATTACTGGAGCCACACAACAGTGCAGCATTACTGGTGCCACACAACAATGCAGCATCACAGGAGCTACACAATACTCAAGCATTATTGGAGCCACTCAACAATGCAGCATTACTGGCGCCACACAACACTGCAGCATTACTGAAGCCACACAACAATGCAACATTACTGGAGCCACACAACAATGCAGCATTACTGGAGCCACACAACAAAGCAGCATTACTGGAGCCACACAACAATGCAGCATTACTGGAGCCACACAACACCCCGGCATTACTGGAGCCACACAACAATGCAGCATTACTGGAGCCACACAACACTGCAGCATTACTGGAGCCACACAACAATGCAGCATTACTGGAGCCACACAACACCCCGGCATTACTGGAGCCACACAACAATGCAGCATTACTTGAGCCACACAACACCCCAGCATTACTTGAGCCACACAACACCCCAGCATTACTGGAGCCACACAACTCTGCAGCATCACAGGAGCCACACTTCCTAATTACAATACTCACCTGTTCGTTTGTGACTGGTAGCAATCAAATTACTCCCGGCTGTACTATTACTGTTGTTATTTCTTCCTTTTCCCAAAATCTTTTGCATGTTCTCTCAGTTTGTTGTAGGTTACGTGAGGGGACAATTGCCGACGCTCTCTCTGTCGAAATAGTGTTTGTAGCATCTTGAATGTATTTGTGTTTGATGCTAATGATGTTACAGAGCTCATATGTCAGAATGTTTTAAAGAGCACTCTGCTTGCTCTTAGAACTGAGCCCACGGTTGTGCTCCGTTTCTGACTCCTTTCCACCTCTCGCCGTAGCCATGTAAACAAAGCGTTCGTTTAGCCTGTCTCGCTGTGCATTAACTAAACGTTATTTTGGTGTTATAGTGAGTCGTGATCACCCTAACTTTAACTTAACACTCTCACCTTCTGTTTAGGCCTTCTACAAACTATATAATACTACGCACTGGGACACAGTCTCGCCCTTTGTCATTTACTCACGTAGTGTTCAATAAATTAGTTTTCATCAACATTCTTCTGACACTGGGAAACTGATGCAGAGAAGGCGGATTTAAAACAAGGTCAGATCTTGTTTCAGTCGTCGAAGTATTGAGTACCCGCTAAATTAATATACAAGTATTGACCATCCTCTAAATCAGGGGTCTCCAAACTTTTCAATGAAAGAGCCACTGTATCTATTTACTCAAATTCAAGCGGGCCATAGGAATAAAAAATGAAAAAAATTAAATCAGAGATGACAGTCGTACGATAATTATTTTTTCGGGAAATCTGAAGGAAAGAACAGTAATCGATTTTGTAAATTTCGATGCCTAAACATGGTTAATTAGGTCGAAGTAAACCAGTTTTATTCTATGCTCTTTTCGTCTGAAATAAGTATTTTATTAGTTATAGCGGTAAATGACTCACCGCAATTTAGTGTTTGAAGCGGAATGAAATTCACCAATCGTGTGGTTGGCAACACTGTGATGGAGTCTCTCGCTTCCAGCGCTGAGGGAACATCATCTCTAAATAACTTTTGAAAGCCGCTTTTTGAACCCATCATTGAACTACAATTGTCACTGCCAAAACCGATTACGTTCTCTAGTGGAATGTTATTGTCGCTTAATAATGACTTCACAGATTTATATAATCCTTGAGCAGTTCCTTCTTCAACAACAGCACTATCAAAGAGTGCATCCATGACATCCTCCTTCTGTGTGTCAAAATACCTGACTACTATCGCTAACACTTGAGTCACGGAAATATCAGTACTTTCATCTATAAGGAGAGAAAACTTTTGCGCTCGGCATATCTCAGTTAACATGTTTTTTCATCATAAGCTGGACTATCTTGAATTACTTATGCGAGCTTAGTTCGTTTCATTGATAATTGGTCCGCAATTTTGCTTTCAGGAAATATTGCTTTGCAAACCGGAAGAAGATGATCAAAATTGGCAAAAGGAACATTATGTTCGGCGAAATATGCGGCAAGTCGAAACTCGGTCTTCGCCACCTGTTCGCTCGTCGTTTCTTTTTTCTTCGTGATAAATGAAGCAATGCTGGTACTTGCCTTTGCTGCCTCAAAAGATTTTTCATGCTTCTCAGTATTTCTGTGTCTGATCAGCATAGATTTATTGGCATTCTTGAGAATGACGTTGCAACATACACAAAAACTTGAATCATCGTTTCCATCCACTTTTAACCAATCTTTAAACTCAGTTCGTTTAACCACTCGGCTTTGAAGTTTTGAACGTACCACTTTTCTTTTTATGCTTGCACTATTTTCTTCAATCATTATGGAGACGCACTTGGTATCGTCCTTCAAAACTTAAGTTTGTTACAGAAGACTATCAGCACGGAATCACTTTCCGGTACAACGGCAAGTAAAGAACTACTCGTGCGACAGCAGCCGCCAGGCGGCCGGTCATCAACTCGACAGCTACTAGATCAGTCGAGCTTAAAACTTGTTCGTTAGCAGTATCAAACAAAAGCTGAACGCTCTAGCCGCAGATGCAACAGGAATATATTAGCAACTAATGCATCCAATTTCAATTAAACGAATTTGATAATTTAATACCATAATTTCATTGCACCAATCGCCGGAAAAAGTAATTATGTATAAAAACCTTAAATTTGTGACTTCTGCATAGAAAACCCCAGATTTTTGCCAATTTTCGGAGAAAAACCCCAAAACCCTAGGCCACAGCTAAAAACCCAAGATCTGGGGTTAAAACCCAAGCTTTGGCAGCCCTGCTTCAGAGCAGGTCCTCCACGCTCACCAATCTTTGTACCCTAGGCTGGCATATATTTTACTCTAGAATGCTCCTTGATTACCCTAGATGTTATATATGAGGGCAATATAATGATTACCGTTTAGACTTTAATAATGTTATTGGCTTTGACCCTACTTAGGTCACACTGACAGCTTTTTTAATGTTTCTGGGGCTTAGTTAATTTATAAATGAATGATCTGAAGACCCTGATTATGGAAATGCACAAAAAATTGCATCTCCCCTGCAAAATGACATAAAATTTTTCCAAATGTGGACCGCTAAACAACTCAAACAATACACGAAGCACTGTGCTCCACAAAATTGGAGTCCAGGTTGACATAACTAGTGTTCAGAATACATAAATAATATTCGTTATAGAAACCAAACAACAAAATTTGGATGAAAAATGCAGACCTATGAAATATTTTTCCCCTCTCGTTGCATTGAGTTTTTCGATCAATCAAAAACAAATGAAAAATGAATGAATTTTACATGCGTTGCGGACATCACCTACTCTGTAGTCGATCAAATTTTTTAATTTCAGTTTTACATTTTTATTGCAACTAGGTGCGCAAAAATGCGTACAAATATGTAAAATGTAGTTCTGAACGCATTTGCTTTTATAAAAATTTGCGATTTTCGCTATAGAAAAAAGTTATCGCTCACATATGAAAAAAATGTATAGGGTTGCGCAAAACCCTACTCCTACAATTTTCAACGTAGTAGCGTGATGTTATTCTCATTCGACGCGGAAAAACTGTTAGAACAGCGTAACGAAAGAAATTTTTGAATTTCAAGTTTAAAAAAATTATTGCTATATATGTTCAAAAAATTTTTCTTCCTCAAAACATCCTAGTTTTATACAATAAAAATCTAATTTATTATTTAAATATAATTCAGCTTCGCTACGCTCTTTCCACTATCGTATCGCATCAAATGAGAAAAACATCATTCTTCTACGTTGAAAATTCTAGAAGGTGTAGGGTTTTGCTCACATGTTATGTATACATGTATATGCGCGAACATGTATATGTTCGCACGATAAACTTTTTTCTATTGCGAAAATCGAAAATTTTATCCAAGCAAATGTGTTAAGACTTCAATTTCATGCATTGCTTTACATTATCGTTTACCTAGTTACGATGGAAATGCAAAAACTGAAACTAAAATAATTCTAGGATTTTTCTGGGGAAGACCAATTTTTTGACGAATTTAACAATTAGTTTTTCCTAATTTGAAATTCAAAAATATCCTTTAAGCTGTTCCAACAGTCGTTCCACGTCGAATGAGAGTAAAATCACGCTTTTACGCTGGAAATTGTAGGAGTCGGGTTTTGCGCAACCCTATATATTTTTTTATGTTCGCGTAATAACTTTTTTATTGTGTAAAAATCGAAAATTTTATAGAAGCAAATGTGTTTGAAATTCAATTTTACAAATCCATGTGCATTTTGACTCCCCTAGTTGCAATAGAAATGCAAAAAGTGAAATTTAAGGAGTTCGGTAAATTTTATTGTAGGAGGTCCCCTTACGTTAAGTATAACATTAGATCAATCCATTAAAAAGAAAGACTAATTTAATGCAAACTATTAATAATCTGCTGGAAGCTATACTACTAACTAAAAAATTAGGTTCTAGGAGCACATAATACAAAACTACAATTTGTATCATAATAATCTTTTTACCAATTTCGTCCCTATTGAAGCATATATGAAGGCCGATTATTCTTAGAAGATGAAATTCTCTGTTGACGAAACCATTGATATTTGCAGTAATTCTGTTTTCAGATCAGTCCTCTTGAGTCATGGGTTTAAACTATGTGCGCAAAATTCCTTTTTTTATTTCCATTGGACGGATGTATACTCTGATTGGAGGGCTAAGGATGGGCCTCCCATTAGGACCTACTTTCTCCAACTTTTTCATGTGCCACAATGATCAGAAGCTTAAATCAGTGCCCGACTTCATTCAAACCCAATAGACGCTACATTGACTATTCTTTCGTCCTTTTCAAAAACCAATTTGATGCCCATTCTTTTCTTCAATATTTCAATTCCAGACATCCCAATCTAAAATTCACTTTAGATCTGGAAACAGATTATCTTTTCAATTATTTTAATATCAATGTTCACCGACCCGATAATAAATTCATAACCTCAGTCTACATGAAGCTGATATTCTCCGCGTTAGGTTCAAATTACTTTAGCTTTTGTTGGAAGTGATTTAAACTTAATAGCATTTTAATCCTTATAACTCGCACCTTTAGCATTTGTTCAAACTACACTGACATTCGCAAAGTATTTTTTTTTCAGTCTTATTTTACAACCAATGGTAATCCGCACAAAATTATTTCTCGTGCAACTAACCTCCTGAATGGTAACTTAATTTCGAAATATCATGTTCAAGCTCTGAACTATAGTTACTGCGTAATATCATATTTTGAATATCAACCGGAAAAGTTGAAAAAAGACCTTTCAAAGCTTCTGACTAATTTTTTCCCGATATTTCCTTTCGTATTATTTTAGTTAACAAACTCAGTTTTTAATAATTTTTTAGGTTTAAAGATGTACTCCCGACCGGCATGCGATCTTCCCTCGTAAATAATTTTAGTTGTGCGCATTGCGCATCGCAGTATGTGGGTTCTACCCACCGAGCGCTTTACGTCAGGGCTACTGAACATTCAGGTGGAAGTCATCGTACTTACTTACTTCTCCTACTTATTCTAGTATGAGACAACATTGTAACAATGGTTGCTGTGAACAGATTATTGATATTAGTAAATTTTAAATACTTGTACCGCCAACTTAGAGTTTTGTATTTTAAAGACATTTTTTATTTATAAACTCAAATCTTCTCTCAACGTCAATGTATTCATTTATTTTTGTTGTAGATTTGCTTCACGGAAGAGATTTTCCATATTAATTAAAAGCGCTAACACGCTTTCCGTATTTTACGTTTCTAAGGTATTGGCATTGCTGAAGGTTTAGCACGCGTGGTTTTACTTTTTACCTCAATAATATAGTTCATTAGATAGTACAGATTAGTTATTAATTGGAATATTAGATGCAGTGAAGCCATATTTATTTAAGGCGTATGCATCAAACTAAGCACGGTTTCATTCATCTAACTGGTTCTTTTTGAAGTTTTGGTCAAGTGTAATTGGTAGAAGAAACGTTCACCGAAAGCATTTGAAAATAGGAGGAACAACAAGCTTGAAATTATGATTTTACGATTCAGATAAAGTGGTAGCCGACTGGCATTTTTACGGCTAAACACTGTTTCTCACTAATTAACGGCTTACATGTCTTGTGTCAATTGTTCATCCAAGGAATGTTTTCGTCATCCTTCCCCAAGGCATTTCTTTTCGAAAAACTTTTTCGAATTCATACTTTTTCCAAAAATACATTTTTTTCATGAGTTCAATAAACTAGATTCGATGTGTCGACTTTACCCTAGGTTTTGTATTTTTTACCATTACCCTAGACTGTACCCTAGGAGGGGTTGGATTACCCTAAACTAGGGTATTACCCTAAAAGTGGAAGCGCTGCTTCAGAGCATGAATTTTAGGCTGCTTCAAGGTGATCCCCAGCCAGCACCGCCGTTGCGGGTTGCCGCATGCTCATATCGTTAAAAGTGGCTAGAGTACAAAACTTATTCCAAAGTAAACTTACCTTTCTTTCTCAAAAAATGTTTTATGAATACTTTAGTTGAGGTGAAGTTTCCAAAAGAAGTTACGCACTTACGAGGCCTGTCGAAAAAGTATCCGACCTTTGGCCAGAAAAAATACTTCAACAACCTGACGGGGTTGGGACCCTAATCCCCTTCAAAGTAGGCTCCTTGTGCTTCCACACACTTAGCCCACCGATCCTTCCACTGCCGGAAACACCTCTGGAAGTCTTCTTTTGGAATGGTGTTCAGCTCTGTCGTCGCGTTCCGCATTATCTCTTCTCTACTCTCAAAACGGGATCCTTTCAGTGGTGTCTTCAATTTTGGAAACAACCAGAAGTCGCAAGGAGCCAGGTCTGGAGAGTAGGGAGGTTGGCGAACGGTCGTAATTCCATGTTTGGCCAAGAAATTGCGGATCAAATGGGATGAATGTGCGGGCGCGTTGTCGTGATGCAAGTGCCAGTTGTTCGCAGTCCACATGTCTGGTCAAAATGGCATGTGCAGAATCTTTACTCACTCCAACCTCTTGGGCAATCTCCCGCACGGTCAAACGACGATCTGCCATCACCAAATTTCGCACCCTCTCAACAACAGCTGCACTCCGAGAAGTTTTGGGCCTGCCACAACGCTGCTCACTCTCCGCTGATGTGCGGCCATCTTTGAATCGGTTGAACCACTCCTTAATTTGTGTTACACCCATAGCATCTTCCCCAAACACCTGCTGAATCTTACGAATTGTTTCAATTTGAGAATCACCAAGCTTTTGACAAAATTTGATGCAGTGTCTTTGCTCAATTCGTTCAGTCATCTTGCAAGAAAACTAAATCCGACAAACACTTAGAACAGCACCTTACTTGGCGACCCCCAGCTAGTGAGTGGCCCAAGTGAATGCGGTGAAAAAAGTCAAGCATGCGCATTAAGATTCCTCCTTCCACCGTGCACAGTGGCGCCGCCTTAGAATCACTACTTTGCGCGGGAAAAATTAAGGTCGTATACTTTTTCGACAGGCCTCGTACAACGCTAAAATGCTTCAAACCGAGAAGTGTTAATGGAGCAGAAGCAGGGAACGAACTGCTTAACCAAGGGTTGAAATGCTAATCGAGGGATTTAACTTCTGTACGCTATAAAATCAATTTGTTCGACTTAATAAAGCCTGCAACACTGAAATTTATGATGAAAAGTTGCGCTAATTGTTGCTCAATGAGGTCTACCAGCAAATGAATCCTATAAAGACTGAGAACCCGGCCACTGTTCAGACAAGAGGACGTAACGCAACGTGTTTCATAAAAAGGTACGTTCAGGCTTGGTAAACAGGTACGTTCATGGTTAGCTTGGTGCAACAAGATCTCATGTTGTTTTACATCCCCCTTCCCCTCATTAATCTCCCAAGGTTAGAATAATGTCGACAAGAACTATTTATTGAACATTAGATTTCTCAATGAATATGGCAGAGACAATATCCCAATGCGTGGTCTTGAAAGTTCGTAAAGTACTAGAAAGAGGGAGAGAGAACGTCAGCAACTGTCCCCTCACGTTACCAACAACAAACAAAGAGGACACTAATAATTGTAAGCGAATTTAATCATATACAAAATGTGAATATACGAAGCGTGAGGACATGACATGTTACATTTATATGACCTATACGCGCTCAAGTTTATAGCAGCATACACACCTCTGAAGGGCGTTCCGACGTAGCACGGGAGGATGAGATAACAGGGAATGCTACCATGGGATTGAGCTTAGCTTCGCCGATTCACTGACTACAACGTCAGGCTCACGCAAACTGCCCCTACATATCCTCTCCTCTTAGGTGAAGTTCTTCAAAAAACACGGATAGCGCAAAACCCCGTCTGTCAGGAAGTTTTCCCTGCTCTCAATATACTCTATATTTAAGGAATAAAGCGGAACCAGCTCACGATAGAAATTCTTTAAGTCTAAAATAAACACATGTCCCTTGGAACTATTTTCTTGAAAATTCCTTGTGGCATTTATCTTTTCTGGAGCTCCGGAAACTTTATTGCCACCAGTAGAACACCTAAGAATTTTACTCGACAAACAAATTGTCAACAAAACTCGTACCGAAAGAACTACAATCACTCAACACTTCATTAATAACACGATTACATAATCCACTAGTTAATGTAAAACCATACGAAATAGTATTAAATTCATATGACTGAAGTCCAACACAAATGAAGTTTCTTTAGTTTAATTTTCTGGCGATGGAATCTGTAAAAAGGTTTTCGTCAATAATAATGTTGAAGGGTTTTGATAAAATCTTGAAACACGGATACGAGTTCTTTACTGCTCCTCTCTTCGCATGCCATCTACGACCGAAAGATTAATTTAGGCTTTTACCTTTACGTATAAGTCAACTGAAATTGCAAAACCACCGAAACATTTCACGAAATCGTCCCAATTTTTCAACTCTTTTCGTCCGATTCGTTTGAAAATTGGCCAGTATATGTATTTTTTGAAAGTAAACCTTTTTTACTCATGTCACTTTTTCGATTTAGGGCTTAGTTTTATATGAAAAATTAGTTTTTTGGTACATTTTTATGTATATTTCAAGACGTATCTCCTCATTGAGTTTTGATGCTAGAACAAAACCAAAGACAGTTTTAGAATCCTTGAAACATTTCTGACAAAACCAAACAGTAAAATTTTTTATCATTTTGAAAAAAAAATTTGTGGTAGGAGATATTTTATGATTATATGACAAAAAATTATTGTTGGGTTTAGAGTTGTATAATTTTTTTTTTTTTCATCTCAAATTTGAAAAAAGCCTATTTGATTTTGTTAGAAATGTTCCAAGGATTCTAAAACTGTCTTTGATTTTGTTCTGGCATCAAAACTCAATGAGGAGACACGTTTTGAATGTGGAAAGTTAGAAGTTTTGGGTAAAGGCAACAAAATTTTTTGTTGAAGTGTAATATAATGGACAATTTATGTAATTTAATGCTTTTTTCATTTTTATTTCGATAATTTACATGCATAACTTCATATTCACACTGTGAATTGTGATTTCCAACAAAAAAAAAAGAATAAAAAATTATTATTTTTTTTCATTTATGAAATTTTTTATTTTCAGTCTGTTTCTTATGAAATTCGATAATAATATGTAAATTTTGAAAAGAAACACAACTTCTCCTATTCATTTTTTTTATTCAGGCCTTAGTTTTTGATAAAAATGGGACATATTGTTTTTTTAGTTCATTTTTAAGGATATTTCAAACCGTATCTCCTGATTGAATTTTTATGCTAGAACAAAAATAAAGACAGTTTTAGAATCCTTGAAATCTTTCTAACAGAAGTAAGTTTTTAAATTATCCAGTTCCTGTTTTGTTTTCTTTTTATATGGGGTTGAAATAGAGTCGAAAATTCAAAATTTTTATCCCCTTTCTTTTCCCCCCTGGGGGGGAAGGGAACTATTGTCCGTAGCGCCATAAAATTTTAGGACCGAATAGTCCACCACCTAAGGGTCCTTTTCGAACAATAAAACAAAAAAAGCTCACCGGACCGACTGGGGCCTGGCACGATCTCCTTAAATTAGGCACGAAGATAGTTCATTAACTCCTTAAACGTCTAATAATTATCGTCCCAATACCGTTGCGGCGGTAGGCCGTTGTGGCGCTCTGCAAACTTGTATACAATTATTACTATTTATGAGATTTCACGTTCCATAATTAAGTGTTTGGCTGTTAGTATTGAGTTTTACACAACTCGCACACCGGTGCAATACCGGGTACTTCATTGTTCATCAGGTAGCCATGCGAAAAGAAGGGATGTCCTATTCTGCGTCTGTTAACTATTATCTCCTCTCGATCTGCGTGTTATTTTACCAAAGTCCAACCCGTTCCTGGCGATAAGTTGTATTTCCCTTAACTTGTCTCTGCAGTTACCACGTAGTTTTCCACTGGTTGATCATGGCTGGTCGTATTAAGGGTTTCCAATCCCAGGTTCTTTCAGTAATTTGATGCATCGTAATTCAACACTTTTTTCCCGTGGTATCATGTGGAGAAAATCTTCAGTAAACACATAGACGTCATTCCATTGCAAGTTAAACTTAGGATATTCTTTAAACTGCATTCCTCTTCAGAATTCATGTGAATAAATAAGCTCATTCAAATCTTTCTGATGAAATATAGGTGCATTTACGATAGAATACGCCACGCACCTTACCAAAAGCACATTCAAAATAATTTATCATTTTCCACGCATTCGAATTAGGGGCGCCAGAGGGTGAATTTTTCTGTTTATAAGAAACACAAATTAATTTTTCCAAAGAAGGAATTTGCCCAAGTATAGGTTGAGAAAAACAAGTGTATATCATTGAAACTTTTATCGAATAAACATATAATGGAACAGCTCATTTTAGGCCGCCTGGGTTCAGCGCTTCAACAGGCAATTAACACAGAATGTCGCCGCGCCACGGAATGAATACGAAGCAAATTACTTACATACGTGGCGAAATGAAATCACGCACAAAAAGAAAACACTGAATTAAAACAGTTCAATTACCCGGAGAATAAATACAAATTTAGAAAATAATAAAATTATGCAGCATTTCACGATTTCAAAGTTGACGCCTCAAATATTCATCATCGTGAAAAAACTAAGTACAACAAGAAAACACTGAATTAAGTTAGTTTGAGTACCTAGAGATCTAGTACACATTTAGAACATTATAGAGCCATGGAACATTTCCTGAATTCAAACATGACGCCACAAACATCATTCATGAATAAATTCGGTGTTATAAAAATTGGAATCCAAAACCAGCAACTCTGCCGGTACTCGTTAGCGACGGCACCACACAACACACAAGGAAGGGCAGCAGCAGCTGGGTAATGAGACACGTCATCGCATGCAGGCCGACTGGCCCATCGCTGGGTGTTGGGATTTGGAAGTTTTGAAAATAAATAATCATCTGTAACAAAACACGTTGATGAAATTACATTACATAATTTTTATGGATTAAAGAAGGACTTAATAGTTTTTACAGCGAAGGATCAGCCTAAATAGATACAAGCCCCAAAAGTCTAGCGTTTTTAACGCTAGTCGTACTAGCAATGGTTTTGTTAAGAAAATTTAATAGCGCTGTAAATAATGTGAGCTAAAATGAAAATGACTATACTATGAACATCTCATAGCGCTTGAATTGCAACCTAAAATAACAATGATTATACAATGAACATCTTATAGCGTTTCAAGCACTAGCCGAACTATAATTGGTTACACTACGATAGGTTATACTAATGATTATACTATGCACATTTGATAGCGTTTCGAACACTAGCCAAACTACCGATGTTTACACCATGAAAATCTGATAATAATATCACTATATTTGAAGCTCACAAGCGTGAGTTCGTCCCTCTACAAAACTATAAGACTAGTTCCGTTACACAGACACACGATTCCGTCACAATGAAAATCTTATACGATTAGATCCGCATCACAGATCAGCTACTCGCATTCTTGGTGCGCGGAGATGCATGAAGTGAGACTGCTCCTTCTCTTCGTCGGGGAGCAGATTTAACTAACAAATTTATAGCTCAATCTTAAAAATGAAGTCTGAATTTTAGACTTCTCGAGTTGGTTAGTAATAATGTTACTAATCGCGCGTATCGCTGGTTTTCTTAATATGAAATACTTGCAAGCAGTTATTTATATTATTAGGCTCGTAGTACAGACACGCAATGCCACTAGCAGGCATGTTAAAGGTATTTACTTCAGTTGTTGCTAACAGTCAACAAATAATTTTTTTAGTTCCAGTATAACTGTTCGGAAAGTCTTCTAATTTCACCTTTATCTTAACGAGACGGTTAATTAAGGCGTACGAAGATATATGCATGAACTCAACAGCAAGTCGAGCATGCTGTCACAGAGAGCTCTGTTGGGTTCGCGACTGTTCTCGTTCTGTACAAAGATTGCTATAGGTACACAGCCCGTCTTTCCTGCCATTCTTGGTACCGTTTGTACAAGTGGTGATAGTTTTTGTCAAAATAACCATCAGGAGACTGTGTCAGGAGCAGCTGTTACAATATTTGAGGAAGACTATGACCCGCAAGTCTCAATTGAGAAGAGCCAGCTCCCTCGGCAGCTCGTCTGTGATGCGCAGGCACTTGCAAGTGGCCCTGAGAAGAAGAAGGAAGTCGGTAAGCCCTGAGGGACCCCACACTAATAAAACTATTGCGTTAATTTTCAATCCGAAATGAATGCAATGTGCATTAACTGGGCACACCATATTTCGGACAAGCACTTGCATGACGATGTCACTTGGACACCAAACGCGTAATACACGAAACAAGCATTTAGCGGTTTTAAATTTTAATAAATCCAGTAGATGTGTTACCTTTTCACTGCTTTGAATAATAATAATATCATGTCTCTATGGCACCGTATCACTGATTCCAAATCGTAATAATATGTACGTATCATAACGTATAAAACAAAACAACATTGCAATTTCAATACTTCTCTTTAGCTTTCAACCCTTCGAAAGAGTGTGCAGTATCATGGATACCGAATATCTAAGTGTAACATTGAATGATGGCCTACACATGCATTTATATGGTTGATATTTTATCGGGGTAAAGCGGCCCATAGACGATCAATTTTATTGTCAATATAATGGTCAATAATGAATATTGATAATTTAATTGATAGTCTATGGGCTTGATTGACGACCGTCAATTAATTAACTTTGTGAGCAACAAAAAATCTCATCAATAAATTGAGTCAATGATATTGACAATATACGTCAATAAATTGATCGTCTATGCCCGCTTTAGTTCGGCTAGGATATGTTGGGTTAGCATAGGTTAGATAATGTTGAGGGAATTTTTACACGGATCCACCTTGGAATTTCTAGAGTCCTGCTACTACCCAACAACACCCATGGGTAATTTGTTTTGAGTCCGCTTCTTCCATTTCTCTGTCATGCTCATAAGAATAGCCACAATGACCGTATCTTTGATACGAGTTTCATAAGTGCGCAAGTGCAATAATTTTTTATTACGGGTACTGTTAGGATAGATATTCACGTCATCCACGTCTGAATAGTTTTTACGAGAAAGGTATTGCATCCCGTCATTTTTGGCGGGCCGTGCACACTAGTAATAGAATAATATTGTGTCACAGATACGTGAAGTCGGTGAATACATTTTTCGAGGGCACACAAAGCCGAGCGATGATACCATTCGATGATAACAACTTCATAAGAAACCGAATTATTTTCATGCGTTTTATCATTTTCTATCCTTATTTTTAGGAATTTTGAAGTGTGTTCTAGAATATTCAGGAATTATTTTCCTGCTTATTTTTATTATTGGAAGAAGGAGTGTACAAGTGATATTGTTCAGAGATTGCCATTGATTGATATCGATTGGATGATGTTTTTGATCAAGTGAATACTTTTTAAAGGTATGAATTTTAATGGTAATGACCACGCCAAGTGCGTATATCCAAGTGGTTAAGCCAATGCTGCAAGACTATCAGGACAAATTGCTGAAGTATCTATTGGGAATTTTACAATTTTATAAAATTACAGTTTTAGATTAAACTGTCCAATGATTGAAGCACAGGGAGTAATAATAAAGTTATTCATTCTTTGTGAACAGGTACATTTAATAGAGCGGATTGCGACACCCAAAATGAAAACTATTGAAACCAATAACATGGAGCACGACACTTTAAGGGCACACCATTGCACCCAATAACACAGGTTATATCAAGATCACTTATAGAAATATTAAATAAAGCTTATACTTACCACTTCCTTGTGTCATGCCCGTATCTCTTCCAGTGTGTGGGGCCAGTGTGCGAGGTTCTGACGCCCAGCCTCTGCAGGGCTGCCACCGTCCGGTCCAGCTCCCCCACGCTCAGGTAGCATGACTTCAAAAGTAAATTCTCAAACCTGTTTGAGGAGCATAAATGTTGGCAAAATACCACTGTAACTTTGGTCTATCCTGGAAGCATAAATGTCAGCACAATTCCAGGGTAACTTTGGTCTGATCTGATCGCAGAGAAAGCCTATGTATCTGAAACCCCATTAGTATATCTGAAACCCCATCAAATGCGTCAGTCTACGGCATTTTTTTTTGAAAACTACGCCATTTGAAAACGCAGTTCTGAACGTGAGACCAGGGACCTGATTTTCAAACACTTCACATCGTCATACTCACGGCGGTACAGCAGGCAGCAAAAGTTAACCTGTCGACGTAACTACCATATGTGCTGCTTTTCCAATTTAAAATCCTAAAGTTGAGTAATTCCTAATGAGATATAAGGTCACAGTCTCTGGTAATTTCATACGTATACCCGACACTCGATGTTCAAATATAACTCGGTAAAAAGTTTTAATTTAATAAACTTTTGCCAGACACACAGAACACCCTCTACCGCCACAGCAACGTAAAATATTTGAAAATCGTGTCCCTGATTACATTCATGCTTGGCCCCACACCGCGTAACACACAGGTTACCTACAAGTACTGCTGCTCACCGTGTACTACACAGCTTAACTACAAGTACTGCTGCACACCGTGTACTACACAGGTTACCTACAAGTACTACTGCACACCGTATACAACACAGGTTACCTAAAAGTACTGCTGCACACCGTGAACTACACAGGTTACCTACAAGTACTGCTGTACACCGTCTACTACACAGGTTACCTACAAGTACTGCTGTACACCGTGAACTACACAGGTTACCTACAAGTACTGCTGTACACCGTGTACTACACAGGTTACCTACAAGTACTGCTGCACACCGTGTACTACACAGGTTACCTACAAGTACTGCTGCACACCGTGTACTACACAGGTTACCTACAAGTACTGCTGTACACCGTGTACTACACAGGCTACCTACAAGTACTGCTGCACACCGTGTACTACACAGGTTACCTACAAGTACTGCTGCACACCGTGTACTACACAGGTTACCTACAAGTACTGCTGCACACCGTGTACTACACAGGTTACCTACAAGTACTGCTGCACACCGTGTACTACACAGGTTACCTACAAGTACTGCTGCACACCGTGTATTACACAGGTTACCTACAAGTACTGCTTCACACCGTGTACTACACAGGTTACCCACAAGATCTGCTGCACACCGTGTATTACACAGGTTACCTACAAGTACTGCTGTACACCGTGTACTACACAGGTTACCCACAAGTACTGCTGTACACCGTGTACTACACAGGTTACCTACAAGTATTGCTGCACACCGTGTACTACACAGGTTACCTACAAGTACTGCTGCACACCGTGGACTACACAGCTTAACTACAAGTACTGCTGCACACCGTGTACTACACAGGTTACCTTCAAGTACTGCTGTACACCGTGTACTACACAGGTTACCTACAAGTACTGCTGAACACCGTGTACTACACAGGTTACCTACAAGTACTGCTGCACACCGTGTACTACACAGGTTACCTACAAGTACTGCTGCACACCGTGTACTACACAGGTTACCTACAAGTGCTGCTGCACACCGTGTACTACACAAGTTACCTACAAGTACTGCTACACACCGTGTACTACACAGGTTACCTACAAGTACTGCTGTACACCGTGTACTACACAGGTTACCTACAAGTATTGCTGCACACCTTGTACCACACAGGTTACCTACATGTACTGCTGTACACCGTGGACTATACAGGTTACCTACAAGTGCTGCTGCGCACCGTGTACTACACAGGTTACCTACAAGTGCTGCTGCACACCGTGTACTACACAGATTACCTAGAAGGGCCTCTGCACACCGTGTACTACACAGGTTACCTACAAGTACTGCTGCACCGTGTACTACACAGGTTACCTACAAGTACTGCTGCACACCGTGTACTACACTGGTTACCTACAAGTGCTGCTGCACACCGTGTACTACACAGGTTACCTACAAGTACTGCTGCACACCGTTTACTACACAGGTTACCTACAAGTACTGCTGCACACCGTGTACTACACAGAATGTCACCTTTCAAGCACAGCCCCACAACTTTTACTGCTAACATGCTAACAAACTGGTGACATCGTGCCTCCTTCAGATCAGACTGCCGAGATCGTGCCTCCTTCTGCTCAAACTGCCGACATCGTGCCTCCTTCTGATCAGACTGCCGACATCGTGCCTCCTTCTGATCAAACTGCCGACATCGTGCCTCCTTCTGATCAGACTGCCGACATCGTGCCTCCTTCTGATCAAACTACCGACATCGTGCCTCCTTCTGATCAAACTGCCGACATCGTGCCTCCTTCTGATCAAACTGCCGACATCGTGCCTCCTTCTGATCAAACTGCCGACATCGTGCCTCCTTCTGATCAAACTGCCGACATCGTGCCTCCTTCTGATCAAACTGCCGACATCGTGCCTCCTTCTGATCAAACTACCGACATCGTGCCTCCTTCTGATCAAACTGCCGACATCGTGCCTCCTTCTGATCAAACTGCCGACATCGTGCCTCCTTCTGATCAGACTGCCGACATCGTGCCTCCTTCTGATCAAACTACCGACATCGTGCCTCCTTCTGATCAAACTGCCGACATCGTGCCTCCTTCTGATCAAACTGCCGACATCGTGTCCCCTTCTGATCAAACTGCCGACATCGTGCCTCCTTCTGATCAAACTACCGACATCGTGCCTCCTTCTGATCAAACTGCCGACATCGTGCCTCCTTCTGATCAAACTGCCGACATCGTGCCTCCTTCTGATCAAACTGCCGACATCGTGCCTCCTTCTGATCAAACTACCGACATCGTGCCTCCTTCTGATCAAACTGCCGACATCGTGCCTCCTTCTGATCAAACTGCCGACATCGTGCCTCCTTCTGATCAAACTGCCGACATCGTGCCTCCTTCTGATCAAACTGCCGACATCGTGCCTCCTTCTGATCAAACTGCCGACATCGTGCCTCCTTCTGATCAAACTACCGACATCGTGCCTCCTTCTGATCAAACTGCCGACATCGTGCCTCCTTCTGATCAAACTGCCGACATCGTGCCTCCTTCTGATCAGACTGCCGACATCGTGCCTCCTTCTGATCAAACTACCGACATCGTGCCTCCTTCTGATCAAACTGCCGACATCGTGCCTCCTTCTGATCAAACTGCCGACATCGTGTCCCCTTCTGATCAAACTGCCGACATCGTGCCTCCTTCTGATCAAACTACCGACATCGTGCCTCCTTCTGATCAAACTGCCGACATCGTGCCTCCTTCTGATCAAACTGCCGACATCGTGCCTCCTTCTGATCAAACTGCCGACATCGTGCCTCCTTCTGATCAAACTGCCGACATCGTGCCTCCTTCTGATCAAACTGCCGACATCGTGCCTCCTTCTGATCAGACTGCCGACATCGTGCCTCCTTCTGATCAAACTGACGACATCGTGCCTCCTTCTGATCAGACTGCCGACATCGTGCCTCCTTCTGATCAAACTGCCGACATCGTGCCTCCTTCTGATCAGACTGCCGACATCGTGCCTCCGTCTGATCAAACTGACGACATCGTGCCTCCTTCTGATCAGACTGCCGACATCGTGCCTCCTTCTGATCAAACTACCGACATCGTGCCTCCTTCTGATCAGACTGCCGACATCGTGCCTCCTTCTGATCAAACTGCCGACATCGTGCCTCCTTCAGATCAAACTGCCGACATCGTGCTTCCTTCTGATCAGACTGCCGACATCGTGCCTCCTTCTGATCAGACTGCCGACATCGTGCCTCCTTCTGATCAAACTGCCGACATCGTGCCTCCTTCAGATCAAACTACCGACATCGTGCCTCCTTCTGATCAAACTGCCGACATCGTGCCTCCTTCTGATCAAACTGCCGACATCGTGCCTCCTTCTGATCAAACTACCGACATCGTGCCTCCTTCTGATCAAACTGACGACATCGTGCCTCCTTCTGATCAAACTGCCGACATCGTGCCTCCTTCAGATCAAACTACCGACATCGTGCCTCCTTCTGATCAAACTGCCGACATCGTGCCTCCTTCTGATCAAACTGCCGACATCGTGCCTCCTTCTGATCAAACTGACGACATCGTGCCTCCTTCTGATCAAACCGCCGACATCGTGCCTCCTTCTGATCAAACTACCGACATCGTGCCTCCTTCTGATCAAACTGCCGACATCGTGCCTCCTTCAGATCAAACTGACGACATCGTGCCTCCTTCTGATCAGACTGCTGACATCGTGCCTCCTTCTGATCAAACTGCCGACATCGTGCCTCCTTCTGATCAGACTGCTGACATCGTGCCTCCTTCTGATCAAACTGCCGACATCGTGCCTCCTTCTGATCAAACTGCCGACATCGTGCCTCCTTCTGATCAAACTGCCGACATCGTGCCTCCTTCTGATCAGACTGCTGACATCGTGCCTCCTTCTGATCAAACTGCCGACATCGTGCCTCCTTCTGATCAAACTACCGACATCGTGCCTCCTTCTGATCAGACTGCCGACATCGTGCCTCCTTCTGATCAAACTACCGACATCGTGCCTCCTTCTGATCAAACTGCCGACATCGTGCCTCCTTCAGATCAAACTGACGACATCGTGCCTCCTTCTGATCAGACTGCCGACATCGTGCCTCCTTCTGATCAGACTGCCGACATCGTGCCTCCTTCTGATCAGACTGCCGACATCGTGCCTCCTTCTGATCAGACTGCCGACATCGTGCCTCCTTCTGATCAGACTGCCGACATCGTGCCTCCTTCTGATCAAACTACCGACATCGTGCCTCCTTCTGATCAAACTACCGACATCGTGCCTCCTTCTGATCAAACTGCCGACATCGTGCCTCCTTCAGATCAAACTGACGACATCGTGCCTCCTTCTGATCAGACTGCTGACATCGTGCCTCCTTCTGATCAAACTGCCGACATCGTGCCTCCTTCTGATCAGACTGCTGACATCGTGCCTCCTTCTGATCAAACTGCCGACATCGTGCCTCCTTCTGATCAAACTGCCGACATCGTGCCTCCTTCTGATCAAACTGCCGACATCGTGCCTCCTTCTGATCAGACTGCTGACATCGTGCCTCCTTCTGATCAAACTGCCGACATCGTGCCTCCTTCTGATCAAACTACCGACATCGTGCCTCCTTCTGATCAGACTGCCGACATCGTGCCTCCTTCTGATCAAACTACCGACATCGTGCCTCCTTCTGATCAAACTGCCGACATCGTGCCTCCTTCAGATCAAACTGACGACATCGTGCCTCCTTCTGATCAGACTGCCGACATCGTGCCTCCTTCTGATCAGACTGCCGACATCGTGCCTCCGTCTGATCAAACTGCCGACATCGTGCCTCCTTCTGATCAAACTGCCGACATCGTGCCTCCTTCAGATCAAACTGCCGACATCGTGCCTCCTTCTGATCAGACTGCTGACATCGTGCCTCCTTCTGATCAGACTGCCGACATCGTGCCTCCTTCTGATCAAACTACCGACATCGTGCCTCCTTCTGATCAAACTGCCGACATCGTGCCTCCTTCAGATCAAACTGACGACATCGTGCCTCCTTCTGATCAGACTGCCGACATCGTGCCTCCTTCTGATCAAACTACCGACATCGTGCCTCCTTCTGATTAAACTGCCGACATCGTGCCTCCTTCAGATCAAACTACCGACATCGTGCCTCCTTCAGATCAAACTACCGACATCGTGCCTCCTTCTGATCAAACTGACGACATCGTGCCTCCTTCTGATCAAACTGCCGACATCGTGCCTCCTTCAGATCAAACTACCGACATCGTGCCTCCTTCTGATCAAACTGCCGACATCGTGCCTCCTTCTGATCAAACTGCCGACATCGTGCCTCCTTCTGATCAAACTGACGACATCGTGCCTCCTTCTGATCAAACTGCCGACATCGTGCCTCCTTCTGATCAAACTACCGACATCGTGCCTCCTTCTGATCAAACTGCCGACATCGTGCCTCCTTCAGATCAAACTGACGACATCGTGCCTCCTTCTGATCAGACTGCTGACATCGTGCCTCCTTCTGATCAAACTGCCGACATCGTGCCTCCTTCTGATCAGACTGCTGACATCGTGCCTCCTTCTGATCAAACTGCCGACATCGTGCCTCCTTCTGATCAAACTGCCGACATCGTGCCTCCTTCTGATCAAACTGCCGACATCGTGCCTCCTTCTGATCAGACTGCTGACATCGTGCCTCCTTCTGATCAAACTGCCGACATCGTGCCTCCTTCTGATCAAACTACCGACATCGTGCCTCCTTCTGATCAGACTGCCGACATCGTGCCTCCTTCTGATCAAACTACCGACATCGTGCCTCCTTCTGATCAAACTGCCGACATCGTGCCTCCTTCAGATCAAACTGACGACATCGTGCCTCCTTCTGATCAGACTGCCGACATCGTGCCTCCTTCTGATCAGACTGCCGACATCGTGCCTCCTTCTGATCAGACTGCCGACATCGTGCCTCCTTCTGATCAGATTGCCGACATCGTGCCTCCTTCTGATCAGACTGCCGACATCGTGCCTCCTTCTGATCAAACTACCGACATCGTGCCTCCTTCTGATCAAACTACCGACATCGTGCCTCCTTCTGATCAAACTGCCGACATCGTGCCTCCTTCAGATCAAACTGACGACATCGTGCCTCCTTCTGATCAGACTGCTGACATCGTGCCTCCTTCTGATCAAACTGCCGACATCGTGCCTCCTTCTGATCAGACTGCTGACATCGTGCCTCCTTCTGATCAAACTGCCGACATCGTGCCTCCTTCTGATCAAACTGCCGACATCGTGCCTCCTTCTGATCAAACTGCCGACATCGTGCCTCCTTCTGATCAGACTGCTGACATCGTGCCTCCTTCTGATCAAACTGCCGACATCGTGCCTCCTTCTGATCAAACTACCGACATCGTGCCTCCTTCTGATCAGACTGCCGACATCGTGCCTCCTTCTGATCAAACTACCGACATCGTGCCTCCTTCTGATCAAACTGCCGACATCGTGCCTCCTTCAGATCAAACTGACGACATCGTGCCTCCTTCTGATCAGACTGCCGACATCGTGCCTCCTTCTGATCAGACTGCCGACATCGTGCCTCCTTCTGATCAGACTGCCGACATCGTGCCTCCTTCTGATCAGACTGCCGACATCGTGCCTCCTTCTGATCAGACTGCCGACATCGTGCCTCCTTCTGATCAAACTACCGACATCGTGCCTCCTTCTGATCAGACTGCTGACATCGTGCCTCCTTCTGATCAAACTGCCGGCATCGTGCCTCCTTCTGATCAAACTGCCGACATCGTGCCTCCTTCTGATCAAACTGCCGACATCGTGCCTCCTTCTGATCAGACTGCTGACATCGTGCCTCCTTCTGATCAAACTGCCGACATCGTGCCTCCTTCTGATCAAACTACCGACATCGTGCCTCCTTCTGATCAGACTGCCGACATCGTGCCTCCTTCTGATCAAACTACCGACATCGTGCCTCCTTCTGATCAAACTGCCGACATCGTGCCTCCTTCAGATCAAACTGACAACATCGTGCCTCCTTCTGATCAGACTGCCGACATCGTGCCTCCTTCTGATCAGACTGCCGACATCGTGCCTCCTTCTGATCAGACTGCCGACATCGTGCCTCCTTCTGATCAGACTGCCGACATCGTGCCTCCTTCTGATCAGACTGCCGACATCGTGCCTCCTTCTGATCAAACTACCGACATCGTGCCTCCTTCTGATCAAACTGCCGACATCGTGCCTCCTTCAGATCAAACTGCCGACATCGTGCCTCCTTCTGATCAGACTGCCGACATCGTGCCTCCTTCTGATCAGACTGCCGACATCGTGCCTCCTTCTGATCAGACTGCCGACATCGTGCCTCCTTCTGATCAGACTGCCGACATCGTGCCTCCTTCTGATCAAACTGCCGACATCGTGCCTCCTTCTGATCAGACTGCCGACATCGTGCCTCCTTCTGATCAAACTACCGACATCGTGCCTCCTTCTGATCAAACTGCCGACATCGTGCCTCCTTCTGATCAAACTGCCGACATCGTGCCTCCTTCAGATCAAACTGACGACATCGTGCCTCCTTCTGATCAGACTGCCGACATCGTGCCTCCTTCTGATCAAACTACCGACATCGTGCCTCCTTCAGATCAAACTGACGACATCGTGCCTCCTTCTGATCAGACTGCCGACATCGTGCCTCCGTCTGATCAAACTGCCGACATCGTGCCTCCTTCTGATCAAACTGCCGACATCGTGCCTCCTTCAGATCAAACTGCCGACATCGTGCCTCCTTCTGATCAGACTGCTGACATCGTGCCTCCTTCTGATCAGACTGCCGACATCGTGCCTCCTTCTGATCAAACTACCGACATCGTGCCTCCTTCTGATCAAACTGCCGACATCGTGCCTCCTTCAGATCAAACTGACGACATCGTGCCTCCTTCTGATCAGACTGCCGACATCGTGCCTCCTTCTGATCAAACTACCGACATCGTGCCTCCTTCTGATTAAACTGCCGACATCGTGCCTCCTTCAGATCAAACTACCGACATCGTGCCTCCTTCTGATCAAACTGCCGACATCGTGCTTCCTTCTGATCAGACTTTCGACATCGTGCCTCCTTCTGATCAAACTGCCGACATCGTGCCTCCTTCTGATCAAACTGCCGACATCGTGCCTCCTTCAGATCAAACTGCCGACATCGTGCCTCCTTCTGATCAAACTGCCGACATCGTGCCTCCTTCTGATCAAACTGCCGACATCGTGCCTCCTTCTGATCAAACTGCCGACATCGTGCCTCCTTCAGATCAAACTGCCGACATCGTGCCTCCTTCTGATCAAACTACCGACATCGTGCCTCCTTCTGATCAGACTGCCGACATCGTACCTCCTTCTGATCAAACTACCGACATCGTGCCTCCTTCTGATCAGACTTTCGACATCGTGCCTCCTTCTGATCAAACTACCGACATCGTGCCTCCTTCTGATCAAACTGCCGACATCGTGCCTCCTTCAGATCAAACTGCCGACATCGTGCCTCCTTCTGATCAAACTGCCGACATCGTGCCTCCTTCTGATCAAACTGCCGACATCGTGCCTCCTTCTGATCAAACTGCCGACATCGTGCCTCCTTCAGATCAAACTGCCGACATCGTGCCTCCTTCTGATCAAACTACCGACATCGTGCCTCCTTCTGATCAGACTGCCGACATCGTGCCTCCTTCTGATCAAACTGCCGACATCGTGCCTCCTTCAGATCAAACTGACGACATCGTGCCTCCTTCTGATCAAACTGCCGACATCGTGCCTCCTTCTGATCAGACTGCCGACATCGTGCCTCCTTCTGATCAGACTGCCGACATCGTGCCTCCTTCTGATCAAACTGCCGACATCGTGCCTCCTTCTGATCAAACTGCCGACATCGTGCCTCCTTCTGATCAAACTACCGACATCGTGCCTCCTTCTGATCAGACTACCGACATCGTGCCTCCTTCTGATCAAACTGCCGACATCGTGCCTCCTTCTGATCAAACTACCGACATCGTGCCTCCTTCTGATCAAACTGCCGACATCGTGCCTCCTTCAGATCAAACTGCCGACATCGTGCCTCCTTCAGATCAAACTGCCGACATCGTGCCTCCTTCTGATCAAACTGCCGACATCGTGCCTCCTTCTGATCAAACTGCCGACATCGTGCCTCCTTCAGATCAAACTGCCGACATCGTGCCTCCTTCTGATCAGACTGCTGACATCGTGCCTCCTTCTGATCAAACTGCCGACATCGTGCCTCCTTCTGATCAAACTGCCGACATCGTGCCTCCTTCAGATCAAACTGACGACATCGTGCCTCCTTCTGATCAGACTGCTGACATCGTGCCTCCTTCTGATCAAACTGCCGACATCGTGCCTCCTTCTGATCAAACTGCCGACATCGTGCCTCCTTCAGATCAAACTGCCGACATCGTGCCTCCTTCAGATCAAACTGCCGACATCGTGCCTCCTTCTGATCAGACTGCTGACATCGTGCCTCCTTCTGATCAAACTGCCGACATCGTGCCTCCTTCTGATCAAACTGCCGACATCGTGCCTCCTTCAGATCAAACTGCCGACATCGTGCCTCCTTCTGATCAAACTGCCGACATCGTGCCTCCTTCTGATCAGACTGCCGACATCGTGCCTCCTTCTGATCAAACTGCCGACATCGTGCCTCCTTCTGATCAAACTGCCGACATCGTGCCTCCTTCAGATCAAACTGACGACATCGTGCCTCCTTCTGATCAAACTGCCGACATCGTGCCTCCTTCTGATCAAACTGCCGACATCGTGCCTCCTTCAGATCAAACTGCCGACATCGTGCCTCCTTCTGATCAGACTGCTGACATCGTGCCTCCTTCTGATCAGACTGCCGACATCGTGCCTCCTTCTGATCAGACTGCTGACATCGTGCCTCCTTCTGATCAGACTGCTGACATCGTGCCTCCTTCTGATCAGACTGCCGACATCGTGCCTCCTTCTGATCAAACTGCCGACATCGTGCCTCCTTAACTGATCAGACTGCTGACATCGTGCCTCCTTCTGATCAGACTGCCGACATCGTGCCTCCTTCTGATCAAACTGCCGACATCGTGCCTCCTTCTGATCAAACTGCCGACATCGTGCCTCCTTCTGATCAGACTGCCGACATCGTGCCTCCTTCTGATCAAACTACCGACATCGTGCCTCCTTCTGATCAAACTGCCGACATCGTGCCTCCTTCAGATCAAACTGACGACATCGTGCCTCCTTCTGATCAGACTGCCGACATCGTGCCTCCTTCTGATCAAACTACCGACATCGTGCCTCCTTCTGATCAAACTGCCGACATCGTGCCTCCTTCTGATCAAACTGCCGACATCGTGCCTCCTTCTGATCAAACTGCCGACATCGTGCCTCCTTCAGATCAGACTGCTGACATCGTGCCTCCTTCTGATCAGACTGCCGACATCGTACCTCCTTCTGATCAGACTGCCGACATCGTGCCTCCTCCAGATCAAACTGCCGACATCGTGCCTCCTTCAGATCAGACTGCCGACATCGTGCCTCCTTCAGATCAGACTGCTGACATCATGCCTCTTTCAGATCAGACTGCCGACATCATGCCTCCTTCAGATCAGACTGCTGACATTGTGCCTCCTTCAGATCAGACTGCCGACATCGTGCCATCTTCAGATCAGACTGCCGACATCGTGCCTCCTTCTGATCAAACTGCCGACATCGTGCCTGATCAAACTGCCGACATCGTGCCTCCTTCTGATCAAACTGCCGACATCGTGCCTCCTTCTGATCAAACTGCCGACATCGTGCCTCCTTCAGATCAGACTGCCGACATCGTGCCTCCTTCTGATCAGACTGCTGATATCGTGCCTCGTTCAGATCAAACTGCCGACATCGTGCCTCCTTCTGATCAGACTGCCGACATCGTGCCTCCTTCAGATCAGACTGCCGACATCGTGCCTCCTTCTGATCAGACTGCCGACATCGTGCCTCCTTCAGATCAGACTGCCGACATCGTGCCTCCTTCTGATCAGACTGCCGACATCGTGCCTCCTTCAGATCAGACTGCCGACATCGTGCCTCCTTCTGATCAGACTGCTGACATCGTGCCTCGATCAGATCAGACTGCTGACATCGTGCCTCCTTCAGATCAGACTGCTGACATCGTGCCTCCTTCAGATCAGACTGCTGACATCGTGCCTCCTCCAGATCAGACTGCTGATATCGTGCCTCCTTCAGATCAGACTGCTGACATCGTGCCTCCTTCAGATCAGACTGCTGACATCGTGCCTCCTTCAGATCAGACTGCTGACATCGTGCCTCCTTCTGATCAGACAGCTGACATCGTGCCTCCTTCAGATCAGACTGCTGACATCGTGCCTCCTTCAGATCAGACTGCTGATATCGTGCCTCCTTCAGATCAGACTGCTGACATCGTGCCTCCTTCAGATCAGACTGCTGACATCGTGCCTCCTTCAGATCAGACTGCTGACATCGTGCCTCCTTCTGATCAGACAGCTGACATCGTGCCTCCTTCTGATCAAGCTGTCGGCATCGTGCCTCCTTCTGATCAGACTGCTGACATCGTGCCTCCTTCTGATCAGACTGCTGACATCGTGCCTCCTTCTGATCAAACTGCCGACATCGTGCCTCCTTCTGATCAGACTGCCGACATCGTGCCTCCTTCTGATCAGACTGCCGACATCGTGCCTCCTTCTGATCAGACTGCTGACATCGTGCCTCCTTCTGATCAAACTGCCGGCATCGTGCCTCCTTCTGATCAAACTGCCGACATCGTGCCTCCTTCTGATCAGACTGCTGACATCGTGCCTCCTTCTGATCAGACTGCCGACATCGTGCCTCCTTCTGATCAAACTGTCGACATCGTGCCTCCTTCTGATCAGACTGCTGACATCGTGCCTCCTTCTGATCAAACTGCCGGCATCGTGCCTCCTTCTGATCAGACTGCTGACATCGTGCCTCCTTCTGATCAGACTGCTGACATCGTGCCTCCTTCTGATCAGACTGCTGACATCGTGCCTCCTTCTGATCAGACTGCTGACATCGTGCCTCCTTCTGATCAGACTGCTGACATCTTGCCTCCTTCTGATCAGACTGCTGACATCGTGCCTCCTTCTGATCAGACTGCTGACATCGTGCCTCCTTCTGATCAGACTGCTGACATCGTGCCTCCTTCTGATCAGACTGCTGACATCGTGCCTCCTTCTGATCAAACTGCCGGCATCGTGCCTCCTTCAGACCTGACTTGAACTTGAAGTTGAGGGCTGACAACGTCGGGGCCTCTAGAACAGCCTACAATTCCCTCCGCAATACTCACAATATTCACACAAAATAGTTCAGCGCCTGTGTACCAGACTTGTCCAAATTAACTATTCAGGATCAATCAATCCTTGTCACAGGCTATCATTGGACGTCATAACTGGGATAATCAGTACGTCAAAACACCATCCAAAGGCATAATGGGGCATTGCAGCCCACTTCACATGACTGGCTCATTCCAGTCATTGTCTCTTACTCCAGCTACGTACAAGAAAAATTTTCAGAGCTTCAATGATACCCAAATTACACTCCTAATCCAATCCATCAAGACAGCTCATACCACAATCATTTTCAGCACATCTTCACTCATTCTCTCCATACTGCTCAAACACCACTTTCATGAAACTTTCTCTCCCTTGCTCATACATACAACATTCCAGTACAAAATGTTCAATTGTTTCTTCCTCTCCCCTAACACGCTGCTGACACAATATATTATTATTCTCATTCCACCTCCATGTACGTCTATTCACCCACAATGCCTTGCACCTCACAGCAAACAAGAGTTGGCTTTCAAAGCTACCATCGTAGAACATCTCACACTTGGGCACTTCCTTTCGCGTATGCCAGATTAGTGTAAGCTTTTGCGTCATTTTAAGCATCCATTTACTCAATCCATACTCTTTCGTTCGTCTCTAAATTTATTTTTTCCACCTCTTGCAGTCCCATTCTGGTCCTTCACCTCCCCTATTCATTGCAAGCCAGTCATCCACAGGTCTCCCTATTCTAACTCGAATAATCTTTTGCATACTTAGTTTCCTTGCGTGCCCTCAACATATTTTCTCCCAATAGCTTATACTCAGATTCCATTAAAAAATTTTCTTTACCCACCTGCTATTCTGTTTTCTCTCAATTCTTACCATTAAATAATTCAACACACCTTTCATCATTCTTTCTGAAAATAGGCTCCACCCTAGATCACCTATAAAAGCGGCCCTCCAATGGGACGCCTGCTCGCGGTGGGGGCGCCAGTTCGTCGAGCTGCGAAAGGTCCCAACCCTTCCTTGTTCCCGGGGGGCCGCCCCGGCGGCCTTCTCGGGGACGCGGCCAGAGTGCTGCCTTGGGCTTCGCCCGGCCTCCAAAGGAGGTACACCCTCCCCACACCACCCCAGAGTTTTTTCCCTAGGGGGCAGTAGCGGCCCGGCGCTGCTGCCCCGTCTCCTACTCCTTTCCGGAGACATAGAAACAAACCCCGGCCCCGACTATCCCTGTCCGACCTGCACCCGCCCATACCAACGGCGCATGGGTGCCATCCAGTGCCCTCGGTGCAGCTCTTGGACCCACTACAATATACGATGCTCTGGGGTGAGACAACACCAACATATACCGCCCGGGTGGTTGTGCCTGCACTGCCACCCAACCCATAACATAACACAATCCCCCACGCCTGCCCCCCAGTCGCCTGGGTGTCTCCCTCCTGCCCCTCACCCTCTCCCTGACCCCAACGACAACCCACCCCAAGACAGCTCCCCCGACGCAGCTTCCAACACCCGGACTCCTCCCCGTCCCCGCCTTCGGGCACGTCATCCCCGCAGAGACTCCCCCCCCAGACGAAACGACGCCCCCCCCAGCCCTCCTCCCCCCCCTCTTGACTCTCCGCCCCCCACGCCTCCTCCCGCACAAACAATTGACTTAATGCCACCCTCCCATCAACTTAACATACTACAATTAAACACAGACGGCATCACAAACAAACAGATGGAACTTAAACACACACTCACTACCCACAACATACACATAGCCGCTATCCAGGAAACAAAACTTAGGAACACTTCACTTACACCAAAGTTTCCTGGTTACACGACACTTAGACTCGACAGACAAAGAGACGGCGGCGGCGGCGGCCTTATCACCCTCATACACAAGGCAATCCCATTCACAAACACAACAGCCCACACACTCGCAAACATGCCCCAAGACAACACTCTAGAAATACAGACTGTAAGAATTAGGGTACACAAACACGACATCAACATCGCAAACATTTACATCCCTCCGACCTCCTCATGCCCCCCAGGATACTCCCCAAACACATCATACGTAGAAACACTACCTGACATCTACGTCCTGGGGGACCTCAACGCTCACCACACTACATGGCTCACCTCCCAAACAAACGATACCCGCGGACACCTCATCCTTCAACAACTAGACTCCCTGGTAATCCTCAATGACCCCGACACACCCACCCGCAAGCCCTATAACATTAACACCGCCCCCACCTCACCTGACATATCCCTGGCTTCACCATCACTTGCCCTCAGATGCTCGTGGCATGCGCTCCACGAACTCCCCTCTGATCACCTCCCTCTTCTCATTACACTCACATTTCACAGACCACTCCCCTCACTACACTCACGCTCATTCACAAATTACAAACACGCAGATTGGCACTCCTTCACCGCATCAATCGAAGACTCTTTACACAATTTCACTTTGAACAACTACACCAGCATTGATGCGGCAGTACAACACTTTAACACAGCCATCACGAACGCAAACAAACACCATATCCCAACAGGACACAGAAGACACTTTAATCCAACATTCAACCGCGATACAAAACTCAAACTTCAAACTAGGAACCATCTTCGCTCACTTCCCCTCACACCCAACACCCTGGCTCGAATACAAGAACTCAATGTAGAAATAGACAACAACATCAAAGACGAACAACGAGCCAGGTGGAAACAAACACTAGACACGATCACTTTTGACACTGACCCAAGTAGAGTATGGAAACTTCTGAGGGGCCTCAATAACAAATACACCGACAACACTACCACGCACGAGGCCATCCTCTCTCACCACACAAACATCCCCACAGACAAGCAGCAGGCGGACACACTCATTAAACACTACTCAAACATTAGCCGACTCCCACACAAACACGAGAATAGGATCATACTGCGCCGCCTGCATGCTCTACAGATCGACAACACGTACACGCCCTTTACACCTCACATGACGGCGGTGGCCGTCTCCAACACTAAACATACAGGCAGCACCGGACCTGATGGCATCTCATACATCCACCTCAAACACTTAGGACCACAAGCCATCAGGGCCCTCACAGACATCTTCAACCACTCAGTCGCAAACAACAGCATACCCAACATCTGGAAGACAGCCAAGATCCTACCCATCCTGAAGCCCAACAAATCACCCACAGATCCAGCCTCTTACAGACCTATATCACTTCTGTGCAACCCTTCAAAGATACTAGAGAGGCTGGTTCTTCACAACATCTCACCACACGTCCCACTCTCACCCTCACAACACGGCTTCAGGCAACAACATTCCACTAACACTCTCCTCACGCACATGACACAAACAATTCTCGAAGGCCTTAACTCTCCCAAACCTGCTCCACGCACACTGTTAGCTGCCATCGACATAAGCAAGGCCTTCGACACAGTTCCACGTCACTTACTTATTAACAAAATACTCAACACACACATCCACCATAACCTTCAGAAATGGCTCGCCAATTTTCTTTCGGGCCGCCATGGCTACACAACATACAACGGCAAGTCCTCCATAACAAAACACTTCACCAACGGAGTACCGCAGGGCTCCGTGCTCTCACCTACACTATTCAACTTATTCCTCCACGACATACCGGCCCCTACACACCCACAAACACACCTCCTCACATACGCAGACGACCTAACCATCTTCTCCCTACACCCTAAACACGAGACCGCCGCCACTCAACTACAAGACTACATCCACATAATAGAGAACTGGCTAGAAACAAACAGACTCAAGGTCTCCGCAAACAAATCCTCACTCACACTCATCACACCTTATAATAGAGAATACAACATCCATCCCCACGTCACATTAAACAACACCCCCATCCCCTACACAGACACACCCAAAATCCTTGGAGTTACATATGACAGAGGTCTTACGTTCAGCCCACACACTAACAATATCAACACTAAATGCAACACTAGGCTGAACGTCCTCCGAGCACTAACACACACTACATCCGGCCACTCCAAGGAAGACATAACAACAGTATACAAACAGTTCATCAGACCCATCCTCACTTACGCGCACACATCTTGGTACGCAGACACTGCTCGCACACACTTACAGAAACTACAGTCCACACAAAACACAGCGTTGCGCATTGCCACGGGCTGTACACGATCGACCCCTATAGCACACCTAAACGAAGAAGCCCTTGTCCTCCCCCTCCTTGACCACATGAACACGCTAGGGACAAACTTCTACACCTCCACACAAGACCCTGCCCACCTGCTACACTACATGCAACAACCCCGGCCAACCCAACGAACGTTACACACCACCCCGGCCACACACCTCAGAACACTATATGACTCCCTCCTTCCCTGCCCCCCTGACACCTCACTACGCACACACATACACACACAGTTCACCTCACGCGCCCTCGCTGCCCTACCCCCTAACTCCCTCCTCGGAGTGAGACCCCCCCCCGTCCCCTCGACGGAGCGATCCCTCCCCCGGCAGGATCGAGTCCACCTGGCGCGGCTGCGGTGCGGGCACCACACTTCACTCCCCTCATACATGCACAGAATAGGACTTGCGGAGGACGACAGCTGCGTCTGGTGCCATGCCAACGTGGGCGATCTTCCGCATGTCCTCCTACACTGTCCCGCCCTACACGCACACCGACACACACACCAGATACATGCACTGGAGCACCTCTGGACTCGCCCCGCGGACGTCGTGAGGTTTCTGCACGACGCGGGCGTCTTCCAGAGGCCCATATAACCACACCCCTCTTCGCCTCGAGCCGGGCCCGGTCTGGGGCGGCCCTGGCCGCGGCGGACCCCTTCGAGCGGCCGTCGGGGCAAAACAACAACAACAACCTATAAAAGCGTCTGTGGCTGTGCTGTTTGGGGCACCCAACGCTTGACGTCCTACCTTATTTCGTATCACATCCAGTATATATCTCAAGGTCACTTTTGTTCCAGACAAGAGCACTGATACCATACATGACACTAGGTACAGCAACATACTTCCACATTCCTCTCACACATTCATACTTGTTTGCACTATATCTGGCCACACTACTTAACCGTCCACTCCACAGAATTGCTTTTGCGGCTTTCTCATCCTTAGTTCTTGTGCATCCATCTTCACTTATCATACAACTTAGTTATTCGCATTCTTTTGTTCTACCTATGCTGATTTCTCCAATATTTCACAGTCTATCTTAAGCAGTCTCATCGCTATTTATAACCATACCTTTACTTCCATCAGCACCAAAGTTCATCTTGAAATCTGTACTATATCCATTTACAATGTCAAGCATCCTTTGTATTCATGCCCGGGTTCACTAACCACAACCACGTCTTCAGCATTCTACAAGCAACTCAGTTTCTCCTTACTAACTTTCAGTCCTAAGCCACCCATTCTCAGTCGAACTGCTAATTCTTCTGTGTACAATCCAAACAACAGTGTAGACAGAGTACGGCCCTGTCTCACTCTTCTAACACTTCTCACTTGCGCAGTTTTCAAATTACCTAACCTGTAGATAGCGCTTGTGTTTTCATACAGACTTTGCACAATGTTTACTAGCTTTCTACTAAATCAAACTTTTCTCAAAATTTCAAACAGCCTAAATCGATCAACTCTGTCATACGCCTTTTAAAATTATTTCACTCACTACAAACAGACAATCTTCACCATGTCTATTTTGCCTGAGACCATTCTGTTCTTCTCCCGAGACTCCTAGTTCTTCAACTAAATATGTCAGTCTTTCGTTCAAAATATAACAAAAGACTGCTGACATCGTGTCTCCTTCATGTCAGACTGCTGACATCGTGCCTCCTTCATATATCAGACTGCTGACATCGTGCCTCTTTTTTGGTTTGGAAATGCTTTCACCAGGAAACTCAGAAACTCCTAAATTGTTATTTAATGAACTAGAATGTAATTTGGCAATCCTTCAAACAAAAAAGCATCACCAACATCGTACGCTGTCAGTAACAGAGACAGATCATAGTGATTCATAACTAACTTTATCAGTGTGGGGTAGATAGTAGTAGTTCGTAACCACCTTTATCAGTGTCTTATGTATATAATCGCACATATATGTGCGTGTTAATACATGTGACGTGCATGGCACGTACTGAACACCAACCAGTGCTCAGTTCATTGATGCCGCATGATCATTAAGCTACTGTATTTTGGTAAGTAGGAGCTGATTAGCTATTTTTAATAACAATACATTAAAAAAAAGAAAGCCATAGGTCATACTTTTTCCCACTGTCTAGTTCGTACAGAAGCCATAGTTCGTACTAGTTCACACAGAAGTCATGGTTCATACTAGTTCATAATGTCTTGTTTACACAGAAGTCATGGTTCATACTACGACTAGTTGAAGAAGCGCGTAAAAATAGAATAATGTCATACAGTAAAGAAGTTGATACATGTCAAAAAGAATACGTAAAATGATACGCATCTTGCTTAATTGTACTAAAAGACAATTTATAATTCAAATTAGAGCCGCAGAAAGAAGCTGCAATTCTCTTGCAGTTGAAATTCTGACTACATTTGTACTCATACTCTTATATTGTACTCTCACACTTATAGTGTACGCTCACTTATATTGTACTCCCACACTAATATTGTACTCCCACACTAATATTGTACTCTCACACTAATATTGGACTCACACATTAATGTTGTATTCTTTCACTAATACTGTACTCTCACACTGAGATTGTATTCTTACATTAATGTTGTACTTTCTCACTAATATTGTTCTCTCACATTAATGTTATACTCTCTCACTAATATTGTTCTCTCACAATAATGTTGTACTCTTTCACTAATATTGTTCTCTCACATTAATGTTTTACTCTATCACTAATATTGCATTCACACATTAATGTTGTACTCTCTCACTAATATTGTTCTCTCACATTAATGTTATACTCTCTCACTAATATTGTTCTCTCACAATAATGTTGTACTCTTTCACTAATATTGTTCTCTCACATTAATGTTATACTCTCTCACTAATATTGTTCTCTCACATTAATGTTATACTCTCTCACTAATATTGTTCTCTCACAATAATGTTGTACTCTTTCACTAATATTGTTCTCTCACATTAATGTTTTACTCTCTCACTAATATTGCATTCACACATTAATGTTTTACTCTCTCACTAATATTGTTCTCTCACATTAATGTTATACTCTCTCACTAATATTGTTCTCTCACAATAATGTTGTACTCTTTCACTAATATTGTTCTCTCACATTAATGTTATACTCTCTCACTAATATTGCATTCACACATTAATGTTTTACTCTCTCACTAATATTGTTCTCTCACATTAATGTTATACTCTCTCACTAATATTGTTCTCTCACAATAATGTTGTACTCTTTCACTAATATTGTTCTCTCACATTAATGTTTTACTCTCTCACTAATATTGCATTCACACATTAATGTTTTACTCTCTCACTAATATTGTTCTCTCACAATAATGTTGTACTCTTTCACTAATATTGTTCTCTCACATTAATGTTTTACTCTCTCACTAATATTGCATTCACACATTAATGTTTTACTCTCTCACTAATATTGTTCTCTCACAATAATGTTGTACTCTTTCACTAATATTGTTCTTTCACATTAATGTTTTACTCTCTCACTAATATTGCATTCACACAATAATGTTTTACTCTCTCACTAATATTGTTCTCTCACAATAATGTTGTACTCTTTCACTAATATTGTTCTCTCACATTAATGTTTTACTCTCTCACTAATATTGCATTCACACATTAATGTTTTACTCTCTCACTAATATTGTTCTCTCACAATAATGTTGTACTCTTTCACTAATATTGTTCTCTCACATTAATGTTTTACTCTCTCACTAATATTGCATTCACACATTAATGTTTTACTCTCTCACTAATATTGTTCTCTCACAATAATGTTGTACTCTTTCACTAATATTGTTCTCTCACATTAATGTTTTACTCTCTCACTAATATTGCATTCACACATTAATGTTTTACTCTCTCACTAATATTGTTCTCTCACAATAATGTTGTACTCTTTCACTAATATTGTTCTCTCACATTAATGTTTTACTCTCTCACTAATATTGCATTCACACATTAATGTTTTACTCTCTCACTAATATTGTTCTCTCACAATAATGTTGTACTCTTTCACTAATATTGTTCTCTCACATTAATGTTTTACTCTCTCACTAATATTGCATTCACACATTAATGTTTTACTCTCTCACTAATATTGCATTCACACATTAATGTTTTACTCTCTCACTAATATTGCATTCACACATTAATGTTTTACTCTCTCACTAATATTGTTCTCTCACAATAATGTTGTACTCTTTCACTAATATTGTTCTCTCACATTAATGTTTTACTCTCTCACTAATATTGCATTCACACATTAATGTTTTACTCTCTCACTAATATTGCATTCACACATTAATGTTTTACTCTCTCACTAATATTGTTCTCTCACAATAATGTTGTACTCTTTCACTAATATTGTTCTCTCACATTAATGTTTTACTCTCTCTCTAATATTGTTCTCTCACAATAATGTTGTACTCTTTCACTAATATTGTTCTCTCACATTAATGTTATACTCTCTCACTAATATTGTTCTCTCACATTAATGTTTTACTCTCTCACTAATATTGTTCTCTCACAATAATGTTGTACTCTTTCACTAATATTGTTCTCTCACATTAATGTTATACTCTCTCACTAATATTAAACTCTCGCACCAATGAGCTTGGAATAATCTATACTCGAAAAGACTTTTGCTACGTGCAATAAAGAAACAAAGTAGAAGATGCCTGTAAACGAGGTAGAAGAAGCAAATAGGCCAGTCCGATCCTTCTTAGTGAAAAACCCTTAGAGATAACGAGAAATAATAGTAGAACAAAGCAAAATTACGACTTAAAGATACTTGTAATTCTAGTTTCTTCTGAGCACATCACTCGCCAACACCCGAAAAAGCTGACCTGTTGCCGACTGGAGCGAGACTTTGCACTGTGCGGACCACATTTTCCCAGGTTCCTTGATCAATGTCCGTCACGTGCAGCATTGGAAGAGGGTGGTCAGGTAGGGGGTTCCCCTGTTCCACTGTTTCCTCGGTTCCGAACGGCCGTGTGGTCACCTCTGAACAAACGGCCTTAACGATAAGCAACGCACACGTTTGTCGGGGTGCTGTCACGACATCTTGACGATTTAAACAAATTATTGGCAACAAGTAATACATCTGTAAGGATAGTTTCTTAAGGGTGTTTCAATGGACACATTTGAATGTTGATATTCGTGGACCTGAATACGTTCAGTGACTTCTGCAGCATCCTGTAATCATTTACCACAAGTCATACATGAAGAAGTGGTCATTTAAGGTATTGCAGTAAACACATTTGAATGAAGTTACTTGTGGCCCGAATAAGCTCGAAGACCTCTAAGGCAGCTTACCATCAACGCTATTTTAACGAGCAAAATTATGTTTAAATTAGCATATTAACCCAGTCGGACACTAGACTGCATGATCAATAAAATGCTTCTTACTGAATTCGATGCTCAAGTTCATAACGATAGTTCACATGAGCCAAAAGAAAACGATTTATTTAACAGGACACCAGTTTCATTGAACATGGTATTGGTAGTACCCACATCATCCAACGTTGATCAACGTAAATCATTCTCCCGAAGTTTTAACACAGTCTCAACACACAAACATGCTAACATGAGTAACGTTAGCTCAACTGGACTACTAACAGCAGCAGCTATCAAACACACATTAGATCGTTTTAGGGAAGTTGTCTCAAGAAGAAGCCTGCATAATTGAATTATAAGCGTTCATTACCTAAATTAAACCTTATTTTTTATAGTAAAATATTTTAGAGGCCTCGAGTTTTTCAGTCGACTCATTTTTTTATGGTTTGTTTGTTAGCACATCACTTTGAAAGCAGTTCAGCATATCACTTTGAACATGATTTTAGCACATTACTTTGAATAGCATTTTCATGCATCACCGCGTCTGGCATTCACAGTGTGGTGCAACATCGGCAGTCTCTGTTCATCAGTCATCACTTTGCATAAGTCAGCAATCATCAACAGTCCCTGATCTGTCTCGGAGATCATTTAATTACGAGCTTTCACGAGCCAGCTAAACGTGTTGTTCTTGAGAGCGAGGTAGTGTGTAGGAACAAGCAGGCCGTAGTAATGCAGAGGGCTAGAAAACTATGAAGACCTAGTTAAAGGAACTATGAGGCACGAACTTACTAAGAACATAAACTCTCAGTTTTGCAATTGCCATAAAATGCATTTTAAAACAGTGTACCTTATTCTGAAAGAAATATATTCAGGTGATTTAGCTTTATTAAAGTTATTATTTTCGCGACAATGGTCCGGTTTAGTGCTGTACAGTTAGTTATGTTCCGTATTATGCCCTACGTAACGCAATGATACTTAGCTTTTCGCCATGCCTTCACTGCTCACTTAAGTTTTATTTCTCACCAAGGCATTCCACTCAATGATATTTTACCACTCACCAAGACTTCCCCACTCAACAAGACTTCACCACTCAATGAGACATTACCTTTCACCGAGACTTCACCACTCACCGAGACTTCACCACTCACCGAGACTTCCCACTCATAGGGACATCTCTCTCACCGAAACTTCACCACTCAACGAGACTTGACCTTTCACTGAGACTTCACCACTCACCGAGACTACCCACTCCCCCAGACTTCACCACTGACCGTGACTTCACTAGTCACCGAGACTTCACCATTCACCAACACTTCACTAGTCACCGAGACTTCACACTTACCAAGGGTCTTGCACTTCCCCTCAAGGGAGCCGAGCGACAAAGGCGCCAGCAGGCACACCCTCAGATCTGTCAAAGGCGTAACAGCGGCTGCCAACACCTCGACGCTGCCTGCCTCTGCTATGCCTCCTCTGAACTTCTCTAATTTAACCCTGCTGAACAAATGGCTATGTGTGTGAAAATGTGTAGTGTGATGCATCAACAGTCCCCGTGCTTCAAACTGTGCCGTGTGATGCATCAACAGTCCCCGTGCTTCAAACTGTGCCGTGTGATGCATCAACAGTCCCCGTGCTTCAAACTGTGCCGTGTGATGCATCAACAGTCCCCGTGCTTCAAACTGTGCCGTGTGATGCATCAACAGTCCCCGTGCTTCAAACTGTGCCGTGTGATGCATCAACAGTCCCCGTGCTTCAAACTGTGCAATGTGATGCATCAACAACAGCCCTCGTACATCAACCTGATCGGCAAGTGTTGTTCATCAACAATTATCCTTGCACAAATGATTCATCAAACAACATCAAAGGATTCATAAACATCAAAGGGAGCTAATTAAAGCCTCACTGAAGTTCCTGTTCAAAAAACAACACAAAATGAGCAGCTTCATTTTTCTGTGGGACAGTTGTGTCCGGTTTTCATTTGCGTACATGAGCAGCACCCAGCACTACATGTGCGTACATGAGCAGCACTCAGCACTACATGTGCCTACATGAGCAGCACTCAGCACTATATGTACGTACATGAGCAGCACTCAGCACTACATTTACGTACATGAGCAGCACTCAGCACTACATGTGCGTACATGAGAAGCACTCAGCATTACATGAGCGCATATGAGCAACACTCAGCACTCCATCTGCATACAAGAGCTGCACTCAGTACCATCCGGATATTAGTATCTCAAATACTACACGATCTCAATGATGGGAAGAGTATCCCTAAATTGGGAAATTTTTAGAGATATTGATTTTAACTGTTATAGGAAGTGTAAGATGTCAGGTACATCCCGTGAAAAAATGAGGTTCGTTTGTTCGCTCGTTCGCCCGCTACGGTGGTTTGAAGGGAGGTGGTATTTCAGAGGAAGGTATGGGAAGGGGGGAGGCGGTATTTCATCATTTTACAAACCACCTTTGCAGTTTCTTCACAGGTCAACGTTGCTATGTAAGCTCCTATGTCTCTTTATTACTGTATAATGATTGCAAGGGTCCTAGCTGACCCTACAAATAATAATAAAGAATAAATGAGATTGTTTATGATTGCTTATTTTGTCTTTTTTGGAGGTTCGGATTTTGGGGTTTTAAAATGCATCTTCTCTAACAGTTTTTGAGCTACAGTGATGATTTTAAAATCATCGGATGTGGAAAGACTCAGGCCTTTCCATAACCTAAATGGCAATTCATAATTTTCTGTCGATCAAAAGGTCAGTGCAAAATTCAGTGCATTTCGCAAGTGCGAAATTTTCGGTGTTGGTCTCAAAATGTTTTAACCAAAATTTTTGTCGCAAAGTTGTTTGTTTTTGAAATTTTGTCTTTAAAAACATTAAAATGGGAATTTGGAAAATTCTATACAGGTGATGGTCATGCTTGAGTGTTTCCGCATACAATGATACCAAAATCGTTACTGTAGCTCAAAAACTGTAGGAAGACGCATTTTGAAACCCCTCCTAAGTATCGTTTTCTATCCATATCTCATTTTCTCTAAAAAAATCGCACATTTTACGCGACAGAGAAAAGTTTTCTTTTTGCATTTTCTATCTGTGTGTCAAATTTCACTATTCTAGGTTCATTAATAGATTGTTTTCCTTGTGGGTACTGTCCCTTAACACCAGCACTATACACTCAACATTGATAAGAATCTCCTTCTTTGGCAAACAAAAATATTCCCATAACTACGTAAATTGTATTTTCATATTATAATGAAGTACGATTTGTATTAATATCAAACGGACTTAATAATAACTATAATCTCGTCATAATTACCTTTACATATTTCAAAATAATGAGATTGATAACAAATATTACACTGGTAATAAATCAAGTACAATACTAATGACAAAACTTGTGCCGTGGTAAATAATTGTATCACTAATGATATTATCACCACACAACCACCATTATTACAATACCAATAACATATCACCACACTACCACCATTATTACAACGCCAAGAACAATACTGATATACTATCACCACAGTTATACTACGCTAATAACATCATCACCTCACTACCACCAGAGTAACACACTGATAACATCACCACACTATCTCCTCCAGAACAACATTATTACCTGCATCATTACACAACCACCATATTATCGCTTATAACATCACCACACCGCCGCCATATAAATAACACTATCAACATCATCACCACACTATCGCCTTGATAACAACTCGAAGAACAAGACTAATTTACTCTCAATATAATTTTAATACTCTATAATTACAGCACTAACTAATACTAGGATGAAAAGGAAAACCTACTTGGCTAAGAATATCATAAGAAGCAAACGTTTCGGATTATAAAAAATCCATCTTCAGTGTTCTGAAATACAATAAATCGAAGCATTATAACACTGTAACTATAAATCTTCTGAATAAACCGGATGTAAGACAATGATATTTAAAAGATAAAACAAAAACTGTACAAAATGTCAACAAAATATGGAAATTTTCACCGCCGGATCACATTCATTTATTGACGGACGGCTTTATTAAATGTATATTGACTCTAAAATGCGGAGACCCGACAAATTTGATGTTGAATCCAAAATTTGAAAATTTATGTTCTTAAAAATATGATCTTTCTTCAAACAGTGTTCTCTTATAGATGAGTTGGATGGTTTGGTCAGGTTACAGCCAGTACGTGCGAAAGGAGACTCCCCTGTGTTGTGCACACCTCACAAACAATTGGAGCCCAGTGCTACCAATGTAAGAGCGCTCACAGCGGTCACACGTATATTGATTTACCACTGAGGTGCGCAACATCACATCCGGAGGATCCCTTCGCTCAAAATATGATCCGAGTTTCCCATCATTTTTAAAATATGCACAATATATATTTGTGGAAAAAAACTCTTAACTGTTGACAGTTAAGAGGATTCATCCTAAAAGTGAGATTTCCCAGAAATCAATCTATTTTCTTAACCAATACCATAATTACAACACTTATAAACACTATAATTACAATCCTAATTAACGCTATAATTACAATACTAATTAACACTATAATGACAACACTAATTACAAACAAATAACAGTACTGTATCCCATTCAAGGCGATGAGCAAGTCATCACAGGGGGAGTCGAGGGAAAGCTCCAGCGCTAATTTCTTCACCCAGTGGAGATCCACCTCCCCCCAGAGCGCATCATTCAACAGGTCTGGCGAGGTCTCCACCTCCAGCAGGCGGGGCTGTCACCAGGGCAACATGCGGGCTACGACCGCCGCATCGCGACCTGCACGGCACGAGTACGGTTGGGTTCAAAGGAAAAAATATACAGGCTCGGGACAGAAATCTGAAAAAGGAGGAATCTCGTATCTACGAGAGGAATGGAGTGGTATGATTCTGCGGAGAGGTTGCAAATAGTGTGGTGTTGAAAAAATTTAGGTCATGGATGACATGCAAACTGGCATAAGGAGAAAATATGCAATTGCTGGACCTAAATCCCTAAGATCCTCGAACAAAACCTAAGATGTCATCAAGTCTAGGAATGAAGCTATTTGGTTCATATCCCAATCTCTGACCGCCATCAGGTGCAAAACACAGTTCTGAAAAGCCCTTATTTTTCATTCGGGTAGTCATCATGAAAAAACACTCCGCTTATCGCTCACTTATTTTAACCCGTGGCTTAATCATGGTCAAAATGCTTCACTTTACGATCCTCCCCTTACATATTATAGAGCAAATTTCGGTACAATTCACAAGTAATGCGCGATATACAGCTTCTAATTTGTGCACATGGTAACCTAGCTGTGATCACACTCATCCATGGAAGCCTGACGCTGCAATATCAAACCAAGTCTCTGCACACAAACTTTTACATTAATTTCAACTGTAATGACTCACACAGTAAAACGATTTCTCCGTCCTCTACCTTTAAAACTATGTCATTATAGAGACAGTTACGGATCCATATCTCATACTCGGATTTTTAACAGGTTTACGACCCTACACTTACTTCGCTCCACATCTTCCAGTCGAGCAACCCTGATGCACAAGCCACACATCTCTCCGGTATATATCATCAAGTCAGGCTGCTATCGAGTTGAAGTCACTCCACTCACCAGTACATATTTTTCATTCAGAGTGCCATGAAGTCTAAGGACTTTTCCTCATCGGTCCTTATTTTCCAGTCAGAGTACATAGCCATCGATGCGTCGGCCGCTAGTCGGGCCAAGTCCTTCAAGTTGGGGCATTTAAGCATCAAGTCCTGCCAGTCGATGGAGCAGGCACCCGCAGCCTGCAACTCGCTTCTTAGTGCAGGCCAGTCTGTCTGCAGCTGTTCAGGGCTGCTTGCGTTCAATTCTACTACGCGGGTACACAAGTCGAGCACGTCACTGTAACCGGTCATGATATAAGACTAAGTCGCTGATGAGAACGAGCAGATAGCATCAAACGATTCTGTTGCCTTAGATGGTAGTTTTTGGCATATGGGCTAGTTTCGATGGAATTTCTATTACACATGTGAGTGCGTGTAAGAAGTATTTAAATATCTATTCTTTAAAAAGCTCCATACCTGGATATGAAATAACGAGAAGCTCTGAGTTAATAATGAATTTGGCAAACCTCAAGTCAAGTTTATCACTCGGTGTACAAATTTACGAACTAGTATTCATCAATTAATGAAAAGTTGAAGTAGGTTTTCATGTTTTCAAAGTCCAAAGTCTTGTTTGGTAGTAAATTACGCAATAATTAGGAAAATAAAAATTAATTGAACCCTTTACGGTATCAGTCATGTATATGAATAAGTGTTTCAAAGGAAACAGCTGTTACACCCTATTGGACACAGAAACAAGAGGCACAGCACTAAGAGACACAGCTCCAAGGGACAGAGCAAAAAGCGACACAGCCCAGGGGACAATGTAATAAGAAACACAGCCCTAAAGGACACAGTAGTAAGAGACACAGCCCCAGGGCACACAATAGTAAAAGACACAGCCCCAGGGGAGACACAGCAGTAAGAGACACAGCCCCAGGCGATACAGCAGTTAGAGACACAGCCCCAGGGGAAAGAGCAATAAGAGACACAGCCCCAGGGCACACAATAGTAAAAGACACAGCCCCAGGGGAGACACAGCAGTAAGAGACACAGCCCCAGGGGATACAGCAGTTAGAGACACAGCCCCAGGGGACACAGCAGTAAGAGACACAGCCCCAGGAGACACAGCAGTAAGAGACTCAGCCCCAGAAGACACAGCAGTCAAAGACACAGCCCCAGGGGATACAGCAGTAAGAGACACAGCCCAGGGGACACAGCAGTAAGAGACACAGCCCCAGGGGATACAGCAGTAAGAGACACAGCCCCAGGGGACACAGCAGTAAGAGACACAGCCCCAGGGGACACAGCAGTAAGAGACACAGCCCCAGGGGACACAGCAGTAAGAAACACAGCCCCAGGGCACACAGCAATAAGAGACACAGGCCTTAGGGACACAACACCAACGCCAGTCTCACCTTATGTTCTTTAGAGCACCTTTGATATTTTCACCAAGGTGCAGCTCCCATTTTTTACCAAACCTGCGAATTGAAAAGTTGTCATTCCAGAGCATATATTGAAGTGTATCTCAATTGAGACATTCGTGAAATGTGTCCTGAGCAATAAAATGACTCGTTCTATAATGAATGCTACTATGGAACTTGCGTAGTTGACTTTTTTAACTGAAATTGAATACATTGTGAGGGATATGGTACAGTGCAAAAGGGTTTGTTGTGTCCGCAGCATGCCCATTCAATGAACACCATGTCAAAATCACTTGAAGTGAACTTTGAGAAATGACGCATCGAAAAGTAAACGTTGTTTTGATACACAAATTATGACTTTCAAATTTAAATAAAACAGGAATTATCGTCATTTGAGCCGTTACAACGGTAAGGCTGAGTTATATTTCGCAAAAAGAAAGCAAAATTTGCATTCTAATGTTGGTCAAAATTGCCAAAATAACATGATAGAGATAAAGAAAAAGTAAATAAAACTTTAAATCATACTCTTTCCAATACCTATTTCAGCTTTCTGTCACTAATATTGAAATTCAACTGAAAATTTAAATCCGAAACTTTTCAGCTGACACCCAGTTTAAATAATCTGTTTGTTTTGTTAATTTCATCACTTACTACAATCGCCATCGACTCATGTCCTGCTTCATACAATTCCTCCTTAGCTCGTTTTTTCTATGTGCAAGAGGTGTTGTGAAGAAACGCACCTTATGTCTTAACTCCACGTTCCTCTAACTCTATTCAAACTAGTGCTTTCATCCTTCCTTTCTTTGAAAAACTTTAGTTTTGGCTTGTGATGTTCAAATAAATAATAATCTAACCTGGCTCTCTTCCAGTCCAGCACAAACCCTTCAATTCCATATAAAGCGCTCCATTCATTTTTCCTCCCTTTGTAACACCTTTGTTATGGTTAGAGAGGCTTTAACTTACTTATAACCTCACCATGCGTTCTTAAAGTCAAGCACAAAAAACGCGCCGTGCTTCATGCCCAACTATTGTACCTGTCAAAGTTTCAAATCCTGTACCTATCCCAGCTCAACTGTGGTACCTGTCTCAGCTTCAACTGTGGTACCTGTCACAGCTTCAACTCTGGTACCTGCACCAGCTTCAACTCTGGTACCTGCACCAGTTTCAAGTTTCAACTCTGGTACCTGTCTCAGCTTCAACTCTGGTCCCTGACCAAGCTTCATCTCTGGTACCTGTCCCAGTATGTGTGTCCTTTCTTCGCAGTTCGGACGTTCTGCTTCTGAAGCACGACCAGAATTCTGTCCAGTGTCTGTTCCCTCAGTTCAACGAAGTTCTTGTTCATCGTATGGTATTCCAACGTCACAGTTTCATACCTGATGGGGTGAGATCACATTTTAGGAGCTGTTCTTCTGCATCGTACAATCTTATTTTTCAGCATTCGAATAAAGGTATGGAATTCCGATGATTGCGTTGCATTATTGACGTGGGGCCTAATGGTGGTGATATTTCAAAGGTCGGTGGGCCTTGTAAAAAAAGAATACATTTATTGGCGTGCAAGCAAATTTTCAAGATTTTTATATTGAAAGAGTTATGCGGACGTGCTCCGCCTATATTGGAACAACCAAATTCCAAGAACAGAACTAATCTGTTGCTTTTATACCGTCACCTTTAGCTAGGGGATACAACTGAGCGGTTGCGTAGTGTAACTACATTAAAGAACTAAAGGGCAGCACCAGACCAAAGTTCAGTCTCTGACCGGTAAATAGCGGTGCCAGCGCCAGCACCGTGTTGATGACTACCTCTCATGACCCCAAGCCTCGGCTGATCCCGAGTGACAGCCTCACATGACCCCAAATTAACAGTGAATCCGTTGAAGGTCCAGAACTACTGAGCACTTTCACCGTAACTTGATAAACCGGTGGCCACGGAGAAGATTTTCAAAATGCTGGTGACCGACTAGTTGTCACAAACTCAAATTTTATAAGTAATTAATACAATCAAAGTAAAGGTACGATCCAGGTAAGGATTGCTATTTAATGAGTCGATTATCGAACTCAGGTTATATTGTTAAACACGGGAACTTATCTGCTAAATGACCCTTATATAACCAACAACTCAAAAAATACAAAAATAGATATTTCTACATGAACGTAACAGGTCGTCACTACGTCGAAGATTGGTTTCTGACCTCCCTAGGTCAGAAACCTCCCTAGGGAGACCTAGGGATGTCAGAAACCTCCCTAGGTCTGACCTCGGTGCCGCAGCTAGAGCCGGCACCGAGTGGTGACGGACTGCCATGCCCCCAACGGCACCCGTCCTAGTGTCTGACCTACGGGAGGGTGGAGCTAGCGCCAACACCGTGTTGGTGACGGACTGCTATGCCCCCAACGGCACCTCGTCCTAGTTTCTGACCTGCGGTAGAGTGGAGCTAGCGCCAACACCGCGTTGGTGATGGACTGCTATGTCCCCAACGGCACCTCGTTCTAGTTTCTGACCTGCGGGAGGGTGGAGCTAGCGCCAACACCGCGTTGGTGACGGACTGCCATGCCCCTAGAACCACGTCCTCTAAGAACAGGTCTAAGCCAGGCCCCTCAGGAAGCTGCACAGCACATTCGCCTCCGTCAACATTCAGCAGCGTTGTGCGTACCCCTGAAACGTGGCACGATGGAGGAGTGGGTCAATTGGGTGGTGAGTTTGTCAACCAACATGGTGAGTGAGTAAGTCAAGAAGCTGGTGAGGTGGCAACTGGCAGGTGAGTGGGTCAACAAGCTAATGAGTGGTTCAACAAGCTAGTGAGTGTGTCGGCAAACAGGTGAGTGGGTAAATAAGCTGTTGAGTGGGTGAATAAGCAGGTGAGTGGGTCAATAAGGTGGATAATTAATCAAAAGCATAATCTTCTTCCATTTAAAGATGTATTACAAAATTAGTCAGTAAAATTGGCAAAGGTCATTCGAGTGATAAGATCAAATAAAAACGATCAATACTGAACTTTATGTACTGAATCATTACTGAACTTTTAATTCTAGAGTATGTAGGTAGACATTGTTTCTAAGGGTGATGATAGAGGTGGAATTATGTTCATTTTCTATTGTATTGTAGCCATAAAAGTTACAAGTGCGGTATTAATTGCACTTTTACATTTGTATGTTAATTCTATTCAAAAAATTCTTTTACAACATTTATTTTATCCCAGCTGACCCATTTAGTTACAATAAAAATATATCAATGTGCGATAAATTCGGGAGCTTATTTTTGTTCCATGCAGTAGGCAATGAACATCTACCGATTCGAAATTAGGAAAACCTGCGTCTTTTGGAAGCACAATTTAGGCTGCTTGGCAGCTTCGGTACTCACTGAGGGAACTGCAGGCGTTCAGCACCCCGAGCTGCAGCGGAGCAGCCAGCCTGATATCCAGCACCGATCTGGCCGTGACAGCTGCAGCGAGAGCAGTCACTCCTGAGGTGCTTGAGATGGTCCCCTTGAAGTGCGACAACGTGCACCTGCCATCGATTGCAAGTTTGCTCCGCTGTACAGCACAGTTTTGAGCAATTACAACTGTCAAGTTTATATGGAAGTCCGTCCAAGATGTTATTTGAAATACCTTCTGAGGATATCGCAGAAAAACGAGGTATGTTAGGAAAATGCGGTCGTGTTTTGGATGAATGCCTGAGTTGAGTGATATGTCGTAGCTCTCCAGTAGGTGAACGTGATATTGAAAGCACGACAGCACTGAATAGGATTCGAGATATTATTTAAAGAACAGTCTGTTGAAAATAGCAGCCGGGAAATGACGTCTTAAAGAGCAGTTACTTTGGTAGTACGTCAGATATAAAATGTTTGCCGTCGAGTTCAGGACAACGGGGTGAGCTCTCGAACTAAATATTCACACCAGTAACCTTCTTTTTACAAAAATTTTTCTCAGAAACTGTAGCAGTATGTTGTCCGTGGGAAACTGTGCCGATAATTTGTTCGTAGAAATTGTATCGGTAAGTTGTTCGTAAGAAGCTGTATCAGTAGGCAAAGAGTGACTATTTTGCTACTTTAAACAAGAGATAGGTGCAAACACAGAAACGGTGAAAATGATGGCTATCAGGAGCAAAATGTACTTTAATTGAAGAAGGTTGGAAGTTTGGGCGACCAGTTCCCTTTGCCAAAAGTATGAACGAGATAACGCATTGAGCAGGTGTACATAAACAAATCCACAATATTACACTTAACGTTAATATAGGTAATAAAACAAAATTTTGCACTCTTACTTCATCAAAAAATAATGTTATTAACGTCAAAAAGTCATTCGTCATAAAAGTCATTACGTCAAAAATGTCAAAATCATGGGTGGTGCAAGAGAATTCGTCACTAAGACTTCATCGAACATAGTAATCGAATTTTAAGTTTTTGCAGTGCATAAGTTAAGGTTCGTACTGCAACACCTCTATTGTGCTAGGGTGGACGACAATTAAACCTTACCTGCCATTGCTATTTCGCAGAGGTTCCACCAAAGCATCACAGGGTTCCTCTCCATCCACCACTAGCGACAAGCGCCCTTTTCTTTCCTTGATGATCTCTGCCCAGCGAGTCTTCCTGAGGACATTACCTCGTAGCTTTACCTCCAAGAGGTGTGGCTGCTCGTAGGGCAGCATGAGTGCGATTGCATCCACGTCTCGGCCTGTGCATGAAATTGAATATATGGCAGAGCCAACGCTAAAATTTTATCAGTCATCCTATTAGGAAGACTAAAGTCATCCTAATCTAACTTTTCTGCCATTGCCTCCTTAATTTTAGCCTCCCTAGGCAGAAGTTGGACTTGGTTAAAATCATGGATACCTCGTCGAAAAAGTTCGACTGGGTCAGCTCTGTTTGTGAGTTTCACCACGCTCATGAGATAATTGCAAGTTTTTCGACATCATAACATGCAAGCTTTTATGGGAAGAAACATTCGTGTGTTGCTTTAAGTTTCTGTTCGCCTAAATTAACATTTTTCTTAAAATGTTTCCTAAGATTCAATACATTGACCGTAAATTTTTTGTAATACAGTAAATTTTATCCCTTCATTTTAATACTGTGTAAATTTTCATTACTTTTACAGTATATAATTGAAACAAGAACCTTCATTTCGATGAATACCGAAGAGTACACCACGCATGTATGCGGTGTAATAAGTTTCAGATAATGGTGTGAAACTATTTATATTTCCTTGAAAAATTTCTCTGACATTTTCAAACAGGAGCATTATTCTTATACATTTCGTTATTACTGGAAATCATTCCCAAAAACTTTCAAATGAAGCAAGGCACCTTTGTATTTTTCAATTTTCATTTTGTTCCAGTAATTTCTTTCTTAACTGCTTTTACGCTCACAGGACTTTGTGTGAGAACACACGATTCCCCGCTCCCTACCCTGAATAGTAAATAGTGCCTTCCTCGTACTCCTCTTAGGAACACCTCTGTTGTGGCTAAGGAGGCTTTGTTGAAGTGTAGTCACTTCAGGATATGCTCACCATCGTTAGCCGTCCACGTCCACTTATTTTCATTTATCGCTACCTTCGCCGCCTTCTTGACCACATCGACGTTGTTTGAGCAGCCAAGTGCCAAATCTCGCCATTCGACCTTGTCACCTTCCTCCATCAGCGCCTCCTCCAGTTCAGCCCATCGTTCCTTGAACAGCTTTGGATTTTCTGCGCTAAGTTCTTGAACGACGATCAGTAGTACCTCCAGGAGACTGAATAGGAAAAATTAGTTTATATTAAAAAATCCTTTTCGCAACGAAGTCGTTTCAAAGAAAGAACGGATGAAGGGAACACGGAATCTACGCACACGGTGCGTTCCCACATAAGATTTCCGACGCATAGAAGCAGGTGCGGCGAGAAAAAAAGGTGAAACAAGATAAAATTTGAAGAAAAAACTAGCTGGTGCTGAAAAACAGGAGAGAACTGAACTGAAAAAACGGTAGATTTGACAAAACTATTCTGAAGTATACCTTAGGAGTATGTTACATAGATTTGTTTTAATTTAGTGAAAACTGCTAACGAGGAAAGCATTATGAAATCGAAGACTAGCTCCTAAATGTTCAAATTCACAGATTAAAATGCGGTTGGGATTTCCAACTGACAAAAGTGCTACATTTTTAACGCAGCTAAGTAGTAACTATACAGAATTGAGAACTCGATCACTACAATGGTTTTCAATTGTAGTTTATACGTGAAACTTGCCAAGTACATATTTGTAGGCGATATTTCCTGCTAACTAACCTAGTATGATAAAATCTAAAGAAGTAGAATAGTACTGGCAAATCGTTTCTAAATAAAGTGATATATTGAGCATATTGGTATCTAAATCCTTAAACGAGTGAAAGGCAATTTCTTTTTACTACGAGACAATGTACACTTGTTTTCAGGAATACAAGCGATTTTGAACGAATACGGCAGTGACGGCCACAAGCCCCAAGCCAGAATTGATTAAAGCCATCGTATGAGTTTCATTATGATGAACATTGTTGTCCATTTAGATAGCATTATTCTGGAAAAACCCAGGAATGGGTAGAGAAGTTCACTTACGAATTTTCCGTTTTTGATTCTTTCGGCTTGAGAATTTTCTCCACAGGCAGATTTTCATTTTCCATCTTGTAGACGACGCATTTTGAAGCGAAATATTCTTGGTCACTTTTGTGGTTGAAAGAAAATGTCGGATCTCCTTTTCCAGTGAAGGGTCTTTTCATTTTGAAGATACATGAAAGAACTTTTCCTACATCCAGATTCTTGATTTTGTGATCTGTTCGTAACTTTGTGCAGCATTTACGCTGGATTTGCCTGAACTGCTCTTCAGTGAATGTCAGAGTGTTTGTCTGCAAAAATTTCAAAGCTACCTCGTAAATGATGAGGAAAAGGTCTTCAATGACTATTTCCATGTTTGTATAGCATGCATCATTTAGTTTTTCGGCCACTAGATCACTGTAAATACCAAACGTAGCTTTAGCTATATCACTCGGTTTTGTCCATCCGGATATGCTATCGGGACGACTCACGTAAACGTGGCAAAACTGTAACAACTTTAGTGGTTCCGTGAACAAAATCCTAAAAGGTTCTTCAAGAGCTTCGAAACTTTTGCGCACGGCTCCGAAATGCTGATGATCAAGTAGATGCGGCTCGTACTTCCTTATGAAGCTTAGTTGCTGTTCGAGGTCTGTTAGCGGCGCAATCTCAAATTCTACGAAATTAACGTTGTTGCTGGCAAGCAGCTGCCTCAAACGTCCGACAGCATGAGGTCTGGTGGTGATGATACTTCGACATTGAGTGAGCAATGTTTTCTTGATCACTTGCTGCAGGACCTCCATCGAGTTACTGTACTCGTCATACCCATCTATGAGGAAGAGCACTCTGAGATTAAAGAGGGCTTTGATTACGGATTTTTCCCCTAGTTTGGTGTGCACGTCACTGAATTGTTGGATCAGGACGTCACTTAATGTTTTTGTTGTGTGGTCTCTGCACTGGATGTACACCAGCAGGTCAAATTCCTGGAGGCAAGGAGATGTGTTGGCCTGTGGCTTAACGAATTGGAGAGCAATATTTTCGAGCAAGTTACTTTTTCCAGACCCAGCCACACCTGACACGATGATAAACTTCTCAGAGTACTCAAAGATCTCCGAGTATCGGAAGATATCACCGTTCTTACCTTTCCTCAGCAGTACGTCGAGGTCATGAAACACGGCTGTTCGCGCTACTTTACCCATGCTGAACATTAGATTTTCTTGTTCAAAATTAGCTTCCAAGAAGAGTTCCATAGTCGTCCAACCTTCTCTGACCATGCATGCTTTGGCGTACAGCAATTTCTTTTTTCCAGGAGAAAATCCTGCCTGAATGTCTGCCTGCAGTTCATTCTGTAAGTCTTGCGTTTCGTTAGCAGGAAGGGAATAGAACCTTCCTGCCTCTTGGATGAAAGCATCGAGTGCAGTGTGCAGGTCACTAGGAGCAGCTGGGTTCCGCGCAGCACTTACGTTGTGCATTACTGCATTCCGGAGATTCGCCAGGTCTTGTAGCTTCGTGTAGAAGTTCGAAGTGTTTCTTGGGTTATTCTTAGTCTTGAACAGACACTGAAACAGATGCATCAGGGCAGTTATATCCATGTCATAAGGATTTACGTCTGTTTCGAATTTCTTCCAAGAGAATCTGCATAACTGCTTCCATGTCCTGTAGTTAAATGCAGGACCTTGCAGCCTCGCGCAGTAATCTTTGTAAGTCTCTGCATGGAGTTTGTCGTGACATTCCTTGACTATGAATTTTTGTACGTATTTGGGGCTGAGCTCGAGATGGCCCATGATGCTGTTGTAGATGGTCTCCATGTCGTCCGCTATATGACTTCGCGCTCATTAGACCTATGTTGGCCCCCACGGTGGTGAGGGTGCCTGGTGAGAACGAAAGCATTTACTATAAGTGGAATGAAAAGAAATCGAACAACTTTTTTGTATACAGTAAATAATGATCTTCAAATCCTTGGGTCCCACAACAAGGAAATTTATGAGAACACATCATGATATACCTCGAATTTGAATACAAGTAGTCCGTTTATAGTTCTTAGCAAAGTTACATAATGTAAAATTTACTCAACGGTAAATTTTTCTGAGTTAATTGTGAGTAAATGATGATTTTTTCCCATTTCACTTCCAATATACCCACAGGGCGTTGACAGTCCCGAAATACAGTATACATCTTGATGATACAGCCATCTATTTCCAATTGCACCTCCCACTACACTTAGTCGCTTCCTCGTTGTATGCTTACCTACGCCTTGACGATACAGCCATCCAATTGCACCTCCCACTACACGTAGTCGCTTCCTCGTTGTATGCTTACCTACGCCTTGACGATACAGCCATCCAATTGCACCTCCCACTACACGTAGTCGCTTCCTCATTATATACTTGCCTACGCCTTGATGATACAGCCATCCAATTGCACATCCCACGACACGTAGTCGCTTCCTCATTATATACTTCCTCATTATGACAAAACTTTATTTTCATTGTGACCAAACTTTTTCATTATGACCTTTCATTATGACCAAACTTACCTTTTCCTTGATGATACAGCCATCTAAATGCGCCTCCTACGGCACGTAGTCGCTCCCTCATTTTTGAGAGCACGGTGCCCATCTTGCAGAAACACGTACAACCTCTCGTGGAATTTAGAAAAACGTGCTTTCAAACAGGGCGACAGAAAAGGAACGAGTACTAGAACGAAACGCCTGCCTCAAAAAACTGCGCATCAGAAGCAAGTCAAAAGTAATATATTTAGTAGTAATACAAATATTCAAAAGTAATACCAGCTTTGGGGATTTTATATATACATTCATTGAACGATTTCAATCTCAACTAATTGAATGAATGTATTGTGAAGCTCTGAAATTCAAGAATTACGCAGATCGATTTCCCAGGAATAGAGTTTAAAAATTTTTTGGAAGAGAATAGATCGCAAAAAATAAAAGTGAATGCAAATCAATAATGTTAGACACATGATAAGATGATACTAATAAGGTGAATGTAAAGTGATGCACTTGAGTAGCTTTTCTTCAATATCCTCTGTATAAATATATCTCGAACGATCGATTCGGTATATCATCGTACTTAATAAGTTGTAACTAGGAATATGCACTTCCTTGCGTCCCACTATACAGAAAGTATAAACAACTTCTCATTCTGTTATTATTACTCGTAACTACTGATGATCTACAAACCGAAAGTAATGCTAGGCACATGGAGATACGACTGGCCCATTCCACAATAACGTTCCAAAAGAACCGAGCTGAAAGTACATACTAGGAATTTTATAATCAATCTGCTCTTGAAACTAGAACGCGTTCCTACGCTGTCACGGACCGGTATCGAGACGCCGTCAGAAGGTACCACAAATTTCGACCCACACCTACGTCTTATTTTCCTAATCTCAATTGTTAGAAATTGCGTTTATGTTGAATGTTATTTTTAGCATTATTTTATAAATTATTCGAATCACTAAAGAGAGATATTCCGTAAGTATTCTTTGATTTTTTTTTGAGAAAAGACCCAAGCTCATATCTGGACGTTTTCTCAAGAACTTCCGTGAAGGAGCATGTATTGCGTACTTGTTGGATTGGCGTTGTAGTGCGCATTATTCTTGATCTTGACTATGTAGAATACGTGAACCTTCGAATCTAAGTTCAATCCCACTATAGCATTTCCTATTGTCTTATCCTCCCGTGCTAAGTCAGAAAGGACTTAGGAGTGTGTGGTGTGTGTGCCGCTACGAACGATAGCGCGTGTTTGTCATGTTAATGTAAAGCGTCATGTCCTTACGCTTCGTGTATTCTTGTTATGCGTTGGTTTGAATTGGTCTGGTATTACTTATGTTCTCTCTCTCTTTGTTTTACATTACATGAGGGGACAGTTGCCGACGTTTTCTCTCCCTCTCTCCAGTCCTTCAACGAATTATATAACACTTCGCACTGGGACACTGTCTCGCCCATAGCCATTTACAAACGTGGTGTTCAATAAATAAGTTCTCATCAATATTCTTCTGGCCCTGGAAAACTGATGGGGAAAAGGCGGATTCAAAACCAAATCAGATTTTGTTACAGTCGTAAAAGTATTGAGTAAACGTTAAATCGATATAAAATAATTTAGTACCCACTAAATTGAGGTGAAAATATAGAGTGCCTGCTAAATCGACGAAATAGTATTGAGTACCCGTTAAATGTTCACACAAGTTTTGACTACCCTCTAAATCGATGTGGAAGGATTGAGTAACCGCTAAATCGTTCCCAATTTCTCTGCAATAAGCCTCAGCAAACAACTTCTGTGAAGTTAAGTTTTGCAAAATTTCAGGTCGTTTTGTTTTTGAAGCCTTTTAAGAATTGCTGAACTCTGTGTTGTCACACAAAGCTGATGATCAAATGGTTAAACCGTGAACATATAATTAGTTAATCATTCACTGCGTACACATATTTAACTGCTTATGTTATGTACACACTGCACTACGTACATACACTGCACTACGTACACACACTGCACTGCAGACACACTCGCTCGTACGTCCCATTGCAACTCCATACTATCAGATCTTGCGGTGCTATCAACAACGGATGCTGGGCACCCCTGTACTGCGATATTTGGTATCGCTGGCAACGAACTTTGACTGTTCGGTACTATCGGTACCAAACTGTTATTGCTTGGTACCGTTTTCGACTGTAATTTTTCATTCGTAGCCATCAGCCAAGGAGTACCATAATTAACGGTCGGTCGTTGGGCCTCTTCTTTTTTTGATATTTATCAACGATATAGGTAAATCTACTTCATTCTTCAAATACATACTTTTTGCCAACGACAGCACGCTCTCTGCGGCTCTTCCAAATAAAAATCCAATTTTAATTGCAGAGAGTATATATAATGAGTTGCAAAATGTTTCAATGTGGCTTAAAACCAATCAAATATGCCTCAATATCGGTAAGCCAAAAATATCACATTCTCATACAAGAGAAATATGTCTCTTCCCCACATTGAAATTGGTGATGGCGAAATTGAAGAAACCAACTCCTATAAATTTCTGGGCATTATATTAGATAAACATTCCACATTCAAAGAGCAAATTGCATTCATCAGTACTAAATTACCAAAATCTGTTGAAATCCTTCATAAAGTAAAAAACATATTGCCTGAAGAAGCTTTAAAAATACTTTAACGAAAGATCATTTCATCATATCTACCATACGAGATAGAAGCTTGGCACGGAACTGATAAAAATAAAAAACAATCTGCTCTTTGGATTGCAAAAAAAAGCCATTCGAGCGGTAATGAAATTAGAATTCAATGCTCACACAAATGATTCATTCAAAAGCTTAAAAATACTCAAGCTTTTTGATCTCTACAACCTTTCCATTTGTAATTTCATGTATGAAACACTAACTGGAGATGGCGACAGAGAACTCAAACCATTATTAACTGCTCAAACTGGTCATCATGACCATTTAACACGAAACAGAAGTAACTTCATACTTCCTCGTTATACGAAATCTCGGTCACAACACAGAATCCTCTTCATTGGAACAAAGAACTGGAATGTAATCCCTGCTTAGAACCATGAAAAAAGTTCTTAAAAAGCTTTCAAAAAATCTTGAAACCCTCTTCCTATCGAAATATTAATCATGTAAGGTTATTCAAGTCAATTCATTTTCTCTTTTGATACGACTTATCTTAATAAAGTAATCTATCATGATAATAATATAGATCTTATGCTCCTCATCATTTGTCTTGAAAATTCCGTTCCCATCTAGCTCATATTAACTATTTCTTTTTTTTGTTAAAAAAATTAAGCATCGAAACATGATCAGTCTTGTGTGCCTTTAGGTTAAGTGAATTAGGTTAAACATAACTGTACACTTTAAAAATAGCTTGAAGATAGGATGCCCTAGAATAATGAATAATGAAGGCATCTACGGATGCTTTATTTCCAATCAAGCCTGATACATATCACCTTGTACATTGGATTTTCAAATGCCTTATAACTAACGCCAGGACGCCATGACGCTTTCCCCCGGTCGAGACCGGTACCCGTTTCAGACACCTGGGTAGAGTGGGGTATTGTGCTTGGAATTTTTCTCCTATACCCAACAAAGAAAATCGCTACTGCCAGCGCCGAGATTCGATCCCGGGTCTCCCGCACGGCGGCAGAACCCTCTAGCCACATGGCTGTGGCAGCACTAGAAGTCGCTGAACGTATTTCGGCCCACAAGTAGCTATACTCGAATATGTCCATCGTAGCAGACTTGAGAGACAATCTATTGCTGTTTCACTTGTGCTGAAAAAATTGTTTACTTTACACCCACTCTTGCAGCTACAGACGAGTCAAGTCTGCTTTACGGGGTGCAAACGAAAGAGAGGCATTTGTAGATATGGTCGCAAAGGCGTTCGCCGAACGAAACCGATGGTGATTACCGTACAAGTTGGGAACGGGCGTTGGTACAAGCACACACGTCGTTGCTGGATGCTACGCTTGGCAAATGTGTCAAAACTGAATGCTTACACTAGGCAAATATGGCAAAACTGAATGCCTACGCTTAGCAAATGTGGCAAAACTGAATGCTTACGCTAAGCTAATGTGACAAAACTGAATGCTTACACTAGGCAAATGTGTCAATTACTTGGATTGCATAACGTTACGAGTGGAATATTTCATATTCCCTAGTGCATTATGTTGGTCGCCTCTAAAAACTAGTATGAAAACACAAGTTTCGGGTTAATTTTGATCAGAAAACTCATCCAGATGTTAATTAATGAAATTTTATGAGGAGATTGCACAATAATTTTTATGATTATTATTTTAGGTTTTCCAACCGTTTTCGAAATTCAAGAAAAATCACAGCGTTATTTGGTAGTAATGAGTAATGTAGCATTCAGGTCTTATAATGCGAGTTTGCGGGGGATGAGGGTAATCACAATCTCGTATTAGTGCAGTGGTGTCAGCTTTGGTCTGACGGAGGATCGACAATGTTTCTAGGCGGGCATGCGCGCTGGCGATGGTTTGGACCTCAAATGAGGCAGAGAAGTTTTTCTTACCGAAGAATATTCATTTTAAGTTGGAGAGTCAGATTTCATGAGGGAGACGAATTACAAGTAAGAAAAGATTCAGGAGGGAGCGTACGTGGCCCGCAGATGGCAGGGCAGTATTTCAGAGAAGTTCGGCTCAGCGCCGAGGCGTGCTTATCGCACTTGTTCGTAGTCGGGAAATTCGAGGAGGATGTGGTGGACTGTTAAAAGCAAAATACAATTAATGCACTACGGTTGCTGTCAGCCCTCCCATCACGTGGTGGTGCGTGGTGCGTGTATGGCCTACGCGAATCTTAACGAGGACTTTTTCCCAGAGTCGATCCCTCTGCTTGGAAAACGGGAGAGGACGAACGTCAGGCTTTATCGCCTTTAGCTTGTTATTGGCAAGTGCCGACCACTCGGCCTGCCAGTGTTCTTGTATGCTCTTTTTGTAATTCCACTTATGGTCTGAGCGAGGAAGGCAAACCGAGTGTGTTTGCAATAAAAGAGCCTCTCGCACAGCACGATCAGCTGCCTCGTTTCCCGACACTTCGATGTGGCTGGGCACCCGGCAGAAAGTAAATTGTTAACGGCTAGAAATGAGGCGACACTGTATGAGTTGAACAACGGGGTGAGACGAATTCTATCTGGAGAGAGTTTGAATCGCACTCTGCGAGTCGGTAATTATATTCAGGGTGCGTACAGGCTCTGAGGTTCAAAATTCCACTACTTTTTCATGACTTTTTATGCCAACCAAATCACATTTTCACTACCTCTCTCTGCCCAAAATAATGTCACACAAAGTTAAATTGCAGCACAATAAATGTATTTCAGTCATAAACTTCACAGAACATTCATCATTACTTGCAGGTCTTGTTTTCATAAATGTGTAAATGATCATCACAACACCAAACAGTCATGCTGGACAGTTCAATAGCATCTGCTATGCATTTGCCAGTGCATTAAGTTTGTCAAAGTTTGTCATTAAGTTTGCACAAAGTCAGTTAGAGCCGTTTTCTTGCGACAGCACTGACAGGTGCAAGTTTTGACTGATGGCGATGAAGTAGAGGTACTAGCAGACTCTGGTACTGCTGGCACGGTCTCACTGCTCTCAGTCTGAGCCTCCGAACTGCCCTCAGCAGGCGTCGGAGGATCGGTCGATGGTTGGGAAGTCACGAAAAAATCCCCGATCTTCGGGTTGGCAAGTCTCGTCGTCTGAGCTTTCACGTTCTTGGCATGCTTTGTTCCTTTTGCATGACTCCTCACCGCCGCTATTCCATTGTTGGCGATGTCGAACTCCGACTCGCACGCGGTGCAAACCGCCATTGTTTTCAGTTTGGGATGCGGTGCTATCCATTGTTGAAAGTCTTTGTCTCGCAACCACAAGTTGTTGAAAGAACAACTGCCTGGCATGACGATAATTCCTCAGCTCAGTCTCGGCACCGTAACTCTAGTCACACACACACGGGATGGTCAAGACCGATGATAAAAACTCAGCTCGAAAATGTTCAACAGTGGCGACAGGTCAACAATGGTCCGAGCGAGCGCGTGTCTTCAGTCACACTGAGCGCGTTTGGTTTCACGTGACGCCTGAGAACCAATCAAAATCGCGGACACTAAAGACGTAGCTGTATCAACCAATCAGAGCCCAAGTAACACTCGAAGGTTACTGAGAACGCCTCGCTCAACGCGGACCAAACGGAACGAAAATTTTCTTTTCACGAAAATCCTAAAATTTCATGACTTTCAATGACCATTTTTAAAATTCCACTACTTTCGAGGCCTTGAATTTTATTTTCGAAATTCAACTACTTTCCATGCTTCTCCATGCCTGTACGCACCCTGTATATTAGTCATCAGGTGAGGAAGAGTTTCAGCGTGGTTGAGAGCATCGTATAGGACATAAACTCAGCAGTATATGAGGTAGCATGCGGCTGAATACGACGTTGATACGTCGTGGAGCCTTGAATATAAGCATATGCCGCTCTTTCTGGAGGTTTCGTCCATTCGGTATAGATACGGAAGAGAAATTGTTGGGGACGGACATGATCAAGGAAAAGTGCTCAAAGATGAGATGGAGCTGTCTTGCAATTTGAATATTTGTATAGTTTGCGACAGATGCTAATAGCTGGTAACCGATTGCACAACAATCGCCCCGTACTTACCACACCACCAACTGTAACCGACTGAACAGCAGTGACAGCACGGGATACCGCGCTGAACAATGTTTAGGACATGAAGCTTTTTTAGGCTACTGTTTAGAGCACAGAAGTAAGTCTAGAGTAAACTCACTCCCCCTTTTACTGAAAATGTTTACTTCTTATTTCAATTGAGATGAAGCTGCTAAATGATGTAACATACTTACAACGCTTTAAACCGAGAAGTGTGAATGGCACAAAAACAGGGAATGAACTGCTTAACCGAGAGCTAAAATGTTAATCGAGGGATTATACTTTTGTAGGCTATAAAATCAATTTGTACGAGAAATAAAGCCTCGAACAATGAAATTTTGTGATGTACAGTTGCGCAAATCATCACTCAAAGATCTACCAGCAACTGAAGCCGATGAAAACGGAAAAATCGGTCACTGTGCTCAGACAAGAGGACGTGATGCAACATGTTTCATGAAGGTACGGTCAGGCTTGGTATAAAGGTACATTCATGGCAAGCTTGGTGTAGCAAGACCTGATCTTGTTTTAAATCCGCCTTCACCCCATTTGTCTTGTAAGGTCGGAATAGTGTTGAAAAGAAATGTTTATTGAACGTTAGGTTTCTCGATGACTATCTCGCGCGAGGTTAGGAGGTGCATGGACCCTCCACGGAAACCGGGTGTCACACATTTCAAAATGGGAGGGACTGAAAATTTCCCGAACCTCCAAACTCAAACTGAGTATTCGTTAAAGTGCTTTTTACCTCATTGTGTCGTTAAATTGGAACAGTTCTTAAACGAAAAAAGTTATTATCAATTTTAACGTGCATAAAAGACTAATGCTTTCTGTAAACTTTGCCAGGCCACTCTAAGTTTGTGAAGCGACCCTCGCTCGGTGGTCAAGTGCATCCAAACCGCCTCCTCCCCTCCTGCACCTCCGTGTCACCCCCAGATGCCCAAAATAGGGCAAATGTATCCACAGGTGGGAGGCTTCGGGGTCTTTTGCCTGGTTCGAGTGAACTGAACGGTATACCATGCCGTCACTTAATAAAACGTTATTTGCCTCATAATTGCTAATATGCCGCCACACGGCGACAACAGAAATGATGTTTGCTTATGTATAGAAATGGCAAAGTAAGGAATATCGAATACACCCATGAAACATCTTTGTTAAGGTCTTCGGTGGTGAAAGGTCCTATATAATAATAACAATAACAAAGGTATCCCGAGATCAGTGTGGAAACAAAATAAACCCGATGCAGTGGCCAACTTGAGTGTTTTGAAAAATAAAATACAGTGATAAATTTTACGGGCTTTTCATCTGTTATGGAAGAAGTTTATGTTGAGTGTTTATTACGTGCAATTTCGACCTTTAATCCAAAAAATTGTTTTTAAATCACCTTACCAGCAACTATCTCTGCACTTTGATTGACAAATTTGGTGATATAATGAAGTAAAAAGTGGAAAAGGGGAAACCAACTTTGTAAATGTGAGACGTTTGGAAACTGAGTGAGTACAGTGACATCCTGCACAGGCCTCAAACAATAGGCCTCTATGAGCACCAGGCCTCCCCAATTAAGCCTGCGCCAGCACTCCTTCTCCTACCGACGCCCCCCCCCCCCCCCCTGCCCACCCTCTCTGCCGCACTTCCTTGTTCTTCCCCAACCTCTGCTTTCCGATGCTTTGTGAGCCAAATGAAACTTGCCTGACTCTGCTGATGGACACTGCCCTTTTTTAAAGCAACAAAAGGTTAAACGGTTATCTTTCTATGCATGAAAAAAGTTCCCACTCCATAACTTCTACTCAGTGAACAAAATTGAATTATCTTCATTTCTATCCACTCATCCAAAATAATTTCACAATGTTTCCAAACGAAACTCGCTCAGCTACTCGGAAAGCAGCTTTATCTGGAAAAATGGCATCCTCAGCACAGCTCCTCATGAAAACTCAAGTACATAAAAGCGGAATATGTCTGAACCATTCATAAAACGGAAACGGAAAACATCAAACACCTCACAAGTAAAATCACTCGTTCAAAAGCCTCAACCGCTCAAAATTATTGTAACAACTCAGACGGTCAAGAAGTGTGACGTCAACGAGAGCTTCATAACCCCCAAAGCAACACCAGTACTGCCCGAAATATCGGAGCTGTCCGACACTGATGAAAATCTCCCAAGCGCTGCTTCCGACAATCAAGTTTCAACGCCAGCAACGAACGCACTCGCAACAAGTTCTAGCAGGTGTAAGGAAGGAGTTCCTGAACCTCAACTCCACAGTTCAAACTATTCTCGAGAAGATACATCAGCGACAGAGTTACCAAAAATTTCATCGGTTACGATGGGTAAAAATGTCAATTTGTCAGGAGCTGCCAAGAATGATGCGGTGTATGAGCCTAAGAGAAATGATGAACCAACCGACACGGAGATGAATTGAAGACGGATCCATCACCCTCAAGGGTCTCCCTCCTCATTCGTGAAGTACTACTACGTAGTAAAGAAGTTGTAAGTTGAGAGGACTCGGGCTCCAGCGAGCTAAAACCTGAATGGTTATTCTACAGCGGCAATCGCAGAGTCCCTCGATTCTCTGCGACGACCACACTGCACAGGTATGGTGTTGCAGCTCTGCTCCTCCACCGCGTCTAAGGTCGGACTTCACTTGCACTAACGGCTGTGCACAGTCGAGAAGGAGCAGGAATAATCAAATCAAAGGCAGATGACAAGGGAGTAAAGAATGCTGCATTCGATGAAACTAACAAGCCTTTACTACCATCCTAAATTAATTTGTTCGTATTATGCATCGGAAGATTTTAGAAGTGCGTCAAATGTTACGGAATGGAAAACAGATTTTGCACACGTGACGTAAATACAGCATCAAATTACAGGCCCATTGGTCTTCTACTTGTCCTATCCAAAATGTTGGAGAAAGTTATAACAAATCAACTGTCATCTCACCTAGATGGGCCAAATTTAGTTCATCGAAATCAGTATGCCTGTAGGAGGAGCACAAGCACTCAAGACGCTCTGCTTAATATCACTGAAAAAAATATACAGTGATATCGGTCAAAAAAAATGTAACACTCTTGCTGCTACTCGATCTCTCCAAAACATTCTACAGCGTCGAACATGATCGACTTTTACGGAAAATATTGAATATAGGAGTTGATACGCATTGGCTTAAAAGCTACTTATCAAATCGGTCTCAGGCAGTCCTCTTAGATAACAAGTTGTCCCCATTCACTGAAAACAATTTTGGTATTGTGCAGGGATCCATTCTTGGTCCTCTATTGTTTAGAGGCGCAGTCAAAAAATTACGAATCTTACTCCTGCGGTTGGGAATGATGAAATTAGGCCATCAGGAAAAGTAAGAAATTTAGATATTTGGTTCGATAGAAACATTTCTTTCAAACCCCACGTTGAAAAAACTTGCAACAAAATTTACGGAACTTTAACGTTTCTTCATCGTATAAAAAGTATACCCGACGAAAAGTCTAGATTATTGGCCATTCACTTTTGATTTTTATCGCGTATTGACTATTGTAGCCTAGTATAGGGAGATATACCTCAATAACAATATCTTCAAAAAGAGTTACAAGAATATGTAAATTTTACAGCCAAGGTGGGAAGCAAAGGAAGGTGGGAAGCAAGGTGGGAAGCAAAGGTAAATTCAAAAGGAGTGATCAGGTAACACTTCTCCTGAATAAGCTCGGCTGGACTCCCATTCAGGAAAGGTTTCTCGCGCTCAAAGCCCAATCCGTATTCTCCTTTTTATATATTCCCCAGAACAATGCTGAAATAGTGCAATTTCATCTCCCCACTGTCACCAACCCAAAGCCGAATAGGAGACATAATGTCTTAATCAAATACCGTTCATCAGACATTGAGCAGAAAGCTCTGTCAATATCAGGCGCCTTATACTGTGGAACCAACTTCTCCAGAACATCAAAATCCCTCAAACATTAAGAGATTTCAAAACTAAAATAGCTCGTTATTTTACGTCTGCACAGTAATTGCAAGCTGTAGTACGTGCTGGAAAAGTCTTTACAAATTTCTGTCGCTATTTATCTAATATTTCATTACATTATACCACATAAACGAATTTTTTGTAGTGTAGTGCCCTACCTTAGTTACCCCTCAAATCTTGATTCTAGTCTATTCGTGTTCAATAATCCTAATATGTCTCAATGTAAATTTACTAAATAAAAAGTTCCAACTTCTCCGCCGCGTATCACCGATACCAACTTCAGGAGAAGTATATAACTAAGGCCGCTGCTTCACTCGCCGCAAACGGAACTCAACAGCCGAAGCAGGTTGACAAGTGGTGACCCCATACGTTTCGCCAGGCCTAACAAAAATGGTGACTCCAGCCGCCCTGAAAACTGGAGACCCAACACTGCCAGCAGTCTCCAGCGGTTTCACCATCGGGCCGATGTTTCTACAGTGCCAGCCCCTAACAACTGGTAACCCATCGCTGCTCTTCAGTTTTAGCTAATCTTCATCGCATTTTCCGCTAGGTGTTTCAAGCACCGTGTTGCGATACAGAGAAAGGGGCGGGTTTAGGACCCCCTTTCCATACGCTGAGGGAATTCCAACCCCCGTACACATTTTATAATATTGTCCTTCATGCTTGCGTACACCTGCATACCAGAAATGGAGAATAAAAGGATTGAAGATTTACACGAATTTATTTGGAAACACGTGGATTTGAATATGACACACATAGTATTTCAATGCAATCATTAAAGCACAGGGAAATGTTAAAGCAACATGAGCATAAAATGAGCGGGTTAACATGAGCAACATAATGAGACACACAAAAAAAACGAGAAGTTTGCTCTCCTTATCACAATGAACGCTAGCCCAACAATTTCAGGATTACGACAAAAATAACTTTCCGCACTGTGCAAAAACCAGGAAACATAGTCGATGAATGGGCTAGCATGAACACGAAACATTCGGAAATAATGCAATATAAAATCAAAGAACTTTGCTTACCACAAGGTGTTCAAAAATTAGTAAACACTTCGCATCATGTACCATCTGAACTCTTGCTTTGTAACCGAAACACATCCTCCTGCTAAGTGCACAACATCATAGCAAACACAATTTAATCCTATAATTAGCACGCCCAACAATAACTCGACACTTAATACAGGAAAGGGGCCATTTACGAAATTTAGCGCGTTGAATTTGAATACACTGCTTTCACTTATTACTTGACTGGCGATTCACTGCATGGATAATTTTCAGAGTCCTATAAACCAATTATTTCGTGCTACACTTTCTTGCAGCATGTAGATTTCGATGACCTAATATGTTTCCAATACTGCCTGAAGAATACACGTATAGTTGATCCGATGCCGACCATCTTCACCGGTCTGCTACCTCAGTGTTGTTACTCCCGCCCAGCGCTCTAAATTGAGTGCCGCCTGCCGCCTCAGTGGTGTTGCTCTCGTCCAGCGCTCCAAATCGAGCACCTCTCGTTTGAGGGCCAAAGGAGATTGAACTCTGAAGGTCTCGTTGCTGCGTAGCATCGTTGCAAACTTCGTCATTGAGCAGTTATTGCTTGCATGTGGGAGTTATTACGATCTTGGTGTTGAAGTCGAAACATCTCTTGAATATCCCTCCGTAGAATCGTTGTGGAGCGGTCGTCAACGACCATCGCCGCGGTGCTAATATGCTTCAAAGAGATTATTTGTTCTTGACACTTCGACGTTAACTTTCCTCTGATGTAAATTTGCTGTTTGTGTGAAATGCATGTCGGCGACGGCCGACACGCCACGTTCGCCTGCCCTCAGATCACGTGTCCTTCTCTCGCGACTTCGAAACAAAAAGACCTCCCCAATGTACTTGTACGCCGCTTATCTCTTCTCGCTTGGTTTCTTTTCCAGAGTTTTCTCGAACCTTCCCAAATTATTCGAGCTTATTCCAAGCAAAGATTACGTGTTTCCCTTAGGATTGGTGGAAATCTTGCCTGCTTCGGGTTGCCGAAATGTAATTGGTGCGTTCTCTGCCACACCCATGCGCCTGATTCGATCCAGAGCGCTGATTGGCCGGCGGGATGTGTTCCCCATCGAAGCTGCCTCGTCCGGGCGTTCCCACGCAACGCATGTGTGTTGTGTGCTTGTGTTGTGTGTGTCTTGTGTTGTGTTGCCTAAATGTGTTTTGTGTGTTTATGTGTACGCCTGCGCCAGCTCTCTCGTCGAACGCTACCCACTTGAGCTCGACATATTTATAGCCAGACTCATGTCGAAACCTGAGAACAACGCCGTTCTTGTAGAGTTCTGCGGTTATAACATCCTGTCCACTGTCCCTGGCTCAACAAGATATTGTATTTCCCCAAGTAAAGTATTTTGAAGTGAAGTCTTTCCTCAAATAAAGTATTTCCCAAATTTCCCCGAGTAAAGTATTTCCCAACAAAGGTGAATTATCTCCTGAAATAAGGTATTTCCCAAATTTTCATACTTCTTCGAATGAAGTATTTCCCAAATTTCCCCGAGTGAAGTATTTCCCCACAATACCCGCTTCGCCCCAGAAAAATTTGTGCCAACTTGCAAAGTTGGTGCAAATTTTCATCCGTTAATTTCAATTATGACCGTGACGTACCCCTTACGTTAAAAATTAGAAAATGTTCATCCCCCTCATTCAATCCCTTCGCTTTTCCCGACATCAAAATATCCTTACATATCACCTGATGATTTACCTTCTTGCAACGCGCCGATGTTGACGCATTAAAAAATTCATTAATATCTGACACACACTAAATAATTGAGACCCACACTTCTTATACACATTATTGTAGTACGCAAATAGAAAAGAACACAGTAAAGATACCGCACATATCCAACCACTTGAACGCATAAAATAAAACACACACGACATATTATTCTCGACTTGCTCTCGGCAAATTCATCGACATAGATAAACATATAAATTAGAGATCGAAAAATCGGCGAATTTGTTACAAGCAGAGACATCCTTTCAGCTTTCTCGGTTGCAATCCACCTAAAAACACAATCTCAAATGGAGGTGATTTTCCAACCTCAAGTTTTCTTCCTTATAATTATCATTTCATCCTGTGATTCAGAGTAGACGTATTTCTTGCAACAAAAACTTGCTGTTGCTCCTCCTGTGCACCTAGGTACAGCTTATTGTTGTTGTTCCTGTGACGTGCTACTCCTCTTCGGCTTGCTACTGATCCTGGGCCTGCTACTGATCCTGGGGAGGGCCCCCTGCTGAGAATCGAAGTTACTGAAGCTTTTCCATAAAAATTCATCCTTGGCGTCACGTGAACTCGTGGAAATTCCGTCGATTCTCGTTGCGTCAAATCGCGGACAATCCTGTAGATTACTGCGTCAATACGCGTTGGACTCCCACGTTGGAGCTCATCAGCTCTTTCATCATAATTGTAGAAAATGAAGCACATTTATTTGCGAAGATCTTCAGGTTTTGATTCTCAGTCCGCTTGTCGACCAGCATGACTTAGACCCCTGAGTTTCGCGTTAAATTGCTAATGATCTCCTTCCGTAAAATACGCGTTAAATTGTCTAACCTGGTCCATTTGTACTCGAGAGACAGCGCATTACATGGTCGATCAACGTAAGAATTATTCCTCGGTTTCCTTCAAATCTGCCTTGAGTGAGGCGGACGTGAGCTACGCGAAAAATTCCTACATACATACATAAAATATTTAATTTCCGGTTTCCTCAACCAACTCTAGACAAAGCCGAAATTCGTTCGACGGTGTTACTAATCAGTTGAATCACCTAAATATTTCGAAGAAAATAAAACATTCTTGCTCATGACGTACGAACTAGCAGGAGAATTGCCTGGTAGGCCAAAATCCCGAATCCGTCCCAAAAAAAAAAGCACACATACATTGGGTATTGTCAAGCCATCGGACTTTACGTTATACTCGGCCGCGAAGGCTTTTCTAGCGATCCGACATTTTGACAATACCGACATACAAATAAATGCAGAATTAGACAAAAATTTAGTGTTATCAACCCGTCAAACTTTACACCTTACTACGCCGAAAGGCTCTTCAGACGATCTGACATTGTGATATCACTGACACAAAAATGCAAAAAAAATAGACATGACATAAAAATTTTATACGATTCTCAGCCCCAGAGACAGTGCAGCACATTTAAATGATTCCACGTTGCCGCAAGATTATATGAACATTCACACAAATATTGTACGCTAAATCGGGAGATTTACCAAATAGGCTGAAATCCCTAACGCACTTAATGTACACATGAACACACAGTGTGTCATCACTCTGTTAGACTTTACATCATACTTTTGCTGAGAACAGCCGTTCTGATGATCTAACATCCTGATAACACACACAAAAATGCAAAAAGACATGATTGTTCACCTAATTCTCAGCCTTTGAGTTGCACAATTGTTACTCAATGATATCATTTTCTTCGTCGTCCATCAATTTAAACGCATTTACTTCAATGCTACTGATACCATTTAATACACATTCTTTCCATGTTCTCACAACATCCTACATTCTTGCGTTCCGTAATACCACACTAGAGTTTTAACCACATCAGCTTGAACGTACCGCCACAATTTCTTAATTGCTTGTGCTATCCATAAAGCAATAAAATTCCGGCAGAGGCTCTCTGCTGCACGGTGTACCTCTCTTACATACATTCTCAATGAAGATTTCACTTGTACATTCCAGTCGTAATTCATTTTCAATTTTTACGCTATAATCAATGCGTCTGTAGAAATTACACTCCATCTCGAAATATTGAGCATTTTCGTTGTAGAAAATGAACATATCCTAATGAAGTTGATAAATACATCATAATTATGCAAACCAACTCTCGCCATCAATTAACGATTTAATTTCAATTACTGACGAAACGGTCCACACAATTTGTTTAAAGTCACTGCTTAATCATGTTAACATTCAACATTCAAAGCATTGTCGTATGCTCCCGCTCCCTCAATCTCGCGCCCAAACCTCAGACGGTACGCTTGAGTCACTTTGTTGATCAGGCAAAGCTACCTCGTACGAACCTGTCCAAAATCCGCGCACGAACGAGAGAGAATGCTTAGACAAATACTAGGAATCCATTATAAAAATCCAAAAATATTCTGAAGAATTCTCAGGGATGTTCAGGGATAAATTTATATGTAAACACCAGGCAAATTACCTTTATACTACAAGTAAATTTTCCTGTTTAGGGAGACAATAATCCCAGGCGTACGCAGGAAATATTCATCTCTCACACAAGGCAATACTTTACTTTGCGATAAAATACGAGGTTGAATCCTACTTGAAAAATCACACAGTATTTCTTCGAAGTCCACATAACTCTATCTCTTTCGCTGTAGTAGAATCCAGTGTCAGTAAGACATAATTTGCACTTCACACATGAGTATGACTTGAACATTCCTTTAGACAACGAACGACTTGAAGAAAAATACACAATCTTTTAATTACGCACGCTAAAAAAAATGAAATTTCATTCATCAGCGACATGTAACCGATTAGACAAAATTGTGTTTTAATCCACGTGTCCACCTTTTAATCTACAGACACTTAATATAATAAAAATTCCTTCCTACCTTTAGGCAGCTAGGATTGAATCATCTTAAATTACCAAGTTCCACCGTCGAATTCGCATCAAAAAGAAATTTTAAACATCATGAATTTATAAAAGTTAAGGAAGCTAAATTTTTATGCTCAGTGAATTTGATATAAAAGTATAGATTGACTCATGTCAGTGTCGAAATGGATTGTATAATTGGCACATGGGAAAATTACCCAAAATATTCAATGATTTAGTGTATTATTATTGAAGCAATTATTTAAATTCTCACTCTGATGTACTGGAGCTTAGCACAATGATCTTGTGAATAGAAACGGAGGACGAATTTACTTTACTTAACACACGAGCAGCGGCGTCATTTCTATCTAAGCAAATAAAATTAGACCACGAACTGAATGCGCAGCATCGTAGAAAATCATCACTTACTTTAAAACACTACATTTAATTTTTATCCTAAGCACCGTCACTTAATTCATTCAACAATGTTGCTTCAAGAATTTACCACTCCTTTGATAGCAAGGAAATTGATTCTCAAAATTCCCATTACTGCTTCTCAGCAGATGTCAATTTTTATAATTGAAGCACTCAGATATCAACGAGTGAAAATATGAATTATGTTGCTAAAGCTGATTGGAGAAGCTTGACGCACACGAGGCCTAAAAATTTTTGCAAATTATTTATAAGTGAGGTATCATTTAAAAGAAAATTCCAACTAGATTAATTACTAAATGTCTCAAAGCCCAGATAAATGTAAACTTGTTCCAAAGATTCTCTTAAGATGAGGCGGTGTTTGCTAAATTTACGGCGTTATTCTCCAGAGCCATCGCTGCACACCTAAATTCAGTTAAACCTAATAATTGTACAGATGATATAAAATTCAACCAAAAAAAAAATTTTTAGCACTCAAGAAAAATTTTATAGAACACAGCGTCAAGAAAATAGAGCAAGTATTCTCCTAGCAAACGCAGCAGAGCTTATCTACTGATGCACAATGATTATTTCTACTCATAACACATTCAACTGTAAATTTCCACTGAAGAATGAAGGACATTTAAATTTGATGACTCACTGCAGCATTTGACAGGATTTTGATGGTTTTGGAAGTCCGAAAAAAATAAAATCATTCAATAAAAGAATCATTTAACTGATACACTCGCTGTCATGACAAATTTGAGCCAAGAATTCAACATTGATACTTGAATCTTTCATCATGTTAAAAAAAAATTTCAATGGCCCAGCACTACTCCAATTCACTTGCCTCAGTAAGCGCACTTCTGGTGCCTAATTTGGAGCCAAGCGAGCTGCGGTACTGTAGCTGAGCCCTACATTCCGATGCATTTACGACTCCAGCTCAATAGTAGGCAATTACACTGCGGAACGGCAGTTCCTCAAGGAAAGACTCACAGCCACAACTCTCGGCTGTGCTCCACTGCTCGTTATTTAAAAGAATGAAACTACAAAGAGCAAGCGAAATACTATGCCGGACAAATTCTTGCAAACGACTGGAACATTATTTGAATTCTCTCTTGAGGGACCGTTATAAAATTTACATAAAAAAAACATTCTTTAAATAAAATTCTCCAAGCCAATATACAGACAGTACGCTTGCATAGGACAATTTATATATTTTCCCTGTTGCGATACAGAGAAAGGGGCGGGTTTAGGACCCCCTTTCCATACGCTGAGGGAATTCCAACCCCCGTACACATTTTATAATATTGTCCTTCATGCTTGCGTACACCTGCATACCAGACATGGAGAATAAAAGGATTGAAGATTTACACGAATTTATTTGGAAACACGTGGATTTGAATATGACACACATAGTATTTCAATGCAATCATTAAAGCACAGGGAAATGTTAAAGCAACATGAGCATAAAATGAGCGGGTTAACATGAGCAACATAATGAGACACACAAAAAAAACGAGAAGTTTGCTCTCCTTATCACAATGAACGCTAGCCCAACAATTTCAGGATTACGACAAAAATAACTTTCCGCACTGTGCAAAAACCAGGAAACATAGTCGATGAATGGGCTAGCATGAACACGAAACATTCGGAAATAATGCAATATAAAATCAAAGAACTTTGCTTACCACAAGGTGTTCAAAAATTAGTAAACACTTCGCATCATGTACCATCTGAACTCTTGCTTTGTAACCGAAACACATCCTCCTGCTAAGTGCACAACATCATAGCAAACACAATTTAATCCTATAATTAGCACGCCCAACAATAACTCGACACTTAATACAGGAAAGGGGCCATTTACGAAATTTAGCGCGTTGAATTTGAACACACTGCTTTCACTTATTACTTGACTGGCGATTCACTGCATGGATAATTTTCAGAGTCCTATAAACCAATTATTTCGTGCTACACTTTCTTGCAGCATGTAGATTTCGATGACCTAATATGTTTCCAATACTGCCTGAAGAATACACGTATAGTTGATCCGATGCGGACCATCTTCACCGGTCTGCTACCTCAGTGTTGTTACTCCCGCCCAGCGCTCTAAATTGAGTGCCGCCTGCCGCCTCAGTGGTGTTGCTCTCGTCCAGCGCTCCAAATCGAGCACCTCTCGTTTGAGGGCCAAAGGAGATTGAACTCTGAAGGTCTCGTTGCTGCGTAGCATCGTTGCAAACTTCGTCATTGAGCAGTTATTGCTTGCATGTGGGAGTTATTACGATCTTGGTGTTGAAGTCGAAACATCTCTTGAATATCCCTCCGTAGAATCGTTGTGGAGCGGTCGTCAACGAACATCGCCGCGGTGCTAATATGCTTCAAAGAGATTATTTGTTCTTGACACTTCGACGTTAACTTTCCTCTGATGTAAATTTGCTGTTTGTGTGAAATGCATGTCGGCGACGGCCGACACGCCACGTTCGCCTGCCCTCAGATCACGTGTCCTTCTCTCGCGACTTCGAAACAAAAAGACCTCCCCAATGTACTTGTACGCCGCTTATCTCTTCTCGCTTGGTTTCTTTTCCAGAGTTTTCTCGAACCTTCCCAAATTATTCGAGCTTCTTCCAAGCAAAGATTACGTGTTTCCCTTAGGATTGGTGGAAATCTTGCCTGCTTCGGGTTGCCGAAATGTAATTGGTGCGTTCTCTGCCACACCCATGCGCCTGATTCGATCCAGAGCGCTGATTGGCCGGCGGGATGTGTTCCCCTTCGAAGCTGCCTCGTCCGGGCGTTCCCACGCAACGCATGTGTGTTGTGTGCTTGTGTTGTGTGTGTCTTGTGTTGTGTTGCCTAAATGTGTTTTGTGTGTTTATGTGTACGCCTGCGCCAGCTCTCTCGTCGAACGCTACCCACTTGAGCTCGACATATTTATAGCCAGACTCATGTCGAAACCTGAGAACAACGCCGTTCTTGTAGAGTTCTGCGGTTACAACATCCTGTCCACTGTCCCTGGCTCAACAAGATATTGTATTTCCCCAAGTAAAGTATTTTGAAGTGAAGTCTTTCCTCAAATAAAGTATTTCCCAAATTTCCCCGAGTAAAGTATTTCCCAACAAAGGTGAATTATCTCCTGAAATAAGGTATTTCCCAAATTTTCATACTTCTTCGAATGAAGTATTTCCCAAATTTCCCCGAGTGAAGTATTTCCCCACAACCGCAAGAACGTTCAACCAAACGCAAAAATGCAAAACGGAGCCGCCAAAACGCCTACAGCTCGGCCTCAACGCAACGCCTCATCGCTCGGCCTCATCGCACGGCTTCATCACTCGGTGTATCCGTGCTTAAATGTTGATTGTATCAACACTTCTCATTATTATTATTCATCGCCCGGCCTCATCTCCCGGCCTCATTGTATCGCTCGGCTTCATCGCACGGCCTCATCGCTCGGTTTCAACGCTCTACAGCATCGTATCTCATCGCACGGTCTCATCGCTCTGCAGCATCATCATTTTATTTTACTAAATTGTATCGTTCGAACTTCTTTCTCTCTAGGGAGAGGGTACTTGTAGTGCCCTACCTTAGTTAGCCCTCAAATCTTGATTCTAGTATTTTTGTGTTCAGTAATCGTAGATGCGTCGATGTAAATTTCTTCTATACAAAGTTCCAACTTCTCCTCTGCGTATCACCGATACCAACTGCCGGAGAAGTATATAAGTAAGGCTGCTGCTTCGCTCGCCTCCAAAAACGGAACTCAACGGCCGAAGCAACACCATCTGGCCTTACAGTAGTATGCGTATGCAATGAGATTGCTTGCATGAGAATATTTAAGTATATGTATGAATGTCCATGTGAAGCTCATATTTATTTATTCCTGTCCTAAAATATTCTTGTTAGTCTTGTGCGACAATGTATCGTTTCTTACACCCTTGAGTAAATTTGGACAACACTAGTTTAGGTAGTTTGACTTTCGTGTTGTCCCAGTTATGTTGCAAACGTTATGGTTAGCATTGTACTACGATTCTTCTCATGTTTTTGACCCCGGTGAACTTTTATGTGCCAGTATTATTAGCGTAGGAAATTATAATTTTAGTGTCATAGTAAAATATTTTATTCTCTCAGCTCGTTATTTGGCATACTAGTTGATACGTAACAGTTAAAAATTGCCTCGAGTGTCGACCTCATAGTCTTGGACGGAAAGTAATTTGAATATACCCACTTTACATTCAAGATTAATCTCTCATATCACAAGTTCCTAGATTCGTATGCTCAAAGTTCAATATGATGGTGCCCTAACGATAGTGTTTTCAGCAATGCATCAATTGGATTATGTTTTCTTAGTCACTTAGCCAAAATTAGGCTAACACAACGAACCAAACGTGCTTTTCTCCCAACCATTGGTTTAGACAATTTTCATGCGTGGGTATTACGATAACCATGTGTAAATATCAGTTAAGGATCTAACGTTTTTCGCTCATATTAAAACATTTTAAAATGCGACGAAATTCATCCTATGTAATAACTTTATAAAATATCAATCTTTTATTCTCTTATTCCTCTCCTACAATGTTCTTGTTAGTCATATGTGGAAATCTTTTGTTTCTTACGCTTGTGAGTATATTATGACAAAACTATATTATAGGTAGTTAACTTTTCATACTGTTCTAGCCATGTTGCAAATGTTATGGTTAGCATAGTACAACAATCCTTCTTATGTCTCTGACTCCAGTGAAATCTTTTGTGCCAGTATTTTCGGCGTAGGTATTAAATATCATAAATTTTTGTTTTGGTAAAATGTTTTATTCGCTCCGAGCTTATTATCTTGGCATTCTAGTTGGTACGTAACAATGAAAAATTGTCGCGTCTCGAATGTCGACCTCATAGTCTTGTTCGTAAAATAATATAAATCTGCCCACTTTACTTTTAACATCAATCCCTAATATCACTAGTTCCTATGTTCGCTTGCTCATATTTCAAAATAAGTGCGCACAAACGAAAGTTTTTTAAACTATGCGTCACTAGGATTGTGTTTTCTTAGTTACTTATGTTTAAATACATTGTCGAAATCAGATCAACGCAACGAAAGGAACGCATTATTTTGTGCTGTTCACTTAATCATTTTTCTTTCGACATGTGGCATTGATATTACGATACCCATGTGGAAGTATCAAGTAAGGATGTTAATGTTAAAGTATTTTAAAAACCAATGTTGTTAACTTTTCATAATTCAAATTGGCTGGAAATGAACTGATTTCATTTTTTTTTTCTTCGGCGCTACAGTATCCCAGTGCATAATCTTAAAAGTTTGTAAAGTACTAGAGAGAGAGAGAGATCGCCGGCAACTCTCCCTTCACGTAACCTACAACAAACAGAAAGGACACAAGTAATACTAGGCTAATTCAGACCAGTGCAAAATGTGAATATACGAAGCATGAGGACATGACATGTTATATTTATATGACCTACACGAGCTCAAGTTTATAGCAGCATACACACCTTTGAAGGGCGTTCCGACGTAGCACGGGAGGATAAGCTAACAGGGAATGCTACCGAGGGATTGAACTTCGCTTCGACTTTTCACCTACTCTACAACGTCAGGCTCACGTATACTGCCCCCTACATATTCCCTCCTCCCAGGCGAAGTTCGCCAAGAACAAGGATAACGCGAAAGCACGTCCGCCAGGAAGTTCTCCTTGCATATACTCGATAATTGAAGGAATGTTTTAAACAAAATCACGATAGAAACTCGCTAAGTCTAAAATGAACACATGTCTATTGAACAATTTTATTTGAGATTCCTCGTGGCATTTATCTTTTCTGGAGCGACGGAAATTTTATTGCCTTCAGTAGAACACCGAACAATTTTACTCGATCACAGAAAAACTTGCATTTCTTCAGTTCACAGTTATCCAGCATTTCTCATTTTCGTAAGAGCTATATTGAAATGAAATGATCCTTCAAAGTAAATCTAAAGTCCAACAAATTGTCAACAAAACTTATAACGAAGGAAGACAATCACCAAATACTTCACTCATAACACGATTGCACAAACCACTAGCTAATTCACTAACAAACGAAACAACATTAATTTCATATTGACTGAAGTGCAACAAAATGAAGTTTACGTAGTTTAATTTTCTGACAAGGAAATCTGTAAAAAGGCTTTCGTCAATACCAACAATATTGAGGGGTGTTGATTAAATCACCAGTAAAGCCCGGATACGAGTCCTTTACTGCTCCCCTCTACGCATGCCGTCTGCCACCGAAATACTAATTTAACCTTTTATTTTTAAGGATAAGCCAACTGAAAACACAAAACTACCGAAACATTTAATTTAGGTGGTAAGCATTTACCACACGAAGATAGTTCATTAACTCCTTGAACGCCTAATTGTCGTCCCAATACCGTTGCGGCGGGAGGGCGTTGTTGCGCTCTGTAAACATTCATCCAATTCCCACCAAATATGAGGCTTTCACATTCTACGATTAAGTTTTTGACTGTTAGTATTGGGTTATTACGCAACTCGCACACTGGTGCGATATCGGGTACTTCATTGCGTTATGCATGTATGTCGTATCCTGAGTCTGTTAACTATTATCTCCATTCTGCGTGATATTTTACCAACTCCGTTCCTGTTGATGGTTGTATTTCCCTTAACTTGAGTCTGCAGTTTTACCACCTAGTTTTCGACAGGTTGATCATACCTGGTCGTATTAAGGGTTCCCAATCAGTGGTTCTTTCAGTAATTTGATGCATCGTAATTCAACACATTTTACCACTGGTATCCTATGGAGAAAATTTTCAGTGAAGACATTGACGTCCATTCATTTCAAACTAAACTAAACTGAGTACTCTTTGAACAGCATTTCTCTTCAGATTTCAAATGAATAAATTACGTTATTTACATCTTTTTGATGAAATATTGATGCATTTACGCCACGCACCTTACCAGAAAAGCACATTCAAAATAATATATTATTTTCCACGCATTTGAATTATCTGCCTCCAGATGGCGATTTTTTCAGTTTATAAGAAATACAGCTATACTTTCTCAAGGAAGGACTTTTACTCATGAATGGGCTTAGAAAAGCACGTGTAAATTACTGAAACTTTTAATGAATACGAATATTATGGAATAGCGCTTTCTAGGCCGCTTAAGCTGAGCGTTTCAACAGGCAATTAACACAGAATGTCACCGCGTCACGGAATGAATACGAAGCAAATTACCTACAACGCTTGGCGAAATAAAATCACACGCAAAACAATTAATAACATTTAATAACACTTAATTAAATCAATACAATTACTCGGCGAACAAGTACATATTTAGATAATATATAAATAATATGCAACATTTGACGATTTTAAAGCTGACACCACAAATATCATTCATGATCGTGAAGAAAGAATCAAGTACAAGTGGAAAACTAAAAATTAAGTCAGCTAATTTACCTGGATATCTAGTTCACATTTAGAACATTATAGAGCCATGGAACATTTCCTGATTTCAAAGTTGACGCCACAGACATCATTCATGAATAAATACGGTGTTACAAAAATTGGAATCCAAAACGGGGGGCGATGCCATTAGGAAAGAGAGGAAAAAGAGAGAGTTCGGCACAGAGTGTGCCAGAAGAAACAGAAGGCGAAAGGGAAGAGGATAGTAGGAGAGGGAAGAGACGCGGAAAAAAGCGCATAATTTGGTGATCCTGTTGACGTAATTTAAATTTAAGGTTTCCCTGGGGTATGAGGTAAGGGAACCTTGTGGCGCATTTGCGTCCACACAATCTAGCAACGAACAAATTAAAGAAGCAACAAGGAAAATCAGTTTATTAAAGACTCGTGCGCCTTTCCAAGGTCAGGCGCGAACAATTAAAAGGGAACAGCCTGCTCGTCTTAAGAGACAGGCAACAATGCTAGAGTTAAAAACTATTAGGAAGTTCAGTTATTCCAATAGCATCGCATTTATTCAAGCAATGGGCAGATTGCTATTCAAGTAATATTTTCTTAAAGGTTGAAGTAAAAACTGCGAAAGCCGGTCGTGTCTTGATAGAGCTCGAACGGGACGTCCACCCAAAGCGGCTGTAGAAGTTGTTAGGCGGTAACACGGGTCCAGCAACGGCTACCCGCAGAATAACGGTCTTGGGCCACCAATGCAGTCAGCAACCCGAAAACGTAGGCCAACTGCCAGCCGGCTGTCATGCGGCACGGCGGAGGTGCGGTACGACCAGGATAAAGCCCCCGGCGACCCGGCGCTGCAACACGTCTTCGGTGCGGACGTGGAAGCAGCCCACCCTCGCAGCAGGGAAAAGCGCGTGCAGGCGGCGGAGCGTTCCAGGAGCGCGGCAACAGTCAAGAAAACTCCCAGGGCACCGACTCGTCTGCTAATAAAATAATATATGAAGACAAAGCAATTGAATAAATGTCCTTATTACAAAATCAACAGATCTGTTACCAGAGATGAGAAATCCATAGTGGCATTACAAAATCAACAGAGCTGTTATAGAGATGTGAAAACCAAATTACCTAATCAAGGCAGCTGCAAGGGGTTACGAGGTACCGACGAAAGGAGCACCGGACCTCTCTCCACGCAGCCACTCTTGAATATACTGCGAGAAGATGACAGGGTTACACGTACGAAGGTTGGCAACAGAAAAAATAATTATCAACAAATAGTCAGTTATAACAAATTTAAACAAGACAATTTATAATTTATATGAAACTCTAGAATAACCACACCTGAACTTTATGGTTCGTCCAGTGTAGAAACTTTATGGCAGGAAGAGTTGTCAAGGTTAAGGCAAAGGGCAAAAGTACCGGACTTCCAAGAAGATAGTAAGAGGAGAAGACGGAGCTCAAATAGGGGAGTTATAGACTCCCCTGTAACAGGTAGAGCTCTCATCAGAGAGTTAAATAAGTAAGTTTAAGTAAGTTTAAGTAGGTTAAGGCAAGTTAATTTGGTCGCCAAAGCAACCTTTAAGTAAGTAAGAATTTAAACGAAAGTCGGTAATAGAAATAATCAAGCACTCACACAACCACACAAGAGTAAAGAATAAGAGGAAAGATGCCAAGTTAACAGACGAGACGCCGGTGACCCGTAGAGCTGGGCCCAAGTACGCGCCGTTGACGGCACAAGACACGTTAAGTAATGAGTTCAAGTCACTCCGCTTGATAGTAGATTAGCAAGACACACCGCGAAGATAAAACCACCGGCCTTCGCAGTAGCAACGGCAATAAAATTTCAGTTCCATGAAGTTTAGGGTTCAAACCTATCTCGAAAGAGTTAAGTTCGAAAGACTTTAAGATCAAGAGTATTAAGTTTTAAATTATCAAAATGTATTAAACTCAAAAAGAACCGAGTTTCAAAAGCTTCTCCCTGTCTCAGCCCAGCGCCCTCCGACCTTACTGCCGGGCTGCCTAGCTGGATCCATTAAAGGACCAAAGTTCAAGCGCCTCTCGCGCAACCCTGGAGAGTTTGTGAGGGAAATCCTCACAACCTTTCAAGGCTTTGTATGTACAAATTATCAAGTTCTAAGGTGCCGATGTGGCTATTACCTAATATTATAGGTAAGGTGTAACTATATATACATATTACCCTTATATTACATTGATTGCTGAGTTATATCTACAAGGTAATCTCATGCACCCATCCCTAACCGACTAATTCACAAAATAGTTAGCTATATTACACATTTACACAGATTTAGGAATAATTTACATAAAGGTATGTATGATGATTGCTGTGGGTATTTCCAAACTAACATTATCAATGTACACATATACATATATACAATTTTTTTTTTACATGATTCTCATTATTTTTTTTTCTTTTATATGATTCTCATCATGATTTTTTTTTATATGTGCACAAATTTAGGAATATATTACATAAAGATATGTATGATGATTGCTATGAATATTTACAAATTGATGATTTACATATATTACTACTGTACATACACACATACATACACGTACATATGAATTGAGTAGAATAAATCTATTTATTTATTTTTTATTTTATTATTATTATTATTATTTTTTTTTTTTTTTTCTTTCCAAATTCTGCTCAATAACATATATACAAATTTGGAAATCTTTTACAGAAAGAAATGTGTGATTGCTATGAGTATTTCCAAAATTGTCAATATACAATTCAACTATAACAAAATATACATATATATATATTCATATGATTTTATTTTATTTTTATTTTTTTATTTTTTTTCATTTTTCATTATTTTTTTTTGTTTTTTTTTATATATATTTTTTTTTATTTTTTATTTTTTTTTACAATATTTACAACGAAGCCCCTTTGTAGCCTTGTTACCGGCGTATCCACCACATGTCCCTCCCGGGACGCTCCACCTCAAAAATGGACATAAGAAACATGTAAGGTTGGCATCTGATATTTTACTGAAAGGTTATGAATATGTTGTGTGTAAGGACGGAATGATCAATGATTATTTGGAGGTTGACTATTTAGTGCTGGTTGAAAATTGAGTTGGTGGTTTGGGGTTTTGGCTTCCCGCCCGTGGGGGGAAGACCGTTCCGTCCGCTCGCCAAAACCCCCCCAAAAAAACAAAGTAAATAAGTAATTGAAAATTGTTACGGTCTTCCCCATTGATTGCTGATGAAAATTTATTACAAGTATCTTGGTTCCGGAGGAGGTCCTAATGCTGGAAGTTTGGAGCTCTGAATGAGTCGGTTTTTTCTTCCGCTCTCTCTTGCCTTATGGCCTCAACGTTCATTTAATCCGCGTCAATCATGAAGTATATGATTAGGTTTATTGAAGATACGTCTGCCAATACTATGTAATTCGGGTTATTTTCTGCCCGCTCCGAAGCTTAAGTGTCTTTCATTTATCTGCTGTTACTTTTCTGACAGCCTTATTCGGATGACGTTTCGTTAAGATTTTATGAGAACGGTAGCGTGTTATTTGCTGCCACCACGAGGTGCATAGATATACAACCTCGACTAAAATTAGATATGAAATAATCGTGCGTATTTTCTTGGTAGCAATGGCGGCGGTTGGCGCGTGTTTCAGGCGCTAGTCACGAGAGAGATGAGAGGTAAGGGACGACGACTGACGAGTTAATCATTTATTAGGTCAATGCTAGCCGGTTGAATACACTCACGAGTTGAGATTGACACCAAGATCTAGCGGTAATTAACCTGATCCGCGAGTACTTTACCAAGACTTTACAATCAGCTTGTTCCAACAACACGCTAAACGGGAGCAAGTCTTCGACACTTATCACGGACAGTTTAACCGGTATTTGAACACAACTCGACTCTTCCAATGAACGTCTGCATACGTTCGACAACAATCCACGGAAAGCGATCCAAGGTGAACGTCTCACAAACGCTCGACAACAATCCAAGGAACACGATCCAAAGGTGAACGTCTCGCCTACGCTTTGCCACAATCACAGTATTGAAAATACACTAATGGAAACGCCGATCTTAAGTTCTGAGCTGCAATTACGGGAGCCTCTACTGCCCGAACTCCGCTCGACGTGTTTTATTTACTTTACTCTACCCGTCTCTCGTACCTACCGACTCGAGCCCTTGACTGCTCACTCCAACGACCGGCGACCGAATGCCCTTTTTCTGAGCCCGCTCTCGCCTGGTCTCGCGCCTCCCTCCCACAAAGGGGGGTAGGTTTTGTGGGGAGAAGGGATGCAGGGGTGAGCTCTCGGTGGGGGCCCCGCTTTCTCCGACCATGACGTATTCAGCCCTTATTGCCCTCCCGCTCTGCCCTTCGTCCAGCGACCGAAGCTGGCCGTCGTTTTTATATATTTCCAATAACTTATAGTGCCCTTGACCAATCTATGTGGTCGCGCTCTACGAGTCCTGCGTCGTCTTTATGACGGTGTAACCGCCGCAGCCCAAGCACATCCAATTATTAAATTTAATATGGCAGTGTTTCGTAATGAGAACGTCCCGCTTGTCAAGTTCCCAAGACCAATGCTCGAAAGCTGGTACAAACTTTACGACCCGTATCAATTTATAGAGGCGGTCTCCCCGGGCAAGCTATTCTGCTCGCTCGGTAATATGCGAGCTGGGGAAAGGATCTCACTTTATACACCCTTCCCCCACTTGAAAGAAAAGAAATTATGTCATGATTTCTTTTCTAGGTCCTAGGTCTCAGGGCATTTCCCACCCGACTGGCGAACACTGATACAAGGCACCCCGAAACGACACCAAACAACAAGACGACAGACAATGAAGATATGACTCGCGAGTGCTCCTAATATTTCACGAAGACATCAATAAATTGCAATGACCCTACTTTAACATGGGACACGTATTGCAGTATTTCGCCTAGCTCGCGGAGACATTACTACAGCCGTGGGTGACGCCCAGCGACTCGCAACTACTACAACCATGAATCTTGCATTACAGTGTTCCGCGCTATAACCGTTGTTAGCGACTGATCATCAGTCGGAATTCCTGATGTCGCAGTTGTTCTGTCCAAAGGTAGTAGGGGAACACCCATGCGGATGAGATCCGCGTGCCTGACGTCCTTGCTTCAATTTCTCCATCATCGCGGGGCACGACCAGGTGTCTGATGACTTCGTTGAGGGTCGTCCCCGCTAGGTGTACTCCCGGCCTCGGGACGAAGTGGACGATGAGCGGGTGCCCCGCCAGGGTCGCAGCCGCTCGCGCCCAGTCCGTATCGGCCGAGACGGTCTCCAGACTCCCGTCTGGAAGCCACAATGACGTCTCGTAGTTGCGCGCTGCGACGTATGTCCCGAGCTGGCGCACCACCTCGCTCGGCCTCCGTCTCCGCCCTCGATGCATGTACGTCGCCGTTTCCTACGGCACACGGTCGGGCATTAATTTTGTTACATGGGTTAGATATCAATATAGAGCCTATTTTCAAAAATTTTCCTTTCTTCGCCTCATAATGAGCGCGTATGTTACATGATGAATGATATATGATTTTGGGATTCATGAACCTAACAAGTCCTAGCAGACTTGAATGACTAAGTCCCCACACTCCTGCACACTATACAGCACACACTCCTGCACACGTTACCGCACATACTCTGACAACACACACACCTCCTGTTCATTTGTCTTTCACTCGTGGTGCAGGTCCTTATGATTAAATGATGAGAATTGTTCCTACTTCCTATTCTTTCCGTGTCAGCTGACTGTTTTTTTTTTTGTTACTGAATGGCATTTGCTAATCTCTCGTGAGAAGCAAGCATCAATTTCGTATGGGTGCAATACGGAGGCGTCCCTCGTTTGCATATATATTTTATGTACCAGTCGCACACGACTTATCTTTTTAATCTTCAAATCTCATGGTATCGGTAACCGCTGCGATGCCTCAAGCATTGCGCACATATCTCTGGACATGCTTAAAAATCCCTCGGTCATGCTTCCCGTAATCTCCCTTATCCGCTCGTCAGCAGACCAGATATTCATAACACCCTCCACAGTTCACGCACGTGTTTCCTACGCGCAGGGGTATTCCCGATCTTACCATTGCCGAATGCCTCTCCGTCTCTCTTACGTCGACCGCAGTTCCGGTCCGTCTCCGTTGGAGGCCGCTGTGGTTCTGGTTTAGCACCGCGCACACGCCCGCACCTCGCTCGCTGTCGCCTTCCTGAAAATCTTCAAAATAACCTTAGTACATTTATCATTAAATATTTCAGTTCTAGCGTCGGTTCGGTGCTGTTCACGCTCTGATTTCTCAGCACAGGAGCCGTCCATCTCTGTTATCTATATTCTTTTTGCTCATCTCTATTTATTTTGTTCTCCCATCTATCTCGTAATTAGCATCGCACACGAATCGCTGTGCGCTTCTCTCTGCTCAGACTGCCTTCTCTAATCTCCGGCGTGTCGCCGCTCATATTACATGAGTTCCAGCGTGGAACGCATCTCACGTTTTATGGTCCCTCTGTGGCTGCCTTGTCTCGTGGGCTTACGCCTCGAGTCTCTGCCTCGCAAGTGCTCGTCCAGCCTGCCTTTCCACACTAAGCTACGTTATTATTAAAGAGCCGTATTTGCTAAACTTTATACTATGTCCGTAATGGGACTTAATTATTAGATGTCTCGGTAGAAGTTCTGCTCAACTCTCAGGGGTTCTGCTATTCGAGCCGTTATTATCGGTCTCTAATCAGTTCCGGCTCAGGTTTCCTTCTTCGAAATGGAGCAAGACTCATCCCCAGATAATTTCAACTCGCCGTCTCTCTTCTGAGCGACTGCATTGTGCCTATTGGTCTTTGTCTTAAACATCATTTGAAGCAATAAAATTTTTAAATTTTTCCTCCCCCCCGACGATACAGGAAAATTCCTTTACCAGGAATTTTTTTCACCCCAAACAGCACAATGCACAGTAAGGATAACTCTACTTCCCATCCAAGTTGCGGACTTTTCAAATCTACACCTGAAAGGCAATTTTTATTAGTAAGACTGTACTTATCAATACTACCAAAAAAAAATGAAAGTTTCGTCAAGTACGCCACTATAATATGTATGCCGAGTCTCTACTAGCCTCTTTTCTGCGCGTCGCACTCGCTTCAGGCGGTTGAGCTCATCTTTTCCGGGCTCGGCTTGAGATCCTTTATGCCTCTCGATTTTATGACTCGTCCTGTGCCGGCTCTAAAGCTCTGCGCACAGTCGCTCGTGCTGGCTGCTAGCATTCCTAAAAGTTATTTGCCTAGCAGTCGACTACTCAGAAATTTTCCTGCCAACCTAGTTGTTGCTAAGCTATTCTGTAAAGGAATTAGATTAGTGCTTATCTACTACTTATTTGCTAGGTTAATCTGAAAAGGAACATTAAATTAGTAGGCCTATCTACTATTTACTTGCTAGTTTATTCTGTAAAGGAAATTAGATTAGCAAGCGTATTTACTCTCCACTTGTTACATAGGCTTTTGCTTATGTCGTCTTCTCCTCTACTCCTCTACTGGACCTGCAGATCGAAGGGCGTAAGGACGCCTCGCTGCCGGGGTGGGTAGGGGTGAGGGAGCTTCGGGTCTTGTTACATAGATTTCGTCGTCGCTGCTGTCCGAATCGCTTTCTTCGTGACGCACTTTTGTGACGTGCTCGACGTTCCTCTCCCTGCCGCTGGGACGCTCGTCTTGTATTACTATTGTCTCCTCTGGCTGAAATGACGCGGGCTTAAGTCTATTTCTGTGGACCGTTATCTCCTGCCGGCGGCCGTGGACTTGTCGTATTACGACGTTCATCGGTGTTGGAAGGGCCTGAATTCTGTACGGGCCTAACCAATTGGGTCGGAATTTCCCCATCGCCTTGTTCCTTCCTGCTGTATTCCGTAGGAATACGCAGTCGCCGACTCTAAGTTCCTTATCTCTTACGCGCTGATATCTCACATTCTTGTCATGTGCGTTTTGGCTTGCTGACATCGCGTTTTCGAACGCAATTTGCAATCTGGCAAAAGCGGCGTGAGGAAAGTTCTCCTCCGCAGCATAGTTTAGTATCCTGGGCTGCAGAATATCAGACAGTGGCAAAGGAGCGTCGCGTCCATGGAACAAAAAGTACGGTGTGTTGTCTACCGAGGCATGATACGAACAGTTTAGGGCGAGCGTGGCGAAAGGTAGCTGCTCGTCCCATGATGTGAGATCCTTCTCTACTGTTGCGGCCAACGTTGTCTTTATCAACTTGTTGAAGGCTTCCGTCATACCGTTACTGGCTGGGTGGAAGGCCGTGGTGAAATGCAACTTGGACTTTAACATGCGGCACATTTCTTGGAAATTTTGGGCGGTAAACTCCGTACCTCGATCTGACACGATGTGTTCCGGACAGCCATACCTGCATACATAGTCCATGAATGCTCGCGCCACTGTTTCGCTCTTCTTATCGCGCAATGGGTACGCCTGCACGTGTCTCGAGAAATGGCACACGATCGTCAGAATATATCTATGTCCGGCGTGTGACTGTGTCAGCTCTCCAATGAGATCAATCCCCACCCTTTCTAATGGTCGTGAGACTGGCCGTAATTCGCCTATTTTTGCTTTGAGGCCCCCGTGGGGACTTCGTTTCTGACACGTCGTGCAATTTTTCACGTGCTCTTGCACGTGTCGTGCCATATTTGGCCAAAAGAATAATTCTCTAGCACGGTGGAGGGTTTTTCTTGCTCCAAAATGTCCGGAAATTCGCGTATCGTGCGACATTATTAACGCGGGCTTTATTAGGGATTCAGGAATCACTGCACGTTTGCGAATGTCTCCATTGTCTTTAACTTCTAGGTAAAATAGGCAGTCATTGTCTAGCACGAAATCCTTATACTGGCTCGGATCTGTCACCAATTCACCCTTTCCTTCCAATGCGTTGATGACCTTGGCCCAGTGCTGTGCTTTGCGCTGCTCCATACTTACCTTTTCCGCACAGAAAACTTCGGACGGGTCCAGCGCTTCCGTCACGGTCGGGCGGACGGCTGCCACTCCGCGTGAGAGCGTGTCTGGAATCACATTCTCCTTGCCGGGTCTATACGAAATTTCATATTCGAACTGTGACAGTAGCACTGCCCAGCGGGCGATCCGTGGAACGGTAGCTTTGTATTGGAACAAATATCGCAGCGGCTGATGGTCTGTTAGGATCTGAAACTTCCGACCGTAGAGGTATCGAGCAAAATGGCGGACGTTTTCCACGATAGCTAAAGCTTCTCTTTCGGTGGTAGAGTACCGGGTCTCTGCCGGTGTAAATTTCCGTGAATAGTATGCTATCGGGTGATCCAGGCCGTCCTTTTCTTGCGTCAGTACTCCTCCCAGAGCGACATCACTGGCGTCGGTATGCAGCCTGAACGGTCGCTCGAAATTTGGGTAACCCAACACCGGCGCTTCAGCTAGAGCCGATTTAAGCGCGTCGAATGCGGCCTGATGTTCGTTCGTCCACACAAACTTGGCACACTTCTTAGTCAAAGCCGTCAAAAGTGCGACGCGTTCAGAGAAGTTTGGTATGTGTCTTCGATAGTAGCCTGCCATTCCCAAAATTCTTCGTACATCTTTCGGTTTTTTCGGTGGTAACAACTCGCGAATGGCCGTGATTTTCCTTTGGTCAACTTGAATTCCGTCCTTCGAGACAACATGACCTAAATATTCGATGGAGGGTTTTGCAAAGCTGCACTTTTTCAGTGAAATTTTTAAACCTGACTTCTGAAGGAGAGCGAGAACTTCTTCCAAATGAGCGATGTGATCCTCAAACGTCTTCGAAAATACCACTACGTCGTCTATGAAAACGTAGCTCGTTTTTCCAATCACTGGCTCTAACACTCGATTGACCAAACGCTGGAATGTGGCCGGAGCTGTAGTCAATCCGAAGGGCATCCTCTTGAATCGGTACTGAGCCGACTCAGTAGCAAATGCTGTCTTGTCGCGGTCTGCTTCCGCGACAGGAATCTGCCAGTAGCTTGACTTCAAGTCTATTGCTGAGAAGTAGCATGCGCCTCCGAGGGACTCCAAAATTTGCTCGATGCGTGGCATTGGATATTTGTCTGCGAGCGTGACTTCATTAATTCGTCGAAAATCAACACAGAACCTATGCGTGCCGTCCTTCTTTTTGATGAGGAGCACTGGAGATGCCCACGCGCTTGCTGATGGCTCAATTACATCCATTTTTAACATATTCTGCACTTGTTCTTCGATTGCTGCGCGTGTTGCTTGGGGTAGCGGCCACTGTTTCGTAGCAATCGGCGCCGCGTTCCTGGTGTCAATTCGATGTGGGAGCAAGTCACATCGTCCTAAATCTTGCTCATGCTGAGAAATGGCTGGCGCATACTTACCGATGAGCGCTAACAAACTCTCACGCTGCTGCGTGTGCAGATGCTCTAGGCTTGGTACTTCCGCCTCGGGTAGCTCGTCGGTTATACCATACTCACCATCGTCACTGCTCACTGTTGGTAGCACCGCCGCGACCTCAGACTGTCGCATACTTACCCTTTTTCTTTGTCTGATCAGATTGATCGACTCTCCGGCATACTTACCGTCCTTAAATGCATACGAATGACCGTTCACGATCACTCTACTACCATATCTACCGGTCATGTCCAGCGTCACCTTACCTATGCGCTGGAGTAAATCGAGCCCTACTAGTATGTCTCCTGGATAATTTCCGACCTGCGCTACAACCGTGTCGTGCACATACGTTTTACCTCCTATCTTAATGTTCAGCGCGATTCTGCCCCGCACATCTATTTCTGCGCCACTTACTGTACTTAACTTTAGCTTGGCCGTCTTTATTCTTACTGTACCTGATCCTGCCGACACAATTTGTTCAGCCGTTTCCGGCCTTATTAGACAGCACACCGATCCGGTGTCCAGGAATGCTTCGCAGTCTTGTTCATTCACTTTTATTTTTATGATCGGCTTTGTCTCGTGTGCATCGGCAGGCGGGGCTAGTTTTTTATATTAGGCGGGCCTTGTGCGTATCGCCACGGTGTGTTGTTATCCCCGTTGAAACTCCGATGGGCTGCGTGGTTCGGGCCTTGTGCCTCGCCTAACTGTCGGTTCGGCTGGGCTGGGTTTTGTGACCGCCACTGTGCCCTACATTGTCTGGCCATATGGCCGGCTTGGCCACAGTTGAAGCAGTTTATGGTTCTTCGCTGTACGTTCTGGGCAAATGTATTTTGTCTCGGAATCACCGCTGGGTTGCGACACTCTCGAGAAAAATGGCCTACTTGGTTGCACGACCAGCACCTAGGTGGTGGCCGGGGTGGGGCGGCTTCTACTGCATCTATCGTGCAGATCGGCCGGCGTGGTTTCTCGTCCTCCAGCATCCTTTCGCATTTCTGTGCCATCTTGACACAATCTGCGAGCCGTTCTGGTTCGTATGTTGCCATTGTCTTCTTCAATGCCGGGTCGAGACCATTGACAAACACGCTCGCCAAGAGCTTGTCGCGAGATGCTGTTTTTTGCAGCTCCACGATAACATGCGCCAAGGCAGCCGAGGCGGTCTCCAGTCGCGAAGCAAACTCTTCGATTGTGCCCCGGTTCATTTTTATTGCAGCCAGTTCCATATGTGCATCCGTCAGCGAAATGCTTTTAAGGAAACGATCCTCAAGGCGTTTGGTCAGCTCCGTCAGATCGCATTCTTCGAGCTCGGGGTTTGAATCCAGGAAGTTTTCCGCGGTGTCGGTGCAGAGATATCTGATGACGTCAGCGCTTCGGGCGTCTGACCAGTTTTCTAGGAGTGCCCTTTTTTTCACTGTGTTGAGAAACTTCACCACGTTCGACTTTCCGTCGAATTTTGGCAGTTTGCCAAGCACTGGCCCGCTTGCCGCTGTTTGATCGGTTCCTGCGTCCTGTTTATTTGCAGCAGCACTTCCCGAGTTGCTATCTTCGTTCTTTCCCATTTTGAAGCTTGAACTCAGCGATGATCAGTACGAATTTTATTTTATATATTTTTTCCAAGTCTATCTATTTGCAGTTGCAACGCGCACGCACTACACTGAACCTCTAATTTTTACGATAAATACTGGTTACCCAGCCTAACGAAAAAAAAATATTTTTTGGGTGTATCCAAGAGAGGAAATATGAGGGCCCCACTGGCAAAAATTACCGAATGCGGACTCTCGTGCGTAGGGCATCAAATCATAAGTCAGGAGGGAATCTCCTTACCAAATACCGTTAATTAAAACGAGTCATATACCAACGCAATTTTTGCGTAAATATTTACGTTAATCGTTCCCTCAATTTGCAATATTACTCGTACATATTCCTTTAACTGTCTCTAGTTCAGCCCAAGACACACAAAAATATTATATATTTTCTTTGAACGCCAGTAAAAAAAAATTTTAACTTGGAGCGTTGCTCTCCTCCCCAATTTTTATGGCTGAGTCCGGATCTAATCTCACGAACAATGGCGTTTCCTTCCCGTGCCACAGCTTAATTACTTTCAGCTGGCCTCACTATGACACAATGATGGCTATTTGCCATCTAGATTTGCACCACAATCCCTAAATTTGCAATCCTGCTCACAACACAATATTCACCCAATATGTACCTGATTAACAACACCAAGAGCACGAGAATCAAATGTTTCTTCCGCAGACATAAAAAAAAGGTACTATTCCTAACGAATCTTCGATGCTTCAACTTTTCAGGTGCAGCAATCGCTACCAATTGAAATGCACTTTCTTTTGGCTTTCTCGCGCTCAAGGACTGGCTGTAAGGTTTGATGGCTTGGCCTGCTTCTAATCTCACAGAAAATGACACTTCCTGGCTGCGCCGCGATACGCACAATATCTATTAGGGCTACGCTTACACGACGCACATCGAACAGAGAACAATAAATAAGTAAGAATTTGCAGTTGAAGACATACACAGGAATGAAATGAAATGGTGTTTACTTACAGTTTTTTGTTGATCTTGGACGCCGCTGCCCGCTTGCAGCTCTGGACTGGTTGCTTCTGGTTCTTCTCTTCCTCTCCCTTTTTATTTTCAATCTTTCACCACCTAATAGCTCTATTTCCTCCTCTCTCTCTCAGCGACTAGTTTCCGCCACCGCAAATAATGCCACCAGTGAATGAGTCGGTTTTTTCTTCCGCTCTCTCTTGCCTTATGGCCTCAACGTTCATTTAATCCGCGTCAATCATGAAGTATATGATTAGGTTTATTGAAGATACGTCTGCCAATACTATGTAATTCGGGTTATTTTCTGCCCGCTCCGAAGCTTAAGTGTCTTTCATTTATCTGCTGTTACTTTTCTGACAGCCTTATTCGGATGACGTTTCGTTAAGATTTTATGAGAACGGTAGCGTGTTATTTGCTGCCACCACGAGGTGCATAGATATACAACCTCGACTAAAATTAGATATGAAATAATCGTGCGTATTTTCTTGGTAGCAATGGCGGCGGTTGGCGCGTGTTTCAGGCGCTAGTCACGAGAGAGATGAGAGGTAAGGGACGACGACTGACGAGTTAATCATTTATTAGGTCAATGCTAGCCGGTTGAATACACTCACGAGTTGAGATTGACACCAAGATCTAGCGGTAATTAACCTGATCCGCGAGTACTTTACCAAGACTTTACAATCAGCTTGTTCCAACAACACGCTAAACGGGAGCAAGTCTTCGACACTTATCACGGACAGTTTAACCGGTATTTGAACACAACTCGACTCTTCCAATGAACGTCTGCATACGTTCGACAACAATCCACGGAAAGCGATCCAAGGTGAACGTCTCACAAACGCTCGACAACAATCCAAGGAACACGATCCAAAGGTGAACGTCTCGCCTACGCTTTGCCACAATCACAGTATTGAAAATACACTAATGGAAACGCCGATCTTAAGTTCTGAGCTGCAATTACGGGAGCCTCTACTGCCCGAACTCCGCTCGACGTGTTTTATTTACTTTACTCTACCCGTCTCTCGTACCTCCCGACTCGAGCCCTTGACTGCTCACTCCAACGACCGGCGACCGAATGCCCTTTTTCTGAGCCCGCTCTCGCCTGGTCTCGCGCCTCCCTCCCACAAAGGGGGGTAGGTTTTGTGGGGAGAAGGGATGCAGGGGTGAGCTCTCGGTGGGGGCCCCGCTTTCTCCGACCATGACGTATTCAGCCCTTATTGCCCTCCCGCTCTGCCCTTCGTCCAGCGACCGAAGCTGGCCGTCGTTTTTATATATTTCCAATAACTTATAGTGCCCTTGACCAATCTATGTGGTCGCGCTCTACGAGTCCTGCGTCGTCTTTATGACGGTGTAACCGCCGCAGCCCAAGCACATCCAATTATTAAATTTAATATGGCAGTGTTTCGTAATGCGAACGTCCCGCTTGTCAAGTTCCCAAGACCAATGCTCGAAAGCTGGTACAAACTTTACGACCCGTATCAATTTATAGAGGCGGTCTCCCCGGGCAAGCTATTCTGCTCGCTCGGTAATATGCGAGCTGGGGAAAGGATCTCACTTTATACAGCTCTTAAAGCGTGAGTTTTGGCTATTTGCTGTATCTTCTGGAAATGTCAGCTGTTGAAATAGGTCTTGGTCAAACTGTTGTAAATTATCCCATATTCTGTTGGCATGGTTGTGAAGCAGAAGGTTTATAGGAGGTAAGTCGACTTGATGATGCAGTGATAAAGAAGAGATACGGTCCATGCGTGTTGTATTGGTGATGAATCGGAGTGCTCTGTTTTGGACTTTTTGTAGCTTGGAAATGGCAGTTGGAGACAATGTGTGGAGTGTGATAGCTGGATAGATGAGTGCTGATCTGACGAATGATAGGTATAATTTGCGTTTTGTTATCTGTGAAAGGTGCATAAATCTGAACAGTTTGCTCAAGTTGCTGAATCCTATTGCCTGTCGAGTTGTTATTTGAAGTGAAAATCCGTGTGTTGAAAAGTTTAGACCTAGAATTTTGCCTTTATTGGAGTATGGAAAATGTTGATCATCTATAAAGATGTCTGCGGTTTTGATTCTGCTGATTGGAATTATCTTAAATTTTTTGACGTTGGTGGAAATTTTCCATCTGGCTTCGAAATTGTTAATTTGTTGTATGGCATGCTGTGTTTGTTGAGCTGCAAAGTTCGGAGTGTAGCGGCCAGCAGAAATTTGGGTGATGTCGTCAGCAAAGCATATGTAATCAGTATTGGGTATTGGTTCCGGAATGTCATGAGTATAGAAACTATATAATGTCGGCGATAAACAAGCTCCCTGTGGTACCCCAGTTTGCAGTATAAATGATGGACCTATGAAATTCCCTATTCTTATTGATGCGCTCCTGTCTGTTAAGTAGTCGGCCAGTGTCCGTAAAAATAATAGATGAATTCCAGATTGTGAGAGTTTGAATATCAATCCTAAATGCCATACCTTATCAAAAGCCTTGGTCACATCTCTGAGAACTATGTCTATGGTAAATTTATTGGCTAGATTTATTGCTAGTGTTTCGGTAAACGTTGCCAAGGCGGTGTGGGTTCCCCTGCATCTCCTAAATCCATGTAGTCTATTGTTGTATAAGTTGTTAATGGTCATATGGTCTGTAAGTCTATTGTTGAGTATCTTGTCTAAAAGTTTGCCATGGATGTCTAATAGAGATATTGGTCGGTAGTTCTGCACCTGTTTTTGAGACGTGAGGGGTTTTGGGAGAAAAATCATAATGGCGTGTTTGAGACTGTCTGGGAAGTAGCCTGCTGAGATAGAGTTATTGAAGATATTTAACAAGTATTGTAACATATTAATCGGTAGGTTTTTTATTTGAAGGGTAGTTATGCCAGTTGGACCTGGAGCTTTCTGCTTGAAAGATCTCAATGTCTGTTTTAACTCATCTATTGTTATAGGGGGGAAATGAAGTTGGTCAAGTCTGTTGGTATTTCCGGTATGAAATGGTATTACTTGCTCTGATATATTGGTCATGTGTTCCTTTACTGCATTGATGTGGTCTGGGTCAAATTCTTCGTCGTCATCTGTCTCGGTAAAAATATTTTTCCAGTGCTGTCTGAATACTATTTCCTTTTCTTGCGGAGTGTGTAATTCTTTTTTGTTATGAATTAGGTATGGGATTGTTTGTTTGTTGTTGTATCCTATCATTCTCTTAATTGACGACCAGAATATCTTAGGATCTTCCTGCAATTCTAATGATTGAACTAGAGTATTCCAAGTTTGTGCATATGCCTGTTTGTATAGGTTTAGTATTTGCCGTCTGAGATTGATGAGAAGTCTATAGAGTTCTCTATTTGTTCCGTTGATGTGAATATAATCTATTGTATGTTGGTATCTGACTTGAGTACGGAGTATTTCGGGTGTAGGTTTTATTCCGGGAATAGTTCTATGGGTTATATTTGGAATGGCAGTTTTTGTGGCTCTGTGAATATGCTCGGTCCACTTCTCCAGATGATCATCTATTTCCTCTAACGTTGGTTCTTCTTGCATATCGAGGGATACCACGGCTAGTTGTTCTCTGTTCTTCCTCCAATCTGCTCTATGATATTGGTTCCTTGGTTTGATGGGAATCTGAATCGGGTTTGCTGTTATGGTTGCTATTATAGGGATATGGTCGGAAGGTGTTACAGGTCCTGGTTGAAAAAAGATATTATGGTAGGCTAATAGGTTCTGTAGAGCAATGTCTGGTGTAGATGTGCTTCTGTGGGTGATCATTGTGGGAAAGTATGGACCTACGTGAATACATTTTTGTCTCTCTATCGGGTAGTGAAGATGGTTCCCTCTTCTGTTGTTGTGTGAGAATCCAAAACCAGCTAACTCTGCCGGTACTCGTTTAGCGACGGCACCACACAACAGACAAGGAAGGGCGGCAGCAACAGGGTAATGAGACACGTCATCGCATGCAGGCCGACTGGCCCATCGCCGGGTATTGGGATTTGGAAGTTTTGAAACTAAATAATCATCTCAAATAAAACACGTTGACCTAGTTGTATTAGGGCAATTTTTAAGGATTGAGGAAGGATTTAAAAGTTTTTACACTGAAGGATCTTCCTAAATAGATACAAGTCCCAGAAGTCTACAGTTTTAAACGCTAGTCGTAAAAGCAATGGTTATATCATGAACATCTCATAGCGCCTTAAATAATGCTAGCCAAAATAACTATGATTATACTACATGAACATCTCATAGCCCTTTAATTACAAGCTGAGAAAAATTATTATATCTTAAACATCTGATAGCGTTTCAAATACTGAATGAACTGAAATTGGTTATACTATCATTGGTTATACTAATGATTATATCATGTACATTTGATAGCGTTTGAACGCTAGCCAAACTAGAGATGTTTATACCTTGAAGATCTGATAATAATAAGACCACTATATTTAGATCTCACGAGCGTGTGATCGTCACTTTTAAAATAATATAAGATTTGTTCCGTATCACAGATACGATTTCGTTAATTATACGATAAATTCCGTATCATAGAGACACGATCACTTATGTAATCTTATGAGATTAAACCATTTCATAGACACACAATTCAACTACTCGCATCCTCGGTGCACAGAGATGCGTGATGTGAGACTGCTTCCTCTCTTCATTTGGGAACAAAGTTAACGAACGAATTTGTAGCTCAATTTTAAAAATGATATCTTCATTTTAGACCTCTCGAGTGGGTTAGTGATAATGTTACTAATCGAATATTGCTGGATTTTTTCAACTAACCATGCAAATGGGTATTTGTATTATTAGGCTCATAGTATAGACACACAATGCCTCTGATAAGCATGGGAAAGGAATTGGTTTTTATTGTGGCTAACAACCTGCGAATAAATTTTGCAGTCCCAGTATAACTGTTCGGAAAGTCCCAAAATTTTACCTACATACTGTACATATGAGCAAGATGGTAAAGGCATACAAAGAGCATGTTATCACATAGAGCTATGTTGGGCACGCGAGTGTTCTAGCTCTGTACAAAGATTGCTATAAGTACACAGGCCGTCTTTCCAACCATTCTTCTTACCGTTCGTGCGAGTATTGACGATTTTTATTAACATTACTCTCAAGAGACTGTGTCAGGAGCGACTATTGCAATATTGGCAATATAACCATCAGGAGACTGTGCCAGGAGCTACTGTTGCAATATTGTCAATATCACCATCAAGAGACTGTGTCAGAAGCGACTATTGCAATATTGGTGTTAAATAGTTGGCTTAGGTGGATCCACGTTGGGCGCCAGTTATAGGTTATTTAGGTGGGCGAGTCCTGTTTTGGACCGATTGAGAATTATTTAGGCTGGTCCTTCTTGGGTGCCACCTTTGAGAGTTGTCCCTATTTTAGGGATTCTGAGGGCCGTAATTTCAGAGATTTTTTATCCCGGGGGGATCTTCCTGATATTTCCAGGGATAATAGAAAAGTCAGGTTCTGCTGACTTAATTGATTTAAGTTGGGATTTGCCCACAGTTTCTTATTTCAGATGCAAATATTTTTCGGCAGTTCTTGGAGTTTAATCTGGTAGAGCTTTAAAGATGTTTCAAGCTGTTTTTCAAGCGTCGAAAACTTGAGCCGAAACGAAATCGAGCTATGAGCTAAAAGCTTCGAAGTTTTCAAGCCGATATAAAAATCAAGCTGTTTCCAAGTTTTTGGAGATGTCGAGCCGTTTTCTAAGCGTCGAATTTGAGTCGAAGCAAACTCAAGCTAAGAAGTTTTTCGCGCTGATAAAACAAGCTTCGAAAGTTGAGCCGAAAATGAATTCAAGCTGTTGAAATTTTGAAATCCGAGACGGAAGTATGTTTCGAAAGTATCTGTGATACGCAAGCTCAGTTATTCGAGGAGAATTATTTTCTCTTCGGTTAAATTACATAGGCACTAGTCGACTTATATTGCTTCTGGCCTAACACGCCCTTACTGAGAAGACATTACTGGAAGTAATGTCGTGAATATGCCAGTGCCAGATGTCGACTGCGCTTTTTAGTCTAGAAATTATATAATAACACATATGTACATCAGATAGCTTATAAAGAAAACTTAAGACTATTTCTTAACAAATAGAAACACTTATTCTAATACAACACAGGAATCGTCTTGTCCTTTCTCTTCTGAAGAGGCTGAATCCAGTTCTGGTTAGTTGGGAGTACGGAATAAGAATTCGGCGAGATGGTTCTCCGCTTTCGGAATGGGCTTCGATTTAAAATGGAAGAGGCTGAAGTATGAAGCCCTCGTCGGTTTAGTTTATCAGCTTGTTGCAGATGTGTAAGAGGCCGGTGGTCGCCTTTGTTGATCGTTGATCTTGGTCGCCAATTTGATCGCTGATCTGGTCGCCATTTTTGATCGCTGATCTGGTCGCCAGTTTGATCGCTGATCTGGTCGCCAGCTTGATCGCTAATCTGGTCACCAGTTTGATCGTTGATCTGGTCGCCATTTTGATCGCTGATCTGGTCGCCATTTTAATCGCTGATCTGGTCGCCAGTTTGATCGCTGATCTGGTCGCCAGTTTGATCGCTGATCTGGTCGCAAGTTTTGATCGTTGATCTTTCTGAGATAACGGGCTTGGAACGTAGCTGTCCTTCTCCGGCAGCAGCTGCTGTTTGGAGGCCAGGGAGTCCTGCGGTCTACCGTAGATGCCGGTGGCCATGGACGCCATGGTCTTTTTAGGTGTAGGCCTTTATCGCGCATGCCAGACTTTAGTGTCTTACGATTCACTTCTTCTTTGGTTAGCTCTAGCACCTTCCCATACAGCGGACACTCCTTGTCCGTGTTGATGTGGTTATTATGGAGGGTCTTTCGATAAAGAACTTCTTTGTGGAGCTGGTATGATCTGCCATTGTTCTAAATTTATTCGTTTTTATTATTGGCTCTTTTGAAGAGCTGCTTTGAAAGAGCACAGTTGTGCTGTAGTTTAATTAACTCTACCTGGTTGGTTTGCGGCTGCTTCGGTTCTTCAGATTTTTCATTCTGTTCTCTCTTTGCGCTCGCGCTGTTAGTGGCATGAGAGGTTTCAATTATGATAGGAGGCGTGTGTTCTTCTTCAAAGGATGTAGTTCCTGGTACACGTCATAAGATTACTTCGGTTGCAGGGTTATCTATCACCACGACTGTGATGTTGCCTCGATAGTATGGGCAGTCAAGTTTGACGTTTACTAATGGCGCTTCAAAAGTTTGGCTGTCTGCTAACTTGAAGGTGATTTTGTTTTTAGTTATATTTTGTTCTGGCACTAGGGTTTTATTTACGAATACTGCTGTGGCTCCTCCGTCCAGCAAGATTTCGACTGGTTTGTTATTGAGTTGACCCTGACACTTTGTCAATTTTCCTAGTAATAGTTCTGTTGTATCCGAAGTTACCGCGGCATGATTGCATTCGGCGGGTGGCAGGGTATATCCTGGGGACTCCTCTTCGATATAATTTATGTGGGCAGTAGGTTGTACGGCGCCTCCTTCATTTCGGGAAGAGGTATTTTGCTGAGATTGCGGGTTAAGTACTCGGCACTCCGCACTCGAATGGGTTGGATTTTCTCCACGGTGATCACAGAAGAATGTTCTCCAGTTGATCGGCGGACGGTGAAATAGTTGGGTCTGCCTTCTACGTGAGCTGGTCCAGTTGTCCTTGGCCTATGTTGGAAATTCTGATTCTGAGGCGGGGCAGGTCGATACAGGGGATTTCGGTTCTGAGGAGGTGAAGATCGATAGTTGAAATTTTGGTTCTGAGGAGGTGAAAGTCGATAGTCTCCGGTTGTGGTGTTAGAAGATCGATTCACTTGAGAACATCTGGAAGGTTTTTCCGTTGAAGATTCTTGACTGTCGTTTTTGTTATTCGACGGACGGTTCTCACACAGTTTCTGGAGAGTTGAATTGAGTCGGGCTTGTATAAATTTGTCCCCTTGTTCAGCTAGAGTCGTCAAGGTGTTACCGCTTCTGTCCTTGAGTTGAGTAGCAAGGTAAGACGGTAGACTGGAGTAGACCCTATCCATGAGCATGAAATTTTTCAATTGGTCGTAGTTTTCTTCTACTTCGCTTCCAGTGAGCCATGCGTTAAGCGCTTGTTCCAATCTCCGAATGTATCGACTCATGTTGTTTCCTTCCTCAGGCTTCAGTTCAATGTAGTTACTGCGCAATTTAGCGGGGGTTATTTTGGGGGACTCCAGCAGTAGATTTCTGATTTCCCTAAATTGGTAGCGGTCGACAGCGGCCAATGTCTGGATGAGTCTTCTTTCCTTAGCCGTTACTAGATTTTCTAGCGCGAGAACAGCCTCAAATTCCGGGTATTCGAGTACGTTGCTGTGACGCTCGAAACGCTGCATGAATTCTTGGATTCCTTCTTACTCAGGGTTAAATGCAGCGATATCGGGTATTTTGACCCGTCTGGCTTCTGATGCTCTTTGCTGGTTGAGTTGTTGGAGACGTATTTCATGCTCTCTTTCTCTCTCCCGTTCTCATTCTCTTTCTCGTTCTCGTTCTTCTCTTTCTCGTTCTCTTTCTCCCTCTCGTTTTCGTTCTTCTCTTTCTAGTGCTCGTTCTCGTTCTAGTGCTCGTTCTGCAGCTTCCTCTAGAATTTGGATTTTTTGGAGGAAGATCTCACAGTAGTCTGGCTGCTCCGGAGTGAGGCCTAGGGCAGTCATGTATTCCCGGGCGCGTTGAACATAGTCCATTTTGAGTTTTTTTTTCTTGCTTCAAGAAGTCAAAGTTCCTTTATTTTTATTTTGCTTCAGCAAGTCGAAGTTCTTTTTTATTTTTATCTTTCTTGGTTTTCAGGATTCAAAGTCCTTCTTTATTTTTCTTCTGCTTCATGGAGTCGAGGCCCTGTTCGGGTGTCAAATTGTTAAATAGTTGGTTTAGGTGGATCCCCGTTGGGTGCCAGTTATAGGTTATTTAGGTGGGCGAGTCCTGTTTTGGCCCGATTGAGAATTATTTAGGCTGGTCCTTCTTGGGAGCCACTTTTGATAGTTGTCCCTATTGAAGAGATTCTGAGGGCCGTAATTTCAGAAGCTTTTTATCCCGGAGGGATCTTCCTGATATTTTCACGGATAATAGAAAAGTCAGGTTCTGCTGACTTAATTTATTTAAGTTGGGGTTTGCCCACAGTTTTTTTTTCAGATGCGAATATTTTTTCGGCAGTTCTTGGAGTTTGATCTGGCAGAGCTTTAAAGATGTTTCAAGCTGTTTTCAAGCGTCGAAAATTTGAGCAGAAATGAAATCGAGCTATAAGCTAAAAGCTTCGAAGTTTTCAAGCCGATATAAAAATCAAGCTGTTTCCAAGTTTTTGGAGATGTCGAGCCATTTTCTAAGCGTCGAATTTGAGTCGAAGCAAAATCAAGCTAAGGAGTTTTTCGCGCTGATAAAACAGGCTTCGAAATTTGAGCCGAAAATGAATTCAAGCTGTTGAAATTTTGAATCCGAGACGGTAGTATGTTTCTAAAGTATTTGTGATACGCGAGCTTAGTTATTCGAGGAGAATCAATTTCCCTCCGTTTAAATTACTTAGGCACTAGTCGACTTATGTTGCTTCTGGCCTAACAATTGGCAATATAACCATCAGGAGACTGTGTCAGGAGCAACTATTGCAATATTGTCAATAACACCATCAGGAGACTGTGTCAGGAGTACCTGTTGCAATATTGTCAATATCACCATCAGGAGACTGTGTCAGGAGCACCTGTTGCAATATTGTCAATATCACCATCAGCAGACTGTCATGAACACTTGTAGCAATATTGTCAATATCACCATCAGCAGACTGTGATTTGCAAGTCTCAATTGAGAAGAGCCAGTTTCCTCTGCAGTTCGTCTGTAATGAACAGTATCTTGCGAGCGGGCCTGAAAAGAAGAAGGAAGTCGGTAAGCACTGAGGGAACCCCACACAAATAAAATCCGTGCGCAACTCTTCATTCCTAAATGCAGTGTGGATGAACTGAACATGCCGTATTTCGGACAAGCACTTGCATGGCGATGTCACTTGGACACCAAACACGTTATACACGAAAAACGTATTTAGTGCTTTTAATTATCACTAATACAATGTACCTATGACAGCACATCACTGCTTCAAATACTAACAGTATCCGGTCTCAATGACACCATATCATAAACTCTAAATAGTAATAATATCATGTCCGTGTGATACAGTACAATAGATCAATTTCGATACATCTCTTCAGCTTTCATCCTATCGAAATTTGGCTAGACAAACAAGATAGAATAATATTGTATCATAGACACCTGAAATCGGTGAATACATTTTTCGAGAACATACAAAGACGAGCGATGGTATCATATGATAACAACTTCAGATGTAGCTTTATTATTTTCAGGCGTTTCTTTTATCTTTTTAGGCACTATATTCAGGAATTTTCGTGCTGTTTTTGCAATTTACTAGAATTACTTCCAGCGTTTCTATTACTGGAAGAAGAAGTGTACAAGTGATGTTGTACATAGACTGCCATTTATCGAGATTGATTGGATGATGCTTTTGATCTAGTGATTGATTAGTTTTTAATGTCATCGAATTCATTGCTAATGAGAACGCCAAGTGCGTGCATCCAAAGAGTTGCCAACCCTGCAAAACTATCAGTATAAATTGCTGAAGTATCTATTGTCAATTTTACGATAATATAAAATTGTTATTTTAGATTAAGCTGTCTAATGATTGAAGCACAGGGGGCAACAAAAATTTATTTGTTCTTTGTAAACCGGTACATTTAATTATACGGATTGCGACACTTCAAATGAAAACTTTTGCACCCAACAACACGGAGCATAACACTTTACCCCCCAATAACACAGGCTATAACAAGTTCATTTATGGTAACATAAAATGAAGAATCCCACCACAAATTCCCCCATCGTGTGGGGCCAGTGTGCGAGGTTCTGACGCCCAGCCTCTGCAGGGCTGCCACAGTCCGGTCCAGCTCCCCCCTGCTCAGGTGGCATGACTTCAAAATTACATTTTCAAACCTGTATGGGGAGCATAAATGTTGGCAAAATTCCTCTGTAATTTTGGTCTAACCTGAAGGCATAAATGTCAGCACAATCCTATAATAATTTTGGTCTTTCTTGGAAGCATAAATGTCAGCACAATTCTATAATAATTTTGGTCTGATCTGGAGGCATAAATGTCAGCACAATCCTATAATAAGTTTGGTCCTAATGTTACTTTTAACATACTACACACATCACGTCGAACAGCGTTTTTGAACATCGCTTTGAACAGCATTTACGTTCGACACTTTGAGAAGCATTTTCGCATAACGTTTTGATCAAAATCTTTGCATACCACTTCAAATAGTATTTTCATGCACCACCTGATCTAACATTCACACAGGTACAACATCGACAGCGTCTGCTAATCAGTCTTCACTTTGCATAAGCATTCTGGTGATGAAGTCACAAATCATCAACAGTCCCTGATCTGTCTCAGAGATCATTTAATATTTGAATGTTCGTAAGCTAGCTATACGTGTGTTCTTGAGAGCGAGGTAGTGTGTAGGAACAAGCAGGCCGTAGTAATATAGAGGGCTAGAAAACTATGAAGACCCAGTGAAAGGAAACTAGGAAGCCCATATTTATGAAGAACATAAAGTCTAAATTTTTTAAGTGCATAAACTGCAGTTTTAAAGACACCGTACACCTTATTTTGGTCAAATGTTTAAAGAAAATTGATTTGCTTTAAATTGAATCTATACATGAACTTAACATCCACATTAAATTTGACAGACTTGCACTCAAAAGAACGCTCACTATGGCGGGTGGACTGGTGGTGAGGGGGAGCTGATTTTGTTGTAAAAATTATTTTTGAACAAAACTTTTTTACTTGTTGAATAACAAATTCTTTAGAACTTTTTCAATCATAATCACAAAACAACAACAGCAGAATTTTTTTACAAACAAAGGGTTTTGTTGTGAAAATGTCATTTTGTTTTTTCGCTTTTGTATGAACCTAAAACCATCCTCATGCGAAATGCTACTCCACGTACAATTTTCGGCGTAGAGCGTCGAAATAATGTTTTTTTGGAAAGAAGAATGATAGGGACACAGACCCGACGTAAGAATTTGAGATTTTCTAATTAGATAAAATACCGGAGGTCGTCAAAATGAGAAATAACCAAGATCTTAAGCAATTTTTCAATATTGGCTTTTTCATTGAAAAAAAAAACTCCGAAAACCAAACGAGTTTCGAACATTCCTACCTCGGGGCTATGGCCAAAATGATTTTCTTTCAAATGATTTCCAATTCAAGTCTATGGATTGAAATTTGTGGTAGGAGTAGGGTTTGCCATACTCCCCTTAAATTCCGTTTTCTTCGCCGTAACTCATTTTCTATGCAGCAAAGGAAATTTTTCCCACAGGATGACCCCTAATTTTTTATAGGTTTTATCAGTCTGCCAAAGTTCATTAGCATTGGTTCATAAATATAGAAAAAAGTGCAAACAGCATACGGTCTCCTCAAAATAGTTTTCCGCATTCTGGAAGAAATATTTTCAGTTTTAGTTTATTACAGTAATATTTTGCGAGAATTGTGTGGTTCAGTACTGTGCAAGTAGTTATGTTCAGTATTGTGCCCTATGAGACTCAATGATACTTAGCTTCTCGCCATGCCTTCATGGCTCACCAAAGTTTTATTTCTCACCAAGGAGTTCCACGCAATGACATTTTACCACTCACCGAGACTTGACCACTCAACAAAACTTCATCACTCACAGAAACTTCCCACTCACCGAGACTTCACCACTCACCAAGACTTCACCACACGACACTTCACAACTCATCGAAACTTCACCACTTACCAAAGACATCACACTTCCCCTGTAGGGAGCCTCCAGGGCTCCCTACAGCACTACATGAGCGTACATGAGCAGCACTCAGCACTACATGTGCGTACATGAGCAGCACTCAGCACTACATGTGCGTACATGAGCAACACTCAGCACTACATGTGCGTACATGAGCAGCACTCAGCACTACATGTGCATACATGAGCAACACTCAGCACTACATGTGCGTACATGAGCAACACTCAGCACTACATGTGCGTATATGAGCAGCACTTAGCACTACATGTGCGTACATGAGCTGCACTCAGTACCATGAGGGCATAAATATCTCAAATACAACACGATCTCAATTAACACAAACACTATACACAAAAATAAAATCCTCTTTATATTGCACCTAAAATTATTCCCCAAACTCCATAAATGGAACTCTCATAAAATAATGACGTACCAATTTTATTGCTACTAAAATGACTGGTAATTATTGTAATATCTTCATAATTACTTCTATATTTTCCTAAATAATGGGATTGATAAAAAATATCAGACTGGTAGTGAGTTAGGTACAACGCTAATTACAACAATACTGCAGTGGTAAATAATTGCAACACTAATAATATTATCACCACACTAACACCGTTATTACAACGCCAATAACATCATCACCCCATTACCACTATAATTATAACGCCAACAACATCATTACCACACTACCACTATTATTAAAACGACAGGAGAAAGATTGAAATACTTTCTCCATAGTTACAACGCTAATGACATCATCACCTCACTACCACCAGAGTAACACAATGATAACATCACCACACTATCGCCTCAAGTACAACATTATAAATAGCATCACCACACCACCGCCATACAAACAACACTATTAACATCATCATTACACTATCGCCTTGATAACAACTCAAGGAACAAGAATATTATACTCTCACTATAATTATTATACACAATAATTACAATAATAACTCAAACTATATAACAATACTAATTAACGCTATAATGACAACACTAATTACAAACAAGTCACAGTACCGTGTCCCTTGAAGGCGATGAGCAAGTCATAACAGGGGGAGTCGAAAGGGAGGTACAGCACTAATTTCCCCACCCGGTGGAGAGCCACCTCTCTCCAGCTATAGGGCGCCCCCTCAGCAGGTCTGGCGAGGTACCCACCACCAGCAGACGGGGCTGTCGCCAGGGCAACATATGCGGGCTACGATCGCCGCATCACGACCTGCACGGCACAAGAACGGCTGCGTTCAAAGAAAAAAAATTTGCAAGCACAGGATGGAAATCTGAAAGGGATGAATCGCATTTCTACGAAAGAAATGAATGGTATGGCATTGCTAAGGGGAAGAAAATTGAGTGTTGAAAAGTCGTGTGTGATGGATGAGAAACAAAATATCAATCTAATTAGGCTTCAAAATGTCAAAGATGCGGGGCACCTGTGCATAGCAGGTGCTGTTGACAGGCGCAACTTATTATACTTTTCAAATTAAGGGGAAATGAATCGGACAACTTGCAATAAAATATTTTATGTATTTCTGTAGAGAAACATTTGAAATCGAACTCTAAGATGTCATCAAGTCTAGCAATGAAACTGTCCACTTCATATCCCAGACTCTGACCGCCATCAGGTGCAAAGTACATTTCTGAGAAGCCCTTACTTTTAATTTAGGTAGTCGCCATGTATAAAACGCTCCGCTCATTGCTCCCTAATTTTTACCCGAGTTTCAACGTGCTCAAAATACTTCACTTAACGGTCCTCACCTTACAAATGATCAAGCATATTTCTGTACAATTCTCAAGTATTGTGCGATATAAAGCCTCTAAATTGTACACATGGTGACGTGTGATCACATTCATCAATGGAAGCCTGGCGCTGCAATACCAAATGAAGTCTCTGTACACAAAATCTTACAAAATCAAATCAAAATCAAATCAAAATCAAAGACAGGGAGGATTTAAAGCCAAAATAACTCATCATCTTGCGTGTCAACAATAATTCTTAGTTACAGAACATACTGCATAAGTTTTGACAAATCTCATTTGCTCGGTATCTCCATTGCTTGATAATCTATCTCCCTTGCTCATTTTTTTATATCTCAAGACATTACACAACAGTTGTGAAGTATGCGTAGGTATTATGATTTGATCGCCTTTACGCTGGGATTTGCAAACATGCTTACTTGTTTATGTGTGTACGTATATGGGTGTATGTGCACTTACACCTGTGTGCACTGGATTCACAACTAGCGTATAAACTATAAATACCAGACTTTTCCACTCCTAACTTTCAACACTACCCAACATGTCATTTCATTTTATTATTGTCAAGCAATCCAAAGCTTATGTGTCTTGTACATGTAAAATGTCATGTTTTTAACCCACAAAGTTCAGTATCTTTATTGTTTTCATGAATTAACAAGCTCTATTCAACCTAAATAAACCAGCCACAGGATACATTTTATGTCTTTCCTCTCCGTTTTTGAGCAAGCATCAAACTAGACCGTCATGGTACTTATGTATGCTTATCAATTGCAGACATTCTGCACCATATTTCAGAGATAATGTGATTTTTTTTCATTTATGAAACCCTTATAGGACATTCATGTTTTCTTCCTTATTCACGTCCAAATATACTCTTTTTAGGCTAGTGTAGTGCAAATTATCATACCATCTCCTACGCTCTGGAGTATATTATAACAACCGCACCTAGGCCTGACGCATTTCTGGAATTATTCTGTGCTTGGTAACCGTTGTAGAACAATCGTTTTCATGTTTCTGACTGAGGTAGACTGTTTTGTGCGACTATTTTTAGTACGGAAATATCATAAAATTCATGTCGCGATAGAAGATATTTTCTCCCAGTCCCTCGATTGGAATGCTAGGTGTTACCGACCAGCTTACGCTGATATTGCTTACTGTGTACATGCTTACTTGTGTATATGTGTACGTGCACATGCTATGTGTGCGTATATGGGTGTATGTGTCACTACGTAATACATCACTTCACTTCATTATTGTAAAGCCTTAATAAAAAATATATATATTTGTTGCGCGATCACCCACATATGATAAATAAGACAATTATCAACCGATGATTTTATCGTAACAATATTTCATTAAACATCGTTATAATATTTCTATTAGAAATTGTAAGCAGAAACACATACTGAAAAATTTGTTACGAACCTCCTTTGCTCATTATCCTACATTTCAGTACATAGCGTAGCATTTTTGTAGAATGCATATGTATTGTGATTGCCTCGATGCATAGACATGTATTTGTGTATGTGTGTGTGTTAGCTGTATGTATGTGCGTAGGTATGTAGGTGCATATATATGTGTATATATTTATATGTATATATGCACATCTGTGTGTACTCAACTGACAACTAACATTTTAACTAGAGATAATGTTTTTTTTCTGTTCACTCTCAACTTGTAACATCACCTAACTCGTCATCTCTTTATTAATAATAACATTTATTGAAATCAACCTAACACAACGGTGTTATACAATATTGAGACATTTAAATACAGGAACAGTTATAAATAAACAAGATTTCAAGCCCATAGTTAGTCTAGGAGACTATTCGGGCACAAATAGCAAAAGGAAAAAAACACCATTTAAGAATTATCTACTGATCTTCCTAGAAATTGATAACTTAATACAAATAGAACCATATAGTAAACCACTAGCGTGAAAAAAATTTATATTGTTCAAATTTAGTTACAGATCACGCTGAAACAGGTCAATTGGCTTCAGCGAATGAGACAAACGGGCGCTATTACACTACCGTGACAAAACAACAAAGTGAACCATGAACACACGCGCTACGGGCCGAGCTGATCAAAGCCAAACTGAAACGCTCCAGAAAGCCGCAGAGACAAACGCTGGGTAAGTGACAATGCGAGCAATACAAGTAATGAAATTTTAATCTCTAGCCACCAAACAATCTCGACTTCAGACCACGTTTGAACTCGTGCAAACTATTCAAAGATTTGAGACAGAAAGGCAGTCTATTCCAATATTTAACCGACTGATACAAAAAAGATTTTGAGCATACATTGAGAGAGAATTTGGGAATATTCAAGTTAAGGTCACCTTTAAATCGCGTGTAATGACAGTGACTCACTTCCAGCTCAGAAAGTTTTCCCGCAAGGTAGCTCGCTCTATCATCCCTGTAGTACTTGAAGAAGGTTACGAGCACAAAATACTCGTGAATTTGTTCAACGGTGTGAACTCTGGCCCTGCTGTACAACTCATTGATATCACTACTATAACCAGGTGACAAAACCTTAATCGCTCAATCCTGCAACCGTCGAAACTTAGACAACTGAGTCCGACTAGAACAACCCCACACCACAATGCCGTATAACAAGTGTGGATACACCAAAGAAAAATATAACATTCTCAGAACACGAGGCATGATAATGTGCGATAGCTAGCGTAGAATGCCCACAGATCTGCCTATCTTATTACAAACCCCTCCGATATGGTTAACAAAACTGAGTCTGTCATCAAGAATTACTCCTAAGAATTTACATTCACTGGACAGTGCTATTGGTACATCGCGGATACAGATCCGTTGAACCATGGACTTATCTCTGTTAGAAAATACCAGATATGAAGTTTTATCAATATTCAAAGACAATCTATTACAGCACAACCATTTATCAACCGCTATTAGTTGACTATCTACTAATTCACACAATGGTTCAGGTTCCGGACCCGCTGCATACACAGTTGTGTCATCCGCAAAGTGAATCAAGTTAAGATTTTCTCTAGAATTACGCATATCATTGATATAAATCAGGAAAAGCAGAGGTACCAGAATGGAGCCCTGAGGAACCCCACAACAGATCTTCCGGAGACTAGATGAACAACCAGAAACACTAACATACTGCTGGCGGCCACTTAGATAGGACTGCAACCAGTGAATAATATTAGAGCGGAATCCCAGGGCTTCAAGTTTTTTCACTAGTATATCATGATTAATGGTATCAAACGCTTTCGAGAAGTCAAGGAACACCGAAATAACATATTCCTTATCGCTCAAAGAAGAATAAATTGAATCGCAGAACATGTTAAGCGCGTCAGACGTTGAGCAATTTCTCCGAAAACCGAACTGATTAGGGGATAACACACGAAAAGTAGAATGAAATTTAGACATTCTGGAGTACATTGCGCGCTCAAAGATTTTACTCAAAATGCACATTGTTGAGATTGGTCTATAATTGGAAATAGAATCTTTCGATCCTTTCTTAGCGGGGTAATGGGGCGGTAATTGTTGAAAATGCAAGGGGGAAATAACCTAGCCATGCGTAAAAATTATACTATCAGTGAATGTGTTTGCTACCTGTGGAACTGGGAAAGGGAAAAAATAACTTTTGTCTTATTTCTGCTTAAATCAGTGCACTTTAAATGAAAAGCCAACAAAGCAGTGCTGGCAAGGGTTGTGAAATGGTGTGCTCAGTTCGGTCTCGAACGATAGGCCTGAGTGAAGTGTGAAGTGGCCTTGTTCCCTCAGTCTCCCCTTGCCGAGCCCGCACCCCCCCCCCCCCCCCCCTTTCCGAGCCCGCACCTCCCCCCCCCCCTTTCCCGTACACCTGCTTCCCGTCTTCTGACCGTTCAGAGCATAGCATGGCAAATCCTGAACTTTTTCCGCTTCAAACAACCAAAGAAATTACGTTTGTTTTGATCAATTTTTGGCAATGTCAAACCTCTCAGTTTCAGTTTTTGTTCACTTCCTACGTGGCCGAGACGGCAAATGTGCACGAAAGAATTATTGTGTTTCGTACCTATTTTTTTGTTACAATAAAACATGGATGTTGAAAAATTTCTAATGTACACAATCAATTATTGATTCACCAAATTAGCTTAGATTATTATCATGTTCTTTTGATGGACAATTTTGGTTAACTAGTGACGTTAAATGTGAGAAGGGTAAAAAACTTCTTCTCTGAAGGAACTTTTAAATTTAAAAATTGAAAAAACTTGATCCAGCAACTTTCGTAAATAATTTGCCATGTAAAAAAAATAGAAAAAAAAAATAGAAAGTGTACTCTTGTAATTTCGCCTCTTTTAGGAAAATAACAGTGACCATCATTCGTGAACTATTTCTATGTTACAATAGAGCATGAATGTTGAAAAATCTCTAACGCACACAATCAATTTCTGATTCACCAAATTGGCTTACGTTATTATCTTGTTTTTTTTTTTATGGAAAATGTTGGTTAACTAGTGACGTAGAACCTGAGAAGGATAAAAAACTTTTTCATCTTCGGTTTCTCTCATCTGTTATTGCAAAAAAAAAACATCATGTTGAGTGTATATGACGCTACCTGTGGAACTGCGAAAAGAAAAAAAAATAACTTTTGTCTTATTTCTGCTTAAAACAGTGCAATTTAAATACGAAGCTAACAAAGCAGTGCTACCAACACGAAGGAAATGGTGTGCTCAGCCCAGTCTCGACCTATAGGCCTGTCTGGCTGAAGTGCCCTTGTCCCCTCAATCACCCCTCACCGAACCCCTTCACTCCCCCCCCCTCTTCCCGTACCCCTGCCTCCCGTCTCTCTGACTGTTCAGAGCATGGCAAATCCTGATGAACTTTTTCGCTCCAAGCAACCAGAGAAATTTCGTTTGATTTTATAAATTTTTGGTAATGTCTAACATCTCAGTGAAGTTTTTGTTCACTTCCTACGTGGCCAAGACGAAAAATGTGCACGCAAGAATTATTGTGTTTCGTACCTCCGTTTCCCTACTGACACCGAATAGTTTAAAACATCATAGCTATACAATTACAACGCACAATGCATCACTACGAGACTCGCTTCGCAGGCCGGAAAGTGCCGTTCTCTGCACAAATGTTGCCCTACACAACATCCCGAAAAAATGGTTCTCTCAGGGGCAAAAATACGACTTTACCAAGCAAAGTGCCTGCAAGTAGGGGACCTACATCCTCTCACGCACAAGATTCTAATGCTCAAAAGACGGGAGACTTGTTAATGTGACGGAAAACATTAATGTTGGGGAAATTTAACTGATTTGTGTCCTTCTTTGTGATAGCTGATTTGTGCTCTTGTGTTTGCAAATTTTTTAGGATATCGTAGGACTTGCGTATTCCAACAGCACGAGCGTGTCGCTTAAAATGTGTGACTGATCGCGTAACATGTGTGCCTGGTGGCGTGTTTCACATGTGCTGGAGTGTGTGCTACGTTTGTGTTGGTGTTGTGTTTGGAAGGAATTTTGTGTGTAAGCCTGTCCTGTGTTGGAGACGTGAGAAACATGAACTTGTTATGATTAGCTGAGACCTTGTGGAGGGCATAGGCGCCCAACAGTCGACCGCAAGGGTGACAAGATTTATAGAGCACTCAAGCTTGAGGGTGGGGACGAGCGACTTTCGAAGCGGCCAGATTGTAAACACAGCAGGATACGAAACAACCACGCCTTAGAAAAACAGAGTGGAAAAATTTTAGAACAGAATTTCATGGGAAAAAGATCGCTAGTGTTCCTGAGAGAAGGCGGAGTCAGCTACACGGTCTCATCAGAGGGCTTACAGCCAATATAATGGTCAGAGCACCCTTGGAAAGATTTTCGAAGTAGAGGACCGCCAATCAGAGAAATTGTAGGCGTTCACGAATGGAAGAAGGCAGCACTCACAGCACACAAAACCAAAGAGTTAGTGAGTTTAGGCGAGCAGTCTACCGCGGTACATCATCATAGAAAGAAGTACGCGTAACGAAGTGTCATACTAAAAATCATTTCTGAAAACATAAGTGAAAATATTGAATATATTGCGCGTGTAGAGGAGCCTGTAAATTAAAATTAAATTAAAAAATGTCACTTCTATTTTCCAGAAATGAAAACATCGTAACCAAACTGTGCAGTATATGAAGTACTGAGTAGACGTCTTTTGGGGGCGGGTAAGAAGTTGTTTCTAATTGTGCAAGATATGCTGTTCGAAAAATATGTGATATAAAGTGCTGTTATTCAAAGTTAACACTAAATGTAGATGAGCGCATTTTTTGCAACCGAAGTAATGGGTTAAATGTTTGTATCCTTGCAGGAGGGCGGTCTCTATCTGGTTACTCCTCTCTTGGCAGTTCTTCACTGTCAATTTCAACTTGAAGAAAATTCACGAGATGCTGTCATGCAATCATCAAATGATACTGTACTGAACTATGAATTATTCAGGGAATTGGAACTGAAGCGGTGCCTGAGAACACGCATGAGATTGAAAGCGATGACCGTGCTTTGTGCTGTTGGAAAACGTTATTGAAAAGATAGGTTGCATCTTGTCATGTGTCTTAATTCAATTGGAATGTGACAACCCATCAGTTGGGCATTGTTTCATTGTATATGTCCCGTGTGTAATTAACTTAAAGATATTGACCGGTCAATTAGGCAGGGTAATACTTGCCAATATGTGTTACTTGCAATTCCAGTAGATGTCAATTAATGCTTTGTACCAGGGTCTCATCATAAGAAATTCCTCAACATTTTGATGTGTTTAAAAACCCCGTTAGCACTAGCATCACAGCTCACCGAGGAAAATAGCGCACAGATACGCGTTTGTAAGTGAGACAGCGTTCGTCGGTGAGTACCTTTTTTTTTAGTATATGTACTGTAATGCTAATTATCTCTTTAATTTTGTATTGTTTATATAATGTTGTGGAGGTGCGCCATTCCCTCAATTCCGAGAACCTGGTCTTCCTGTTAATGAAATGTTATCAAGGAGGCGGGACCTTTTCTCGTGACATCCCAATTTGGTGAGATCGATACGATCGCTTTGTAATATTTTGTGAGTGTAGTATGACAGTTGCATTGTATTTTTTTGCATAGTTATTTCATGTGCAAAACGTGCAGAAATTCAGTAGAGGTACCTGTCTCGTAGTGATGATTTTCTGTGTTCCGGTGTGAGAAGCCAGCAAGCACACGGCCATATAGATCAAGAAAGTGAAAGTGGTTATAAAAGTGATAAGTTTGAGTGAGAAAATTCTGGTGTGTTCACTCGATTAATTTCAAAGTTTCAGTAAAAGTTTTACAGTGAGTAGGTGTGGAAAACATTTGAGTGATCGCAAATTTTTGAGTTTTTGGAGAAAGTGAATTGGAGAAGATCGACAATATGCCGGCGCGCGGGAGAAGGAACAACGACCGCAGAAATGCGCCAGCAACGCCACCACGACCCGAAGAGGAAGCAGTAAACATGCCCGTGGTAACGAGTTGCGTGGGGGCCATTGGTGCTAAATTCAGGAGGGGCGATAATGTGGGGGAACATATGGCAAGATTGAAGTTTTTGACGGGTAATCTGAATAACAGTGAGCAGGTGAAAGCCTTCTTCCTTTGCCTAGGTCCACAAGAGGCAAAGGAATGCAATCAAATAATTGATACACTAACGAACCTACGAGAAGCAGAAAACTGGCTGCGCTCTTACGCCGACCAGGTCGAACATCCAACTCAAGCGCTGTTTGAAATAGTAACCAAGAAGCAAACAAGCCGAGAAGGAGTTTCAGAGTACCTGACGCGCCTAGAAAGGCTGTACAACGAGAATTATCTAGAACATCCGGAACGAATCCTTGTAGATTTGATGTGGCTCGGATTAAGGGAGAACATCACAAGACCCTTTCGAAGTGATGCGCGACCTACGACAGTACAAGAATTGAGGGACATGGCAATCGAAGTGGAAAATCGACGCATAGTACCAGTACCAAGGGAAACGACAGAGAAGAGGGAACCGGAGAGAGAGCGCAGCGAAGCGAGAGGAGGCCACAGCATGAGACTGCACGTGTCGGCCATACGATGCGGCATTCACCACAACGGCCTAGAGGGTACCGCCATGAAGTGCCACCCTGGAGAGAAAGGAACAGACAGATAAGACACTCTCCTTATCATCGAAGAGGAAATTATGAAGCACCCCACTGGAGCGAAAAAGGCAGACTTAGGAGTCATCAGCACCAAATATACCACGCAAGAGAGCCACAGCCGCATCGGGAAGTACCACCTGCACCTGCAATGGACTTGGCACAGTATAAAGCGGTGCCACCGCCGTGCGTAAACTGTGGAAAATTTGGGCACCTAAGGGCTGATTGCAGAGTGCAACAGTTTGCAGGACAGCCAAAAAACGGAATAGGAGACCGTTAGCTCCGATAATAAATCCCAGCGTGATACTCCAAGTGAATGGCACACCTGTTACCGCACTTCTTGATACCGGAGCAAATATATGCTTGGTAAAAGAGCGTGTGGTTGCGGGAATTAAAAATGCTAGTGTGAAAGGTACATCAACTGCATTAAAAACAATTGGAGATGAACCCGTGCCGGTGCTGGGAAATATTAATGTGCCAATTAAAGTTAACGGTCAGAAAATTGTGCAAAGATGCTTTGTTGTGCGGGAAAATGCGTTCCCAGGAGACCTGCTAATAGGAGTGGAAGTAATGAACAAAGTCAATGCCAAGCTAGACTTCGAAAAACGTAGGGCATCACTGTTTGGCACGTATGTGAACATGTTTTCAGCACCAGGACCAACTTCCCCAAAAAATTTGTGTGTAACGCGGGAGGAAGCATCGGTTACTCTCGCTGAGGACATTACAGTGAAGCCTCGCGCACAAACCATGGTAAAGTGCCGAGCAGATATCAAGTTTGATGGAAAGGAAGTGATTTTAGAGCCTAGAGTTAAGTGGGCGCCTTACGTCGGAGCCACCGCTGCGAGGGTACAAAATGGGTATGTTTTGATGCCTGTGCTTAACCCTTTTGCCGAGGAAATTGCTCTAACTGAAGGAGCAATAGTTGCAACATGCTACGAAATCTCGAATGAAAGTGCGACTACAGAAGAAAATAAAGATGAAACCAGTGAAGCAGAAAATTTCCGCAGAGAGAAGCGCTTTCAGCAAATTAATGAGCTTGACCTCAGTCACTTGGATGCTGAAAAACAAGAACAAGTCAGGAACCTGCTGAAGGAATATCACAAGACAATTAGTGCAGACGAGATGGATATTGGCCACGTCAAGGGAGTGAAATACAAAATTTTGCTGAGTGATTACAGGCCAATTCAAACGAAAGGATGGCGGATTCCGTACACCAGCCAAGAAATTATTGATAAAAAGGTCTCGGAGATGATTGAAAGTGGAGTTGTGCAAGAGAGCACAAGTGCTTGGAAAAATCCGCTCGTACTCGTAAGGAAACCTGGAGGAGGCCACAGAATTTGCCTTGATCTGCGAGCTGTGAACATGCGAGTGGTGAACGAACATTACCCGATTCCCAACATCATAGGAACCCTGGAAGAAGTTGCTGGGAAAGAGTACTATTCCATTGTCGATGCAAAATCAGCCTTCCATCAAATTGAGCTAGATGAAGAAAGTAAGCAGTACACGGCATTTCAGACTCGACAAGGCAACTTCGAGTACGCTCGGCTGCCTATGGGACTCAAGTGCTCAACATCAGTGTACCAGAGAGTAATTTGTCATGTTCTGAAAAGGCAGCTTGGAAAATTCGCCGCTATTTATTTGGACGATGTGTGCGTTAGCTCTATGACTTTTGAGAAGCACCTAGAAAATTTGAGGGAAGTGTTGCACGAATTTCAATGTGCCGGAGTCAAAATAGGCTTGGACAAGTGCAAATTTGCGCAAAAACAAGTGAAGTACCTGGGATGTTACATCAGTCGTGAGGGACTTGTTCCAGACCCCAAAAATGTTGAGGCCATGCAAAATTACCCTAGGCCCACAACCGCACGCAAAGTCCACTCGTTTGTAGCAGCGCTCAACTTCTATCGGCGGTTCATCCCGCACTTTGCCACAACCGCTGCACCTCTTAATGCACTGACTAAGAAGGGCCAAAAATTCAAGTGGAATGAACAACACGAACAAGCCTTCTGTAAACTTAAGCAGCTCATGATAGAAGCTCCAGTTCTGAAGAAACCTTCTCTTAATGAGACGTATTACTTGAGCTGTGATGCCTCAAATGAGGGCTCTGGCGCGGTCCTTGCGCAAAAATGTAATGGTAAGGAACAACCGATTGGATACTTCAGCAAAAGATTCAATGATGCTGAAAAACGTTATTCAATCACTGAACGTGAAGGATTAGCAGTAGTAGCGGCTGTGAATCACTTTTCACCTTACCTGTACGGCAATAAATTTGTTGTGATTACGGATCACACGGCTCTCAAATATTTGTTCAAAGGTAAAAACACCAAGAACAACAGAATTATGAGATGGGCCCTTACACTCTCTCAATATGATTTTGAGGTGATTTATCGGCCAGGACCTCAGAACGTGGTGCCCGACGCGTTGTCGAGAAATATTGCGAACGATAACGAAGAAGAAAATCGAGATGACGAGGCCCCTAAAACAGTGTTCGTCACGACGATGTTAGATAAAACTCCCAGCGTACAAGAGGCGGAAAGCAGCTTGCGGCAAGAAAATGTGCGAGCAGAACAATTGAAAGACCCTGTTTGGGGGCCTGTGTTGAAGTATCTTGAAGGTGACAAATCAGGGGACGCTCCAAGTCTCGCTCTAAAACCCGAAATCTTCACCGACGGAGGCATATTGTATTTCAAAAAGACACAACGAAAGCCTAATAGAACAAGGCACTTGATCGTTGTGCCAGACGCTCTGAGGGAAGCAGCAATAACGTTAGCGCATGATAGCACAATCGCTGCACACCAAGGTCGTGCTAAAACGTGGAAAAAGCTCATGGAATTTGGGTACTGGATTAACATGTCGCGCGACGTTAACAAATACATCAATTCGTGCATGCAATGCCAGAAACGTAAGATCAACAATCGCATTTGTGTTAGCATGGGTTCATTCCCTGAAATTGACAAGCCTCTGGACAGAATAGGTGTTGATTTGATTGAAATGCCAGTCTCGAATGAGGGCCACAAATACATCTTAACCGTGGTTGATCACTTCTGTAGATATGTCGCTGCTTTCCCACTCAGAAGCAAGACAACTGAGGAAGTTACTCGAGCGTTAACTAAATTCGTAACCACGTATGGCCCTGCGAAAACGCTCGTCTCAGACAGAGGTACAGAGTTCACATCAACATTGTTCCGTAACGTGTGCGAAAGATTAAAGATAAAATATCACAACACCTCATCGTATCATCCGCAATCAAATGGAATGACGGAACGTCAGAACAAGAACATCAAAACGGTTCTGTCTCACCTCGCAGCCAGCGATCAACCATCGTGGCATGATGCTTTGCCGTGGACATGCTTGGCACTGAACACAAGTTATCAAAGTGTTATTGAAGAAATACCGTATTATTTATTCTTTGGTAGAGACGCTGAAATTCCTGTTGTTGACTGGCTGAAGGCACCTCGCATGGATTATTCGCTTGGGGACAATTACAGTGCAGAGGTGAGCGCCCGACTTCACAATGCGTTCAAAGTAGTGAAGGCCAAGTCCAAGGCTTCACACGACAAGTCGGTGCAAATGAAGGAAAGAGGTGTGAAAAACAACCAGGTGGAGAGCGGAGATATTGTTTTATTACACAATCCTACAGGAAAAGCCGAATCTGCAAACGCTTGGCCTACCGACTGGATAGGCCCGTTTCGTGTCCTTGAAAGGAATGCCACAAATGCGACCATTAAAGCACTATATAGTAACCGACAAGAAAGGGTTCATTTGGATAGATTGAAAGTTGCTTTCCTACGGGGCGAGGCTTTTCCCGGCACGTCGGACGTCGCAGCTGAACCAGGAAGTGGAACCGGATATGAAACAGTCGATAGTGAAAATGAAGAGCTGAGAACAGAAAACCACGTGAACGAGAGAGCGGCGGCCAGGACACAGCGGAGCTATAATTTACGTTCTCGGTGTAGGTGAACCGCCAACTAGAAACGAACTGCGGAGGACTGAAATCATGCATTAACTTGCCTTTGCGGGATGTGTTCTTGTGTGTTTAATTTTAAGAAAACTCTTGCGTAGAAGTGAGTTTTTAGCGTTGTATTGCTTTAATCTAAATGTGTTCTTTAGTAGAATTGTGTTATTCTAGCTGTGAATTGAAACTAATCTCACTCACTAGAGTGTGATGCTTTGTTCAATAGGAATATGCTCTAGGTTATGTAACTCCAACTTTCTTTGCTCACAAGAAATTTCGTCTGGATGAAAATCTTGTTGAGCGATCTAATCTTATGCTATGCGTAATTCTCATTTTTCTCTCTTGCTAAGTAAAGAAAATTGAGCGTTTATTAGGTTAACTTCGTGTGTTTCTCAAGAGGAGTACTTTGTTTCATTTGTAGGATGCTTATATTTCTTGCCAGCTTCTCGTGTAGCGTACGCGCTTGATACGAAATAACTCTGGCGAAGTAATTAGTTAATATGAAGTTCTTAGGCTTATGTATCTCAGGCTTGCTAATTTTATCAATACCTTTAGACCGTTCATTTTCGTAACGGGGAAAATATGTTTAGCGTCAGATTATAGGTCGCGTATTCTTTCGTGCTGTAGTGTTGAATTTTCTGACTTTGTGTCTTTCTCTTGCCTGAAAGAATATCGTAAACACGGTATTCCGGAAGGAATTATTCTCATCTTACTCTGTAGAGTGTAGCACATTTCCCTTTCAGACTTAAGGAATTAATTTCTTGGTAGATTAGCGTAGTATGTACTTCAGCCCAAAACAGGCCAGAACAATTGCATAACACGAATGCCCCTCGTGTAAGCAGCAATTAAGGAAGAATCACGTAGTATACAAGTAATTATTTACAAGAACAACGAACACATAGCAACTGTACAACATAGGGGATACAGCGCACTTGTATTGGAAGTATTTGATTGTAGAACAAACTCAAGCGTTGCATTGGGAAACGACGAAGATATATGTACGGCTGAATATTTTGCACCATGTTCTGAAGAATGCCGAAGGCACAAGTAATTAGCCCAGGATCGTTGGCGGTTGAGCTGTGGCTGAAGACATCGTCCAGGCATATCGTTCCCTAACAAGCTCGCATCGGGAAGGGCTGCTCAAGTAATTGGCAGTTAAGACTTCGTAGTGGAAAGCACCACAGACCGACGGAGTACCAGGATGAGGAAGGAAGGAAATACGGAAATAAAGGAGAAAATAGTCTAGGATACCTTAATATAATAGCGTTCAAAAATGCTTTTATACAGTGGGCACTCCTATAACACAGTAATAATGCTTTATATTATTGAGTGTTAAGACGAACTTAAGTTTTTTTGGAAGTTGCATCGTGACATTTATGCGTAGTAAGGCATTCCTGAAACTAGATTGCAATTTTCCTGTGAATTTTTTTTTTAACTAGGCAAATAATCACTTGGAATATTGAAGCCGCACTTTAGGCATCTCTATTTATACGTGAAATAAAAATTTAAAAGAGATTACGTCGGATAGACTTTGGATGATACGTACGATCTACAAAGAATATTAACCCACGAAATTCTCGCATAAATAAGAGTGTTCACTCGGAGAAAATAAAACATTATCTAGTGTCTACCAGATTCTACGTCTACATCAAGGAATACTGAGGGAAATTCTACAGGGTAACAGCGTGAACTACGCAGGATTATGCCTCGGAATACTTCAGCATAACTTCGTGGGATTGGAACCCTATCGCGAAGGGAGACTATGTTAAATGAGATTTATTGACGCTTCGACTCGTATGCTTCGACAAATCAACATAAGTTCCTGATTTGCCAATTCGTCTGATCAACGAATAGGCGTTCATGAGTGATCTGCCGATTAAAAATTTGAGTTTGAATAAACGTCATAAAATGTATGTGAAACATTGCACTCAACATGATTTGGTGGTAATTTGAATCGTGAGAATGATCCATCTTACAGAATAAAATCGTGCAGTTAATGTGGTGTATAGAACTTGGTAATGAGTCGGGATGTAGGACTCGCAAGACTCCCTCTTAAAAATGAGTACCTATCTTCAGCGCGTGTGGGAAGCTATTGAAATGCCCGAACAGAAGGATGGAAGGAAAGCAAACTCCGTCAACGACACCAAAGGAATGAACAGCGAATCGTCAACAGCAGCGTCAAGGAATTGTACAACAGAAGATGCAAACGGCAATAGAGATCTGGAAGACAAAATCATCAACACTTCAGGATATTTGAGAATGTAGGAAATGTGTACACTAAATTTTGTGAATGTTATTAGGGTTTAGTAATCAAGTACTTAGTGCGCACTTTACTTCGGCGGGGAACAATAGATGCATCGGTTAGATGAACACGACACAATATATAACGGCGTGCTAATTGTAACGAATAAGATTCTTAATTGCAACGTACCCTTTTTCTGCGGAATTAATTTTAAAACATAATGTGCTTAAGTAGATTTTATCTTTTGTGTCTTAAGTTGGCTAATACTTCAGCGCAAATTGTTCAAATGAATAGCATAACGCTAATAAAAAAAAAAAAAATTGCCGGGTCAATTTTTTTATGTGAAGGAGCGGGGATGTGACGGAAAACATTAATGTTGGGGAAATTTAACTGATTTGTGTCCTTCTTTGTGATAGCTGATTTGTGCTCTTGTGTTTGCAAATTTTTTAGGATATCGTAGGACTTGCGTATTCCAACAGCACGAGCGTGTCGCTTAAAATGTGTGACTGATCGCGTAACATGTGTGCCTGGTGGCGTGTTTCACATGTGCTGGAGTGTGTGCTACGTTTGTGTTGGTGTTGTGTTTGGAAGGAATTTTGTGTGTAAGCCTGTCCTGTGTTGGAGACGTGAGAAACATGAACTTGTTATGATTAGCTGAGACCTTGTGGAGGGCATAGGCGCCCAACAGTCGACCGCAAGGGTGACAAGATTTATAGAGCACTCAAGCTTGAGGGTGGGGACGAGCGACTTTCGAAGCGGCCAGATTGTAAACACAGCAGGATACGAAACAACCACGCCTTAGAAAAACAGAGTGGAAAAATTTTAGAACAGAATTTCATGGGAAAAAGATCGCTAGTGTTCCTGAGAGAAGGCGGAGTCAGCTACACGGTCTCATCAGAGGGCTTACAGCCAAAATAATGGTCAGAGCACCCTTGGAAAGATTTTCGAAGTAGAGGACCGCCAATCAGAGAAATTGTAGGCGTTCACGAATGGAAGAAGGCAGCACTCACAGCACACAAGACCAAAGAGTTAGTGAGTTTAGGCGAGCAGTCTACCGCGGTACATCATCATAGAAAGAAGTACGCGTAACGAAGTGTCATACTAAAAATCATTTCTGAAAACATAAGTGAAAATATTGAATATATTGCGCGTGTAGAGGAGCCTGTAAATTAAAATTAAATTAAAAAATGTCACTTCTATTTTCCAGAAATGAAAACATCGTAACCAAACTGTGCAGTATATGAAGTACTGAGTAGACGTCTTTTGGGGGCGGGTAAGAAGTTGTTTCTAATTGTGCAAGATATGCTGTTCGAAAAATATGTGATATAAAGTGCTGTTATTCAAAGTTAACACTAAATGTAGATGAGCGCATTTTTTGCAACCGAAGTAATGGGTTAAATGTTTGTATCCTTGCAGGAGGGCGGTCTCTATCTGGTTACTCCTCTCTTGGCAGTTCTTCACTGTCAATTTCAACTTGAAGAAAATTCACGAGATGCTGTCATGCAATCATCAAATGATACTGTACTGAACTATGAATTATTCAGGGAATTGGAACTGAAGCGGTGCCTGAGAACACGCATGAGATTGAAAGCGATGACCGTGCTTTGTGCTGTTGGAAAACGTTATTGAAAAGATAGGTTGCATCTTGTCATGTGTCTTAATTCAATTGGAATGTGACAACCCATCAGTTGGGCATTGTTTCATTGTATATGTCCCGTGTGTAATTAACTTAAAGATATTGACCGGTCAATTAGGCAGGGTAATACTTGCCAATATGTGTTACTTGCAATTCCAGTAGATGTCAATTAATGCTTTGTACCAGGGTCTCATCATAAGAAATTCCTCAACATTTTGATGTGTTTAAAAACCCCGTTAGCACTAGCATCACAGCTCACCGAGGAAAATAGCGCACAGATACGCGTTTGTAAGTGAGACAGCGTTCGTCGGTGAGTACCTTTTTTTTTAGTATATGTACTGTAATGCTAATTATCTCTTTAATTTTGTATTGTTTATATAATGTTGTGGAGGTGCGCCATTCCCTCAATTCCGAGAACCTGGTCTTCCTGTTAATGAAATGTTAACAAGGAGGCGGGACCTTTTCTCGTGACATTAACAGCTGCCAGTAACCCCGTCAAAGAATGTGTGTCACCTTCCGAAGCAACGTCAGTGAAGACTATGCAACCAATATCGCCGGATGAGGGAAAACATATCTGCTAAACCTCCAGCAATCATTTGAAGGTTCGAAGCAGTGAAGTCTCAGCCGCAGCACCACAACCACCTGCTCCTCATCTGAACGAGCAAAACAGCGTGCCAGCTCCCCAGCTCTGCGTCAACAACAACGCTCCGAACTGTCCGCCAGCGGCGGGGACACAAACACCATCCTCATCAGTGGTACAAGAAAAAATAGTTTTTACTAATAAGGACATTTCAAGCGTGGTAGACTTTTCTCATTCTCCAGATATTATGTTCGATAATTTTCGCGCACAAACCGATACTGGCAGTAAATTACCCCAGAGCGCAAGCTGTGAAAACAAAATAAAATTTCCAGTACAGAGCAATAAAAAAAACACTGTTGCTTCTTTTAATGGCTACTTATGGCTACTTGCACCCGCTTCAAATAACAAGCTCTCAAAAAATTCATGAAATTATTCACAATTTGTCTCTAACAACAGCTTTTTTCAATAAATCCCTAAGACAACGTGAGCCTCCCAGCCCGTCGTCGATTTTCTCTACAGTATCAAAATTCAGAACCTAACCGAACAGCTTTTTGCTTTAAATTCACATATAAGTTCTCAAGACCTTGCACCTGTGGTACCTGCTAGTATCTCTTGCGAAATCGACTCCAATTGTCGAGAACCTTACGACACTTTGCTGCTAGGTGATAATATCCTAAGCACGATCAGAAGAAAGGACATCGATCGCTCGTGCTGGATCAAAACTGTTCCATCAGGGCGCTTCGATGACCTTCTCCATACTGTGAATTGCATGCCTAGATTTAAAAATTATATACTAAGTTTTGATGGTCTCTGCCACTCGCCCTCAGACCTTGCTCGAATCAAACAACAAATTGTAAGAAAGTACGCACTTTCTCGTATTTATATTGCCAATGCTTGCAGTGAAAACGAATTCAAATAAGCGAGGCATTTTTGCAAAAACCTGGGTTTAAACTTGATTCAATTTCAAACTTACCCAGAAAATGAAAATGGTGACGCACTCAATAACTTTCAATGGCCTCGGACCCAGGAAGAGAACTTCTGTTTTCTTCAACAACTTGCAATGAAATCAACATTGCGAATCACCGTGCCATATTGTCCTCGTTTCAACAAATGTCAAGCAATAAATGGAATTGTAGATCATTCCAATGAATCGAAAAATTCACGGAATGAGACAAATAGTCTCACATTAGACTTTCAAAAAGAATATAAGCCTATGCACATCACTGCACATGGTACACCAAATCCTTCAAAATTGATTGCGTCATCAAGCAGAGGTCTGAGTAACTCACTCACCCACAGCATGAGGAACGTAAATAAGCCTGAGCCTTTCCCTGATTCGATCTCAGACAAATATAATGTCAGTACGAAAAATAAATTTGCGTTACTTGCAACAGACACAAATAGTGGTTGCGACATGCCCTCCTTTTCAACCAATTCTCGACTTTCCAGTGAATACGCAGGAACCAAGGAAAGTCAAGCGAATACCGATATTCAAAACTATTCCAAAGAAAATCAAATTATTCGGAAAAAATCTGATGCCTCTGCCGGGCCTCCGTCGAACGACCAAACTAATACTGCTACCGAAAAATCAACAGTGAATCAAATCTGCACACGCGTTGCACACACACTGGACGACTTGAAACGATCGCTCAAATTGGAGCCTGCTTACACTGTAGGTGACGGACACTGTCTCCTCCACGCCGTAACGACGCAGCTTGCTTCACAACAAAATTCGTAATGGAATTATATATCTCTGAAAAAAGCCATCAAAACTGAGAGCTCCAGAAACAAGGACCAGTATGCAAAATTCGTTGACAAGAACAGTGGCAGTTTCGAACAACTCATCGATAAATACATCGATAGAAAAGTCTTCGATCACGCAGTTGGAGACCTCATACCCCAAATACTTTCTAATGTAACGAGAACACCAATTCACGTATTTGATGAAAGAGACAATGGGATTTGGAAGACGACAATCTCCCCTACATCAAATGCTCTGATAAACTGTCCTCCGGTAAACATACACCGGAAACAGGACCACTATAGCGCCCTCTTGAAAATGCGTGATGAAAATCGTGTTGCTCCCTCCCCCATTTTGTGACTAAATAACAGTGATCAAATTGAATATGAAGCTGAAATCACAAACAATGAACGCGGCAATAAAGACCTAGTGACGAATACTAAATGCCCTGCTAAACCTAAAAAATGCAATAACTCCACTAAAGATCTGCCTATTGAGGTAAATAATATCAAAATATTGCACATAAATGCTCGCAGCCTCAATGGTAAAATGGATGACGTACGAGTAATGTTGATCACTAACGATATCGATATTTTATGCGTATCTGAAACATGGTTCGATTCACGAGTCGAAAGCTCATATCTCAGCATTACCGGGTACAAATTGTACCGTTATGATGGAGTCAAGAGTAAGAGAGGTAGCGGTTCATGCATTTTCATCAAAGATGTCTACTCTACATCCTTAGTTCAGATAAAAGAAAAATGCGAGGACATAGAAATGGTTTGGCTCAATGTTCAAGTAAACAAACACAAGTCTTTCATTATCGGCAGTCTTTACAGACATCCGTCAGCATCTCTTCGTCCAACATTAGAGTTCATTGAAAATACGCTTAGATCAATCTCTGCAGCCAAAAAGTCTTTCTATGTTTTCGGAGATTTTAACGTGGATCTGACAAATAAAAACAATCAGCTAAGCAAGATGCTGCACAGACTTAATCTTTCTCAAATGGTCCAAGAACCAACGCGAATTACCAACACTTCTAAAACTCTTCTTGACCTAGCAATTACCAACAATCCCCAAGCAGTACTCAGCACAGAAATCTTACCGTCCTTTTCTGATCACCATTCCTTAGAATGCCAAATCAATATTGCAAAAGAGAAACAGAAATCTAGTTACATTACATATCGCATGAAAAACCACTACTCCCCTGAAATATTTCAAGAAAAGCTATTAAACAGATGGAGTGAATTTCAAGGCATGGAAAACACCGATGATGTCAATCTACAAGTTTCGCTTTTCAACGAAAATTTCGTATCAGCTCTTAACGAATGCGCACCTTTCACTACGAAGAAAGTTAAGCCAAGAATTTCTAAATGGATAACAGATGAGATAAAACATTTGAGCAGAGCTAAAAGAAATTTGCAGCGTGAGTACAAACTGAATAAATCAGACAGTACACGTCGAAAATTATATAAAGATCATGAGAAGATCCTACGAAGAAAAGTTAAGGAAGCAAAACGGGACTACTTCCACAAAGAACTCTTGGCGGCAAAACAAAACCCTAAAAGAACTTGGGAAATCATCAGAGAAGCTGCTCAGTATAAAAATTCAGACTGCAAAAGCACTTTTGACAACCCCTCAGAAATGGCGAATGACTTTAACACTTTCTTCTCAAAAGTTGGCGAAGATGTTTTCAATGAAGTATCCAGGACAGTTTCAGACACATCTACAGAGGCAAATCTGAGCGATGTTTCATCCCCAAATAGTAGCAACAAGTGGAGACCAAAGCCAGTTAGCGTCATAGAGATACGAAAAATCTTATACTCACTAAAGAATACTAAAGCGACTGGACATGATGGCATAAGCCTCCAACATATAAAAGACAGCTTCCCTGTCACAGCACCCTTTATTCGCTTGATAATAAATACATCCATAGTCACAAACAAGTTTCCCGATCAATGGAAACTATCCATAATTAAGCCATTACATAAATCTGGTGATATCGACATAGCGTCAAACTACAGACCAATCAGTCTCCTGCCTGTTATGTCCAAAATATTAGAAAAAGTAATAACAAACCAGCTCTCGTCTTACATAGACGAGTCACATCTACTGCATCGCAATCAATATGCTTACAGGAGGAATACCAGTACTCAGGACGCCCTGTTAAACATAACAGAAAAAATTTACAATGATATTGACCAAAAAAAATTAACTCTCTTACTATTGCTTGATCTCTCCAAAGCTTTCGACAGTGTTGAGCATAAGAAACTTCTACAAAAAATTTCAAACCTCAGAATAGACACTCAGTGGTTTGAAAGCTACCTACGAAACCGCTCTCATGCATTGTGCTTGAATAACAAAATGTCATCATTCATACCAAATAACTTTGGCGTTCCTCAAGGTTCAATCATCGGCCCACTCCTATTTTCAATTTTCATCAACGATTTTCCCACCATGCCGGCAAACACAAAAATCTCAATGTATGCTGATGACGTACAAATTGCCATGACAAGCTCAACAGCGGATTCAACAGAAACACAAGCCAACGTTGAAAACCTTCTGAGAAATCTGAAATTGTGGTATGACCATAATGGCCTCAAACTTAACGCAAGTAAAACGCAATGCATTATTTTTGGATCACAGAATGCGACTGAAAATTTACCACCATTCAAGCTAACATTTGGAGACGATACAATTAAACCAGTCGATACGGTTAAAAATCTGGGTGTTTGGTTTGACAAAAATATGACTTTCAATTCACACATCGAAACAATGTGCAACAAAATTAACGGAACCTTAATGTTCTTTCATCGTATAAAGAACACACTTGACGAAAAATCTAGATTATTAGTGATTCAGTCTTTAGCTTTATCGCGTTTGGACTACTGCAGTCTTGTGTGGGGAGACTTACCTAAATGTCGTCAGGAAGAGTTGCAAAAATGTGTAAACTTCGCCGCCAAAGTGGTATGCAAAGGAAATTTCAATAAATACGATCATGTCACCCCTCTTTTAAGAAAACTCGACTGGATCCCAATACCGAACAGATTCATGATCCAGAAAGCTCGACGAGTATTCTCCTCTCTGTACCTCCCCCAAAGTAATGCAGAGGTGGTAAAATTTTTTCCATCTAATATCCCAAACGAAAGACCAAACCGGAGGAACGATGTTTTAGTCAGTTACCGTTCATCTAACGTGGGACAAAAAGCTTTCTCAGTTTCTTGAGCTTTTTTGTGGAACAAGCTTCCCCAGCATATCAAAAACTCTAAAACTGGAAATGGAATTTAGAGTAAATGTGTCACGTCATTTTGCATCTCTGTCATAGGGCCTGCAGCATCTCGGTGTGAACTTCCCATCTATCAGAAATTTTAATTTTTCCTGAAATTTCTGTTAGAAATTTAGAAACTGTTTCATTTTACGTTTGCTAAGCGATTCGTATATTCATCTTACTTATTTCTGTCGACAACAATGAGCACCACAGCCGTCAGTTCAGTGCAGCAGAACGAACGTTCTTTCCATAATTAGGAGTATTTCCTCATCTTTATTTTGTTATTTCTGTCTCTTTTCTGTATTAATATTTAACGTCTGTATGACAAATATACCATGAAATACGTTTTGTGTGTACACCAATAAACAGGTTTATAGATGTGAGGGTTGTGCAAAGTTTATAATGAATTAAATTTTTGGCTAACGTTGTCTCGCTATTTCAAAATCATTCTCGAAGATGTTTCCCATCGATTTTCGGCTGAGCTGGGGGGAAAGGGGTAATTTAAGCATTGCATTTAGTCTTTTTATTTTTATTTTTTTTCCGTGCGTTCAGCGCACACTAGCACTGAACTTTCAAATCGGAAAAAACTCTAAATTTCTGTAATCAAAATTATTATTTTGGATCAAGGCCTAATCTTCCTATATGTGCCAATTTTGTGAATATTCTCCACTCAGATGTGATATCCGGCCACAATGTTACTCCATTTTATCCCACGTACACATGTCCGTATAATGCTGAAGAGTTGTGTTGCTTCTTGACTATAACCTGATTTTTCTTAAAAATTTCTGTGAAGAAATTAAAAATAAGCTCATTTTTATGTTTTTCGAAGTCTTCTCTTCCTTTTAGTTATTTTTTGCGAAAAATTTCTTAGGATTACAGTGAGCTCAGCTGTCATTTTCTGTGTAGTAGATGGTAGGTTGCTTCTTTCTTTTATCTTATATATGTATTTTTTTTCTAATATTTTATTTTCAATAATTAGATATATTAATATGTGTGTGTACATGTGTAGGTATATATATGTATCTACATAAATAGATATACATGTTTCTATTTCATTTCTTTACGCAAAAACCATTCGGTAAATAAATTTTATTGCAATAGCGAAATGATTCAAAACTAGATCTAGCACTTCCCCAGAGGGCGTTTCTGTGAATCGGATTAATGTCATATATAATTAATGAAATAAAGTGCAGTTTGAGCATATGAATCGTAGTAAAATTATCTTTCTGTCCGTATGTTGTACAAGCTATGAATTTTGATATTGAATGTATGTTTGTTTACCCATTTCTACCAATATTTTGTAGATATTTGTCAATCATGATTGGTAACCGGCTTACACTGTATCTCTATTTTATCCCATGTACCCATGTCCGCATGATGTGGTGAATATCGAGATGATATGAAATATGTTTTTGGTGGTGATAGGGCTTTGCATATTTTTAGGGCATATTTTTCATTTCTCATTCAGCTACCCTTGACAGAGATAGACTATTATCAAGCCACGTGTGGTTTGTCTATTAGTACGCCTCGTATATTTTGTCTATTAATATGCCTCGTATGGTCTATCTATTTTGTACACCTCTGATAGCTTGTCTATTAGTACACCTCGTATAGTTTGCCTATTATTATTATGCCTCGTATGGCTTATCTATTTGTACACCTCGGATGGTTTGTCAATTAGTACTCCTAGTATAGAACTTTTGTTAGACTACTAGCACACCACGAATGGTTTGTCTATTAGTACGCCTCGTATATTTTGTCAATTAATATGCCTCGTATGGTCTATCTACTTGTAAACCTCTGACAGTTTGTCTATTAGTACACCTCGTATAGTTTGTCTATTATTATGCCTCGTATGGCTCATCTACTTGTACACCTCGGATGGTTTGTCAATTAGTACTCCTCGTATGGAACATTTGTTTTAGGATGCCCTATATTTAAGAAACTTTTAAAAGCCAATATGTTGGCATGTATCTCATGTGACAATTTGGAAATATACATTTTTTCTTTTTTTTTCTTTTTTTCTTATGGATTGGAATTACTCGAGCTATTTTAAGGCAGTTGGGAAAAACACCCATAGTAACAGAAAAATTAATCAGATCGGATAACACAGCAGAAATACCGCTAGCCATGGTTTTGTAAGCACAGATTGGGATGGATGTGATATTACTTGATTTAGTTTTAAATGAGTTAATTATGCCAATTATTTCACTTTCATCAGTTGGGAGGTAACCAAAGGAATTACGCAGACGGTGCAAGTAGGACGTAGGATCAATGTCAGACCTGGGAATATCCGTCTCAAGCCTAGCAGCCACAGTCACAAAGTACTCATTGAATTTGTCCGCTACCTCCGACGGTGAATCGATTAATGTACCGTTGTCATCTCTCAAAACAGTATCCCCCGACGATCTGTCGCAGCATTATAGTTGTAAAGCATTCACGTAAAAACTATAAATTTGTTGCGTGATTATCCATTTATATTTAAATAAAATGCTTATCAGCTAATGACCGTTATGTTAAAAATTTTCAATTAGAAATACAAAACTTGTAATTTTCGTTGGCCTCATGTTCATATACATATTTTTTTCATGCTTCCTTGAAATGACATTTTTGAACATCTACCGAACAAAGCAATTCTAATATTATTTCCTGGCGTAAAGAAATTCAAAGCTTTATGTCATGTACATGTAAATTTTCAAAAGTGTTTTCACCCCACAATCAAAATGCATCGTCCATGTAATTGTGTTGTCTCTTATAATTATAATTACATGTATCATCAAAAGTAGATTAAGCGACTTTAAGAGTACATTGCCATCAAAAATTTATTTTCGACTAGTGAGATTGTATAACAATACTCATGTGTGTGTATCATCTAAGTGTATTTAGTTTAAGTTATTTTAAAAACCAATGATGTGCTACCTTTTTGCACCTTCTTTATTGGAAATGAACTGTTTTCCTTTTCTTCTTTCTTTCTTGTCATTATTGATGCGGTTACGGATCAGTATCTCAAACTCGGATTTTTTATCAGGTTTAAGGCCCTTCACTTACCTCGCTCTACATTTTCAAGTTCAAGGCTGGTTCAAAGGAAACAGCTCTTACACGTTACAGCTTATTGAACACATCAACAAGAAGCACAGCACTATAAGAGACACAGCCCCAGGTGACACAGCAGTAAAAGACACAGCCCCAGGGGACACAGCAGTAAGAGACACAGCCCCAGGGGACAAAGCTCCAGGGGACACAGCAGTAAGAGACACAGCCCCTGGGTACACAGCAGTAAAGAAAAGGAAAAAAGAAAAGAAAAACATTTTATTTCCAATAAAGATGTTACAAATGTACCATAATTGGTTTTTGAAATACCTTAAAGTTAATACACTTGGATGATACACTCACATGAGTATTTTAATACCCATGTCACTAGTCGAAAAGAAATAATTGAGAGCAATGTACTCCTGATGTTGCTTAATCTACATTTGATGATACATGTAATGATAATTATAAGAGATAACACAATTTCATGGACGGTGCATTTTCATTGTGAGTTGAGAACACTTTTGACAGTTTACATATACATGACATAAAACTTCGCAATTCTTGACACCAGGAAATAATATTAGAATTGCTTGTTTCGGCAGATGTTCAAAAATATCATTTCATGGAAGCACGAAAAAAAAATATTCCTATAGCTGCCCCAACTTGGAGGACTTGGCTCAACTAGCGGCCGATGCATCGATGGATATCTACCATGACTGGAAAATAAAGACCGGTGAGTGAAGAAATGAACCGGTTTAAGTGAACCGGCTTAAGAATTTTTTTTTAAATGCAAGGTCCGTGCTTTCGACTAGGACAGGTTTGTCCGGGTTGAGAACACGGAGCTAGGAGAAGAATTTTTATTTTTCTAAAATTTATTAATTGGTCAGGCAATAGAATTTTAACATGGAACAAATATTAATACTGTTTATTACCTCGTATAAAGTTATTGATTGTCTAAACTAACAAATTATGGGTTTTTGAAAAGGTCAAAATATTTTTTCATTATGAACATATAGACAATATTCATTATGTCTCTAATGCCATTTATCTCTTTCAGATCCTTCGTGCCTCGCAGCCATGGTTCCCCATGCCTCGCAACTACCAGCCGAGGAACATCCTAACCACGGATAGGACCAACTTGGAGAAGGCATTTAACCACCGCATCGAGACAGGCTGTAGCATCCGCACTGCGTGCAACCTTTTTGGAGTGAAGGCTTCGACTCTTGGGGTAAGCTTGAATAAATCTAAGCCCTCTTAAATTTTAATTCGTATGGGTAGGCCTAGGCTAACCAAAGAACTTACCTTTTCATTTTAGGCCTATGGGTAAGAACTTTACTTTTCATTTAGCCTATAGGGCCTATGCTCCCCACTTTACCTTTGTTTTATTTTTTCAGGATGCTTTCACTCGGTCCCTCAAGGAGAGTGATGGGAGGACGTTCGTGCCTAAGCACCAGAACATCAAGAAGGTTTTCACTGATGCGCAGGAACACTTCATCGAGGAATACTCGATCAAGATCGCGCGCATGTTCTACAGGGTGCCGACGAGAGCTTTCAGGAGGATGGTCCTGAAGTATGCAGAGGCTGTTGGCAGCCCGGCTATTCCTGATGTCTGGAGGAGGGAAGGTATGGCCACCCGTGACTGGTATTACGGGTATATGTTCCGTCATCCAAGGCTTGCATTGAAGGCTCCGGAGGGCATGTCCCATTCGCGCGCGATGGCTTTCAACCGCGTAAACGTTGAAGTCTTCTTCAAGGTTTACGTGGAAGCTGTCGAGCGACACAGTTTCATGCCAGCCAGGATATTCAACTTGGATGAGAGTGGCTTGTCCACTGTGATGAAGCCATGTAAGGTTGTTTGCGAGAGAGGTCGTCCTGTTGATTCGCAGGTTGCTCGGGAGTGAGGCAATCATATGAGTTTCGTGGGGATTGTTAATGCTGCAGGGCAGGGTTTCCCTCCAGTGTTTATCATCGCGCGAAAGAAGATGAATGCTGATTTTCAGAGGGGCTACTCCTGGAACCACAGTGCTCTTGCAGGCTAACGTTTGGATGGACCATGAGCGTTACGTGCAGACACTCGAGCATCTCCATAAGGTGTCTTATTCTTCAGTGGAGAATAAGATACTGCTGATAATGGACAATGCCGAATGTCACATGAGCATTCATGCGGTTGAGTATGCGATACAGCATGGCATCGTAATTGTCACGCTGCCACCTCATACTACAGCCAAACTCCAGCCATTAGATGTAAGTGTCTTTGGCCCCTTCAAGTCTGTCCTGCGATCCATTCAGGACGATTTCAAACTCTCAAGCCCTCACGTACCCATCACGGAACATCGGAACATATGTTGCCAGAGATGGCGTGCAAGGCCTGGGACAAGGTTTGTAATGTCACCAACATCACCAATGGGTTTCGCGCTACTGGCATCTTTCCCGTCAACCGCAACATCTTTCCAGATGATGCGTTTGCTGGGGCAGAAGTCACAGAGCAGGCCCCTTCTGATGATGATGATGATGATTTGCCACAAACTCTTGCCGCACCCTTGACACCATCTTCATCGGAGCCTGACCAACCTCAGCCTGGACCATCTGGAATAGGTAGGATGCCACCAGCCTTCTCTGCTTCAGCGGCTAGCACTCCTGAAGCTGCACCCCAACCTCGGCAGACTCCAACTCCAACAGCTTCATCTCCTCCAATTCTCGACGTCACTCCCGTAGCTGTGCAGCCCTACCCGAAGGCTCCTCCCCGCCCTGCTGCCAGAGGGCGCAAGAAGATCCGCGCCTGCATCCTGACTGAGGATGAGGAGGAGAAGAAAGCAGCCAGAGAGGAGAAGAAGCGGAGGTCGGAGGAGAAGAAGAGAGAGCAGGAGGCACGGCAGGCGGCAAAGAGGAGGAGGAGGTCTGAGCCAGTTGAGGCGAGCAGCAGCGATGAGGAGGCTGCCGACAACCCTGCACTGTGTGACGACTCATCTGAATATTCAGATGAGTTTGCAGAAGAGCTCGAGCATGATGCTGCCTCCTATCCTTTCGTTCAGAAGGAGCCAGAGGTGAGGGACTATTTTTTAATATTCCAAATTTGTAGCCTATACTACCCTAGATTATGTTCATCTATTGCATAAGCAAGTCTAGAAGAAAATTTCTATTTAATTGTCAAATTTAGTAGCCTAGCTGAATGGCCTTTGATTCCTCAGTGCTTGGTTTAAAAGCCAAATTCCTTATTCATTCATTCCCTAGGCTACGCATTGAAATTTACAAAATCGATTCCTGTCATATCCTTCAGATTTACCCATTTGTTTAACCGACCCAATTTTAAGCATAAAATGTTGCGAATATGTTTAACAAAAAACATTAAATGTATTTTCTAAATATTATAGTGCCTATTGCAACAATGTTATCAATTGCTTTAATGATAAAAATATAAATTTATGTTTCATGCACAAATTATTGTGATACTATTCTATGCCGATTTTATGTATTTAGCATCTAGCTCAGTCAAAATCTGTACGTATATTTTGATATATTAACGAACAGTCAGATGATTCATGTTTGCTAGGCAAATAAAACAAATTTGTTTACCAAGTATTTATCTGATGCATGTTAGAAAAATCCTGAATCTGCTGGGCTGCATCCCAAATGCATTTTTCACCTGCGTCGATCCCTAGACAATCTGTATCAGAAAATTCGTTGATGCGCCGTTTGGCGACGGAATGGAAATTGTCTCGAAATATAAGATTTTGGGGTAAATCTGAAGGATATCACAGTAATCGATTTCGTAAATTTCAATGCCTAAACATAGTTAATTTGATCGAAATAAACAAGTGTTCTTCTATGCACTTTCCGTCTGAAATCAGTATTTTATTGGTTATAGCGGTAAATTACTTACCGCAACTCCAGTGTTTGAAGCGGAAAGAAATTCATCGATCCCGTGGAATGGCAACACTGCAATGGAGTTTCGCTTCCTGCGCTCTCGTCATCAAAGACGAAACCAAACCTACCGCTATACCACGTTAAATACTCCTTTGACGAAAAAAGTGTATGGAAGGAAAGTAGTTTATTTCGATGTTATTACCATGATTCAAGCAACAAAAATTCAAAAATCAATGAGATGCTGTTTATTCGAGCGCATTTGTCATCAAAGACGAAACTAAACCTCCCGCTATAACTCGTAAAATACTCATTTCAGACGGAAAGTGCATAGAAGAAAACTTGTTTATTTTGATTCAATTAATTAGGTTTAGGCACCGAAAAGTGGAAAATCAATTACTGTCATATCCTTCAGATTTACCGATTTTAGTAGAAATACATCTGCCAAGAATAGGCATGGCAACGTCTTCTCAGAATTTAGAAATGCATCAGACGGTGGAAGCATATTTTTGTGGTCTGTGCTGAGCTGGGGCTGCAAGCGCACAATTTCCCCTTACTCCACAGTTTCTGCCAATGTCAACGTAAAGAAACTCGTAGTTAGCGTCTACAGCTGCCATCAACACTATAGTATGACTTCCATGTAATTATAGAAATAACTGCCGCTGTTCGGAGGTAGGGTTATTTCGATATGCTTTCCATCAATAGATCCGACACATTGTGCGAAAACTCCATTTTTGCTCAAATTCATCAGCCACCTTTTTTCATTCTACTTGCGAAGTCGGCATCTGTGAAAAATATGAAACATGAGATAAGATATCCTGATTTTACTTTATTATTTTGCAGTTGCTTGTTGATGTCCCGCTGGATGAAGAACTCCCCCAACTCCACCTTCCTAATCAGCAATTGAGCACGCCGGCAACAGCACCAGTCACAACACCCGCTACAACACGAGTGTCACGAGCGGAGACACCAGTGGTTGCTATTTCAAGATCACTTGGGGAGAAGAATTACAAGCGAAATAAAACTGGTTGATGACACCGATGAGCTTATCCTTGCCGCAGTAGATCGATTAAAATACGGTAAGAGAGTAGTATTTGCGTATGGGCAGGCAATTGCCGAAGATTTAGAAACGTTAGAGGCAGAGCAAAACATAATTGCAAAGAAGTTGATTAGCGAAGTATTATTTTTAGGAAGCCTAAAATATTAACCATAGCCACTTCTGTGAAAGACGGAAAGGTTCTTCATTAGTTTGCTATTCGTTTTTATTAGTGTTGTTATTTTCAATTATATGTAGAACTTTCGTAAGGATGTAGTTAATTTTACCATATTATATATGGTATGCATCAAAGTTAAAGGGTATTCCATTTGGTTTTATTTTGTATTATTCAGATTAAATGAGATGTATTTACAATTAGTTTAGTTTATTAGTTAGTTTAAGCCTCCCTATCCTCAACAATGAGATGTAAAGAGAGGAAGGAAGAAGGCACCATTTAGTATGGAGTTTAGGGAACGTGGAATCTATGCAGAAAGGGCACAGAAACAGAAAGCTAAGAAAGAAGTTCATGAAACAAGAAAAAGTTGAAGAAGAAAGTGGTAGGCGGTGAAAAACAGGACAGCAGTGAACCGAAAAAAAGATGGTCCGTAACACAACAAAACCTATTCTATTTTAACAAAAAAAAGCCTACCTAACCTTTAGCTCGGGCCCTCACATTGTCCCCCTGGGAATGTATTTACAATATACAGTACATTCAAATATGAAATACATCTTTAACAGAGTGTTATTTTCCTATGAGCGTATCACTTAACACTTGAGTACTGACTATCATTAATGTCGGCATAAATCATATATTAAAGTGGGGCCCATGCCATCAATGCACAGTGCGGAATTAAGACTTTTCAAGTAAATCCATATAAAACAATGTTAAAGTAAATAAATTACCTTCAAGAAGTCATCCTTCAGTGCTTCATAAATTGCCTGGCACGTCTCCGTTACTGTGTAGGAAAGACTAAGTGCTGATAGCCTAGTACCAAAACGAAGCCGATTTTACAGTGAACCAGTAGTTAAAAATATAAGCGTAGCTTCCAAGCTTGCTGCTGGTGTAATACTTCTCTCTGCATGACGGTGTCTTGCTTTTTTTATAGCGTTCGATATTTCATTGGGTATCCACAGAAACCCGGAAATGGGAAAACGCGTGTAACTTTCTAAATCGCTAGGATCTTTGCGTTTTAGCCTATTAAAAATCAGGCTACAACTGCCGATAGAAGTCCGACACTCGCATCATGGCTTGCAACACACCTGTGTCCTCTTCTTTTTCTTCACAAGCCACGCCTATGCCGAGGAGAGCTACAAGGTCACAAGCAACAACATTCGTGCGACTTGTGTATGTATACAATGTTGCTGATACAAATTGTATCACGTTTAAAAGGCGCTTTAGTGATCCAATAATGTTTCCCGTGCACCTTATTTCGAACGTATTTCTCTTCCGCCTAGCACATATTCATTTTCCAGATAAGCCCCGCCACTAATGCAACACATAAGTTCATCCACTTCTAACTTTCGAAGTAATAATCCTGTCGACTTCAAATTACTCTCAACCTTTTGTTTAAGAGTAATTTGAAGTCGTTAGGTGCATTATTTCGAAAGTTACAAGTGGGTGAACTTATGTGTTCCATTAGTGGTGGGGCTTATCTGGAAAAGATCCTCACAAGGAACTTGTGCCACTCCACACCTCCATAATCTTACGATTACGTTGTCTAAGTACATAGTTTGGCTAGCTTTTGCTGCTCAATATGCAAGAAAAAAAATGTCGCGTAAAAAATCCGCGTGACAATATCAGGCCTGATAAATATCCAGCAATGGTTACAACTAACCAGGTAAAATATGCTTTGTTTTATTGTCCTTAATTGCAGGCCCCTTTCATTATGAACGATCCCGTGTGCCACGCAAAAAAAAAAAATTTCTGGAAAAAAAACTTGAACTTGGACGTGGATACAAAATCAGTATACTCATTTTTCTCAGAAAGACAATCCATGGTTGGTGCAAAGAATGTTTACGTACATCATCTCAACAGCACGAGCTATCTCGACAGCCTGTGCCGCTACGAAGGCAACTAGCATGTACGCGCCTGCAGCTGCTCTGCCCTTCCTCAGCCCTGCATCCAGTCACCAAAATTTCATTCAGCGACACTGCCTCCCTTTCGCTGCCGTATTGGATAGTTCTGCAAATTGTAGTAAGGAACGTCGCACCGAGCGGTTATTTAACCGCTCATCGAAGTTAAAGCGCCTCACAAAATCCCACAAAGCAATGCCTCGTCAAGAGAGAATAGGCAGATACGCCCGCTTTCGGAAGTCTAGTTCTTTTCCATACTTGACATATGTGCTTTTCACATCGAGCTCTTATTTTTTGGTTAAAAATATAATAAAGTTACTATTACCCTGTAAATAATTAAATAAAAATGTGAGTAAATTACTACTAGGAAAAATAAAATGAAAAACCGAACTGACACATGCGATTTTGAAATGGAGTATCTTCATAGATAAGCTGGGTAAAGGCATATCTTTAACATAGAAAACTCAGAAAATAAAGGGGAAGCACGTGTGCAAAGTATACGTATAAATTGAATTCAGGTGGAATGAAATCCCAAAATTTCAGAATAGCGTCTCGTAATTAGTTTGAAATTATGATCTACGTATCTTAAGCATATTTATTGTATAATTCTGATGTACAAAATTAGAACCGTGCAGGAGAGTACCTCATACAGTGCGTTCTATTCCATCATTAGTTAATTTATAAATATACAGTCAATGTAAGATTGCAGATGTTGCACTGGCATTAACATCCAGAAGAATCACACTAATACATCAGTTTTGTCTGTATAAGACCCAAAACATTCACAAAAAATGGACCAAAACCTCTAACACACAAAAATTCGGTAAAAATAAATTTCCAGCAATAGCTAGCACTAGAATCTAAATATATACTTTCAATTCATTCTACAAATGATTGGGACTAATTCGTTTGAAAGGAACTATTTAGTTTTACATAAATAACACCGACGAGAATTCAGCACTGTAGAGTCTGCAACTGACGACTTATCTGCACCTTAGGCTTCTCAAAATGACATTATAGTCAGAACCAGTAAAGAAAACGAGAGTAAGTAACACATACCACACCACCAGAAACGAAATCCTGTATACACACGAAGAAATAATACATCAATTATTTAATATCCCCCAACAAGATATCTCAGTTTTTTATTAGTATTAAGAATGCAATGTCAGAATAGGAAGGGCTTCACACTTAGCCCTTTTTTTTTCGCGCGACAGTTGAACACCTGAGACTGTCCAACCATGCAACGTTTGATTGAAGTCGCATCATCCCAAATCTAGGCTAGACTCGGCACCTTTCTTGCGCTGCATTTGTAGTGACAGTTAACAACAAATCCGCACCAAGCAAATATAATGTTGCAAAATAAATGCTGAAGCATATATAGCGTGTAATTTGAATTGGCACTATCATTACCTCTTAACTCTGAGTCTTGAACTTGCTCGAACAGAGAAGCAACATGATTTAGAAACAATCGAACGAATTCCACAAGAACATTGATCACAAACGACAGTACCCAACGAATTACACGTAATCATTCTCGATTTGCAATAGTTCAATAATTATTTACCTATTAGTGCTCGGCATCATCAGAATCATCCTCACTCAGTTGGTCAAGATCATCGAAAAAGCGCCCTTTTTTGAATTTAGGGCCGGGTACTTTTTCATCCAGTTTTCTTTTATGGCAACTGCTAGACGAAGGTTCGCTAGTGGCCTTAGTCGCTTCATTTGAAGGTTTGGCATCAGATTTGGTGCCCTGTTTGGCAGCAAGCTTTAGGCCTTTCTCAACAGAATCAAAAAGAGACGATGTTATTTCTTCTTGTTCTTTGTGAAAGCTGTCATCGTTGAAGGTGTGCCTTGGCTGCTCTTTGAGAGCTTCAAATTTCTTCTTCCTCTTTTCGAGCCTTTCTCTCTCCTTCTCCTTCCGCTTCTCAAGAGCTTCCTTCAATTTTTTCTCCTGATTGATGTCCCTGAGTCGCCTGCCGCTCAGGTCCCGGCACGCTTCTTTGTTGGTTGTCTTCTCGATTTGAGCGCCTGAAAAGAATAAAAATTACAAACGAATCAAAGCTTTCTACATAATTAAATCTATAAATTAAAGAATTTTAATATTAGTTACCCACATAAAATGAATATAAGGCTGGCTGACAGAAGGCAACACTAAAAAAAAATAATTGTCATACCTACCTTTGATTCCATCTCTAGCGTATTGAACACAACTTTATCTTGGGCTTTAACCTCATTATCTTTTAAGAATTATCGAGGTCATTGACTCGGCCTATTATTTTTCATTATGGATGTCAGTTGAAAGCACATTTTCGTGGATGTACAAATGGAATATCTTACGCTTTATCTTTAGCATGGAGATTGCTTTGGAGTCCAAGCCGCTCATTTGTATAGATGTTCAGATTCTGAGGATGCACCCAACGGAGGTTGCAATAGGCTCAATAATAGCTCGCAACATGGAGCCGAATCCTCCCTTGCCACCCAGCAGCCCGAGCGTAGTTATCTTTAGCATAGAGATCGCTTTGGAATCCAAGCCGCTGGTAAGAATAGATGTTCAGATTCTGAGGATGCACCCAATGAAAGTTCTATAGGCTCACCAATAGCTCGCAGCATGGAGCCAAATCCTCCCTTGCCGCCGGGCAGCGCGAGCGTGACGGTGGTGGTGCAGCGGGCCGGCAGCGGAGACGCGCCCTCCTCCAGCACGCGCCCTCCCGCCTGTAGCACCATGCTGGACGGCGGGCATCCCTGGCAAAGGGCGAACACATTTTACAATAATTGCAAACTAAATTCTTTACATTAGAATAAATTCACTGCCACCTTCTATTTTCACAAGAGAAAATGACATACGTAACAGCCTTCATTATTACACACGGAAACTCACGCTGTCATACTCTGGCTAAAGGTTTCACTGTCTCTACAGAGACGCGCAGGTTGTACCTCTCAATACTTCAGCGGAAATTTATATTCAGGTGGCATTTGAGCAACGTTGTCGGTTTTTGTTCATAAAGATCACCTTTCGTCACCGTTGTGATAAATAATTCTTATATTTCTTACAGAAAAAAATCAGGCCATTTCTACCACATGACCTCGGTGATCCAGGCTTCTAGACAGAGTGTTGAACGAAAAATTCTGATCTTTCTGCAGCTGATGTAAGATCCCTTTTACTGGAATACCTTCAAGGACGGTAGGATATTTTTTCGAAGCAGACATTATAGCCGAATCTGATTTCATTCGCTTTAGAATTGCGGAAGTGAAAACAAGCTTCTCAAGAGCCCCAAAGCCTGGCTTTCTTGTTAGTACGGTCAATACAGGAGTGCGCGATTATAGTTTAATAAAAATGAAATAATTCCACGACAGCTTCGTGCATATGACTATTTAACACGTTGGTCGCGACGTGAGCCGCCACCGTACACAAAGGCAATTTTCCAAACACCTGACCGACCAGTAGTCACAAACTCAATTTCAATAAATACCTAATCAAAATTAAATACAGGCACGATCCAGTTAATGTTTACTACTTTGAAAATTGCTTTCTGCTATTGACTATAAATTCAAGTTGAATATTGAACTTCAGTTTACCGCATCGCTGTCAAGTGTTAACTGTAGCTTCAGCGTTTTGCCGAAGTCATACCTCAACAACACGAGGTTTCCGTGGTTCTAGAAGGTTATGCACGTAGCAATCTACATTTCGATTTATGATTTTTTGTTTCGGAAGCAATTCAATTTACTAAGTTCGGTGCATGGCTGGGAGCTTACTGTCAGGAAGGGAGGGAGAAGAGGACCGAAGGGAGGGAGAAGAGGACCGAAGGGAGGGAGAAGAGGACCGAATGCAAGGGAGAAGAGGACCGAATGCAAGGGAGAAGAGGACCGAATGCAAGGGAGAAGAGGACCGAATGCAAGGGAGAAGAGGACCGAATGCAAGGGAGAAGAGGACCGAATGCAAGGGAGAAGAGGACCGAATGCAAGGGAGAAGAGGACCGAATGCAAGGGAGAAGAGGACCGAATGGAAGCGAGAAGAAGACCGAATGGAAGCGAGAAGAAGACCGAATGGAAGCGAGAAGAAGACCGAATGGAAGGGAGAAGAGGACCGAATGGAAGGGAGAAGAGGACCGAATGGAAGGGAGAAGAGGACCGAATGGAAGGGAGAAGAGGACCGAATGGGAGAGAGAAGAGGACCGAATGGGAGGGAGAAGAGGACCGAATGGGAGGGAGAAGAGGACCGAATGGGAGGGAGAAGAGGACCGAATGGGAGGGAGAAGAGGACCGAATGGGAGGGAGAAGAGGACCGAATGGGAGGGAGAAGAGGACCGAATGGGAGGGAGAAGAGGACCGAATGGGAGGGAGAAGAGGACCGAATGGGAGGGAGAAGAGGACCGAATGGGAGGGAGAAGAGGACCGAATGGGAGGGAGAAGAGGACCGAATGGGAGGGAGAAGAGGACCGAATGGAAGGGAGAAGAGGACCGAATGGAAGGGAGAAGAGGACCGAATGGAAGGGAGAAGAGGACCGAATGGAAGGGAGAAGAGGACCGAATGGAAGGGAGAAGAGGACCGAATGGAAGGGAGAATAAGTCCGAATGGGAAGAAAAAGAAGGCCGAATGGGAGGAAAAAGGAGGCCCAATGGGAGGAAAAAGAAGTCCGAATGGGAGGAAAAAGAAGTCCGAATGGGAGGAAAAAGAAGTCCGAATGGGAGGAAAAAGAAGGCCGAATGGGAGGAAAAAGAAGGCCGAATGGAAGGAAAAAGAAGGCCGAATGGAAGGAAAAAGAAGGCCGAATGGAAGGAAAAAGAAGGCCGAATGGGAAGAAAAAGAAGGCCGAATGGGAGGAAAAAGGAGGCCCAATGGGAGGAAAAAGGAGGCCGAATGGGAGGAAAAAGGAGGCCGAATGGGAGGAAAAAGGAGGCCGAATGGGAGGAAAAAGGAGGCCGAATGGGAGGAAAAAGGAGGCCGAATGGGAGGAAAAAGGAGGCCGAATGGGAGGAAAAAGGAGGCCGAATGGGAGGAAAAAGGAGGCCGAATGGGAGGAAAAAGAAGGCCGAATGGGAGGAAAAAGAAGGCCGAATGGGAGGAAAAAGAAGGCCGAATGGGAGGAAAAAGAAGGCCGAATGGGAGGAAAAAGAAGGCCGAATGGGAGGAAAAAGAAGGCCGAATGGGAGGAAAAAGAAGGCCGAATGGGAGGAAAAAGAAGGCCGAATGGGAGGAAAAAGAAGGCCGAATGGGAGGAAAAAGAAGGCCGAATGGGAGGAAAAAGAAGGCCGAATGGGAGGAAAAAGAAGGCCGAATGGAGGAGGAAAAAGAAGGCCGAATGGAGGAGGAAAAAGAAGGCCGAATGGAGGAGGAAAAAGAAGGCCGAATGGAGGAGGAAAAAGAAGGCCGAATGGAGGAGGAAAAAGAAGGCCGAATGGGAGGAAAAAGAAGGCCGAATGGGAGGAAAAAGAAGGCCGAATGGGAGGAAAAAGAAGGCCGAATGGAGGAGGAAAAAGAAGGCCGAATGGAGGAGGAAAAAGAAGGCCGAATGGAGGAGGAAAAAGAAGGCCGAATGGGAGGAAAAAGAAGGCCGAATGGGAGGAAAAAGAAGGCCGAATGGAGGAGGAAAAAGAAGGCCGAATGGAGGAGGAAAAAGAAGGCCGAATGGAGGAGGAAAAAGAAGGCCGAATGGAGGAGGAAAAAGGCCGAATGGGAGGAAAAAGAAGGCCGAATGGGAGGAAAAAGAAGGCCGAATGGGAGGAAAAAGAAGGCCGAATGGGAGGAAAAAGAAGGCCGAATGGGAGGAAAAAGAAGGCCGAATGGGAGGAAAAAGAAGGCCGAATGGGAGGAAAAAGAAGGTCGAATGGGAGGAAAAAGAAGGCCGAATGGGAGGAAAAAGAAGGCCGAATGGGAGGAAAAAGAAGGCCGAATGGGAGGAAAAAGAAGGCCGAATGGGAGGAAAAAGAAGGCCGAATGGAAGGAAAAAGAAGGCCGAATGGAAGGAAAAAGAAGGCCGAATGGAAGGAATAAGAAGGCCGAATGGAAGGAATAAGAAGGCCGAATGGGAGGAAAAAGAAGGCCGAATGGGAGGAAAAAGAAAGCCGAATGGGAGAAAAAGAAGGCCGAATGGGAGGAAAAAGAAGGCCGAATGGGAGGAAAAAGAAGGCCGAATGGGAGGAAAAAGAAGGCCGAATGGAGGAGGAAAAAGAAGGCCGAATGGGAGGAAAAAGAAGGCCGAATGGGAGGAAAAAGAAGGCCGAATGGGAGGAAAAAGAAGGCCGAATGGGAGGAAAAAGAAGGCCGAATGGGAGGAAAAAGAAGGCCGAATGGGAGGAAAAAGAAGGCCGAATGGGAGGAAAAAGAAGGCCGAATGGGAGGAAAAAGAAGGCCGAATGGGAGGAAAAAGAAGGCCGAATGGGAGGAAAAAGAAGGCCGAATGGGAGGGAAAAGAAGGCCAGCTGAGAGAGAAAAGAAGACCAGCTGAGAGAGAAAAGAAGACCAGCAGAGAGAGAAAAGAAGACCAGCTGTAAGAGAAAAGAAGACCAGCTGAGAGAGAAAAGAAGACCAGCTGAGAGAGAAAAGAAGACCAACTGAGAGAGAAAAGAAGACCAGCAGAGAGAGAAAAGAAGACCAGCTGTAAGAGAAAAGAAGACCAGCTGAGAGAGAAAAGAAGACCAACAGAGAGAGAAAAGAAGACCAGCTGTAAGAGAAAAGAAGACCAGCTGTAAGAGAAAAGAAGACCAACTGAGAGAGAAAAGACCAGCAGAGAGAGAAAAGAAGACCAGCAGAGAGAGAAAAGAAGACCAACAGAGAGAGAAAAGACCAGCAGAGAGAGAAAAGAAGACCAACAGAGAGAGAAAAGAAGACCAGCAGAGAGAGAAAAGACCAGCAGAGAGAGAAAAGAAGACCAACAGAGAGAGAAAAGAAGACCAGCTGAGAGAGAAAAGAAGACCAGCAGAGAGAGAAAAGACCAGCAGAGAGAGAAAAGAAGACCAACAGAGAGAGAAAAGAAGACCAACAGAGAGAGAAAAGAAGACCAACTGAGAGAGAAAAGAAGACCAGCAGAGAGAGAAAAGACCAGCTGAGAGAGAAAAGAAGACCAGCTGTAAGAGAAAAGAAGACCAGCTGAGAGAGAAAAGAAGACCAACAGAGAGAGAAAAGAAGACCAGCTGTAAGAGAAAAGAAGACCAACTGAGAGAGAAAAGAAGACCAGCAGAGAGAGAAAAGACCAGCTGAGAGAGAAAAGAAGACCAGCTGTAAGAGAAAAGAAGACCAGCTGTAAGAGAAAAGAAGACCAACAGAGAGAGAAAAGAAGACCAGCTGTAAGAGAAAAGAAGACCAGCTGAGAGAGAAAAGAAGACCAGCTGTAAGAGAAAAGAAGACCAGCTGTAAGAGAAAAGAAGACCAACAGAGAGAGAAAAGACCAGCTGTAAGAGAAAAGAAGACCAGCTGAGAGAGAAAAGAAGACCAGCTGTAAGAGAAAAGAAGACCAGCAGAGAGAGAAAAGACCAGCAGAGAGAGAAAAGAAGACCAACAGAGAGAGAAAAGACCAGCAGAGAGAGAAAAGAAGACCAACAGAGAGAGAAAAGAAGACCAGCAGAGAGAGAAAAGACCAGCAGAGAGAGAAAAGAAGACCAACAGAGAGAGAAAAGAAGACCAGCAGAGAGAGAAAAGACCAGCTGAGAGAGAAAAGAAGACCAACAGAGAGAGAAAAGAAGACCAACAGAGAGAGAAAAGAAGACCAGCTGTAAGAGAAAAGAAGACCAGCAGAGAGAGAAAAGAAGACCAGCTGAGAGAGAAAAGAAGACCAGCTGTAAGAGAAAAGAAGACCAGCTGAGAGAGAAAAGAAGACCAGCTGTAAGAGAAAAGAAGACCAGCAGAGAGAGAAAAGAAGACCAGCTGTAAGAGAAAAGAAGACCAGCAGAGAGAGAAAAGAAGACCAGCAGAGAGAGAAAAGAAGACCAACAGAGAGAGAAAAGAAGACCAACAGAGAGAGAAAAGAAGACCAGCTGTAAGAGAAAAGAAGACCAGCAGAGAGAGAAAAGAAGACCAACAGAGAGAGAAAAGAAGACCAACAGAGAGAGAAAAGAAGACCAGCTGTAAGAGAAAAGAAGACCAGCAGAGAGAGAAAAGAAGACCAGCTGTAAGAGAAAAGAAGACCAGCAGAGAGAGAAAAGAAGACCAACAGAGAGAGAAAAGAAGACCAACAGAGAGAGAAAAGAAGACCAGCTGTAAGAGAAAAGAAGACCAGCAGAGAGAGAAAAGAAGACCAGCAGAGAGAGAAAAGAAGACCAGCTGTAAGAGAAAAGAAGACCAGCAGAGAGAGAAAAGACCAGCAGAGAGAGAAAAGAAGACCAGCTGTAAGAGAAAAGAAGACCAGCTGAGAGAGAAAAGAAGACCAACAGAGAGAGAAAAGAAGACCAACAGAGAGAGAAAAGAAGACCAGCAGAGAGAGAAAAGAAGACCAACAGAGAGAGAAAAGAAGACCAACAGAGAGAGAAAAGAAGACCAACAGAGAGAGAAAAGAAGACCAACAGAGAGAGAAAAGAAGACCAGCAGAGAGAGAAAAGAAGACCAACAGAGAGAGAAAAGAAGACCAACAGAGAGAGAAAAGAAGACCAACAGAGAGAGAAAAGAAGACCAACAGAGAGAGAAAAGAAGACCAGCTGTAAGAGAAAAGAAGACCAGCAGAGAGAGAAAAGAAGACCAGCTGAGAGAGAAAAGAAGACCAGCTGTAAGAGAAAAGAAGACCAGCTGAGAGAGAAAAGAAGACCAGCTGTAAGAGAAAAGAAGACCAGCAGAGAGAGAAAAGAAGACCAGCTGTAAGAGAAAAGAAGACCAACAGAGAGAGAAAAGAAGACCAGCTGTAAGAGAAAAGAAGACCAGCAGAGAGAGAAAAGAAGACCAGCTGAGAGAGAAAAGAAGACCAGCTGAGAGAGAAAAGAAGACCAGCAGAGAGAGAAAAGAAGACCAGCTGAGAGAGAAAAGAAGACCAGCTGAGAGAGAAAAGAAGACCAGCTGAGAGAGAAAAGAAGACCAGCAGAGAGAGAAAAGAAGACCAGCTGAGAGAGAAATGAAGACCAGCTGTGAGAGAAAAGAAGACCAGCTGTGAGAGAAAAGAAGACCAGCTGAGAGAGAAATGAAGACCAGCAGAGAGAAAAAAGAAGACCAGCAGAGAGAGAAAAGAAGACCAGCTGAGAGAGAAAAGAAGACCAGCTGAGAGAGAAAAGAAGACCAGCAGAGAGAGAAAAGAAGACCAGCTGAGAGAGAAAAGAAGACCAGCTGAGAGAGAAATGAAGACCAGCTGTGAGAGAAAAGAAGACCAGCTGTAAGAGAAAAGAAGACCAGCTGAGAGAGAAAAGAAGACCAACAGAGAGAGAAAAGAAGACCAGCAGAGAGAGAAAAGAAGACCAGCTGAGAGAGAAAAGAAGACCAGCTGAGAGAAAAATGAAGACCAGCTGAGAGAGAAAAGAAGACCAGCTGAGAGAGAAATGAAGACCAGCTGAGAGAGAAATGAAGACCAGCTGTGAGAGAAAAGAAGACCAGCTGTGAGAGAAAAGAAGACCAGCTGAGAGAGAAATGAAGACCAGCAGAGAGAAAAAAGAAGACCAGCAGAGAGAGAAAAGAAGACCAGCTGAGAGAGAAAAGAAGAACAGCTGAGAGAGAAAAGAAGACCAGCTGAGAGAGAAAAGAAGACCAGCTGAGAGAGAAAAGAAGACCAGCTGAGAGAGAAAAGAAGACCAGCTGAGAGAGAAAAGAAGACCAGCAGAGAGAGAAAAGAAGACCAGCTGAGAGAGAAAAGAAGACCAGCTGAGAGAGAAAAGAAGACCAGCTGAGAGAGAAAAGAAGACCAGCAGAGAGAGAAAAGAAGACCAGCTGAGAGAGAAAAGAAGACCAGCAGAGATAGAAAAGAAGACCAGCAGAGAGAGAAAAGAAGACCAGCTGAGAGAGAAAAGAAGAACAGCTGAGAGAGAAAAGAAGACCAGCAGAGATAGAAAAGAAGACCAGCAGAGATAGAAAAGAAGACCAGCAGAGATAGAAAAGAAGACCAGCAGAGATAGAAAAGAAGACCAGCTGAGAGAGAAAAGAAGACCAGCAGAGATAGAAAAGAAGACCAGCTGAGAGAGAAAAGAAGAACAGCTGAGAGAGAAAAGAAGACCAGCAGAGATAGAAAAGAAGACCAGCAGAGATAGAAAAGAAGACCAGCAGAGAGAGAAAAGAAGACCAGCTGAGAGAGAAAAGAAGACCAGCAGAGATAGAAAAGAAGACCAGCTGAGAGAGAAAAGAAGACCAGCTGAGAGAGAAAAGAAGAACAGCTGAGAGAGAAAAGAAGACCAGCTGAGAGAGAAAAGAAGACCAGCTGAGAGAGAAAAGAAGACCAGCTGAGAGAGAAAAGAAGACCAGCTGAGAGAGAAAAGAAGACCAGCAGAGAGAGAAAAGAAGACCAGCTGAGAGAGAAAAGAAGACCAGCAGAGATAGAAAAGAAGACCAGCAGAGAGAGAAAAGAAGACCAGCTGAGAGAGAAAAGAAGACCAGCAGAGATAGAAAAGAAGACCAGCAGAGATAGAAAAGAAGACCAGCAGAGATAGAAAAGAAGACCAGCAGAGATAGAAAAGAAGGCCAGCTGCAGGAGAAATAAGGCTGAGAGAAACAGGTTAATTGGACCAAAAATTAGATGACTAAAAAAACATTTGGTAAAAACGGTCTGGGTAATGTTAAAATAAATACTATGAAACACAATAATATAGTAGGCAAAAATACTAGTTTTGCACACAATTTTTGTAAGAGTTTGAGCCATCCACATATCATTAGTAGACAGTAGACAGCAGTGCAATATTGGAGATCAAGGAATCATTAGATGTGAGAAGTGCTTTGAATTTGAGACAACTCAAAATTAAACATTGAAAAAAAGAAAACCAGGTTCAACAATTCTTGCAACCTTGAACTTGCAAATAAAAGGAATCTGTGCTGGTAAATTAGAATTTTTAGAAGTACATATCAGTCAAGGTAGTATAGAATTAGCTTCAGTTTATGAATTAAAATGTATATGTTTCATTCTAAATCAAATGTTGCTGTACCTCATAATTTAAAAACTATTTTCCTGCATTGGAAGGACATTTTTGTGAGCATGTTCTGAAATAGCATTGCAGGGCAGCTTTGTGACACACCTACTTATTCAGGCAGAAATGCCAAAATGCTCAGGGATGCAAATATGGAAAACCCATGTGAAAACGTTTGTTTTTTAGGGCCTGTGAAATATGTCCAAATTATGTCTTCTACACGGGAACTACAGTTTTAGGATTTACAAGGTTTGAATGTGTCCACAGAAACTTGAAGTGCACCGTTTTGAGGAGACTCAACAACATGTACAAAAACTAATTTGACAGTTCTCTTTCTTCTAAAGATAGCAATATAGTTCTATATTTTGCTCATCAATAGGAGCCTAGGTGAATTTACTCACAAAAATGTCACTTAAATTGCCCTTAAACATTACCTGCAATTTAGAAATCAAACGTATCATTTGAAGTAACTTTCACCTAAGAAACTTTCTTCTCAGTGTAGAAACAGATACCATTTTTCACATGAAGCACCATTGTGAGTAAATATCAGTGTGACACTACCTACAGTGGAGAAACATCTTACCATCTCATTACTCACACTGCTGAGCATTTTGGTGTTTCTCCCTGAACAAGCAGACATTGCAAACCTGTTCTGTAGTGCTATTAGGAAGCCTGATGAAGCAAATAACCATACAATGCATCAGAATAGTCTAGAAGTAATAAGATGCAGCATCTCATTTCACTTATAATTGACTGAAAGCATTATAATAAAAAATTTGACACCAACTCTTATTAAACAATGACACATCTGTACCACTGCAAATTTTAACTCCCAAGAGCTGATTCTATTTTCTTTGGAGTTCAAGTGTGCAAGTCATGTTGAATCTTTTATCTAATATTTTTCCTTTCTGAACTTTTTAAATTCAAAACAACATGCTTACTTATACCTAACAATCCATTGCTTCACGTATGTCCACTGGTGAGCTGTGGATGGCTCAAATGAAATTTTTATTCAAGATTAGTATATTGTTCTAACTTTTAATAAAAATTAATTTCTAGACAATAAATCTATGCCTAAAAAATTTGTTTGATTGATTTATCAATCAGAGAACTAGCTCCAGGATTGATAGAGAAAATTTACAGCACTTTGTAAGCACGTTAAAATTAAAATCCTGAAAAGAAAAGTCATGAAAGTGGAAGGAAGAATACTATTCATTGATACTTAGAACAAAAAATTTATAAAAAGTTTACCTCAACTAAATAATACCATGGCGTTCATTAAAGTTTGCTCTGAGTCACCACAAAAAATCATTATTTTGTGTTCAATATGCAAAAGAAGAAGGAATAATTATGATCCACTTGCTGAAAAAGGCATTAACATAGAAAATAAAAAGAATAATGAAACCTAAATTAGCAAATGAGGAACAAGAACATTTCTCACCTCCAACTGATACAAATGCTGCCTCAACTGTTGAGCTGTTGCTATTGTATGTGGAACCATCCAAGTTTTCCTTGCACCAAGCAAGTGGGACACCACACAGTGTTGTGAAGACTCCATCTTGTACAGTAATAAATGCTCACAGCACTTTGTATCTGAAAAATGAAGCAAAACCAACATAATACTTGAGACATTTATGTATTTCTTTCAAAATTTTAAAATGCACCAAAGTTTTGCACAATGCAGACTTGATCCTCATCACAATGTAGGAGGAGCAGTAGCAGGAGCTTTTTGAGGTAAAATACTTTTAGCAATCTTAAAAAAATATGAAGCTAAGTTCAACAACAAATTTTGGGCATGTTCTTGCGTACATCTCATCTGGCTGCCAGTCTATTTTGAAATAGAAATAAACAGTAATGTATTTACACTAAAAGCTCAATTTTTGACAATTTAACTTCATTTCAAGTCATTTTCTAAGCAATAAATTTTAATATTACCTATAATTAGCGCTAATTGAATTTCCTGAGAAATCACAGTTTGAGAGCTGGGATATACTTTACATGAGTCATCTGCATTTCTTTAATAACAATAAGTTTAAGTTATGAGCCGCAAGTTAAACAGAAAAACAAACAGCATGTGCTTCAAAATATCCCAAGTAACAACAGAAATGTTACGAGAGTTCTAAACAGCCATGAATCTTGAAAGCTCAATGCTTACCAAAAATAAAGTTGAGGCACCTTGATTTACCAAGAATTCTTGTGATGATGATGATGATGGAAAAACCTTGAAATCTTTCTGAATCTTTTTCCTAAGGAATTTATTTTTAAATTGCAATTATTGTCCAGCTGGAAAAAAACAAATCAGTTAAAACAATGATTCTGACCATACATCTTACACAGATTTTATTTCTTTCCTGTTTATCTTGTTAATTCAACCACCATAACTGCATAAGATAGGTTCCCAGGAGAGGAAATAGGGAGGCATCATTTGGTATAATGGCTTCAAAAGAATGGAAGGTCTAGGAGCATGGTTATTCCCATACCTTGCACAGAAAAAGAGTGAAATTCAAAGGTTATGAACCAAAATACCAGTTGAAGAAGAAAGTAAATAAGAACTATAAATAGGACAGCAGTGAACAAAAAATAAAAGCATAAATAAAAGAACTTTCTATTTCAGCTGAAATAAGGCCAAACTGAACTTCAACTTGTGAGCTTATGAATTAAATTAAAATATAAGTTAGTTCAATGCTCCCTAACCCAACTAAAGTGTTCTCATGAAAGGAGAGCTCCCATTTAGCATGAAATTAAGGGAATCACTGCACAAAAAATCATGCATTGACAGCCTATAGGCAAAAACAATAAAATTTTGGAGAATTTATGAAACATAAGACAAGATTTGAGTTAATAAAATTGAAAACAAGTTTAGGAAGAAAGTAATAGTTACTAGGCAAAGAAACATAAACCAAAAAAAGGTCTATCACTGAAATAAAAACTTTTTTGTTAAACAACAGGAAGGCCTACCTAAAAATTAGTTCAATACTTATCTCCCTGGGAGGGCTAATTTCCAAAAATACAAACGTTGTCTTTCCCTATACATTTTCCTTCAAGGATTTTCAAAAAAAAAGTTTATTATGGGATTTGTGTGAGGTAATATTTTGATTGATAATTCATTGATGAATTTATGTGTACAAAGGCTTCCTACAAAGAAAAATAATTTTTCTCCCAAGGAAATTTTCCTTACTGTGCCTATTTGCCAGCTAATTTTTCATTAATTTCTTCTGCATCTGCTCTATGAAAGCTGTTACTACAGTACCTTGTACACAGTCCAAGCATGAAAATATTCTATCATCTATCCATCTCTTCTTCCATTTTTTATTTCTACATGAAAAATCTGCAATAAGCATTAAGAGAGTATCTGCTTGTACCAGCAGTGTTATCACAAGCCCTTCTTATCAAATACTTGTGATCAAACTTTTAAGGATGATCATCCAACTCTTGTCAGGAGTTCCAGCATTTTGTTTTCATGGGATTGGAAGAATCTCAAATTCTTCGAGTATTTTAATTTAAATATTGGAACCATCATCCTGGAGACAAAACTTTTCTATTCTCCTCCATTTCTTGGATTAAGCTTCATATTTTGCCTAGAGCTGTCTTCCCTTATACTAGACTGAACTATAAGGAAATTTTATTCAGATACAGATGATTGAGTTATATTTCACTTGAAAACTTATGCATTTTTAACGGACACTAACAATAAAAGAAATTTTTGCTCACTAAGTGTTCTATTTAGCAACAACTTAACCACAAAATTTGTTTCCTACAAACATCATGAACTACCATTTTAGTATGACTATGCCCAATATAACATGGCCTAATATCACCAGAAATAGACAAGAAACACCTTTCACTATCCAAAACAAACTCAATGATACCTACCAAACACTATACCAACGTTGTCCTGGTTTTACCTCAAACATTCGGTGTGTGACATTTAATTAAGTTGAGTGAAAAAGATATAGAGTGATTACACGACTTCACAATTGCAAATTGTTTATCTGAGGCCTAACTAAGGAACTTGCAATGCTCAAGCCTAGTGACAATTTTTAACAAATATAGCAGTGAGGGGAAATTATTAGGGAATTATTCACACAGACAGATTAGATTATATGTTAGTTTAAGCCTCTCTAACTGCTACAAAATAGGTGTATCAAAGAGAGGAAGAAGGAAGGCACAATTTAGTATGGAGATAAGAGACTGTGGAATCTATGCAGAAGGGGCATAGAAAGTGTAAGGTGAAAAAGAAGTTCATGAAACAAGATAAAATTTGAAAAAGAAAGTAGTAGGTGCTAAAAACCAGGACAGTAGTGAACCAAAAGAATGGTGGTTCATAAGATAACAAAAACAGTGATGTACCGATACAATTTTTTTTGGCCGATACAGCCAAACCTCGGTTCTCAAACATAATTCATTCCGAATGCCTGTTCCAAAACCGAATTGTTCAAGAACCGAATCATATATTCTCATTACAATTAATGTAAAAGAGATTAATTTTTTCTCAAGTATCAGATGAATACCTACTTACCTACTTACACTATTAATAATATAAAAAAACATTTTTATAAACAGTAAATATCACATGAAATGTAAATAAAACAAAAAACATAAGAGAAGTAAACTTAATATGAGCAATACTGTTTAACTTAAGGGAACCATGTTCAGAGCATCTGCAGTCTTCTCCCGATTTTTTTTTATTGCTTCAAATGAGTTTGAGATATGTCCCCGAATGTCTGTAAAAACATCAGGAACGTATCCCAGAGCTAGCGTCCCCCCGGGAGGGGGAGAGCATCCCCCATCCGAATATTTTTTTTTATTATTGAATTTAGAGCAATGAAATTTGGTATACTGATAGGAAATGCAATTTAGAATCATTTCTCATTCATGACAAAATGCGATTTTCTTGAAAAGAAAACGGGAAATCATAGAAAACGACATTTTGGGGGGGGGGGGGGGTTTAAATGCTTCTCCTCTTACAGTTTTTGAGCTACAGTAATGATTTTGGTATCATTGGATGCAGAATAACGTGGACATTCCAAAAACTTGAATGTTTTTCCTCAAATTTCCAATATAAAAATTTAAAAAATTAAAAAAAATCAAAATCAAAATATTCAAGAAAATTCAGATTTATGATGTCATAACTTTGAAACAAGAATGAATTCTGAAAAACTTCTTGATACATTGTAAAGCCCTTGTTGTTCTGCATCCAATGATACCAAAATCATCACTGTAGCTCAAAAACTGTAGGAGGACAAGCATTTTTTTTCTTAAAATCGTCGATAGTGAACAACCACAATTTTCAATACATTCGTTATAATGGGGCCGAAGTTTACACAGCTAGAGCAATGTGGTTTGCTGCATTTGGAAGTCACAGGTGTAATCTACAATTGCTGTGTTCTTGATTTTCAAAAATTTTAACATGAAATTTTTTCCGTAGACTTTTTACACTAAATTTAAAACTCTGATTATAGCTTTTTCAAAAAAAATTATATAAATTCAAAATGAATTCAAATTCAAAAACCAATACACAGCATTTTTGGAGAATACGTTGTACTTTCGCATGCAACAAACCGCATTGCTCTAGCTTTCTAAATTTCGGCCCCATTATAACGAATGTTATACATATATTTTTTCTTATTTATCATGAATAACTCATTTTCTATGTCCCAATGCAAAAAAACTTGTAGAAGAAAAGTTGTTGGAAATCTAGAGATCTAGTAGTCTGCAAATTTTCATAGACGTAAGTCCGATAGAAAAAATCTACGGATGGAAAATCAAGTTTTGGCCGACCAGTGGAAATGGTTCCCTTAAAGTAACTTTTTGGATGACATGCGATTGCATAATTTGATAAAGGTGTGGGAGGAAATAGGAGGAGTTAATTCTTGGAAGGGGAATCCCCTGCCATAAAAACTTCTGATAACTTTATTTCCAGGTTTTCTTCTCTTCTTTATCTTTTTGGGTCTGGTAAATTTTTCTCTTTGTTTTTGTCTCTTTTCTCCTTCACTAAAAACTTGTCCAGTGTTTGTTGCTTTTGCCTGCGTTGTAAAATTTTTATAAAATGATTTATGGCATTATCATTGAAAAGGATTGTAGCTCTATTTGCTACCACAGTATCAAGAAAGATAATGAGAAGATGAGAAGTGCAGAACAAATGTTCACAGCACAGCGGTCAGTGCGAGACTTTGTTCACTAACAACTGGTCTCACAGCCACCCGTCATTGTTGTTCATGAACCAAAATTTTGTTCGAATACAGAGGCAGTTGACTCAAAATTTCTGTTCGAAAACCGAATTGCTTGAACTCTGAGACGTTCGAGAACCGAGGTTTGACTGTACTTGGAAATAATGATACTTTGACCGATACTAAAACCAATATCAATACTTTTACAACTAAATTAAGATAAAAAGATTATAAGCCCTAGATGGGTGTTATAATAAAATTATTTACCAATATATCTATTAATATAACAATAGTGCCAATAACTTTTTGATTATGAATACTAAAATTGCTTTTGCTATGTTAACTATATTGTTGAGAAAAAAATGAAATCCATTCGATAGATAAGCGTTTCTAATCGTCTTGCAACGTAATGTAGACTAGCTATGATAGCAACTGGTTCCAAAAGTGGACCAAAACAATAATTTCTCTATAAAATAGTTTTCATTTTCATGTTTTTCATACCAAAATACATACTTTGGCAAAAAGAAAATATTAAAATTTGATAGGCCTCAAAACCGAAAAGATCCACAAACACGCAACCAACTATAAGATTGTCGTAAATTTTTCCAACATCTTAAAATAGAAGAAAAATGTTAAGATACATAATGTATGGCAATTTACATAGGAGAAAAAATTATTAGCTTTGTACTATTTGACAATTTACAAGCTATATTAGAATAGAATTTTCAGCTACTTCTATATAAGTTTACAAAAATGTTATAATTCACCTTCAACTTTATTCAATTGGCTTGATTTTCATTAGCCTGTCACATACTTTAAGAAATGGAAATTGGGTCAAACTATACATATATATATAGGTTTTAGTAGTAAAAGTATAATAATTTTATGTTGCTACTGTGTTCAACTATTCATGCTACATAGCATCCACTTACTGACTGTTCGTGACTCATCGGGAATTCAAAGTAATATATTCAGTTAGCGGGCCTGATTAAACGCTCTAATTCAACAGTTGGCTAAATAATTTACTAGGTATGAATAGGCTCTTTATTTTATTATACTTTTACCTTCATGATTTATGACCTTCATTTTTATGATGAAATACATATTATTGGAAAGTATCGGCCAGATTTTGCCAATACCAATACCAGTAAAAATGAACGATACTGTGAATACCAATACCAGTAAAAATTAATGATACTGCCAATACTGATACATCGGTACATCACTACAAAATATTCTATTTCAACGAAAAGAAGGCCTACCTTCCTCTCAGCTCAGGCCTTCACAAATTCCCCCAGGGAGTGATAATTCCCATAAATAAAATAGCCATATCCCCTTAGGGGTATGCACAGACACAATGGCAAACCATAAATACATTCAGCAGTCTAGTGAATTATCGTAAACTTTTTCTGAAGTACCTCAAAATCCTAATGAAAACTGTAAATTTGACCAATAAGGATAGAAAATAAATTAACAGATATTATAACAGAACAAATCATGATGACACTAATTTTAAGTATCTTTCTTTCTTTCTATACTGGAAGAATGAACTTTGACAGGATAAAGCGTCAAACACCTGTGATGACCTTCTTTAATCGATTGGCAGTCGTTTGCAACTGACGAACAGAATTTCTAATTGATGACGCACCTTATAAAAAGATAATTTTATACAATTCATTCTTTAATTGGCCTTAAATTCATTACATAATAAAAAACTTTTAGCTTCACAAAGAGGTTATTTTTTACAGTAAAAATGTCAATAATTATGTTAAATTGTAATTGCTCCCTGTAAAAAAGCCAGAACAGAATAACTTCCTTTTTTTCAACAGAAAATAGAAGCGTTTTTGAAAAGTCCAGGGCAGAAAACACTTGCTAGACTGAAATGAACATCCGAGAATTTCCTTTGGCATAAAAATGTCTTTCTGCCACGCTGCAGCAACCCGGCAGCTTCCATACATTCTAATGCTTGCAAACTACTCATGAAAGGTATTTTGTAAATCTCGTTTCTCTTTTCAACTGCCCAAATAATAATACAATATTTTGGGTTGTATTGGAGTATGTAGCATGAGATTATTTATCATTCAATAAGAATTTGATGATAACCTCAAGTTAAAGAAAGTCAACACTAAGTATCTTTCTTTCTATACTGGAAGAATGAACTTTGACAGGATAAAGCGTCAAACACCTGTGATGACATTTAGTGTCAAAGTATTAACCAAAATTTGAGCAATTATGCACTAGGAATCAAAACGTAATAAGTTCAACGTATGACTTATTCCTCCAAAATGAGAGCAAAAGTTTATAAGTTAAATGTAAGTTGCACAAAGAACAATTTGAAAATTATGCTATCACTGCATGGTCCATCACAAATAATAACAACTAACATTGGTGGAGCATTTTGTACAACTCTAAACATGTTTTACAATTTGTAGAGACATTGAGTGAACTATTTATTATTACTGCTAGTGCTATTTGAGTAACTAACCATATACAATGTCATTGCTGACTATTTTACATGATCATGGGTCCCAAGAAAGCTAGTGCAAGTGATGGTAGTAGTGGTGAAGAAAAAGTAATGGATTCATTTGAATCAAAACAATAAATCACAGAAAACCATGAAGTGTTTGCATGTGAGCAATCTGGCTAAGCAATTTGGCCTCAACATGTCTAAGATCTCAATGATTGCAATGCAAAGGTAGGTAGGTTTTTGGACTGTAGAACAAATTAAACGGTTTCACATATGGAAATTGCCCTGTTTCACATATGGAAAACATTGATCCAACATACACAAATTCAACATACAATGGAGGACTCAAAACAAATTAAATTTGTATATCAAGGTATTTTTTTATGCCATTAAATTGTTGCGATACGGAGAACGGGGTGGGTTTAGGACCCCCCCCCCCTTGCCCATACGCTGAGGGAATTGCAACCCCCACACATGTTATAGTATTATCCTTTGTGCTTGCGTACACCTGCATACCAGACATGGAGAATAAAAGGATTGAAGATTTACATGAATTTATTTTGGGAAAAACACGTGGATCAAGTCATACAAGGCATTGAAACGAAATGATTTGAAAGGGCACAACTGCATTAATGAAAGGCACACATTTCTACCGTTTTTAAGACTCTAAACATGACACGATATAATGTGATGCTTACCGGGAATTCAAGTTACCAATACTCCATCGTAGACAACGATTTACGCATACACAGACTGCCGGCTCCACAGTAACACAAATCATAATATTTGCGAGAATAACACATCACGATTTAACCTGGAATTTGTGACACGGTGTCGAATCATACAACAGGAAGTCGATTCTCGACTCAACAAACACAGGAAATCGATTGCCTATAAATTAGATGATTCTTCGCGATACTTTGAGAAGCACTTTTCTGTGTGCTGATCTACATCTGAAATTGAACTTCAATCACCACCTAAAAGAGCTCTCACAACTATACAACACTCGCCCTATTGATAATAAATGATTCACTGATGGATATTCACTGCCGATGCCATTGCTCACTGCTGATGTTCCACGTCGTAGCTTAGAATGGCTGCTGTCCTGTGCTGATGTCTCGTTAACGTGCTGCAGTGATACCTTCCACCGCTCCATCTTGGGATGCCGGTATTACAACTCGTATTCACTGCTGCCATGATGCCTGGAATCGCTTTAGAGTTTCGTTCAGCCCAGGATTCCTTGAGGCGTTGGTGAGCCAATTCACTGTAGTTTTGTGCGCTAATTTTCGCATCGTTGGTGAACGAACTTGACTGTTGATACTCGCAATGTTGGCGCTTGCGTGGCTCCAAATCTTGATGCTGCAGTTGCCTGTGAGCTCGGTCCCCGATGCAAAGGTATTTGAATCACCACTGCGAGGCCGGTTTACTTCGATCAGGTTTCTTTTGGGAGACGGTGTTCACCGGTTGCCGACGTCCAACTTTGTTTCTTGCACTTCGAATTATTAACTTTCAAATTGCAGCTTGGTAGAAGGCAAGTCGGCTATGCCGACCTGCTGTGTAGTGCACCCTCAGACGTCGTGCGCAGTGCTCTCTCGTGCGTTCAAAAATCCCTCTCGAGTCTTCATCTACCCTCCTTATATATGCGCGTCTCGGATCCTTCTCGAATGTTCACGAATATTCGCAGTTACAATGACAGCATTTTACAGCTGATTGGAGGAATTCTTCCTTGTCCTGACGTCTCGAAATTTCATTGGCTAGGTGCCCGCTTTCTTGTGCCACACCTTCTCGTGTGATCGCTTGGCAAGCGTTCATTGGTGTAGATGTTGCGGCTTTTGTTTAAGGCCAACCCTCGTATCGCGCCTTCGTGCGAGGCCTGTTCCCATGCCCAAGCGACGGCCGGCTTAACGGCTTATACATTCCAACGTCTATCGCAGTTTTTCGCGCTTTTACCTATAACTGGCCCCGCAACACATCGTATTATATAAGATATAAAATGTTTCACTACTAGTATATAAAATATTTCACTGCAGGTTTTTGACTTTTCCTAAAGTGAAGCATTTTCCCAAAATCTTAATAATTCCCAAAAATCTTAATATGAGAGTAGTATCTCTGGACAATACAGTTAGAGTCGTGTGTACAATATGGAAAGTGAAATGTTTCATTCTTTCATTTGAGAGTAATATGAAGTCGTTGGGTGCATTCTTTCAAAAGTTAAAACCGGGTCAACTTAAGTTTTTACTGAGCGGAGTCGGAAAGGCTTTTTGATGAATTTCTGTAGTTCCCAGAAAACAGTTAGAGTCGTATTTCTGGACAAAATTATCAATATCAGCCACAGTAGTTCAAGATATATTTTAGTAGTGCTCCATTGTGACAGCTGAATACCAGAGGTACTTTATTCCTCATGCTTTCTCTGCAGTTTTACTTTGCTGCAAGACCATTAACAGTGCATAAGAATTTGCTTTGAGTAAAAAAAATCCTTTTATCTTACAGAACTTGAGCTTTTGCAAGTAACAGCAGTCAATATTGAGTTTAATGCACTCAGGGAATTCATAAATTTGGTTTCCAAGAATTGGTAAAAGAACACATTTAAAGACATTTCACATGAATGATATTTTGCTCGCTAATGCGTAATTTTCAAGATAGAACAATAATTATGTTCAGGTAGGAATAATATGATTTAGTCAGTTGCTTAGTGCCACATTGTTGGAACACACCTATTTTTTAGCGGGACACAAACCAACTTTTTAGTGGTAAAAAACAGCGTTTGTTTGGATTGTTTGGATAAGTTAAGGTAAGCTATTTTAGGCTGACATGTTATTTTAGGATAGTTTATTCAAGGACAGCGTCCCCCATACGGACTTTTTTCTTTATTATTGAACCTAGAACAACGAAATTTGGTGTACTGATAGGAAATTGAATTTGGAATCGTTTTTGCTTAGAGCAAAAGTTTGATTTTCTTGAAAAGAAAATGGGAAATCAAAGAAAACGAAATTTGAGGGGGGTTTTCAAAAATCTTTTCCTCCTACAGTTTTTGAGCTACAGTGATGGTTTTGGTATCATTGGATGTGGGAAGACAGGCTTTTATGGAAGCTAAAATTCATTCCAAAATTATTTATTGTTCATAAGTTATGACGTCATAAAGCTGCACATTTCGAAACAGGGTTTTTTCCAATTTTTACACTTTTTCATATTGAAAATGGAAATTTGAGGAAACAAATTTTAGCTTCCATAAAAGCCCGTGTCTTCCCGCATCCAATGATACCAAAATCATCACTGTAGCTCAAAAAATGTAGAAGGAGAAGCATTTTGAAACCCCAAAAACCATTGTTTACATTATAAGCAAAACAAAGAAACATAATAAATTCAAGTAAAATTTTTTTTTAATTTTTGGTTCAAGTTAGACCCCTGAAATAATTATAGAGTAATCCAGAGACATAGGAGATGACATAGCAACTTTGCACCGTGAAGAAAGTGCCATGGGGGAGGTGTAACATGATAAAATACCACTTCCCCCTCCCCTCCCCCTCATTTTTTAAACCCCCGTAGCGGGCGAACGAGTGAACATCCGATTCTCATTTTTTCACAGGATGTACCTGACCTCTTACACTTCTTATAGCAGCAAAAATCCCAGTTTCTCAAGAAATCTCAAAAACATGGATTCATAAGGGGGACGCTGTCCTTACCTAATCTAATAGTAGTAGTAGTAGTAGTATTAGCATTGATTTGCTAGCGCTTCAGTAATTCGTACTATATCGCGCCGTAGATCTCACAGTTTAAAATACAGGATTCACATCGTTACACAAAAGCACACTATATAAATGTTGTTCAAAGTTTTTCACAATCACCATCATGGAAACACAACAGCAGCCATCACAAAGACCGCTTCAATTGCCACCCACATCATTGTCATTTTATAAGAGTCCTAGTTGATCTTTGAAGAGATCATCTACAGAGCGACGCACAATCCGCGAACACAGGACAGCCAAAAACCCCATAGGGGATTTCAGCTGCCCACCCATTTATGACCGGGCGCCTTACCCACGCTGAAATCCCCAGAGGCATCTACGCAGCGCACCCGGCCATATTGTAGTTTAGTCATTCACAGTTCAGACGTGAAACAGTTCCTTGATTACGCTGTCCCTTTCCTGGCTAAATTTGAGACATCAAGTTGCACTTCTCTAGAAACATTTTAAGCGCCGTCACACTGAAAGCTGAACGCTCGATTTCCTTGAGCATTCCGATCATTACATCCTCATCAGGACCTCGCAGTCTCGGGAAGCACACATTCCTGGCAGCAGCATACCGGGGGCACTCAACAAGAAAGTGTTTGACAGTCAGAGGAACGCGGCACCGCTCACATCGAGGCTGCGGCTGTCGCTCCATCAAGTGCCCGTGCGTCAAACGAGTATGGCCAATACAAAGGCGGCAGAGTATCGCCTCCATCCGACGAGGGCGACAACTAGACGATGTCCACTCACGTACGGTGAGTTTTATAATCCTTAATTTATTGTTAATTGTTCTATCCCACTCCTGTTGCCACAAGCTTCTCACTGCAGCCTTTATCCGAGGGTAGTAGTCTCGGAAAGGGACCATCGAGTTCAGCGTCTCCTCGTTTGTCTCCGCAGCCCGTTTAGCCTCATGGTCAGCTCGCTCATTGCCCGATACTCCCACATGTCCGGGCACCCAGCAAAGCATGACACTTTTGCGTCTACTCGCAAAGTTAATTAACATCACGACAATTTCGGCAATGAGCGGGTGTGTACTATTATACATCTGTATGGCATCAATTACGCTTTTTGAGTCAACGAAAATAGTGAAGGACCCACATGGATACTCCTCAATCAGTTTCAGCGCCTCCATCACACCGTACAATTCAGCTGTGAAAATTGATGACTCCGGGAGCAGCTTCGTTGCACTGACCCTTTCCCCAGACACAGCAGCACATCCTACAGCATCTCCCGTTTTTGATCCATCAGTGTAGAACTTCACAGACTTAGCGTGCTTTTCCATTACATGGTCCATAAAAATTCCCTTCAGGATGTAGTCTGGCACGGATTCCTTTTTGGGCATCCGGCATCCGGGGCAAAAACTATCTATAGGGACGCGCTACGTCGCAGTATTTTCTAAGAGTACTGGAAGTATTTGCATGGGTCTCAATTGCATAGCAGCCGTAATCACAGGGTAGTCCACAGACGAAGGTATGAAATAAGGAAAAGGCAGGTGTCGTCCAAGGGGCGCGTGCACACTAGCCCATGCAGGAGATAAAGGGACTTGTTCCAGCCTGGCTAGGTACTGCAAGGTTAGTTGCACACGTCGAAGCCACAGAGGAGGCTCTCCGCTCTCCACGCACAGGCTGTAAGAGGGTGAGGATCGAAAAGCACCAGTGCTTAGCCTGATAGCTGCATGGTGCACTAGGTTCAGTTTAGCCAGTGTGGATTCTTTTGCATATTGATATACTATGCAGCCGTAGTCTATTTTACTCCTGATAAGAGTTCTATATAGTCGCAACAGCGTCATTCGGTCTGCTCCCCACGCAACTCCGGATAAACACTTAAGGAGATCCATTCTCCGAGCACACTCAACCTTGAGGGCTGCCAAGTGAGGTTTCCAGGTGAGCTTATCATCCACAGTCATCCCCAAAAACTTGACGCTGTGCGCAAAAGCCACCCGTCCCTCCCCCAGCACCAGTCGAGGAGGATCACATTGGCCACGTCCCTGGAAATGAAGGCCTACAGTCTTCTCAGTAGAAAAAGTGAAGCCATGTTCAAGAGCCCAGTTGTTCACTTTGTTGATGGCTCTCTGCATTCTGCGAGTCACTGCAGGCAATATTGCAGATGAGGAGTACAGCATAAAATCGTCCACATACAGAGAGGCTAAAATGCCAGGGGGGAGGACTGAAGTAATACCGTTCAAGGCGACATTAAATAGCGAGCAACTCATGACGCTGCCTTGAGGCAGGCCTTCACGCTGAAGCTGCAGTGAGGGGAACGTACCACCTACTCTAACACGGAAGGTTCTCTCACCAAGAAACTCCTGGATATACAAGGCCATATTACCACGGAGTCCATATCCATGCAATGATTTGAGGATCCCATATCTCCACGCAGTATCATAGGCCTTGTGCAGGTCGAAGAAAACACATACAGTCTGTCGACGTTCTGCGAGGTTAGTTACCAGATAGTTCTGTAGACGGAGCAGAGCATCTATGGTTCCGCGGTGTTGTCGGAAACCAAACTGTACGGGATTTAACAGTTCTTCAGCCTCCAGCCATCGCGTGAGCCGTACATTTACCTAACCTAATATTACCTAACATAACCTTACCCATCGTTACATCAATAACGTATTACAGCATATTTATGTGTCTGTTTCTTCACTTTTATATACAACGTTCCTATAATTTCAAAAGTTGAATGGCTCATAAATTACATATCAGCAAGCAAAATGTCATTCATGTAAAATATTTTTACATGTGCTTCTTTATTTATTCTTAGGAACAGAATTTTTAATTTCCGTGAGCACATTAAACTCAATATTGACCGTAACAGCTTATGTCACTCACATGGAGTAAAATTTTTGCACACAAAATGAATATATATAAAGTTTTGGTATTTTTTCAGAACAACACACAAATCGATTTTCGAAATTATGATGCTTGTTTAATGTTAATGACATCAAAGTAAACAGTTTTTCTTCTATACACTTTCTGTCGCAAATGAGTATTCAAAGAGTTATAACAGTAAGGTAATTTCTGCTTTCTCAACAGTTTTTCTCTTTCAAATGGTTAACAATATGGCGTTATTGTTGTCCAAGTTGACGCCAGGAGGCACATCTCTCTTTATCTGTTGCTATTCGTTCTGGGCCTGTGACGTCATTGCCCCGCCACCTCTTTTACAAAACTTGTATACAGTTACATTACGTTACGGGTCGTTAGGTTACGTGACGTAAGGTTACTTTACGTTACGATAGGTAAGGTTAGGTTGAGTTAGGTAAGGTTAGGTTAGATTATACTCAGTTATATTAGATTGGGTTAGATTACATTGGCTTAGATTTGTTAAGTTACATTACGCTACAGCTCTAACTTGTTAAATACTCATTTGCAACGGAAAAAGCACAGAAGAAAAGTTGTTTATCTTGATCTCATTACCTTTATTCAAACAACAAAAATTAAAAATTGTTTACTATGTTGTTCTGAAAATTTACCAAATTTTTTTCTACGCTTTATCCACCTACAAAAGAAAGCTGAAAACTTTTGGCCTGATCGAGTGGCTAGACCTAGTCAAAGTTGAGATACATTCATCATCAGTGCTCTGCTGGTCTTTTTTTCATGCAAGATGCTTTTTTATTTTCCAGAACATAATAGTGAAAATGAGACTTAAATAATTGATTACCACTGCTCTACTCTGTCTTCCCAACAGCCATTCTTGTTTTCCACCTATTACTTTCTGCTTCTTTACTGAAAGTTTCATTCTTTCAATTTATTTGCCATAAAAATAGCGGCAAATATTGAATATTTGGTGATAATCGATTTTCCAGTTTTTGGTGCCTAAACGTAGTTTATTAGATCAAAATAAACAAGTTTCCTTCTATGCACTTTCCATCGAAAATGAGTATTTAAGGAGTTATAGCAGTAGGCTTAGTTTCGTCTATGATGACGAATGCCCTCCAATAAAGAGCTACTCAATTTTTGGATTTTTGTTGCTTGAATCATGGTAATAACATTGAAATAAACTACTTTTCTTCTATACACTCTTTGCGGCAAATGAGTATTTGGTAAAATGTTTGCCAGTAATCAATTTCAAAGTTTTTGGTGCCTAAACATAGTTAAATAAATCAAAACAAACAAGTTTTTTTCAATGCACTTTCCATCAGAAATGAGTATTTTATGAGTTATAGCGGTATGTTAATTTTTGTCTTTGATGACGAATACAATCAAATAAACAGCTACTAATTGATTTTTGAATTTTTGTTGCTTGAATCATGGTAATAACATCAAAATAAACTACTCTTCTATTATACACTTTTTGCATCAAATGAGTTTTTTAGGAGTTTTAGGGGTAGGTTTAGTTTCGTCTCTGATGACAAGCACCTCGGAAGTGAGACTTCATTGCAGTGTTGCCATATAACGTGCTTGATGAATTTCTTCCAGCTTCAAACACTGAAGTTACGGTAAGTCATTTACTGCTATAACTAATGAAATATTCGTTTAAGACGAAAAAAGCATAGAAGAAAACTTGTTTATTTTGATCTAATTAATTATGATTAGGCAACAAAAAATGGAAAATCAATTACTGACCTTTCCTACACATTTACCTTTATTATTGCGCAATTGAACTTTTGGAATGCGTTTGAATACTATGTAATTTATTATTGGCTCACACCGCGTAGCCTAAACCCACTTTTAAGATTTTTTAGTTAATAACACAATAGAAATTTTTGCCCATAAATAATGAGGGTCAATATTGAGTTTAATGTCATCAACGAATTTCATAATTTCGTAGGTATAGATAGGTAATATAATCCATTTTAAGACCCTTTACAGGAATGACATTCTGCCCGGTGATGAGTTTTTTTTTAATTATTCAACTTTGAAGCTGGCTTGTGCTTGCCATGGAAACGCGCGTGGCTAGCGTATTTCAATTAATAACGGAAGCTAACCCCCTATTACAAACGTAAAGAGGTTGGGTCGTGAGGGGTAGCCACAGTTCTTTTAGTTAAATTATAAATAAAGGTTTTTAGTGACGTTTGTTTACAACGATTCCAAAATGGCTGCCGCCGCCATCTTGGAGTCGTTGTAAACGAACGTCATTAACTAGAAACCTTCATTTATAATTTTCATTAAAAGAACTGTGGCTACCCCTCACGACCCAACCTCTTTACGTTTGTAATAGGGGGTGAGCTTCCGTTTCTATTGCAAACTATGACTGCTTTCCCGCAAAAAAGGCCATTCAGGCCGTTTGTGAAACTTTAAACTTAAATAACTTGAAAACTAAGCATTTCCGGGCATATTGTCATTCGTGTGAAACGTTTTAAAATAGACTTATATTACCTATATATACCTACAAAATTATGAAATTCGTTGACAACATTAAACTCAATATTGACCATAATGAGTTATAGCGGTTTGTTAACTTTCATCTTAGATGGCAGGAATGCGCTCGATAATTCCAACGCATCAGAAGGGAGAGTCCATTGCAGTGTTGCCATACGACGTACTCATAGAATTTCAATCCGATTCAACAATAGAATTGCGGTAAGTCATTTATTGCTCTATTACTTGTAAAATACTCATTTGCAACGGAAAGTGCGTAGAAGAAAACTTGTTTATTTTGATCTAATAAACTTTGTTTAGGCACCGAAAACTGAAAAATCGATTACTACCAAAGTCAAACATTCAACATTTACCAAAATAGCACCCATTGTGTAAACCAGAGCCAAAAATATGTAGTTTTCAACACTGTCTTAGTTTTAAGCTCAAATTTTTACAACAGCATTCCATTACTTTGAATTCAATCAACTGGACTGCTTTTATTCCACCATATCTTACACACAAAAACTTTTATGTGATAATCACTCTAGCATTAAGAGTATTAAAAACTGAAAGTAAGTTTGTTGATAATTTTCATCACTACTCTCTATAAAAAATTTTAATTTCCTCTAAGGCATTTTGATTTCTGGTTAGGTAGTAGTTCAAAATTACCAAAAAAATTTTAATTTCCTCTAAGGCATTTTGATTTCTGGTTAGGTAGTAGTTCAAAATTACCAATCTGAAAATTTATCATGTTTTTATTTGAAATATGCACATCATTTTACCTATGTTTTTTAATAATCCTCGAAAGCTTGTATCACTTCTTTGCCTCATTCAATTTGCAAGGATCAAATTCTAATCCATGCATTTAGATATTCCTGCCTCCATTATTGCCTACAATGAACTAATCCCAATGATTCACTTCATCAGAGTTCATCTAGACAATTTTCCTTTCAATATTGTAGTATTCACTACTACCAAAGCTTTATTTGTCACTAACTTTGATTCCTAACGCTGTTTTTTGTATGTTTATCGCATGGAATGAGCCATTTACTTACTTTGGTCTAATTAGGCACATCACCAGTCACAAGTAAGAGTGCCAGATGTCACAGCAACTAGAACGTGGGGCATTTAGATTTGATTCATCATCCCAGTATTTGCAATGAATTCAAGGACCAGCTCAGCACTGAATCCCTCACCAACCACACAACTTGCATCAAAAGTCGCTTTTTGGTCCCTGGCAAGGTTTCTCATTGCCTTCTGCTGAAGCTCAAGTGCAGGGCAATCAATTGTCGCAATTCAAGCCTTGAACTTGAAATTGAGGGCCGACAGCGTCGGGGCCTTTGTAACGGCCTATAATTCCCTCCACAATTTTCACACAAAGAGTTCAGCGTCTGGTACCAGACTTGTCCACTAAACTACTCAGGATCTACCAATCCTTGTCACAAGCTGCCATTGGATGGCATCACTGGGATAGCCAGTGTGTCAAACACCATCCCCAGGCATATTGGGTCATTACTGACCATTCTACCAGACTGGCTCATTCCAGTCACTGTCTCTTACTCCAGGCACGCACAAGAAACATTTTCATAGCTTCAATGATCCTCAAATTACACTCCTGATCCAATCCAGCAAGACAGCTCATACCGCAATCATCTTCAGCACATCTGGCATACCACTCATTCTCTCCATACTGCTCAAGCACCACATTCATAAAACTTTCTCTCTCTTGCTCATACTTACTACATTCCAGCACAAAATGCTCAATTGTTTCCTCCACTCCACTAATACACTGCCGACATAATCTGTTATTATTCTCATTCCACCTCCATGTACGTTTGTTCACACTCAATGACTTACATCTCACAGCAAACAAGAGTTGACTTCCAAAACTACCATCATAGAACATCTTAAACTTAGGTGCTTCTTTTTTCATATACCAGTCAAGTGTAGGCTTCCGCATCATGCTAACTTAGGCATCCATTTATTCAATCCATACACTTTTGTTTGCCTCTCAATCTCTTTCTTCCACCTCTTGCAGTCCCACTCAGGCCCTACACCTCCAGCATTTATTAAGGGAACCATTTTGACAAAATGGTCAACTTTGGTTCTATTGGACGTACGTCTATGAAAATTTGCAGACTACTAGATCTCCACATTTGTAACAACTTATCTTTAAACAAAAATTTTTCATAAGGCCATAGAAAATTTTTTATTTGAAAAAAAAAAATTATATATATACATATATTATTTGCTAAGGCTTTTTTATTTACAAAGCTAGAGCAATGCGGTTTGTTGCATTTGAAAGTCAAACGTGCGCTCTATCCATAATACGGGGGAAATTTTTGATTTATTTCATTCTGAATTTATATGAATTTTTTTGTCAGAGTCTCAATGCAAAAGTTATAATTTTAGGGTAAAAAGTCTATGGAAAGCTTTACAGAAACAATTTGGAAAATCGCCCCGTATTATAGGTAGAACACACATTTCACTTTCAAATGCAACAAACCGCATTGCTCTAGCTTTGTAAATAAAAAAGCCTTAGCGACAAACGTCTTGATAAGTTACTTTTTTTATAAAACCTATTTTTAAGAAACAAAATGCTTCTCCTCCTACATTTTTTGTGCTACAGTAATGATTTTGGTATCATTGGATGCAGAAAAACAAGGGCTTTACAATGTATTGAGAAGTTTTTCAAAATTCATTCTTGTTTCAAAGTTATGACGTCATAAATTTGAATTTTCTTGAGAATATTTTGATTTTTTTTCTTTTTAATTTTTTAAATTTTTATATTGGAAATTTGAGGAAAAGCATTCAAGTTTTTGGAATGTCCACGTTATTCTGCATCCAATGATACCAAAATCATTACTGTAGCTCAAAAACTATCAGAGAAAAAGCATTTAGAAACCCCCCCCCCAAATGTCGTTTTCTATGATTTCCCATTTTCTTTTCAAGAAAATCGCATTTTGTCATGAATGATAAATGATTCTAAATTGTATTTCCTATCAGTATACCAAATTTCATTGCTCTAAATTCAATAATAAAAAAAATATTCGGATGGGGATGAGGAATATGAATGATAAAATATATAAAAAAATGAAATGGAAAAAATTGAAAATTTCAGATTTTTTTTTTTTTTTTTTTTGTCCACGTTATTCTGCATTCAATGATACCTAAATCACTACTGTAGCTCAAAAACTGTAGGAGGAGAAGCATTTAGAAAACCCCCCCAAAAATGTCGTTTTCTATGATTTCCCGTTTTCTTTTCAAGAAAATCGCATTTTGTCATTGATGATAAATGATTCAAAATTGCATTTCCTATCAGTATACCAAATTTCATTGCTTTAGGTTCAAAAATGAAAAAAAAGGTCCGTAAGAGGGATGCCCTCCCCCCCCCGGGAGGGACGTTAGCTCTGGGGTAGGTTCCTGATATTTTTACAGACATTCGGGGACATGTCTCTAACTCATTTAAAGCAATAAAAACAAAAATCGGGAAAATCGACCTTTGGACTCAGATGCCCCAAAAAGCCCCCGGAAATGCTTCCCTTAAACTCCAGTCACACAGGTCTCCCAATTCTAACATGAATAATCTTTTGCATACTAAGCTTTCTCTACCAACTTTGTCATTGCTCGAACGCTGAGGTCCTTTGCGGACTTTGTAAGGCAGAGTTAAAAGCCTTCCGCAATAAAGTTCTCTGGATTCAATCCTGTTAATCAGCCTAAAAAATTAATAACGCTGGTAATATTTGACTAAGCGGAGCAATGGCGGGGGTTCCTCACATCTTCAGCGAAAGATGTATATGCAAACACTAAAAACGTTTGTCTGCCCATCTTGCCATGAGTCGAAAGCCAGAGCAAAGGAATCGGGCAAGCAAACGAGCGTGTCCGCCAGAGGCCGACACGTCAGAAGAGACACCGGCGTGCCAAATTGCCACCAGTCGCGCGAACGGAAACTCGAACGCACTCTTTCTCCCTAAAAACAGGGTAAAGAAGACCGGCAGGCGGCAGCAGAGGGACTTCATAACGCCGATAGGTACAGAATTTCTGGAGATTTCTTGAGTTCACCTCGTGCGACTTTACACTTAAGTTTACCGACTCGTAACTTTGGAACGGATGCACCCATCGACTTCAAATTACTCTCAAATGAAAGAGCGAAAGTCTCTCTCCCTCCCATATCGAACACAAGCCCACGACCCTAACGGTTCTCTGAAAAATACTGAAATTATTCGATAAGCTTACCCGACTCGCACGCCGTCAAAATTAATTGCGTTTACCGACTCGTAACTTTTGAAAGAATCCACTCATCGACTTCAAATTACTCTCAAATGAAAGAGCGAAACATTCTCTCCCTCCCATATCGAACACAAGACCACGACCCTAACGGTTCTCTGAAAAACGGTAATACACCGGCGTGCCAAATTGCGACCAGTCGCGCGAACGGAAACTCGAACGCACTCTTTCTCCCTAAAAACAGGGTAAAGAAGACCGGCAGGCGGCAGCAGAGGGACTTCATAACGCCGTTAGGTACAGAATTTCTGGAGATTTCTTGAGTTCACCTCGTGCGACTTTACACGTTTACCGACTCGTAACTTTGGAACGGATGCACCCATCGACTTCAAATTACTCTCAAATGAAAGAGCGAAAGTCTCTCTCCCTCCCATATCGAACACAAGACCACGACCCTAACCGTTCTCTGAAAACTACAGAAATTATTCGATAAGCTTACCCGACTCGCGCGCCGTCAAAATTAATTGCGGTTACCGACTCGTAACTTTTGAAAGAATCCACTCATCGACTTCAAATTACTCTCAAATGAAAGAGCGAAACATTCTCTCCCTCCCATATTGAACACAAGACCACGACCCTAACGGTTCTCTAAAAACTACAGAAATTATTCGATAAGCTTACCCGACTCGCGCGCCGTCAAAATTAATTGCATTCACCGACTCGTAACTTTTGAAAGAATCCACTCATCGACTTCAAATTACTCTCAAATGAAAGAGCGAAACATTCTCTCCCTCCCATATCGAACACAAGACCACGACCCTCACGGTTCTCTGAAAAATACAGAAATTATTCGATAAGCTTACCCGACTCGCGCGCCGTCAAAATTAATTGCGTTTACCGACTCGTAACTTTTGAAAGAATCCACTCATCGACTTCAAATTACTCTCAAATGAAAGAGCGAAACATTCTCTCCCTCCCATATTGAACACAAGACCACGACCCTAACGGTTCTCTAAAAACTACAGAAATTATTCGATAAGCTTACCCGACTCGCGCGCCGTCAAAATTAATTGCATTTACCGACTCATAACTTTTGAAAGAATCCACTCATCGACTTCAAATTACTCTCAAATGAAAGAGCGAAACATTCTCTCCCTCCCATATCGAACACAAGACCACGACCCTCACGGTTCTCTGAAAAATACAGAAATTATTCGATAAGCTTACCCGACTCGCGCGCCGTCAAAATTAATTGCGTTTACCGACTCGTAACTTTTGAAAGAATCCACTCATCGACTTCAAATTACTCTCAAATGAAAGAGCGAAACATTCTCTCCCTCCCATATCGAACACAAGACCACGACCCTAACGGTTCTCTGAAAAATGCAGAAATTATTCGATAAGCTTACCCGACTCGCGCGCCGTCAAAATTAATTGCGTTTACCGACTCGTAACTTTTGAAAGAATCCACTCATCGACTTCAAATTACTCTCAAATGAAAGAGCGAAACATTCTCTCCCTCCCATATCGAACACAAGACCACGACCCTAACGGTTCTCTGAAAAATACAGAAATTATTCGATTGGCTTACCCGACTCGCGCACCGTCAAAATTAATTGCGTTTACCGACTCGTAACTTTTGAAAGAATCCACTCATCGACTTCAAATTACTCTCAAATGAAAGAGCAAAACATTCTCTCCCTCCCATATCGAACACAAGACCACGACCCTAACGGTTCTCTGAAAAATGCAGAAATTATTCGATAAGCTTACCCGACTCGCGCGCCGTCAAAATTAATTGCGTTTACCGACTCGTAACTTTTGAAAGAATCCACTCATCGACTTCAAATTACTCTCAAATGAAAGAGCGAAACATTCTCTCCCTCCCATATCGAACACAAGACCACGACCCTAACGGTTCTCTGAAAAATACAGAAATTATTCGATAGGCTTACCCGACTCGCGCACCTCAAAATTAATTGCGTTTACCGACTCGTAACTTTTGAAACAATCCACTCATCGACTTCAAATTACTCTCAAATGAAAGAGCGAAACATTCTCTCCCTCCCATATCGAACACAAGACCACGACCCTAACGATTCTCTGAAAAATGCAGAAATTATTCGATAGGCTTACCCGACTCGCGTACCGTCAAAATTAATTGCGTTTACCGACTCGTAACTTTTGAAAGAATCCACTCATCGACTTCAAATTACTCTCAAATGAAAGAGCGAAACATTTTCTCCCTCCCATGTCGAACACCAGACCACGACCCTAACGGTTCTCTGAAAAATACAGAAATTATTCGATAGGCTTACCCGACTCGCGCACCGTCAAAATTAATTGCGTTTACCGACTCGTAACTTTTGAAAGAATCCACTCATCGACGTCAAATTACTCTCAAATGAAAGAGCGAAACATTCTCTCCCTCCCATATCGAACACAAGCCCACGACCCTAACGGTTCTCTAAAAAATACTGAAATTATTCGATAAGCTTACCCGACTCGCGCGCCGTCAAAATTAATTGCGTTTACCGACTCGTAACTTTTGAAAGAATCCACTCATCGACTTCAAATTACTCCCAAATGAAAGAACAAAACATTCTCTCCCTCCCATATCGAACACAAGACCACGACCCTAACGGTTCTCTGGGAAATACAGAAATTATTCGATAGGCTTACCCGACTCGCGCACCGTCAAAATTAATTGCGTTTACCGACTCGTAACTTTTGAAAGAATCCACTCATCGACTTCAAATTACTCTCAAATGAAAGAACAAAACATTCTCTCCCTCCCATATCGAACACAAGACCACGACCCTAACGGTTCTCTGGGAAATACAGAAATTATTCGAAAAGCTCACCCGACTCGCGCGCCGTCAAAATTAATTGCGTTTAACGACTCGTAACTTTTGAAAGAATCGACTCATCGACTTCAAATTACTCTCAAATGAAAGAGCGAAACATTCTCTCCCTCCCATATCGAACACAAGACCACGACCCTAACGGTTCTCTGAAAAATACAGAAATTATTCGATAGGCTTACCCGACTCGCGCACCGTCAAAATTAATTGCGTTTACCGACTCGTAACTTTTGAAAGAATCGACTCATCGACTTCAAATTACTCTCAAATAAAAGAGCGAAACATTCTCTTCCTCCCATATCGAACACAAGACCACGACCCTAACGGTTCTCTGAAAAATACAGAAATTATTCGATAGGCTTACCCGACTCGCGCACCGTCAAAATTAATTGCGTTTACCGACTCGTAACTTTTGAAAGAATCCACTCATCGACTTCAAATTACTCTCAAATGAAAGAGCGAAACATTCTCTCCCTCCCATATTGAACACAAGACCACGACTTTAACGGTTCTCTGAAAAATGCAGAAATTATTCGATAGGCTTACCCGACTCGCGCACCGTCAAAATTAATTGCGTTTACCGACTCGTAACTTTTGAAAGAATCCACTCATCGACTTCAAATTACTCTCAAGTGAAAGAGCGAAACATTCTCTCCCTCCCATATCGAACACAAGACCACGACCCTAATAGTTCTCTGAAAAATGCAGAAATTATTCGATAAGCTTACCCGACTCGCGCGCCGTCAAAATTAATTGCGTTTACCGACTCGTCTCTTTTGAAAGAATCCAGTCATCGACTTCAAATTACTCTCAAATGAAAGAGCGAAACATTCTCTCCCTCCCATATCGAACACAAGACCACGACCCTAACGGTTCTCTGAAAAATACAGAAATTATTCGATAGGCTTACCCGACTCGCGCACCGTCAAAATTAATTGCGTTTACCGACTCGTAACTTTTGAAAGAATCCACTCATCGACGTCAAATTACTCTCAAATGAAAGAGCGAAACATTCTCTCCCTCCCATATCGAACACAAGCCCACGACCCTAACGGTTCTCTAAAAAATACTGAAATTATTCGATAAGCTTACCCGACTCGCGCGCCGTCAAAATTAATTGCGTTTACCGACTCGTAACTTTTGAAAGAATCCACTCATCGACTTCAAATTACTCTCAAATGAAAGAACGAAACATTCTCTCCCTCCCATATCGAACACAAGACCACGACCCTAACGGTTCTCTGAAAAATACAGAAATTATTCGATAGGCTTACCCGACTCGCGCACCGTCAAAATTAATTGCGTTTACCGACTCGTAACTTTTGAAAGAATCGACTCATCGACTTCAAATTACTCTCAAATAAAAGAGCGAAACATTCTCTTCCTCCCATATCGAACACAAGACCACGACCCTAACGGTTCTCTGAAAAATGCAGAAATTATTCGATAAGCTTACCCGACTCGCGCGCCGTCAAAATTAATTGCGTTTACCGATTCGTCTCTTTTGAAAGAATCCACTCATCGACTTCAAATTACTCTCAAATGAAAGAGCGAAACATTCTCTCCCTCCCATATCGAACACAAGACCCCGACCCTAACGGTTCTCTGAAAAATACAGAAATTATTCGATAGGCTTACCCGACTCGCGCACCGTCAAAATTAATTGCGTTTACCGACTCGTAACTTTTGAAAGAATCCACTCATCGACGTCAAATTACTCTCAAATGAAAGAGCGAAACATTCTCTCCCTCCCATATCGAACACAAGCCCACGACCCTAACGGTTCTCTAAAAAATACTGAAATTATTCGATAAGCTTACCCGACTCGCGCGCCGTCAAAATTAATTGCGTTTACCGACTCGTAACTTTTGAAAGAATCCACTCATCGACTTCAAATTACTCTCAAATGAAAGAACAAAACATTCTCTCCCTCCCATATCGAACACAAGACCACGACCCTAACGGTTCTCTGGGAAATACAGAAATTATTCGATAGGCTTACCCGACTCGCGCACCGTCAAAATTAATTGCGTTTACCGACTCGTAACTTTTGAAAGAATCAACTCATCGACTTCAAATTACTCTCAAATGAAAGAACAAAACATTCTCTCCCTCCCATATCGAACACAAGACCACGACCCTAACGGTTCTCTGGGAAATACAGAAATTATTCGAAAAGCTCACCCGACTCGCGCGCCGTCAAAATTAATTGCGTTTAACGACTCGTAACTTTTGAAAGAATCGACTCATCGACTTCAAATTACTCTTAAATGAAAGAGCGAAACATTCTCTCCCTCTCATATCGAACACAAGACCACGACCCTAACGGTTCTCTGAAAAATACAGAAATTATTCGATAGGCTTACCCGACTCGCGCACCGTCAAAATTAATTGCGTTTACCGACTCGTAACTTTTGAAAGAATCGACTCATCGACTTCAAATTACTCTCAAATAAAAGAGCGAAACATTCTCTTCCTCCCATATCGAACACAAGACCACGACCCTAACGGTTCTCTGAAAAATGCAGAAATTATTCGATAAGCTTACCCGACTCGCGCGCCGTAAAAATTAATTGCGTTTACCGACTCGTAACTTTTGAAAGAATCCACTCATCGACTTCAAATTACTCTCAAATGAAAGAGCGAAACATTCTCTCCCTCCCATATCGAACACAAGACCACGACCCTAACGGTTCTTTGAAAAATACAGAAATTATTCGATAAGCTTACCCGACTCGCGCACCGTCAAAATAAATTGCGTTTACCGACTCGTAACTTTTGAAAGAATCCACTCATCGACTTCAAATTACTCTCAAATGAAAGAGCGAAACATTCTCTCCCTTCCATATTGAACACAAGACCACGACCCTAACGGTTCTCTGAAAAATACAGAAATTATTCGAAAAGCTTACCCGACTCGCGCGCCGTCAAAATTAATTGCGTTTACCGACTCGTAACTTTTGAAAGAATCCACTCATCGACTTCAAATTACTCTCAAATGAAAGAGCGAAACATTCTCTCCCTCCCATATCGAACACAAGACCACGCATCTAACGGTTCTCTGAAAAATACAGAAATTATTCGATAGGCTTACCCGACTCGCGCACCGTCAAAATTAATTGCGTTTACCGACTCGTAACTTTTGAAAGAATCCACTCATCGACTTCAAATTACTCTCAAATGAAAGGGCGAAACATTCTCTCCCTCCCATATCGAACACAAGACCACGACCCTAACGGTTCTCTGAAAAATACAGAAATTATTCGATAAGCTTACCCGACTCGCGCGCCGTCAAAATTAATTGCGTTTACCGACTCGTAACTTTTGAAAGAATCCACTCATCGACTTCAAATTACTCTCAAATGAAAGAGCGAAACATTCTCTCCCTCCCATATCGAACACAAGACCACGACCCTAACGGTTCTCTGAAAAATACAGAAATTATTCGATAAGCTTACCCGACTCGCGCGCCGTCAAAAAACTTAGGTTGACCGACTCGTACTTCGCGCGTCGTCAAAACATCCTATCCTAACATACGAAATAACAATATCCGCAAATTTACTTACAATGAACAGACCTTTTCATGGCAAAAGAAGGCATGGGAAATCAATAACAATTATAATTAACCTCAGTGTCATATCATTTCTTACATCAATATTTTCGGAGAATAAAAGCTTAAGTTTTTCCTGTTGTGTCAAGGTACATTTTGATCCCTATTGAAGCCTTTTTTAGCGAATATTTAAATTGTTTTGTGCTTATGTACTATCTTTAAGCCCTAGAAAACCTAGAATATTATTCTACTTCCATTTCAAGCATTTGTGGAACCTCGAACTCAACTATTAGTTTTTTCCCCGCGGTTGCTGTGTCTAGATAAGTTGTGTCACTTTGTTTTTCCTTTTGTTTTCATTTAATTCAAGAGTTCAACTAATCAAATTGTCATTCGCAAAGCTGGTTTTGTTGGTATATTTTCCAAAATTATATTGAGTGACCATTAGGGCGAAATATTTTTGATAAACTAATTTATGGCAGTGCATAACGAATTATTATGGACTGCCTGTTTTTATTAATATTCTTTTGAATCAGTTCATTTAGGCGTTTATACATTATATCCACTACAATTTTTGTGCTGTGTTTATGTTTATTCTTAATGAATCTGTTTCGATGCCTCAACGCGTTCTTTCAGGATGTATGCTCAGGTATTTTTGGTTACTTTTTCCAAAATTTATTTCAGCTCAACAGGCGTTTACGATGCGTCTAGTTCAATATTGACGGGTTTATCACATTTTTTACTTAAAATTCATAGCTTTAAGTAAAAAAATTTCTCGTTGATTTTGTTTTTTAAAGAATTAAATTGATGGATGGGTAAAATATAAAAGTTCTGAACATTTCAAGAATACGTTCTTAAAAGTGAGAACCATGCTTCTCCGCCATGAAGTATTCAAAAATTTTAGCTAGTCCACATTTTACCTAGTCAAAAATTTAAGCTAGTCCAATACTTCATTGTTTACTTTACCGGCAGGCCGCAGCCGAGACGGTTCAAATTTAATGTGTTTTCGGTCTTGATATTTGATCGAATTTTACGACGAGCTCCAATATAAGCACTGAATACTTTTTATTTTTTCCTTCCAATCAGCTTTTCTACAAGCGACAAGGCAATTACCTTTTCTTATATTTTATGTGCCGCTTAATAATCCTGATTTATTTATCCATGTTTCGTTAAATTATAGCAAATAAGAACCGCACATTTTTACGGCTTACTAGCCCCAGATATAACACTGCCGAATTAATTTATATGTTTTGATTGAATTTGTTTCAAATACTACTTTCAGCACTTTAATTTCTTAATAAATCATTCTTACATCCCAATGTATAGATTCATCGTATCAGCATTTTAGAGATAAATATTTTTCAGTTTCAATTTTTCATTCGTATGGGTAAGTTACGTTGAACTTTTCAGCTTTAAGAAACAACGGATGGGTTACAGAATTCAGTTTTCGCATGTGAAACTGTAAAACTTATATTGGAAAAAAACAATTCTGTTTTCTACTTCATATTTAAAGTGAGACTCTTTAATCTGACTCATAACAAGTGGACAGCTAGACGCCGGGATTATTTTGCGCACACTGCATATTTCTGCTGACGAAGCCCCTAAATGTTTTGGAGGCCCAGAGGCTTGCGCTCGGGATGTTTTGAGATCTCTCCTGCAGTTGCGATATGCTCCGTGCATATTGCGTCAGTTTTATGTGAAGAGTTCTCGTGCTAGGTTCTCCATTCCTTTAGTCACAGCAGACGATCATAAAAAATTTGACTAATCAAAGATCAAAACTAACTAAGACAATCAAAAAGTGCACGTTTCAATATTGTGAATTCTTTCTTCTTTCAAAATGGACAGTGTAGTCGAGCTCATGAAAACGTTTCCGAGCAAGAGTTACGAAAAACTAGGCGAAGTGGAGAAAGTAAACCTTGATGGCCGGGAAAATTTATTCGCGTAAAGTTACAGTTAAGAGGCGAATAATCAAGTAGAACATAGATATTGCCCGCAGCTCGTTAGAATTGGACGACGCTGCATACGGCCACCAAGTGGAGAAGATCAGTAGGCGCGATCTTCTCGGGCCACTTCAGTTAATCGTGCCCTGGTGAAAATAGAAAGAAAAATCGTTAATTTCACCTCAACGAAATAATTTCTTTACTGGGATCGCTGTAGGAAGATGGTTTTCAAGTTACGTAATAGTTTTCGTTATAAGTTAATAGTTATAGTTTTAGTTCTAGTTATAAGTTAATAGTTATACCGTTATGGTTCAAGGTAAGTTACAGTGATAGTTATAGTTATACACCAAAGGCTCAAGGTAAGTTATAGTTATAGTTATAGTTATACACCCAAGGCTCAAGGTAAGTTATAGTTATAGTTATAGTTATACACCCAAGGCTCAAGGTAAGTTATAGTTATACACCTAAGGTTCAAGGTAAGTTATAGTTATACACCTAAGGTTCAAGGTAAGTTATAGTTATACACCGAAGGTTCAAGGTAAGTTATAGTTTTACACCTAAGGTTCAAGGTAAGTTATAGTTATACACCTAAGGTTCAAGGTAAGTTATAGTTATACACCCAAGGTTCAAGGTAAGTTATAGTTATACACCTAAGGTTCAAGGTAAGTTATAGTTATACACCTAAGGTTCAAGGTAAGTTATAGTTACAGTTATAGTTATACACCCAAGGCTCAAGGTAAGTTATAGTTATAGTTACAGTTATACACCTAAGGCTCAAGGTAAGTTATAGTTATAGTTATAGTTATATTTCACCAGGTAAATTTACGGGAGCGGATCTTTTAGAAGCTCAATGGAAGCTAAATCACTGGTAGACGTGCGCCAAGTCTACGTGAACTAACCTCAGCTGCCATCAAGTAGGGAGTTCCGTTGACGACGCAGAGGAGCCGTGAAGACTCCCGTCCAGGCACGGATTCCCACCATCGCAGGTGCCGAAGAGAGGAAGGCGGGGCAGTGCAGTGCAGTGCAGTGAAGAGTGGTTTAGCCCCTCATGGTTTCCCCCACGGAGTTCGGACGAATTCCAACGAAGATGCTCACGCTCATCGTAGCCGAAGGAGAGCAGTCGGAAATACCCCGGGGAAACGCGTTGAAGTAACGATGAAAGTAGAGGCTACGAGTTAAGGCACGAGGCAGCTGCTCGGTGAAAGGTGTTCTGCTGGTAAGGCTTGCGGAAGATTAGACAACGGTTACTTCTACCAGCATTAGTCACAGCCGAAGTAAACCGGATAATTCACGAGACGAGAGCAGCCCACCAGTGAATATGAGCTTCTTTAAAATGAAATAATTTTTGTTTTCTTTAAGAGTGTGAGAAGCAAACATGCCCTTTATATACTATTATCTAAAAAATTAGGAAGTAGAAGACCAGAAAGAGACAGAAATCGCTTCAGAACACTGGAATCCTCGAATGCAGCTTTCAACTACCAATTGGCAAGAATAGTTCAGGTAAATTTATAAACCTAAATTAGTTTGTGCGAGTCCGACTCCGATGTATATATATAATACATATTTACATGAGTGAAAAATTATTATCTGAGAAGGATTTCCTATATTGCTACAATCTTAGTCACTTTTTCTTCCTGAGAAATTTGATGCATCTTTACGAAACATGTTATTTTTGTTTGTTTATGTTTAGTGCTTGCAAGAAGCAAAGCCCTCTTGCAAGAGGGTGCTTTGTTCCAATAGATTTTTTTTTTCTCAGCTACTAGTTGAAGCAACTAGGTCTACAGTTTAAGGCTTCACTATATTGTGTTCACTCTTTAGGTGATGTAACAAACCACTGGTAGACCAGCCTTTTCAAAGTAAACTCTTGCCGCACTGTATACACTTCGCACTTTCTCCAGTTGCATCTTTAACATAGTATCGCCCCACATAGGCTTTACTTTCTACATCGTCTGTTGCCATTGTATCTATTACAGTATATTTTTTATTACCTGCAAAACCAAACCCCTAAATATATTCTGATGAAAGAGTTGAACTATATTATGAGCTAGTCTAGACTACACTGTGTAGCGATGGAAATTGCAATAATATTAAAACACTAAAGTCCTATCTGTACCATTTACAAGTTGATTTGCTCCAAGTGAAATTTGATTTGCTCCTCGTGAAAATAGAATTGCTCGAAGTGAATTTTGATTTGCTCCTCGTAAAAATAGAATTGCTCCAAGTGAAATTTGATTTGGTCCTCGTAAAAATAGAATTGCTCGAAGTGAATTTTGATTTGCTCCTCGTAAAAATAGAATTGCTCCAAGTGAAATTTGATTTGGTCCTCGTAAAAATAGAATTGCTCCAAGTGAAATTTGATTTGCTCCTCGTGAAAATAGAATTGCTCCAAGTGAAATTTGATTTGCTCCTCGTAAAAATAGAATTGCTCCAAGTGAAATTTGATTTGCTCCTCGTGAAAATAGAATTGCTCCAAGTGAAATTTGATTTGGTCCTCGTAAAAATAGAATTGCTCCAAGTGAAATTTGATTTGCTCCTCGTAAAAATAGAATTGCTCCAAGTGAAATTTGATTTGCTCCTCGTGAAAATAGAATTGCTCCAAGTGAAATTTGATTTGGTCCTCGTAAAAATAGAATTGCTCCAAGTGAAATTTGATTTGCTCCTCGTGAAAATAGAATTGCTCGAAGTGAATTTTGATTTGCTCCTCGTAAAAATAGAATTGCTCCAAGTGAAATTTGATTTGGTCCTCGTAAAAATAGAATTGCTCCAAGTGAAATTTGATTTGCTCATCGTGAAAATAGAATTGCGCCAAGTGAAATCTGATTTGCTCTTTGTCAATTTGCTATCGATTTAAATCATTTTTAGTTTGTGATAGTTACAATACCCAAATTACGTAATATTTTTCTCAGCTTGTGCATTTAAAATATATAAAATACTATACATTACCCTAACCACAGGGTTGAACCTTGGTCTGAACCTTTGTTAATTAATCTTAATTGGTAAATATTTAAATTTTATTTAATGTTCATTAATAACTAATTACCTTTCCATCAATTCTGCAAAAATCATAATTCATTGATTACTTCTTTAATTATTTACCCTATTATTAAAAGGCAAATAAGCAAAGAAACCCTATAAGCAATTACCCAAGGGTTATTTCCTACCGACGATCATCCGGTAGATGACACCCTATCAAATGAACCATTATTATTATTATCCTCATTAAACATGTTTAGGTCGCAATCCCTAGCGGAATTGGACAATAAATTGATAGGAAGCGTTTGAAAATAACAAAAATAACAAATATAAATTTTTCTGATAACTCGTGTACAAATGCACTTTTATGAAAAAGTACAGTAATGTAATGGAAACAATAGTACTGCTGAAACGTCATAACTAAACATCACAAAATGAAGTGTAAAGCATATATTACAACGTTTGCACAAGTTTTGATAATTATTTCCTCATTAACATATTTCCGTTCTTTTCATTATTATTGTTATTATTATTTTATATAATAAAGTTTTTGCCTCCCTTAACCCCGACAAAGATGTTCTAAGAAAGGAAAGAGGAAGGCACCATTTAGTATGGAGTTCAGGGAACGCGGAATCTATACAAAAGGTGCACGGAAACAGTAAGCTACGTGGCCTGATACCCACTTATGGTCGCTTTTCTTTTACTTTCAAGTTGAAGTGCGACACAAGCAAAGGACCTCCCACCGGAGGTGTTCGTCTCAATGAATATTTTCACGCTGAAAACGATTCAGCATCTACGGCGAAGTGCGCTAAGGTGAGTTCTAATTTGTTTCCATTCTCTAAAGTGAATTGATGAAGCGATGGTTTCTTCTTTGTGCTGAGCGAATTATGATTATGAGGTCGACATTTAACATCTTTTATTCTTACGTATCATATATGCATTGTACGATTTCAAGGAAAAATGAAATACCATCGCTACATATTTTCTTGTGGAAGCATATCAAGTAGCTTCGATTGAAATGTTTGTCAAGTAAAATTATTTATATTTTATTAAGAATTACGATTCTCTTAAATGTAAAACATCTTGTGAAATTTTTCTTTTAAATCTCATGAATAACTTTCAACCACAAGCAAAAATTTTTAAATAGGAAGTTGTACTTATCACTAAATAACTCTTACATTTTATTGGATTTCATCTTTAGTGGATGCAGTTGCCCGTTAAATGTATAGCAAAGTTGGCGTAATTGTTCTTTTTGTGTACTTGATACTCAAAAATTAAAGTGTTTTATTCAAAAACGTAAGTACAGAAATAAAATTATTCTTAATTAGCTTTTAGAGAGTCCTGCTGCAATTCCAGATGAGTAAGTTGTGAACAGTCCTCTTAATGAATGAAGTCCTCCTAATGAGTAAGTTCTCCTAATGAATAATGTTTAATTCCAAGTCATATATTTAGCTGGTAAGGTCTTGATTATCATGAACTTGATGTAGCCTTCCAATTCTTGTTCTAAGACGAATATGTCCACACTAAAAGTTGTTGCGTCAGGATAGAACCATTGCAATGACGTCGTAGGAACTTCTCCGCAGTTCATTTATATCCATGAAGGGTTTTTTTTAAACCTGAGCTTGATTGTGAGCAGTATTATCTTCCTTTGAAAGACGAGTTTATTCTGTCCACTTCGATTTGGGGAAAAAACGATTTACTGTGACTATAAATGTTTTTTTTTTAATTACTTCTTTGTAAAGCTGAAGGTTTTTTTTCAGTAACGTTCATTCATGTCCAAATACAGAAAGAATAATGCTATAAAATTATCTTTTGATACAATGTGTCATCATTTGAATGAGGGTTTAGTTCCTTTGAAGTTCCTTTTGGCAGTCATGACGATTCAGTTACCTCCAGGATGTCGTCATAGCATGCAGATACTCCATGTAATCAAAGATCATTCTTCTACTAAAAGTATATAGGAAAGCTAGATGAAATTTGCATTTTCGTGATTGGTTCCGTAACATAACATGTTCATAACCTATTTATTATTGATCGCAATTAAGATGCCGATTTAGATTTTGAGGTACCATAGAAATAGTTTACAAAATCATATTTCCGAAGTGCCATAGTGTTTGGTCATAATGAAATTCCTTGATATTCTATCCTGCTGTAAAGGGATCTGAAAATCCCCTGGTATCTACTAGTTTTCAGTCAGTTTATTTTTTCCATATGATGAACTGTTGCCCTCATAGTTGAAAGATGTTAAGACAAGGTCTTCACAAAACTTTTGTTGGAGTTCATTTAGGACTGGGTACCATAGAAATTTAGGTAACTTTTTTGCAGTAAAGCTTCGGTTGCTCCATTCAGTATTAAGTATTTTAAGTATTAAGAAACTTAGAGCTTCTTTTGAACTTTTGGTCTTGCGGATATTATTGACTTACATTACTCATTATAGGCCTATTACTACCATCTGGACATTTGGACAACATTCTTTGTGTTCAAAAAAGGTAGTAATTTTTTGGCCGTTGAAGGTAGTAAAAAGTAGTAAAATTTGGAAATGAAAAATCAGTAGTCACCATGATAAAGCCCAAAAAAACCCAAAAAAAAACACTATTTAGTGGGTTTTTTAATGTGTTTTTTTTTGGGCTTTTTTGGGTGTTTTTTTTTGGGTGGGTTTTTTATGTGCCAACCCTGGTTCTGCGTCAGTATTAAATCCCAAAATTATCAATTTAGGGATTCACAATTTATTACATCCCTAAATTATCCAGGTGTGGGTGTCAAACAAACACATCCAGCCTAATGGTACCCGTGATTAAAATGTTCTTTTCATTGTGCACTGGTGAAGGTCGATGGAAAAACATCAGAAGCCGAACACACATCACTGGCGGATTCTCAAGAGGGATCAGAGGCCAATTCCGAAGATGATGGGGAAGAGGAGAACTCACAGGAAGAATCATCACAAGCCGATGACACATCACTGGCGGCTTCTCAAGAGGGATCAGAGGCCAATTCCGAAGATGATGGGGAAGAGGAGAACTCACAGGAAGAATCATCACAAGCCGATGACACATCACTGGCGGATTCTCAAGAGGGATCAGAGGCCAATTCCGAAGATGATGGGGAAGAGGAGAACTCACAGGAAGAATCATCACAAGCCGATGACACATCACTGGCGGATTCTCAAGAGGGATCAGAGGCCAATTCCGAAGATGATGGGGAAGAGGAGAACTCACAGGAAGAATCATCACAAGCCGATGACACATCACTGGCGGATTCTCAAGAGGGATCAGAGGCCAATTCCCAAGATGATGGGGAAGAGGAGAACTCACAGGAAGAATCATCACAAGCCGATGACACATCACTGGCGGATTCTCAAGAGGGATCAGAGGCCAATTCCGAAGATGATGGGGAAGAGGAGAACTCACAGGAAGAATCATCACAAGCCGATGACACATCACTGGCGGATTCTCAAGAGGGATCAGAGGCCAATTCCGAAGATGATGGGGAAGAGGAGAACTCACAGGAAGAATCATCACAAGCCGATGACACATCACTGGCGGATTCTCAAGAGGGATCAGAGGCCAATTCCGAAGATGATGGGGAAGAGGAGAACTCACAGGAAGAATCATCACAAGCCGATGACACATCACTGGCGGATTCTCAAGAGGGATCAGAGGCCAATTCCGAAGATGATGGGGAAGAGGAGAACTCGCAGGAAGAAAACGGAAACAAATCACCAGCCGTGTGCTTCGAGGTCGAATATAGCACTGAAGGTATTAATGGAAAAAGTAACGAAGTGCATCAGGCTCAAGATTATGAGGTGTATGAAGCATCTTTCATGCGAGAATGGAAACTTGCGGCGCAGAAAAGAAGTGTCGAAACTAATCTAAATTATTTTTTGGAAAGAAAAATAAATCATTCTTATAAATTGAAGCAAAGATTTAAGGTGGTGATAGATAATTGTAGCCCTAACAACATATTTGAACCAGGACATGAAAAGCACAATACTCTTCTGAATGGCATACGGAACGTGAATAATGATTGCGTTATAAAAGTTTATGAAAGGAAAAAACATCGCAACTCCAGTTTTGCAGGGGATCCACTTTTCAGCTTCCTGATTAAATGCCAAGAGCCATCATGTAAGCTGAAGCAAAAAATTGTTTATTTCCCCGGTCTCAAAGAAAAGGTGAACATATGTACCATTTATTTGTTGGAAAAGACCGAAGCTGATAAGAACCATAAAGTAACTAGGCGAAAAGCTGAAAAGGAGGAAAGAAGAGTTATTGGAGAAGCTGTTCTAAGAGATGGACCCTCAAACGTGTACTATGATCAAATTCGACACGCGGCAGTTGGTAAGAATATGAAACCGAAGATTTTCTCTCTGAACAATTTGAAAAAACTTGGGCAGAACGTCAAGAACAATTTTAAAATTTCACAAGATAAAGAGGAGAATCTCCAATTAACCGCTAAGATTCTTCATAACATAGACTCAGCAGAGAACAAAATCATCCCAGGTTTTGTTTCCGAATTCGACCCACTTACGTCAAGGATCGTGCTGCAATCTGAAGGAGAGCTGCGCGAACTAGCTAGATGCCCCAATGTAACTCTTCATTTAGATTCAACAGGTGGTATCATCAAAGGTTCAGAAGGCCGAAACTACTTATATCACGCGGTTGTATACCAGCGCCACAGCGGAGCTCCACAGTTAACAGCAACCTCCATGTTGACAAAACAAAGTTCGGCCAACACCATCGAAGCCATGCTGGCCAGCCTCTTGCACAACTATCGAAAAGTGCACGGAAAAGAGCTCGCGCCGAAGTGCATAGTAGTTGACCACAGCTTTGCTTATCTACACGCAATAGTGTCCTCATTTAAGCTGGGCGATCTGCTTACCTACCTTGACAAGTTGTGGATGCATCCTGAAGAGTCAGAACTAAACTTCCTGAATATAAAATTGTGCAGAGCCCATTTTATGAACAATATCGCACACAACTGCAAAAAATTTTATCCGAATATGAAGCCCAAAGACCGTAGCATAATTAAACAATACTTCGCCGACATGACAGAAGCCTCCTCTAGAGATGAACTGTACTCTGTGTTTCGAAACCTGGCTAAAATAGTACAGAGCCGTTTTCTTGGAGAAGAAATAAAACCTCTTCTTGACCGTGGCTACGTTGGTAGTGAATGTGACAGTGTTGATTCGACCAACGCATTGGTGGTTGAAGATGGCGGAAGATATCGTGAAAAATGTGCAGTAGGTAAAAAATTCGTGTCTGTAGCTGAAGAGGTAAAAAATAACCTTGCAAATGAAGGTAGTGTGAAAAACCCATTTTATTCTCCAAGTTTCATGGAGAAAATACTGACAACCTGCATGCCATTCACGCCACTCTGGTGTGGAATCCATGGTGGAACTGAAACAAACGGATTAGTGGAGGGGTGGCACAAGATCGTGAAGAGGGATATTCTCCGAGGACAGCAAGTATCAACAGCTGACTTTATTTTAAAAATGTATGAACAAACTAAAGGCAGAACGATAGAATCCGAAAAAGACTACAAAATCGTTAAGAAAAAAGTCATTTCTAATCTAAGTGAATTTGTTGAACGTTGGTCAAAGAAAAAAGAAAAATTGGAGCAATCTTACAGCTCTAAAGCTAAAGAGAAAGCAAAAGTCCGACAGGGTCGTCTATCTGAGAAAGATGACACACGCGAAACGCAATCGACCCACGTTTGCGATATCGTGAAGCTGGCGAAATTTCGCCGTAGAAGCATTTCAACGTCGCCCCGAAAGAAGGAGTCGTACAAGAAAGTTAAATACAATGATGAACATAATCAGAATGTCAACAAAGAAAAATTGTTCTCTTTGGAAACGTACAAATCAGAAGAAACATACTCACCAAGTGAAATGATGTGGCTCAGTCGTTTTGGTCTAAAAAGGAAGGATAAGGATAACATCCTGCAATGCTCCAGTTGGCTCACAAGTGACACGATAGAAGGCTTCGCAAGACTTGTTAGAAATTGCCATCCTCAGTATAAATTCGACTCGCCGCTGACGTGCTTTACTCCACCGCCCCTGAGATACGCCAGCGAAAAATTTATATAAGTCCTTAATACTACCTACAACCGGTGCAAGGTCATGGTCAAAAAGACTGGTTACAAAAGTGCGAGTGACGGCGGTACCCATTGGATAGTCATCACCAATGCATTGTCTCGCGACCGCTCTGAAGAAGGTGTAGCACATGTACAGCACATTTGTTCTTTAAACGGCGCACCAAGTACCGACGTAAAAGAGTATCTGCAGAATCTCTATACAGGCATAAAGACAATAAGGAAACTGATTATTGAATGTGTAAGAGTACAACATCAAATGGACGCATCCAGTTGCGGACCATTCTCTTTAGCGTTCGTTACGTTCGTGGTAAATGGTCATGATCCCAGCCTTATAAGCTATGTCAAAGAGAAAATGAGAAGACACATCATCTTCTGCCTCGAGCAAAATGTTGTCATGGAATTTCCATCGTCAAAGAGAAAAGAGAACTTCACTGATGAAGAAGGAAAGCTCGTCGGACTCTACGGAGAAAGAATTTTCAAGATCGAAGAGATTCAGCTTGACTCCTGATGAAATGGCTCCTGTACAACTTTCGTTTTAAAGTGTTCATTTCATTTTTACGTTTTTCGAAGTCTTCTTTATTTTTAGTTATTTTGTCCGAATAATTTCTTACGATTACAGTGAGCTCGACTGTCATTTTCGATTTAGTAGATGGTAGGTTGTTTTCATCTTGTTATTATATGTACATATTTTTTTTCTCTTATATTTTATTTTCAATAGGTATATGTAGATTAGTATGCGTGTGTACGTATGTAGGTATATGTATATCTACATAAATAGACATACATGTTTCTATTTAATTTCTTTACGTGAAAACCATCCGGTTTATTAATTTAATTGCACTAGCGAAAAAAATATAAAATAGATCTATCACTTCCCCAGCGGCGTTTTTGTGAATAGGAAAAAATTGAGAAATACAATTAGTGAAATAAAGCCCAATTCCAAGAGCCTATGAATAGCAGTAAAATTTTCTTTCTGTCCGTATGTCGAACAAGCTATGAATTTTGATGTTGAGTATATGTTTGTTTGTCTACGCATTTCTACAGAAATTTCGTAGATATCTGCTAATCATGAGTGATATCCCGCTTACACTGTATCTCCATTTTACCCCATGTACCCATGTCCGCATGATGTTGGAGAAAATATGAAATATGTTCTTTTGTTCTTGTTCCTTCAAAACTTGAGTTTTCATAAAATTAATTTTCCGAAATTAAAAAGCATTTCATTTTTACGTTTTTCGAAGTCTTTTATCATATTACTTATTCTTCCTCAGGTTATTTCTGACGATTACACAAAGCTTGACTGTCATTTTAGATGTAGCAGGAGCAAGATTGTTTTTTTATGGTTATTAGTATTTTCATTTTTCTTGCATTCATTTTCAAAACGTATATATAAATGAATATGTGTGTGTAGGTGTGTGCATGTGTGTGTGCATGTGTGCGCACGCAAATATGAATGTCTATGTATCTGTGTGCACATGTACACGTTCGGATGTGTTTCTTTGACGTTCATATCTCACCGATTGCAATTAGTTCCATGTGGAAGGTTTTGAGGCCTCCGGCCCGGCAGAAATATTCCAATAATCGACTTCGGTAGAATAATTTTGTATACGTTATGAATAATTTTGTATATGAATGAATAATTTTTGTATATGAATAAAGGCTTCTTTATAGCCCAAATTATAGCCTCACTATAGCGGCAGACTGATTTTTGGCAGTTTTCCATTATAGTGGGGTTGTAATGAAAGGCATAAACATCAGAAAGCCTCGAAGACGGGAGCACTAAATGAGACCAATGGAGCTACTCAAGCCTTGGCATATAGGATTCACCTACAGAAGAAAAAATGGGTCGTGGTCGTCGTCTTCGCTGTACGCTATCTCAAGAAAAGTTCCATGTGGAAGGTTTTGAAGCCTCCGGCCCGGCAGAAATATTCCAATAATCGACTTCGGTTGAATAATTTTGTATACGTTATGAATAATTTTGTATATGAATGAATAATTTTTGTATATGAATAAAGGCTTCTTTATAGCCCAAATTATAGCCTCACTATAGCGGCAGACTGATTTTTGACAGTTTTCCATTATAGTGGGGTTGTAATGAAAGGCATAAACATCAGAAAGCCTCGAAGACGGGAGCACTAAATGAGACCAATGGAGCTACTCAAGCCTTGGCATATAGGATTCACCTACAGAAGAAAAAATGGGTCGTGGTCGTCGTCTTCGCTGTACGCTATCAAAATCGTCGTCGCTATCAAGAAAAGTTCCATGTGGAAGGTTTTGAAGCCTCCGGCCCGGCAGAAATATTCCAATAATCGACTTCGGTTGAATAATTTTGTATACGTTATGAATAATTTTGTATATGAATGAATAATTTTTGTATATGAATAAAGGCTTCTTTATAGCCCAAATTATAGCCTCACTGTACGCTATCTCGAGAAAGCTGAGAAGGTAAGGTAGGAGCTAAAATAAATGTAAAGGATGTATTCAGTTTATGTGTAAAGAGTCCAGACCTTCAAACGATCATGTGCATGTTGAATTCATCCTAATTATGTTGTAATTTTCACAATATCTTCCCCCAATGACAGAGTCAAGTTGACAGTATTAGGCATCAAACTTATTCAGAAATTAACATGACTGCAAGTACAGAAAAAATGAGACTTACAGATACTAATATTAGCCCGTTTGAGAGTTATTTGAAGTCGATGGGTGCATTCTTTAAGAAATGACAAGTGGTCCAAGCCAAGTTTTTTTGAGGGCGCGCGAGTCGGATAGGCTCAACGCAGAATTTCTCTATTTTTCCAAAAACCGTTGAGGCCGTGGTCGTGTGTAGGACACCGTACTACTGGAAATGTTTCACTCTTTCATTTGAGAGTAATTTGAAGTCGATGAGTGGATTCTTTCAAAAGTTACGAGTCGGTAAACGCAATTAATTTTGACGGCGCGCGAGTCGGGTAAGCTTATCGAATAATTTCTGTATTTTTCAGAGAACCGTTAGGGTCGTGGTCTTGTGTTCGATATGGGAGGGAGAGAATGTTTTGCTCTTTCATTTGAGAGTAATTTGAAGTCGATGAGTGGATTCTTTCAAAAGTTACGAGTCGGTAAACGCAATTAATTTTGACGGCGCGCGGGTCGGGTAAGCTTATCGAATAATTTCTGTATTTTTCAGAGAACCGTTAGGGTCTTGGTCTTGTGTTCGATATGGGAGGGAGAGAATGTTTTGCTCTTTCATTTGAGAGTAATTTGAAGTCGATGAGTGGATTCTTTCAAAAGTTACGAGTCGGTAAACGCAATTAATTTTGACGGTGCGCGAGTCGGGTAAGCCTATCGAATAATTTCTGTATTTTTCAGAGAACCGTTAGGGTCGTGGTCTTGTGTTCGATATGGGAGGGAGAGAATGTTTCGCTCTTTCATTTGAGAGTAATTTGAAGTCGATGAGTGGATTCTTTCAAAAGTTACGAGTCGGTAAACGCAATTAATTTTGACGGCGCGCGAGTCGGGTAAGCTTTTCGAATAATTTCTGTATTTTTCAGAGAACCGTTAGGGTCGTGGTCTTGTGTTCAATATGGGAGGGAGAGAATGTTTCGCTCTTTCATTTGAGAGTAATTTGAAGTCGATGGGTGCATCCGTTCCAAAGTTACGAGTCGGTAAACTTAAGTGTAAAGTCGCACGAGGTGAACTCAAGAAATCTCCAGAAATTCTGTACCTAACGGCGTTATGAAGTCCCTCTGCTGCCGCCTGCCGGTCTTCTTTACCCTGTTTTTAGGGAGAAAGAGTGCGTTCGAGTTTCCGTTCGCGCGACTGGTCGCAATTTGGCACGCCGGTCAGAAGAGACCTACAAGTGAGATAAAGGAAGAACGAATGAGAAGAAAGACTTTAAATAAGTAACAACGCAGTATGAGGAAAATGTATGAAAGAAACAGAATTACTGAGGATGAATGGCAGAGTGCATGGAATGAGTACAAGGACCAGCAGAAGAAAGTAAGGAGAATGATTAATGAGGCTAGAGTCAAAGAGGAGAGACACCAAGTTGAAAATCTAAGAAAAAAGGTCCGGATGGAATAAAAGATTGGTATAAGTTTATACAAGGTAATGATAGAAGTAGTGAAGTTCAAGTTGATGAATTAGTAGTTAATGGTTGCAGTGTGCAAGATAGGATGCAAATGGTGAAAGCAGTTGAAGAATACTGGGAGGACATTGGTGGAAAGAATGAGCAGGTTACAGATGATGCACCCATAAATTTTCTGATTGATGAACGTGAACTGCAAATGGAAGACGAAATCACTTGTGAAGAGATTGTAAGTTTTTTGAAGAAAGTGAAAAATGGAAAGGCATGTGGCCCTGATAAGATCCCATATGAGTTCTATAAATGTGGAGGAGAGAGTGTAGTCAGTAGGTTGAAATGTTTATTTGATGAGATGTGGAAGAGTGAAAGAGTACCGGATGACTGGAACAAGTGTAATGTAGTTCTGTTGCATAAGGGTGGACATAAGAGTATGAAAGAACTTAAAAATTACAGACCAATTGCACACTGGGTGACACTGTATGTAAGATATTTTGTGGGATTTCGAATGGGAGAATGAAAAATTTAGTTGAGGAATTAGGAGTCCTAGGTGAAGAACAGAATGGTTTTAGGCAAGATAGACGTGGGGAAGATAATCTGTTTGTAGTGAGTGAAATAATTGAGCGAATGAGGAAGGATGATAAGAAGGTGTATTTAGCATTCCTGGATATTGAAAAAGCGTATGACAGAGTGGATCGGGTTAGGCTCTTTGAAGTTTTGAGAAGAGTTGGGTTTAGCAGAAAAATAGTAAAAATTGTACAAAGTCTGTATGAGAACACAAGCGCTATATACAGGTTAGGAAATTTGGAAACGGGGCAAGTGAGGAGTGTTAGAGGAGTGAGACAGGGCTGTACTCTGTCTCCCCTGTTGTTTAGCAGTTCGACTGAGAAGGAGTGGCTTAGGACTGAAAGTTGGTAATGAGAGGCTGAGCTGTTTGTTGTATGCTGATGATGTGGTTGTGGTTAGTGAATGTGGACATGAACTGCAAAGGATGCTTGACATTGTGAACTGTGTTGTTTGACCGTTGGGTGGTTTGAACCGGAAGTAATGGTTCTTGACGGCCAAAATCAACCACAACTCTCGACAAGGTATCTGAGAAACTATAAGAGGGATAATGATGACAATTTTTGGTTAACTCAGCTTTTTCCTGCCGTGTAGTTTATTGAAGGAAAACCAAGGAGAACTGGCTTGGATCTTGATCTCGGAGAGCTTGTCTAGGTGGGCAATCCGTGCCGGAGAGCCAGGCTGGCGTTGGCGAAGGCCGTCACGCGATGGAGTAGGCAGGGTGAGTGAGTTGTATTTGGGAACTTGAATTAGGCAATTTGAGATAATTGAGCGAGGGTCAATGACGTAACTCAGGTAGAACTAATGACTCAAAATAAGGTGAGGTGTGAGCAAGTTAAATCCGGCTCATGTGAGCAGAAGCAAGTCGGCACATTAGCACATTAGCAGGAGCAAGTTAAGTTACTGCTCATATTAGCATAGCATACTAGGATACTAGTAAGCCCAGGTCCTTAGCATTTAGCATATTATGTCACAGCTCATATTGGTAGGAGCAAGTTAAGTCACAGCTTATGTGAGAATAGCATTTAGCATGGCACTCAGGAACCCAGGGAGATTCAAAACTGTGAGTGTTGTGTGTATGGCGATGATGTAGAGGTCCTGCAAGGAGTCCAAGAAGCTGGATGAGCAGTCCAAGGAGACATCAAGGAAATTTCACACTGAAGTTATCCCAAAGTACATGATAAAACTCCCATAAAGTAGATCACTCCGAGAAAGTCCTACAGATCCAACACCAGCTAACTTAAGGACGGATAGGAAAAAATCAATTAAGAGATTCTGATACAAATGCTCTTGCTTTAAATGCAAGGCATGAAATTTAAGAATTTAGTAATTAAGGAAATGCTTAACATGAAGATATAAGCTTCTTTATGTACTCTAGAAAATCTCCATAACGGTACAAGAATACAGAGAAAAGAAATTCCTAAAGTTCATTTATAAATTCTACTGAAATTTACTGATAAATATCGTTTGCAATAATGAAGGAATAAAAGGAATATATATATCCCCAATGATAAAAGGAAAAGGAAACCTAAACGTTGATTTCACAGAAGGAAAATACGCGAAGAAAAAACGAAAGCAGGAAAATTCCGTGCGGCGATTTAGCCGGGCGGCTTTACACGTCGGCCTCAGCCAAGCCGCCAGCAATTTGCACACACTCAAGATAGGCAGATGGTAGTGGGTGTTTGTCACAAGAATGCGATGAGTTAAATTAAATTTTATTGAAATGTTTTATATTGAAATAAGTGCGGTTACGTAAAGGTTTCAAAGAGTATGGAATTAAGAAATGAAATTCCAAAACTTAGCAAGCATAGACATGAATACTTTTCGTACTTTAAAAACTACTGCAAGTCGGTTTGTAAAAAAAAGAATAAATGCTACTATAACACATGCCTATAGTGAATTATAGTCACGGAGTAGTGACAAGAGACGACGGTGTGATGTTCCGCCATTACACAAAGACGCTATCGACAACGAACGCCGGCAATTCCGCCGCGTTCGTTCCGAGTATCGAATCATGAATGGAAACTGCAGGTATATACTATTGTAGTAAAGAAAGGAACGAACATGATTATGTTTTGATAATAAAATCATGACACGGAAATACAATGCACATCTGACGCAAAATTTTACGCTAAGTCATGTTGAGAAAAAAAAACAAAACACTGAATGAAAACATGCTACATCACAATTCCTACGCATAACTAAGTATCCAAATAACCTTGCACTGTCACTATTAATACTCACTGAACACGAAGAAAGAACACGATTATTTTCTAACACTGATTACTCACGAGAAAAGTGCTGTGAGCGAGCTAGGCAACCGCCAAAGTAAGAGTGCTCTTTTTGAAACAGAGACGCGCCTTGCGCAGTATTGCCACCAGAGGGCTTCTCTCTCGAAAAATGTCAATTGTTATTTTATCGTCTCATGTATTTACACAAAAACTTCAATGATTACGAATTAGAAGTAGAAAATAATTAATAATAAATTAGAGTAAGATTTTTAATGCTACTAATTAATTTATTTAAGTGCGAATGGGGAAATTTATAATTCTTACGCTTTGTAGCGATATGCTACATTACCCCCCAAGGCGCAGACCGAAAGGTCCACCCGCTGCAATCATTTGTAGCGGGAAGGAGGTCTAACTACGCGACCCTGCCGGGTTCGGCAGGTGGAAAATGTTACCGAGCGGGGAAGTTTCACCAAACGGGTCTGCAAATTTAGATCGGCAAGAGTTCTAGGAACACGAGTTACTGCAGCGGGCTCGTCTGGTCTATCCAGACTTGTCGCTGTTTCAGTAAGAGGGCTAGAATTAGAATCTACGACAGGCTTAGAGATAGGGTTTGAATATACAGGCACATAGAAAGGATTACACTCAAGTTGACTAGGCAACATTGCAGCCAACTGAGGAAGCTGAGATGGTAGATATGATCGAGTCTCAGTGGGAAGGGAAATCTGCGGAGAGGATGATGAGTTATAAGTTACACTATGATCGGAAGTATACGCGACTTTTAATCGATCAATGCTCACAGGGTCGTGTGAACCAGATCTTTCAAAGGATGAAATATTTGGGCGTGCGTTTGATAATTTTGAACGGACCATCATAAGGGCGCGTGAGTGTAGGTTTGATGGCGTCGTTTCGGACATACACATGTGTGCAGTCTTGCAAGGCGGGATCCAGTTTGTCCTCAGTCTGAGGCATTCGCGGGGCAACATACTCAATCTTACGCATGCAATCTTTTAGGCAGGTTACACAGGCGAAACGGTCAGCAGATGAAAATTCAGGCAAAGGTTTTGGGTCAACAATGTCGCCGGGGAGACAAAGTGTTTGACCATACATCATCTCTGCTGCTGTGCACTGCTGATCTTGTCGATGCAAATTGCGGATGCTCAACAATACTACTGGAAGTCTGTCAGTCCAATCGTGACTGCAGTTCAAGCAACGTAATGCAGCCTTCAAGTCCCTGTGGACTCTCTCAATAAGTCCATTTGACTGCGGATGGTAAGAGGTCGTAGAGGTGTTAGTACAACCTAAAGCATTGCTGAGCTCACTCCAGAATTTTGAGGTAAATTGTGATCCCCGGTCATGCGTGACCTTTAAGGGGACACCAAATCTAGAGATCCAGTTTGACATGAAAGCGCGCGCTACAGTCTCGGTTTGGGTATCAGGAAGAGGGACAGCCTCAACCCAACGTGTGAACCTATCGATGATGGTCAACAAATAAGAATAACCGCGCGATAAAGGCAAAGGACCCACCAAATCTAGGTGGACCGAGTCGAACTTGTGACCTGTGAATGCACAACTCTGCAGCGCTGCACGATTATGTTTCACCACTTTACTACTCTGACATGCATGGCAATTTTGCACAATTTGCTTGACCTCCTTACGCATCGCTGGCCAGACGTAACGATCAGAAATCAAACGCAATGTACGGTTAATACCTGGATGTGAGAAGGAATGATAGTGGAGGACAGCTACTCTGCGGAGAGTCGCGGGAAGATACAAACGAGAGAGTCGCTCGGCATCACGGTACACGCCGTCAACCAAGGTCAATTTCAGAGAGGAAGTGTTAGAAGGTTTGAGAAGGTCCTGAAGTTCAGGATCCTCCTTCTGCGCGCTTTCAATGTTGCCGAAGGTGATTTCACCACTGGTTTGGACAGAATTAATTCTAGATAGACAGTCAGCTACAGTATTGTCGAGACCTTTGGTGAAGCGGATGTCAGTGGTAAACTGACTAATGAAGGACAAGTGTCGAGCTTCTCTTGGCGAATGTCTTTCAGAAGGCATTTTGATCGCTGAGGTCAGAGGTTTGTGATCTGTGTAGATCACAAACTCCCTCGCCTCTAGAGCATAGCGAAAGTGTCTCACAGACAAGTAGATAGCAAGAAGTTCCCTACCGAACGCGCTATAAGCACGCTCAGTGGGCGACAGCTTTTTGGAAAAGAAAGCAAGAGGAGAGATGTTAGTCCCTACTTGTTGTTGCAAAACAGCACCTACAGCAGTACTGGAAGCGTCCACTACTAAACTAAAATCAGCATTAGCAATAGGGTAGGATAATTCAGTCGCGGAAGCTAACTTGTGCTTGATTTCCTCAAAAGCCGTGCGCGCTTCTTCCGTCCATTTTACCTCAATAGATTTGCCTTTTCGTTTCGGTTCGAGCAAGTCAGACAAGGGCGCTAAAGTTTGAGCACAGTTGCGTATGAAACGATGATAGAAGTTAACAGAACCTAAGAACCTTCTTAGTTCCTTCTGGGTCTGTGGAAGAGGAAAGTTTTTGATCACTTCTACTTTGGAAGGCAAAGGTTTTAGACCTAGGCTAGAGATTTCATGACCTAAGTAAATCAGTGATGGCTTCCCGAGCTCACATTTTGCAGGATTTACGAGGAGTCCGTTGTCGGACAGTCTTTGAAAGACGACCCTAAGATGGTCTTTGTGCAGCTCCGGGGTTGTGGATGCCACTAGGATGTCGTCTAGATAGACATAGGCGAAAGTGAGATCAGAGAAAATTTCAGCCATGTGCCTTTGGAATGTCTGGGGAGCATTCCTCAGGCCGTATGGCATTTTTAGAAATTCAAAGAGGCCAAACGGAGTGATTACCGCGGTCTTAGGAATCGCAGACTCATCCAAGGGGATTTGATGGAAGGCAGACTGCAGGTCTATCTTAGAGAAAATTTGTGCTCCCTCTAAATTTGCACTGAAATCATGCAAGTAAGGAATAGGGTAGCGATCAGGTAGAGTAACGGCATTCAACCTGCGGAAATCCCCGCACGGTCTGAATTCACCGTTAGCCTTGGGTACTAGCAAAAGAGGACTAGCCCAAGGACTTTTGGAGGTGCGGATGATGCCACATTCTTGCATGCGCGCGAATTCTCTCTTGGCTAACGCCAATCGATCAGGCGGCAGTCGCCTAGCACGGGAGAAAACTGGCGGACCTTGCGTCTCTATGAAGTGCTTTGTGCATGTTTGCATGTTATTAGAAGCTAAGTTAGGGTTTGTTAATGCTGGGAAATTTTTAAGTTCTTGTTCAAACATGCACTCCTCCTTGAAAGCAATCGAGAAGGAATGCAAGACATTTGCTCTAGTTATGCTACCAGCGGGAATTGAGATCTGTGTCTCCTCGTCCCTAATTCTACGGTTTTTAACATCTACAATAATCCCATACTTCTCTAGGAAATCCGCGCCAATGATAGGCTCTTGGACTTCCGCGATTAAGAAGGTGAAAAGGAAGGATCGCCTCAATCCCAGACTGCACTCTAATACTCTTTCACCGTAACAAGGAATTGGCGTGCCGTTTGCGGCGCGTAATGTCGCCAACAATGGGTTGTTTTTGTCTTTTGCCGTGGCTGGGATAATTGACACGCTTGAGCCAGTGTCGATGAGAAATCGATATTTGGTAACGGGATCGAGAATAGTAAGGAGGCGAGTAGTCTGGGAATGAGGCAACGCAGTACTCGCTACTGTGCGTTGCTGTTGGCGTTTCCCGAAGTCATTTCGGTATAACGCGGACAGTATCTAGAGGCACATTTGCGAGCTTGGTCACCAAATTTCATGTGGTACCAGCATAAATTGCTACTAGCATCACGAGAGCGCGACCTGAAGCGGCGGTCTTGATTTGACCTATCATAGGATCTACCTCTGTCAAAACGTTGAGGAGGAGGAAAAGGATAGTGATAGTTGGAGGGATAGTCATAAGGATAGTCGTAGGCATTTTGGTGGCTTTGGAATCTCCCTGGGCCTTGCTGAATATGAGCTACGCTCTGACCTAAATTGCAATTCTGTAAAGCTTGCTTTATCTCAGCGATGTCTTGCTGCAACTTGTCTATTGTGGCTGAGGATTGATTTTGGGTATTTGCGGGGCTAAAATTTGCGGCAGCTGCATTTAGGGAAGCAACTTGTGGTTCTCGTGACAAATTAATATTGCGCATCACCGTCTCAGTGGACTCCGCCAGCTTTTCTAACGTTTGATCGGGGCCTGCTAGCGATAGAAATGGACGCACATTCGGAGGAAGCTTAGTCATGAAAACTTCTTTCAGAAATCCCTCAGCTACGGCAACACCCGTAGCGAGTTTGCGTAGTTCTTTCACCAGCGAAGTGGGAGAGAAAGAGCTAGAGACAGAAGAAATAGCTGAGGCGTCTACCAAATTTCGGAATTTGTCCGCATCGGACATCTGCAACTTCTGCAGAATCTTTCTTTTTAAGGTGCCGTACGGGTCAAAGGCGGGAGGGTTTTCGAGCAAATGATTTGAATCATTCAACAATTTTGTGGGGGCTGCGGACACAAGAGCGTAGAATTGATCTGTGTTATTGGTTATTTGGTGGTACCTAAACATGGCTTCACACTGTTGAAACCAGGTGTGAGCGTCCTCCGGGATAAAGGGGGAGAGCCTAATGGGTTTAGTGGGGGGTCGATCTTCATTATCTGATTCAGTCATGCTTGCAATCTCTTTGGGGATGCACAATTAAGATCTCAGCGCCTAATGACTTGGAATTAAGTGGCAAGGATTTGCGTTAATTCTTTACCTACTCAATCATTCAAATTAAGTTGAAACAGAAGGAAGGAAATATGAAATTGGAAACGAGAAAAAATTATGCGGTATGCGGCAATTTTTGCGTAGGCACAAAAATAAAGCAGGTGAGAAAAAAAATTATTTTCCTACCTACTCAATCAATCCTTAACGTTGAAAAAACGGAAAGAGAGAGAATGGAAGCGAAGATTTTTACGGTAGTCAGAAATAAATGCACAGCACGGAAATAGGAGAAAAATATTTTTCCCACCTACTGAGGCACGAAAACAAACAAAGACAGGAAAACAGCATAAAAATTTTTAGAGCTGCTCAGAGAAAGATTAGCACAGTGACATCTATAGAAAATTCTCAAAGACTACGACATGGGAAATTTATCACTACAATGACATGCCAAAATTATCCTCTCACAATCTCTCAAACACTTATCGAGTTGAATTGTTTTTAAGTTTTTTTTAAGAAAGTTTTGGGTTATTTTAACTGGGGTCACCAGTGTGTAGATCGATTGTCCGCTGGGGTGAATTGACGGGCAAAGACTACAACATCTCTCGACAAGTAAATTTGAGCGACTATCAGAGGGATAATGATGACAATTTTTGGTTAACTCAGCTTTTTCCTGCCGTGTAGTTTATTGAAGGAAAACCAAGGAGAACTGGCTTGGATCTTGATCTCGGAGAGCTTGTCTAGGTGGGCAATCCGTGCCGGAGAGCCAGGCTGGCGTTGGCGAAGGCCGTCACGCGATGGAGTAGGCAGGGTGAGTGAGTTGTATTTGGGAACTTGAATTAGGCAATTTGAGATAATTGAGCGAGGGTCAATGACGTAACTCAGGTAGAACTAATGACTCAAAATAAGGTGAGGTGTGAGCAAGTTAAATCCGGCTCATGTGAGCAGAAGCAAGTTGGCACATTAGCACATTAGCACATTAGCAGGAGCAAGTTAAGTTACTGCTCATATTAGCATAGCATACTAGGATACTAGTATGCCCAGGTCCTTAGCATTTAGCATATTATGTCACAGCTCATATTGGTAGGAGCAAGTTAAGTCACAGCTTATGTGAGAATAGCATTTAGCATGGCACTCAGGAACCCAGGGAGATTCAAAACTGTGAGTGTTGTGTGTATGGCGATGATGTAGAGGTCCTGCAAGGAGTCCAAGAAGCTGGATGAGCAGTCCAAGGAGACATCAAGGAAATTTCACACTGAAGTTATCCCAAAGTACATGATAAAACTCCCATAAAGTAGATCACTCCGAGAAAGTCCTACAGATCCAACACCAGCTAACTTAAGGACGGATAGGAAAAAATCAATTAAGAGATTCTGATACAAATGCTCTTGCTTTAAATGCAAGGCATGAAATTTAAGAATTTAGTAATTAAGGAAATGCTTAACATGAAGATTTAAGCTTCTTTATGTACTCTAGAAAATCTCCATAACGGTACAAGAATACAGAGAAAAGAAATTCCTAAAGTTCATTTATAAATTCTACTGAAATTTACTGATAAATATCGTTTGCAATAATGAAGGAATAAAAGGAATATATATATCCCCAATGATAAAAGGAAAAGGAAACCTAAACGTTGATTTCACAGAAGGAAAATACGCGAAGTTAGTTTATTAGTTAGTTTAAGCCTCCCTATCCTCAACAATGAGATGTAAAGAGAGGAAGGAAGAAGGCACCATTTAGTATGGAGTTAAGGGAACGTGGAATCTATGCAGAAAGGGCACAGAAACAGAAAGCTAAGAAAGAAGTTCATGAAACAAGAAAAAGTTGAAGAAGAAAGTGGTAGGCGGTGAAAAACAGGACAGCAGTGAACCGAAAAAAAGATGGTCCGTAACACAACAAAACCTATTCTATTTCAACAGAAGAAAGCCTACCTAACCTTTAGCTCGGGCCCTCACATTGTCCCCCTGGGAGCGCTAGTTCCCATAGATACAATAATTGTATCCCCCTGAGGGGGAAAATACGCGAAGAAAAAACGAAAGCAGGAAAATTCCGTGCGGCGATTTAGCCGGGCGGCTTTACACGTCGGCCTCAGCCAAGCCGCCAGCAATTTGCACACACTCAAGATAGGCAGATGGTAGTGGGTGTTTGTCACAAGAATGCGATGAGTTAAATTAAATTTTATTGAAATGTTTTATATTGAAATAAGTGCGGTTACGTAAAGGTTTCAAAGAGTATGGAATTAAGAAATGAAATTCCAAAACTTAGCAAGCATAGACATGAATACTTTTCGTACTTTAAAAACTACTGCAAGTCGGTTTGTAAAAAAAAGAATAAATGCTACTATAACACATGCCTATAGTGAATTATAGTCACGGAGTAGTGACAAGAGACGACGGTGTGATGTTCCGCCATTACACAAAGACGCTATCGACAACGAACGCCGGCAATTCCGCCGCGTTCGTTCCGAGTATCGAATCATGAATGGAAACTGCAGGTATATACTATTGTAGTAAAGAAAGGAACGAACATGATTATGTTTTGATAATAAAATCATGACACGGAAATACAATGCACATCTGACGCAAAATTTTACGCTAAGTCATGTTGAGAAAAAAAAAACAAAACACTGAATGAAAACATGCTACATCACAATTCCTACGCATAACTAAGTATCCAAATAACCTTGCACTGTCACTATTAATACTCACTGAACACGAAGAAAGAACACGATTATTTTCTAACACTGATTACTCACGAGAAAAGTGCTGTGAGCGAGCTAGGCAACCGCCAAAGTAAGAGTGCTCTTTTTGAAACAGAGACGCGCCTTGCGCAGTATTGCCACCAGAGGGCTTCTCTCTCGAAAAATGTCAATTGTTATTTTATCGTCTCATGTATTTACACAAAAACTTCAATGATTACGAATTAGAAGTAGAAAATAATTCATAATAAATTAGAGTAAGATTTTTAATGCTACTAATTAATTTATTTAAGTGCGAATGGGGAAATTTATAATTCTTACGCTTTGTAGCGATATGCTACAGAACGGATATAGTACAGATTTCAAGATGAACTTCGGTGCCGACAAAAGCAAGGTTTTGGTTATAAATAGTGATGAGACTGATAGAGACAGACTGTGGAATTTTGGAGACATCAGAATAGGTAGAAAAAAAGAATACAAATATCTAGGTTGTATGATAAGTGAAGATGGATGCACTAGAACTAAGGGTGAGAAAGTGGCAAAAGCTATGCAGTGGAGTGGACGATTAAGTAGCGTGGCCAGATACAGAGCAAACAAGTATGAATGTGTGAGAGGAATGTGGAAGTATGTTACTGTACCTAGTGTCATGTATGGTATGAGTGCTCTTGCCTGGAGTGGAAGTGATCTTGAAAAGCTGGATGTAATACAAAATAAGGTAGGACGGTTAGCATTGGGTGCTCCGAAATGGACAGCTACAGAAGCCATTAGAGGTGACTTTGGATGGAGCCTATTTTCAGAAAGAATGATGAAAGCGGTGCTGAATTATAAGGTGAGAATTGAAGGAATGCAGAATAGCAGATGGGTAAAGCGAATTTTTGAATGGAATCTGAGTGTAAGCTATTGGGAGAAAGTGTGTTGGGGGCATGCAAGGAAGCTTAGTATGCAAAAGATTATTCATGTTAGAATTGGGAGACTTGTGGATGACTGGAGCCTGAGTGGGACTGCAAGAGGTGGAAGAAAGAGATTGAGAGGCAAACAAAAGAGTATGGTTTGAATAAGTGGAGGCTTAGCATGATGCGGAAGCCTACACTTGACTGGTATATGAAAAAAGAAGCACCTAAGTTTGAGATGTTCTATGATGGGAGTTTTGGAAGTCAACTCTTGTTTGCTGTGAGATGTAATGGTGGGTTCACATTGACACTCTTTTCAACACTCTGAGTGTCACTTCGACGGGCACATACACTGTTGCCGGGCTAGCAGGCGGGCAAAGTGAGGTTCACTTGGACATTCTCCCTAGCCATTCCTTGCCGCCGCCTGCCCGTCAATCACTCCATCTACAGATGAGCCGTAGCCTGCAGCATGTCATCAGTAGGGATGTGACATTGAACATATTGCATATATATGCTTTTGAGTATATTTTAGATAGCATAAAATATGCCCGCAAGTATATATGCAGTGTAAGCATATCGCATATTTTCCTCGGATCAGCATAAAATATGACGAACATGCATGGTTAACTGTAAGTGGCAGTTAACTGAAACCTAGTAAAACCTTCCCATTACTTTTAAATTATATTCTTTTTTTCATCCAGTTTTATTTCATTCTTTTTAAATAACTGGATCAATTTTGTAAATTGAAATTTTTCGTAAATCAATAATAATTGTAAGTTGCTACAGCTACTTCAAAAGTTTACTTTAATTTTGCGGGAATTAGCTCAAGTTTTTTTTAGATATAGTTCCTTATGAAGTGTATTTGAGATTAGTGCGGCTAAAAGTGATCTACAATCATGCCGAAGGTGAACAAGGAGCATCATATTTAGAATACTTCAAGGAATTTGAAGATTTTCAAGCCCAGGAAGAATTTCTCTATCGCATTTATTGCGAGAAACAGGTGATATATAAAACTTTTTTTCACTCAGAACACGTTAGAGAAATTTTGCGTGGTACAAGGTTTTAGTTTCTAAATATTATCACGCAGAACTTTGTTGGGCTTAGTGCACACTTTATCAAATTATTGTTATCGAAGGATATGAATAATTATTATTGCTCTTGCATAACAACACAGGGACTTCTTACTTCGAGAGCAATAAAATTAATGGATATCGTAGAGGAAACATTGAAGCACAGATATGATACAAGGTATTATGAAGAGTTAAATTGCATTTTGGTGGTAACCAAAGGTTTTGAAAAGATAAAAACCATCAACTCAATTTTGACTCGTGAGATCTCTGACGCAATGGATGAATCCATAAAGGAATATTCGAACTAACTTGCTTCACTTTTGCTCCACTTGTTTCTTGCGATGTCGAGTGGAAGTTTTCGCATTATAAAACTTTGCTGGCAGATAATTGTAGAAGATTTGTTTTTAAAAATCTCAACTACCACGCAATTATCAAGTGAAACCCTCGAATTTGACGCTAAATTATATTCCTCGTATAAAAGAAGGATTAAGAAATGTTCCTTGCATTCATGAAAAACATATATAGTTCAGAACCAGCCTAGGATTAGATTACTTTTTTTCGTTCGTTATCATCGTCCTTGACTCGTTCAGATTAGAATTATTTCTGTTTCAAAATATTTATGTTCAGATAAGTTATAAAAATTAGTTGAGAATTGTATACACTTAATTATTAATAGAAAATTATGAAAGAAATTATTTTTTCCGTGTATGAAGAAGTACACTGTATCCTGTATCATTGTTTCTGTACAATTTTCCTCACAAAAAATATAAATTTGGATCTATTCAAGTGAAGCATTTATATGGATGCATATTTCTGCTTAGCATGTAATATGCGCTTCCACAATTATGCATAGAGTGTAGCATATATGCATCGAGTGTTTCTACATATGGTTTTACTAGCATAATTCTTGCCGAAGCCTTCATATTTTATGCTGCATATGCGTAACAAAAATCAGCAAAAACAAGAACACTGAAGAACGTGCAATCAATGACAAACGAAATAAATTATTAGCGCTATTCTACTAAGCATCAGCCGCTCCTGGCGAGAAGTACTAGAGCGCGGAGCGCAGTACCTCCCAACGTAGCGTCTGGATTGCAACTGAGCAGTGTGAGCAACACACTCTGCCCCAGGGTTGCCAGAAGGTTTTCGTGAATAGTAACAAGTTCCCATCGCAAAAGTTAACAAATTGAATCAAAAAGTAACAAAACCTGAAAATCGTCAAATAAATAGTTTAACATTGAAGGAAGTGTTTACGAACCTTTCAAAACGTAGCTCCATCTTCAGCACTGCTGTATAAGTCCTCTTGCGTCATCAATTTGAGTAATTCTTGAGAAGGCTGCCATTTCATGCAGTTAGTGCCAGTAAGTAAACTTTTAGAGTACAGAAGTGCGTTTAAAGATTCTGTTTTCAACAGAGACTTATTTTTACGTTTAATATTATTTAAAAGGGAAAATATTCTTTCGGCACAGGCTGAGGAATGAGGCAACGCAAGTAGACTCATCATTAACTTTGATAATAGTGGATATCGAAGTCCATCCCGCACTTTTCTTTTGAAACAGTGTACCAGAAGTTTTCAGGTTCCTCGTCAGTTATACGGTTCGTGTCCTCCAAGGTGAGCTCTCGCCACTCGGTATTCAGTGTTTCGAACTCTTCTTCAGAAATAGTGTTAGGAAATTTTAAGGCAAGAGGAATGATGGAGGCAGGTTTTCCCATATTAACGTTGGCGGGGTCCATAGCCTCAAGTAATTCCAACTTTTTACGCATTTCATTTTTAAGCATTTTAAGCATTTCGTACGCAACCTTGAACATATAATGCTGGGACCTTTTCTTTCAGCAAATGTTGAACACCGTTTTTCCGGCCCATCATGACACTTGCGTTATCGCTTGCAAACCCAATAAGATTATCAAAGGAAATGCCATGTTCTTCAAAAAAGGTAGTCAAAGAATCAAAAATTCCTTTAGCGTTACAATCCATTACCTCAATTGAAGCCAAAATTTTATCCACAGTTTTTTGCACATCAAGATCATACTATCTGGCAACCAAAACAAATTGTTTAGTAGTGGAAATATCAGTGGTTTCATCGATAATTAACGAAAATTTTGTTTTCGTTAATTTTGCAGTAAGTTCGTTTAAATAATGCTTACCAATGACAGCACGAAACACACCGGTGCCTTTCGTTCGGCCGCATTTGATGTCTTTACTGATTGAGGAATCTTCGCAAACATTAGCAACCAACCCAGGTAAGTGGTCCAAAACAGAGACAGGTAAGTTGTGTTCTGCGACGAAGACACAAAGTTTTAAGCAACTTTGTTTGAACGAAGCGTTGACGTACTGGGTCGCACGAAGTGAGTCACCTTAGAGCACTTGTTAATAGTACACTCATTTTTTTGTGCTTTTCTGTATTTCCATGTCTTTCAATCTGTGTTATTCCACCAGCTAATTCACAATTGCAAAACTTACAATATGCTTTATTTTCATCTCCTTTACTAGCTTGAATCCAAGCTGAAAATCTTTCATCGTCAAGCCATTCTTTTCTGAGCTGTCGTTGGGAAACGTTAGCTAGTTTACATGTTTACATTTTTTTCTTTTCGGGTGTTTTGTTAATATCACTTTCCGAATTATCTCTTTTTGCACTCATCATGGAATAATGGTATATAACTTGAAAAATTATAAAGATGCACCGATAAGATGCTATTATCTGAGTGGAGAGCACAAGCAAACTGAACTGCGGCACCGCTTTCACAAACGCAACTCAACTCAATGAATCGTTGCATCATTTGACAGTTACCGGCGAACGTTGCCGAACTCGTCGACTCGACCATACGAGTTATGAACGAGACAAGGCGCGGTTCAAACGACTCTGTAGTCAGCACGAGTGCCTAAGGAACGGGACCTTCTTTAAAGAATTATTAGCTGAAATTTTAAATAGTAACAAGATTTGTCGAATTTTGTCAAAGTCGTAACAAAAGTAATAACATAGGGATCTGATAGCAAAAAGTAACACTTATGTTACGAACGTAACACTTCTGGCAACCCTGCTCTGCCCGCCGACTTTGACGCTTCTGCTGCCTGCTAGCGCTGTGCCAATGTGAACGATCGCTGCCCTTTCGCTGTGCGCACTTGCCCGCGCCCGATGGTTGTGAGCTTCCAATGCGAGTGTCAATGTGAACCCAGCATAAGTCATTGAGTGTGAACAGACGTACATGGAGGTGGAATGAGAATAATAACAGATTATGTCGGCAGTGTATTAGTGGAGTGGAGGAAACAATTGAGCATTTTGTGCTGGAATGTAGTAAGTATGAGCAAGAGAGAGAAAGTTTTATGAATGTGGTGCTTGAGCAGTATGGAGAGAATGAGTGGTATGCCAGATGTGCTGAAGATGATTGCGGTATGAGCTGTCTTGCTGGATTGGATCAGGAGTGTAATTTGAGTCTCATTGAAGCTATGAAAATGTTTCTTGTGCGTACCTGGAGTGAGAGACAGTGACTGGAATGAGCCAGTCAGGAAGAATGGTCAGTAATGACCCAATATGCCTGGGGATGGTGTTTTGACACACTGGCTATCCCAGTGATGCCAACCAATGGCAGCTTGTGATAAGGATTGGTAGATCCTGAGTAGTTTAGTAGACAAGTCTGGTACCAGGCGCTGAACTCTTTGTGTGAAAATTGTGGAGGGAATTGTAGGCCGTTACAAAGGCCCCGACACTGTCGGCCCTCAAGTTCAAGTTCAAGTTCACCTAGCTGTGAGCGCGGGCGCATCTTGCTTTGTGCTCCGCGGTACTCTGGCAAACCGCCCTCGCTATAACCGGGGACTTCTTCGTCTTCGACAGCCGGCTACATTGAAGAGTGTTCGCCTGAACATTATATTCGAAATCGTCAGGTCAGCCCTCCAGCCAGATTATGCTTCGCTTGTCATTTACTTATCACTGTTTTTGCGTTACCGGCCCCAGATGGGTGCCCGGTAAATTTGTGTGTAATAGATTCGGGATTCGGGATTTGTGTCCACTGGGCGGGTGGCAGCACATAAATTTTTATTCGAATATAATTTTCTCATTTAAAACTCACCAATCATTTTTGAAAGTTTATTCAAAATGATTCACTTAATTCCTTTTTTTAAGACGTCTCTTTGAGAACTACAAAGTTCTAAAGCCGTGCTGCTTTTGCGCAGTTTTGCCTAAAAGGCAATTTAGGCGGCTTGACCTCAGCGCCATCTAGGTAATGGTAGAGCTTGGCTGATTATTCGACCGGTTAAATCCTGGCATCTATCTATCCACACCTTCAATTTTTTCCTTTTCTTTTTTCAACAACTAAAAATGTATTGTGATAACTTTTGAAATGAACTCTTTCTTCTTAAAGCTGCTGTCCGGAGTAGCGGGGGCGGGTCCCTGTCTCATTAGTTATAAGTCGAGTGCAGCCGGTGTGTTGTTAGTCAGGGATCCTTTTTTGTTGCTCAAGAACCTTACGTTTTTTACAGGTTCTGGCCTTTTGAGCCTTGTCTAACCTTTGGTTGGTTCACTCATAACAGAATATAACATAACTTGTCCGCTTGTTGGGCTATTAAAATTTTTTTTTTAATGTGTAAACTTTAAAAATAAAAATGTTGTGAATTTAACAAGTAACTTGTGGGGTGAGTGTAATTGTTTGTCTATTTTCTATGTCATTATTGTGTTTTTCTGTGCTTTTCAAAGGGATATAACTTGTCCACTTTAAGGTGTAGACGTAAATGGCTATAAGGCCATGCGCATTTCTAACGGGTTTCTACCCTATGGGGAGTTAAAATGTTACAACTCCTCTTTATCTTCCTTTGTTGCTTTCAAAACTAAGAAGCTAAACAATGCTATTGAAGCTTCCGTTAAAAGGAAAGTTAATGTTGAATTATGTAAACCTGCTCTGTCTCTTGATGGCGAAACTAAATTTAAACCTAAAAGGAAAATTTCTAAGTGTACCTTAAATGAAGGCCGTTACCGTAATATTTTAAATAATTTCTTTGAAACTCCTAAAGTATGTACATCATTATTGGACGTTTCTGAGCAGTGCGTAGTTCAGACTGGACTTGATCAGCTGCTTGACCTTGAGCTTATTGGTATACCCTCTAAGGAGGAAGAAAAGGATAAGGAGTTGGAAGATTTCAAAGATAGTGTTAAACTTGAAGAATGTAGATATTCTTTCCAGTTTCCCTGGAATCGCCAACTTTTGGCTAGAGTGCCTAACAATTTCGTATTAGCAAGATATCTTGCTCGTATAGTAGCGACTGATAATGCCCTAAAGGGGATTGAACAGGCCTTTAATGACGTATTCCTTGAGCAACTTGAATTGGGCATCATTGAACCCATTTCCGTCAAAAGGATAGATGTGCGAGCTCACAAATGGATCCCGCATAGGCCTGTAATACGTACACATGTAGAAACTTCTAAAATTCGTCCTGTGTTTAATTGCTCTTTAAAGGTCGGTGGTTTACCCAGTCTGAACGAAGCCTCTTATGTGGGTCCTAATCTGATGAATAATTTGTTAGGACTTTTGGTCTATTTCCGTGCATATACCGTAGTGGTTCTTTCTGACATTTTTAAAGCTTTCTTGCAGGTGAAACTTGCTTGTGATTTTGACCGTAATCAGTTCAGCTTTGTCCTTTACATGGATGGGAAATTCTTGTATTACCGTTACACTACTCTGTTGTTCGGGTTTGTTGCATCACCTTATATTCTTAACCATCTGCTCAAATTGCACGCTCAAACTATTACTGATTTGACAGTTAGAGACGTTTTGGCGAATAAGCTGTACGTCGATAATTTAGTATTTACGACTGAGAATCCTGAACTAGCGCTTAGCACATTTCGAAGCGCCAATAGTGCATTTGAGGAGAGTGGATTTCCGTTACGCAAAGGGAAGTCTAACAATTCTGAACTTCTTTCCCAAATTGACCCTGCTCTATGTAGTGCCGAAGTGCACTCCCGAGTGCTAGGGTACGACTATAACTCTTCTACTGATCTTCTTTCTCTGTCTGTGAAGGAGTTGGACTCGTCGTGTAAAACACGTAGAAAAATTTTATCTGAAGTTGCCGCGCTCTATGACCCCTTGGGGATTTTGCTGCCCTTTTCTGTGCGAGGTAAGCTCATTTTGAGAAAATTAACGCCCTTAAGGCTAGGTTGGGATCAGGATGTTCCGGAAGATTTATGGAAGGAATGGCAAAGCTATTGTCGGGAGTTTTCGGAGTTGAGGGATTATGAGTTTCCTAGGATGAATTTGGCTGAGACCAAAACTACGCAACTTGTTGTATTTTGTGATGCTAGTGCTCGCGTCTTTGGCACCGGTATTTATGGCGTCCAAGAGGAACGCAGCGCCTTACTTTTCTCTAAAGTTAAAGTTTCGCCTTCTCGCCAGCGAACTCTTCCTTCTCTCGAGCTCTTGGCAGTGTTTCTTGCCTATCAGTGTCTTGTATCTCTTTTGTGTGATGTTAACTTTCCCTACAAAGTGTCGAATGTAACTATTCTTACTGATTCCCAAGTTACTCTAGCCTGGCTCTTGAGCGGCAAACCTCCTCGAAAAAATGTGTTTGTAAGCAACAGACTAAAAGACATAGAAGCCATGCGTAAAAAGCTAGGATGTAAGACTTTGGCTGCCTTCAGCTATGAGTATGTACCCACGATGTTTAACGTTGCAGACATGCTGACACGGGGGATTAAGGGATCTAAGTTTTTAGAGTGTAAACCGTTATGGTTAGAAGGTCCTTCTTGGATCAGAGAAGGTAGAGACAAGTGACCTAAGGGTCACTTAGGATGCATTCCGCAGCAATTTGTTTCCGATACGTGTATCGCAGTTAATGTTGCTCACCCAGGTGAAGCTTCGATTGTGGAGCTTGAGCGCTTTTCCTCCTACCCCAGACTATTAGGTGTGGTAGAGGCGGTATTTAGGGCTGTAGCAATCTGGAAGTGAACAGATCCGGGAGAGTCTAAACTGCGAGAGTTTCTTTACCTCATTTCCTCTATGCAAAGAGAGCATTTTGCCAGCGAGATAGAGGCCTTGGAAACCAAGAATCCTCGTCCGCCTTTGCTTGTTAGATCTTTCAACTTGTTTCTTGACTCTCATAATTTAATTAGATCTGGCAGCCGCATTGTCATAGCGGAGGAATTGGATTACAACTCTAGGAACCCTATTCTGTTGTCTAGTTCTTCTCATCTAACCTATCTTCTGACCTTGCATACCCATTAAACTCTTAATCATCAGGGTGTTGAGTCGACCGTGCAAAAACTTAAAATGGACGGTTATTTGATACCTCGCTGTAAGCGTACTGCGCGTGTCGTTCTATCCAAATGCATAGCATGCAAGCGGGTGAACGCTAAGGCTTTCTCTTATCCTGACCTGCCTGCTTTGCCAGACAGTCGGACTAATTTTGTGAGACCTTTTGCTACAACATGAATGGACTTTTCAGCTCATTTCTGGGTGTTAGATCCGTTTGGCCATAAACAAAAAGTGTATCTTTTACTGTTTACGTGTTTTCAAACTAGAGCTATTCATATAGAGCTTCTTCCTTCCATGACGTTGGAAGAATTTTCTTTTGCCTTCATTCGCTTCACGAACGAAAAGGGTGTCCCTAACACCGTGTATTGCGATAATGCTAAAACTTTCGTAGCTGCTTCTGACCTTTTGGCAGAAGTTTTAACTTCTTCCTTGTATGAAGAACGTTTCCGCACTTTTAACATTAAAGTTAAAACTATCCCGATTTATAGTCCACAATTCGGTGCGATCTGGGAACGCTTGTTTAAATCTATTAAGGAGAGTTTGAACTAGCTCTTTGGTCGTAGCACTTATCCTTACTCGGCCTTTCTCACTGCGGTTTCTGACATCTCTCTTGATCTTAATCGACGTCCTCTTTCCTATACAGAGACGGGGGACACTATTTTGCCTATTATGCCTATTCAGTTCCTTCAACTTTATCCAACTTCCAACTCTTTAATCCTTTCCGATGAGGTCCCTGACTTGGAAACCGAGGACGATGAGCATCGAGAGCATTTGCTTTCCGCGCTTGAGAGGCACGACGTGCTGGTGGCCAAGTTTAGGGAACTCTGGTACTCTCAATACTTAATTTCTGTGAGAGGTCCATATCCTCTTAAATCTTTGCCTCTTATGTCGAGATTCCAGTCATTGCTCAAACGCTGAGGCCCTTTGCGGACTTTATAAGGCCCAAAAAGGCCTTCCGCAATAAAGGGCAAAGGCTGTGCTCCTTCTAACCAGCCTAAAATTAATAACGCTGATAATTTTACGACTAAGCGGAGCAATGGCGGGGGTTCCTCACGTCTACGGCGACAAATGTAAATTTAAATCCTAAAACGTTCGTCTGATCTTCTTGTTCGAGTCCTAAACCATTGCGACGGATTCGAGCAAGCTAAGGAGCGTGGCGCCAGAAGGCTGCTACGTCAGATTGAAACCGGCCGTGAACGCAAGCGCACCCTCTTCTCGTGTGCTCCGTGGGACTCGGCATTCTGCCCTCGCTACCTGGGACTTCTTGGGTCCTTGGCAGCCGGCTACAGTGAAGAGTGTTCGCCTAAACATTGTTTTCGAAGATCTTCAGGTAAGACTCCCGCTAATGACGCTTCGCTTGTCCTTAATTATCTTAAATTTCAGCGTTACCGGCCCCAGATAAGTTCCCGGTAAATTTGTGTGCCGTAGGGCCCGTTAATTCGGGGAGTTGAGTCCACTTGTTAAGGTGGCTGCGAACAAATTTTTATTCGAAAACAATTTATCTTTAAATCTCAACTCTCATTTTCGAAATTTCTATTCGAAAGGTAATGTCTTACAATTTTTCTTCATAAAGAGATACCTCTTAAAGAACTAAAATGTTCTAAGCCGTGCTGCTTTTGCGCAGTTTTGCCTAAACGGCAATTAAGCCGGCTGGATCTCAGCGCCATCTAGTTAATGGTAGAGCTTGGCTGAAATTCGGCAGGTTAAATCCTGGTATCTATCTATTCTCATCTTGAATTCTTTTTCTTTTCTTTTCAAAAAAATAAGATGAAAATTTATCGTGTCAATTTTTAATTGCGTCTTAGCGCCGCTGTCCGGTGTAGCGGGGGCCGATTTTCAGTCTCCTTAGGTGTAAGTCGAGTGCAACCTGTGTTGTATTTTAGGCGAGGTTCCTTGTTGTGTTGCTTAAGAACCTTACGTTTTTTACAGGTTCTGGCCTTTTTGAGCCTCGCCTAACTTTTATTAGGTTCTCTCATTTATATATGAAAATATTCTTTAACTCAATTTGAGTGTAAACTTTAAAAGTAGAAATGTTGTGAAAGTGAAAGTTAGTTGTGGGGAAAATGTACTTTTTTGTGTCTTTCTTCTTCATTATTAATTTTCCATGTCTTTTATTGGGATATAACTTGTCCACTTTAAAGTGTAGACGTGACTCTGATTAGCTGAACTTTTTCTAATAAGCCTTGAAATAGAAATTTGATTAATTATGGAAACGGAAAAGTGCACTGCCTTAGCCTTAAGCATTAAATTGCGGGGCATAAAGTGTAGCATTACCTCTCTTAAAAAAGGCTCTTTCTCCTAACTGTGATCCGGCCTTTCTTATTCAAGCTGTTCCTCAATTAAGTGGGCTGTTACAGTCCTTTCGAATTCTGTCCTCTACTATTCCTTCAGATGTTAGTGAGGTTTCTGAGGAGGAGCTGGTTAGGAGGTCGGAGTATGAGGTTCAGGTCATAGAGCTTATTGTAGAGCTTAAAAAACTCATTTCCACTAACCCGGTGTTAAACTCTAGTGCTACCGGTGAACCTTCTGTGTCTAAGGTTTCTACTTCTGATGTTCCGTTGAATATCTTTAGAGCTCCTCAGTTGACACTGAAAAAATTCAGTGACAATGAGAGGTGCCCTTTCAACTTCCTTCACTTTCAAGAGTCCTTTTCTAATGCCCTTCAGGCTTATCCTAACATGAGTGAGAAACAAAAATTTATCTTCCTCAAAAATCAGCTTCAAGGAAGAGCTCTCAGCTTATAGAGGGACTTCCTAACGGAGAAACTAGTTTTCTATCTGCTTGGGCATTGCTTAAGCAAGATTTTCTTAACGCTGATAAATTAATCTCATTAGCTCTTGATGAGATCCTGAGCTGTCCCAGTGTACAGAGTCTATCTGAAATAAATTCTTTCCTCTCTAGGGTTAAATTTTGCCTTCTTGAGCTTTCCAAGTTGGGCTTGGATTTCTCTAATGAGAAGTTGGGTAACCGTCTGTTTTCTGCTGTAATTAAAACTAAACTTCCTGAATTTTTCCTGTTGGAACTCCTTCGCTATTTTAAAGCGAGTTTCTTTTCATTAGAGATGTTTGAGAATGCTCATAAAGTGCTTTCTCTTCTCGAAACCAAAAGTAAATCCAAACCGTCTCATGTATTCCGTATTAAGGAAACAGAACTGGTGACCCGGACTGAGGTAAGGGACAAAACGCCACATTTACCTAAACCAAATAAGTCGCCAGATTTTAAGGTATGTCGCTTCTGTAACCTGGTTAATCATGCTTCATTTGCATGCAAGCGATTTAATTCGCACGAAAAGTGCGTGAAACGGGCTGGTGAATTAAAATTATGTACTACCTGTTTAAGCGGTAGGCATTTGTCAAGTGCGTGTCCCTCCAAAGTTAGGGGTCTCCCGTTCTTGTGCTCTTTGTGTAAAGCTAACAATCATGTTAGCCCTTTGTGTTCTAAATTTATTGAATCCTGTGCCTTTGTTGCAACCTCCTCATGACGGTTAAAGGCACGTCTAAGGATGTGCCCTCTTGCTGCTCTTACTACCAAGTATGGTGGGGTAACTAAGCGTGTTAATTTTCTAATTGATAGCGGCAGTCAGTCGTCGCTTATTGATTTGGAGACTGTGGGTTCCGACTATTCTGATGTAGACTTGCAGGAGCAAACAATTGACACAGTGGGTGCTTCTGTTCCTTTAATTGGTAAGCAAATTAGCATTGAACTCGTGCTTCCTGACAGTGAGGAGCTTGAGCTTGATGTTTTCGCTATGAGAAATTTAAACCTTCAGATGGGTATGAGAAATTTGAAGGATAAACTCGAAATTTTGAAAACTAAACTCCCTTTGTCGACTTCCTATCCTGAAGTTATAAATGATAGCATCCAAATTCGCGGAATTTTGGGTGTAGATGCTCTTCAAGCTTTTAAAGTTCTGGAGTTACAGCACGTAAATGGCTATAAGGCCATGCGCATTTCTAACGGGTTTCTACCCTTTGGGGAGTTAAAATGTTACAACTCCTCTTTATCTTCTTTTGTTGCTTCTAAAACTAAGAAGCTAACTAATGATCTTAAAACTTCCGTTGAAAGAAATAGCAACGTTAAATTATGTAAAAATTCTGTCTTCTGACAATGAAAATAAAACGAAAACTAAAAGGAAAGTTGCCAAATGTAAGTTAAACGAAAACCGTTTTCGTAATATTTTAAATAATTTCTTTGAAACTCCTAAAGTATGTACATCATTATTAGACGTTTCTGAGCAGTGCGTAGTTCAGACTGGACTTGATCAGCTGCTTGACCTTGAGCTTATTGGTATACCCTCTAAGGAGGAAGAGAATGACAAGGAATTGGAAGATTTTAAAGATAGTGTTAAACTTGAAGAAGGTAAATATTCTGTCCAGTTGCCTTGGATTCGCCAACTTTTGGCTAGAGTGCCTAACAATTTCGTATTAGCAAGATATCTTGCTCGTATAGTAGCGACTGATAATGCCCTAAAGGGGATTGAACAGGCCTATAATGACGTATTCCTTGAGCAGCTTGAATTGGGCATCATTGAACCCATATCCGTCAAAGAGATAGATGTGCGAGCTCACAAATGGATCCCGCATAGGCCTGTAATACGTACACATGTAGAAACTTCTAAAATTCGTCCTGTGTTTAATTGCTCTTTGAAGGTCGGTGGTTTACCCAGTCTGAACGAAGCCCCTCTTATGTGGGTCCTAATCTGGTGAATAATTTGTTAGGACTTTTGGTCTATTTCCGTGCAAATACCGTAGTGGTTCTTTCTGACATTTTTAAAGCTTTCTTGCAGGTGAAACTTGCTTGCGATTTTGACCGCACTCAGTTTAGCTTCATCCTTTTCAAGGATGGCAAATTTTTGTATTACCGTTACACAACTCTGTTGTTCGGTTTTGTTGCATCGCCTTATATTCTTAACTATCTGCTTAAATTGCACGCTCAAACTATTACTGATTTGACAGTTAGAGACGTTATGGCGAATAAGCTGTACGTCGATAATTTAGTGTTCGGTACTGAGAGTCCTGAACTGGCGCTGTGCACTTTTCGCAGAGCCAACAGTGCATTTGAGGAAAGTGGGTTTCCATTTCGCAAATGGAAGTCCAATAATTCTGAACTTCTTTCCCAAATTTACCTTGCTCTATGTAGTGCTGAAGTGCACTCCAGAGTGCTAGGGTACGACTATAACTCTTCTACTGATCTTCTTCCTCTGTCTGTAAAAAATTTGGACTCTTCTTGTAAAACACGATAAAAAATTCTTTCTGAAGTAGCGTCCATTTACGACCCCTTGGGAATTTAGTTGCCCTTTTCTGTGCGAGGTAGGCTTATTTTGAGAAAATTGACGCCCTTGAGGCTAGGTTGGGATCAGAATGTTCCGGAAGACTTATGTAATGAATGGCAGGAATATTGTCTGGAGTTTTCGGAATTGAGGGATTACGAGTTTCCTAGGATGAGTTTGGCTGAGACTAAAACTACCCAACTTGTTGTATTCTGTGATGCTAGTGCTAGCGCCTTTGGTCCCTGTATCTATGGCGTCCGAGAGGATCGTAGCGCATTACTTTTCTCTAAAGTTAAAGTTTCGCCTTCTCGCCAGCGAACTCTTCCTTCCTTCGAGCTCTTGGCAGTGTTTCTTGCCTATCAGTGTCTTGTATCTCTTCTGTGTGATGTTAATTTTCCTTATAAAGTGGCTAATGTAACTATTCTTACTGATTCATAGGTCACCCTAGCTTGGCTCTTGAGCGGTAAACCTCCTCGAAAAAATGTATTTGTAAACAACAGGATAAAAGAAATAGAAGCCATGCGTAAGCAGCTTGAGTGTGAGGCCTTGGCTGCCTTTAGTTACGAGTACGTGCCCACGATGTTTAACGTTGCAGACATGCTGACGCGGGGTGTTAAGGTATCTAAATTTTTAGAGAATAAAATGTTATGGTTAGAAGGTCCTTCTTGGATCAGAGAAAGTAGAGATAAGTGGCCTAAGGGTCACTTAGGATGCATTCCGCAGCAATTTGTTTCAGACACGTGTATCGCAGTTAATGTTGCTCACCCAGGTGAAGCTTCTGTTGTAACGCTTGAGCGCTTCTCCTCCTACCCAAAGCTGTTGGGTGCGGTGGAGAAGGTATTTAGGGCCGTAGCAATCTGGAAGCGCGCAGATCCGGGGGAGTCTAAACTGCGAGCTTTCGCTACCTCATTTCCTCTATGCAAAGAGAGCATTTTGCCAGCGAGATAGAGGCCTTGGAAACCAAGAATCCTCGTCCGCCTTTGCTTGTTAGATCTTTCAACTTGTTTCTTGACTCTCATAATTTAGTTAGATCTAGTAGCCGCATTGTCTTAGCGGAGATTTTGGATTACAACACTATTAATCCTATTCTGTTGTCTAGTTCTTCTCATCTAACCTATCTTCTGATCTTGCATTCCCATTAAACTCCTAATCATCAGGGTGTTGAATCGACCATGCAAAAACTTAAAATGGACGGTTATTTGATACCTTGCTGTAAGCGTACTGTGCGTGGCGTTCTATCCAAATGCATAGTATGCAAGCGGGTGAACGCTAAGGCTTTCTCTTATCCTGACCCTCCTGCTTCGCCAGATAGTCAGACTAATTTTGTGAGACCTTTCGCTACAACAGAAATGGACTTTTCAGCTCATTTCTGGGTGTTAAATCTGTTTGGCCATAAACAAAAGGTGTATCTTTTACTGTTTACGTGTTTTCAAACTAGAGCTATTCATATAGAGCTTCTTCCTTCCATGACGTTGGAAGAATTTTGTTTCGCCTTCATTCGTTTCACGAACGCAAAGGGTGTCCCTAACACCGTGTATTCCGATAATGCTAAAACTTTCGTAGCTGCTTCTCACCTTTTGGCAGAAGTTTTAACTTCTTCCTTGTATGAAGAACGTTTCCGCACTTTAACACTAAATTTAAAACTATCCCGATCTATAGTCCACAATTCGGTGCGATCTGGGAACGCTTGTTTAAATCTATTAAGGAGAGTTTGTACAAGCTCTTTGGTCGTAGCACTTATCCTTACTCTACCTTTCTCACTGCAGTTTCTGACATCTCTCTTAATCTTAATCGACGTCCTCTTTCCTACACAGAGACAGGGGACACTATTTTGCCTATCATGCCTATTCAATTCCTTCAACTTTACCCTACTTCTAACTCTTTAATCCTTTCCGATGAAGTCCCTGACTCGGAAACCGAAGACGATGAACGTCGAGAGCATCTGCTCTCCGCGCTTGAGAGGCGCGGGAGACCGAATGGTTTTTTCATGAAACTTCAAAAATTAATAAAAAATACTTCAGGAGCGAAATAAGCTCAGAGGGATTCACAATATGTTTAGAACATTCGAATGAACGTTCAGAGTCCTAAAATTTTTTAAATTTGCCCATACCCCCTTCCCTCCCCCCCCCCCCCACTCAAATGGAAATTTCTAAAAAACTTAATTTCTCAGTCAATCTTGTACATAGAGCCGATTAGTTTTTTTGTGTTCGATTGACAATGAACTGGTCTATAAATTTCAGGACCAGTTTTTTGATATCACTCCAAAAAAAGTTGTAAAAATTTTTTTAATTTAAAACCACAACAAATTTTCAATATGTGTTTCTTTACATTGTAATTAAAAATTTTCTATTCAACTAATCAAAAAACTACTTCTGAAATTTATATTACTTACCTTGATCTTCACGATGCTGAAAAGATCTCCATCATAAGTAGAAAATTGTAGGAGAAATTGAGCCGTAAAGCCGAAAAAACATTTTATGAGAAGAAAGCGTTCCAGTTTTTCCATTATTTCTCCAACAGTTTTTTACATATGGAGGAGATCTATTTCTCGTCGTAAAGAATAAAGTGTGTACTACAAATTTATGAAGTAGTTTTTTGTTAAGTTGATTATAAAGTTTTTTGTTGCAATTTAAAGAAATTACTAAAAAATTGACATTTTATGTTTCAATAATTCAAACCTCTCTTAAATTTTTTTTTCTTGCGATAACAAAAAACTGGTACTGAAATTTGTAGACCAGTTCATTGTAAATCGAACACAAAAAACTAATCGTGTCTATGTACAAAATTGACTGAGAAATTAAGTTTTTTAGAAATTTCCATTTGAGTGAGGGGGGGGAGGGAAGAGGGTATGGGCAAATTTAAAAAATTTTAGGACTCTGAACGTTCATTCGAATGTTCTAAACATGTTGTGAATCCCTCTGAGCTTATTTCGCTCCTGAAGTATTTTTTATTAATTTTTGAAGTTTCATGAAAAATAACATTCAGTCCCCTTAAATCTTTGCCTCTTAATAATAAATTCTTGTCTGTAGGTCAGGTTGTCTTATTAAGGCATCCCATAAAACCTAGACCGTTTTGGACCTTAGTCCGTACCATCGCGCTGCTTCCTGGACGCGATGGCAAGGTCCGGGTTTTTAAAATTATCAAGGCTGATAACTCAGAGTCTGCCGTTAAAATTTCCTTACTTTACCCCCTGGAGTTAGCTGCTACTGGTACTGCTTCAGAGGAGGGGTGGGAAAGCGCAGAGGGAGGCTCGAGTGAGGAGTTGCATCCTTCTTTCGAGCCGCCCGGGAGTTCCTTTTCTCGTGAGGGTAGTACCTTTTCTATTGAACACCCTAGAGATCAGCATTATTCTTCTGAATCAGACTCCTCGGAAACTCCCGAAGAACCTGAAATTGAGGCAGCTGCACGGCCTAGGCGACAGGCAGCTCGCCAGCAACGTAGCAAGCTTGCCGACTTAATTAGGAGAGGTCACCTCTAATGTCCTTCCCTACTTTATTGTTCTTAAAAATTAAATGCGCATAAATGTAATTGGTGTTTTTTCTATGCTTCCTCTGGAAAGTAACATTAATATATTAAAATGTTTGAATGTTAAATCTATGTAACGGAAATTTCTGATGAAAACTCCGTTTTTTCTCTTGCCGGGATTGTGTCGAGATTCCAGTCATTGCTCAAACGCTGAGGTCCTTTGCGGACTTTATAAGGCACAAAAAGGCCTTGTGGTGGTATGAACACACACCACCACACAAACTTAAAAGCGCCACCTCACAGCCTCAAAGCGCCAATGCTAAACGACCAATAATCAGAGCTCAAGTTTGGAGCTGGGGTGCCGGACCGAGCTTTATAAGCAGCCTGCCTCGAACAGTCAGGCAACGTCGATAGAAACCTTCGTAAGTATAGCACAAGCCTAGACGGCGAAAAGTGGGCACCCCCGTCTTGACCAATCGGAGACCTGGACGGGCAGAGTCAGGCTCCAGCGAGGCCTATATAAACAGCCGCGCAGCCAGCGCTGCCTCAGTACACTCGCAGCGTCCCTGATGTTTACAACAAAGTCTCGACGCTCCGCCAGCACCACCTCTGCTACTGTCACCGCCGCCTCGACTGCCAGCCGCCACTCCTCGTCGCTCCCTCGACTCGAGCCAGTTCCCTGCTAGCGCCTCTGATACTCCTTGATCGGAGACTCTCGGTCAGTAGCCGCCTCACCAGTCTGCTCTCGTCCTACAACCACGCTGCGCCTCCCCGACAACCGTCGGCCGGCCAAGACGTCCTCGGTTACTGTACTACCCGGCTGTAATATTTCGTTGTGTGCCACTATTGTCGGCGATCTTCTCAATAATACGGCATTAATTTCAGTTGTGTTTTCCTTACCCTGTCGGGTTCGTTTGCACCTCAGGCACTCGCTCCGGGCATAGATGTACAAAGTCTAAAGGTTTACAAAGTCTAAAGGTTTACAAAGTCTGCCCGGAGTGTAAAGCAGCCTCAGGGAGAACACCACACTGGTGACCCCAGAGTGACCCGGCAGGTGGAAGCATGGCTGGGAGAGATGTCCGGTTACCCGCCTTCAGTGGTGACATCAAGGGATGGCTCCTTCACTGCGATGTTTTTCTCGCACAAATCCCGAACCTGGACGACGCTTCAAAGTTCGGGGCGCTCCTAGGAGGACTACCCACGCACACTGTATCCAGAGTACAAGAGATACTACTGAACCCCCCGGCAAACGGTAAATACGACGCATTAAAGGCGGCGTTGACGCATCGTTTCGTGCGTCACGACGAAGAAACAAACTACAACGCCATCGTTAAAATAACGCTGAGAGACAATACGCCTTCAGAGTTGCTGCTGGAAATGACGCGTCTCAACAACTGTAGAAAAGCTCCGCTACCCCCGTCAGTCATCCGCTCGATGCACCTTTCAAAATTGCCAATGGAAGCGCAGCCACTGATTGAAGCTTTAGGAAGAGGAAAAACGGACGAAGAGTAGAGGGAGATTGCCGATCAAGTCACAGCAAGGCAATCCGGGTGTCGGTCCTCAACTGCCGAGCCCCTCACCGTAAACGCTGTCAAGCCATCACCGTCTCCGACAGTGTCAAGAGCCGAATTCGACGTAGCTATGAAGGAGATAGCAGAACTCAAAGAAATGTTAGGAAGGGCGTTACGCCCACAAGAAAATGTCCACCAAGCAGATAATTGGCGGAATCAAGCCCCGGCGCCCAGAAACGTCCAAAACGCTAACAAAGGAAGCAGGCTCGAACAAGTTTACTGCTACTACCACCGTACCTTTGGCGATCGCGCAAGAAAGTGCACGCAACCGTGCAGCCTTGCGGGAAACGACGGCCGCGGAGGATGGTAGGCGCCCCATCTTTCGCGCAGGCAAGAGCAGGCGAGCTGTTGTACGTTAAAGACGCGAACAACGTCCGATATCTGGTCGATACTGGCTCGGCGGTCAGTTTAATTCCGCCGACGGAAAAAGTTCGACCAGAACCCCGTCCTACGATCTGCTAGCAGCCAACAATACTCCAATAGCTTCATACGGGACGGCAGGAAGGAACATCCAGCTCGCCCCTCAATTGTTCGTGAGATGGGATTTTGTGGTAGCCGATGTCGGTCAACCCATCATAGGCATTGATTTCCTACACGCGAACAAAATCAACGTCGACGCAGCAAATGCAAGATTGTACATCCAAACTACACAAACAGAAATTCCTTGTGAGCGAGCAAACTTGAGTAGCGCAAAAATTCACAGGATCGATCATCAAGCATCGCCTGAGTTCAACGACATTTTTAAGGAGTTCCCCGAGATAATGGCTTCACACGAACGCACTCCTCAACCAGGAAGAAAAGATGTAGAGCATCACATCGAAACGGTCGGCCCCCCGGTGTACGCGAGACCGCGGAGACTCCCTCCAGAAAAACTCGAAGCAGCACGGGACGAGTTCAAAAAGATGTTAGATCAAGGCATCATCAGACCATCAAAAAGCGCCTGGGCGTCTCCTATGCATATGGTCCGTAAGTCGTCCGAACCCGGGGCTTGGAGAATCTGCGGGGACTACAGGCGACTAAATGCAGTTACGAAGCCCGATCGTTACCCCATTCCACACTGCCAAGACTTCCACTACAAGCTGCACAAGAAGACAATTTTCTCAAAAATCGACCTCGTAAAGGCCTATCACCAGATACCGGTGAAAGCTGAAGACATCCAGAAAACGGCCATCACCACGCCGTTCGGCTTGTACGAGTACACTGTAATGTCTTTCGGACTCCGGAATGCTGCTCAAACGTTCCAGCGCTGCATCGATGCGATCACCAGAGACATGGATTTTGTCACAGCGTATATAGATGACGTGCTGATAGCATCTTCGTCCGCCAAGGAGCATAAAGATCACTTAAGGCAACTGTTCCGTCGTCTGCGAGAAGAGGAACTACAAGTGCACCCAGCAAAATGCATTTTTGGAGTGCCCGAACTAGACTTCCTCGGGCATAGAGTGTCTGCTCGGGGGATCTCGCCGCTTCCACAGAAAATAGAAGCCATCTGCAACTTCCCACGACCATCGACGATAAAAAACTAAGACAGTTTCTGGGAATCGTCAATTACTATCATCGATTTCTCCTAGCTGCGGCAGAAAAAATGCAATCTCTCACCGAACTAACGAAAGGCTACTCACAGAACTCAAAGAAAATCATCAATTGGACCCCGGAACAAGACGCAGCTTTTGTGAGATTGAAGAACGAGATTTCCCAGCTCACCATGTTAGCGCACCCGGCTCCAGAAGGCAAGACAATCCTAGTTACGGACGCCTCTGCCACCGCGGTGGGGGCCGTATTGCAACAGGTAATCGAAGGAGAGCAACTACCAGTAGCCTTCTTTTCAAAGAAGTTGGACGACACGCAACGCAAATACAGCACCTACGACCGGGAGTTAATGGCTACCTTCTTAGCAGTCCAACACTTTGAACATTTCTTGGAGGGCCGGAGTTTTGAGATCAAAACGGATCACCGACCACTGTGCTTCGCTCTTCACAAATCTACGGAGGGCAGCAATCCACGCGTGGCCAGGCAACTGTCGTATCTCTCGCAGTTCGACTGTGAGATCAACCACATCAGTGGCACCACCAACACTGTAGCAGACGCGCTATCGCGTATGGTGTCAGCAATCCTACCAAAAGAACCTTCAATCGACTACGAGGAAATAATAAAGGAACAGAATGAAGATCCAGAATTAGAAGAGCTCCTGAATCCAGCATCGAAGAGTGCTCTGAAAATACGACCTATCAATACACACGGCAGCAAAATACCCCTGTGGTGCGACGTGTCCACCGGCCAGGAGAGGCCGTACATCCCCAAGAGTTGCCGAAAAACAATATTCACGCATTTTCACGGAGCCAGTCATCCTGGAATTCAAGCTACGCGAGATCTCCTGAGACAACGGGTAATCTGGCCTGGCCTCAACAAAGATGTCGGCAAGTGGACACGAGAATGTATTCCGTGTCAATCGAGCAAGATTACGAAGCACGTCAAAAGTCCACTTGGAAAAATGCCAGTTCCAAATGAACGATTCCAAACCATACACGTGGACATCGTCGGACCGCTGCCCGTATCGCAGAATTACCGGTACCTTCTAACGTGCATCGATCGTTTCACAAGATGGTGCACGGCTATACCAATGATGGATTGTACGGCAGAAACGTCAGCCCGCGCTTTTCTCCAGAGCTGGGTGTCTTCGTTTGGAGTTTCGACGACGATCATTACGGACCAAGGTGTACAGTTCGAATCGACTCTGTGGAGGAACCTCCTAGCAGCTTTGGGCAAAAAGCGACACCGGACTGCAGCCTACCATCCACAAAGCAATGGCTTGGTGGAAATACTACATCGACGACTGAAAGAAGCCCTGAAAGCTACTGTGACCGACGCGAACTGGGTGGATGCCTTGCCTCTCATACTTCCTAACATCAGAGCCACACCACACTCAGATGCTAACATTTCGCCGGCCGAAATGGTGTACGGGCAGACGCTACGCCTCACCGGAGAACTACCCGCATTGAAGAACGAAACTCTACCAGCGGGAGAATTCCTGCAAAGGCTACAAGAGACAATGACACGATTACAGCCAGTACTCCCAAGACAGCAAGGGCCTGCAAATGTCAAGGTCCCAGACGCCTTGCTAACGGCGACCAACGTTTTCGTTAAACATGGAGGTGTCAGAAAACCATTGCAGAGACCGTACAATGGACCTTTTCGCGTTCTGGAAAGGACCCCGAAGTACTTCACCTTAGACATACGAGGAAAACCTACCAATATTACGATTGACAGGGTGAAAGCAGCGCACGTACCCGACAGCAGCGAAACAGAAACGGAGCTCGTGGAACCAACAAACGCAAAAGTACACGATGTCTACGAAGGAGTTCCCTTCCCCCAGGCAGTGGTGGCTCCTGAACAAGGAACCATAACTAAATACGGAAGAAGAATCAAACCTCCCCTGAGATACTCGGAGACTTAAAAAAAAACAACGGAGGGGGGGGCATCTGTGGTGGTATGAACACACACCACCACACAAGCTTAAAAGCGCCACCTCACAGCTCAAAGCGCCAATGCTAAACGACTAATAATCAGAGCTCAAGTTTGGAGCTGGGGTGCCGGACCGAGCTTTATAAGCAGCCTGCCTCGAACAGTCAGGCAACGTCGATAGAAACCTTCGTAATTATAGCACAAGCCTAGACGGCGAAAAGTGGGCACCCCCGTCTTGACCAATCGGAGACCTGGACGGGCAGAGTCAGGCTCCAGCGAGGCCTATATAAACAGCCGCGCAGCCAGCGCTGCCTCAGTACACTCGCAGCGTCCCTGATGTTTACAACAAAGTCTCGACGCTCCGAAAGCACCACCTCTGCTACTGTCACCGCCGCCTCGACTGCCAGCCGCCACTCCTCGTCGCTCCCTCGACTCGAGCCAGTTCCCTGCTAGCGCCTCTGATACTCCTTGGTCGGAGACTCTCGGTCAGTAGCCGCCTCACCGGTCTGCTCTCGTCCTACAACCACGCTGCGCCTCCCCGACAACCGTCGGCCGGCCGAGACGTCCTCGGTTGCTGTACTACCCGGCTGTAATATTTCGTTGTGTGCCACTATTTTCGGCGATATTCTCAATAATACGGCATTAATTCCAGTTGTGTTTTCCTTACCCTGTCGGGTTCGTTTGCACCTCAGGCACTCGCTCCGGGCATAGATGTACAAAGTCTAAAGGTTTACAAAGTCTGCCCGGAGTGTAAAGCAGCCTGAGGGAGAACACCACAGCCTTCCGCAATGAAGGGCAAAGGCTGTGCTCCTTCTAACCAGCTTAAAATTAATAACGCTGATAATTTTACGACTAAGCGGAGCAATGGCGGGGGTTCCTCACGTCTACGGCGACAAATGTAAATTTAAATCCTAAAACGTTCGTCTGATCTTCTTGTTCGAGTCCTAAGCCATTGCGACGGATTCGAGCAAGCTAAGGAGCGTGGCGCCAGAAGGCTGCCACGTCAGATTGAAACCGGCCGTGAACGCAAGCGCACCTTCTTCTCGTGTGCTCCGCGGGACTCGGTATTCTGCCCTCGCTACCTGGGACTTCTTGGGTCCTTGACAGCTGGCTACAGTGAAGAGTGTTCGCCTGAACATTGTTTTCGAAGATCTTCAGGTGAGACTCCCGCTAATGACGCTCCGCTTGTCCTTAATTATCTTAAATTTCAGCGTTACCGGCCCGAGATGGGTTCCCGGTAAATTTGTGTGCCGTAGGGCCCGTTAATTCGGGGAGTTGAGTCCACTTGTTAAGGTGGCTGCGCACACTTAATAACAAATTTCTATCAGTAGGTCAGGTTGTCTTGCTAAGGCATCCCATGAGACCTAGACCGTTCTGGACCTTAGTCCGTATCATCGCGCTGCTTCCTGGACGCGATGGCAAGGTCCGAGTTGTTAAAATTATTAAGGCTGATCACTCTGAGTCTGCCGTTAAAATTTATCTTCTTTACCCCCTGGAGCTAGCTGATTTTGAAACTGCTTCAGAGGAGGGGTGGGAAAGCGCAGAAGGGGGCTCGAATGAGGAGTTGCAACCTTATTTCAAGCCTCCCGAGAGTTCCGTTTCTCGTGAGGGTAGTTCTCTTGCAATTGAACGCCCTGGAGATCAGCATTATTTCTTTGAATCAGACTCCTCGGAAAATTCCGAAGAATCTGAAATTCAGGCAGCTGCACGCCCTAAACGGCAGGCAGCTCGCCAGCAGCGTAGCAAGCTTGCCGACTTAATTAGGAGAGGTCACCTCTGATTTCCTGTCCTTCTTAGTTTGCTATTAAAAAGTTGAAAATTTATATGCGCATTAGTGTAATAAATGTTCTTTCTATGCGTCTTCTGGAAAGTAACATAAATGTATTAAAATGTTTGTATTTAAAAGCTATGTAACGGAAATTTCTAATAAAAACTCCGTTTTTACTCTTGCCGGGATTGTGTCGCAATTCAAGCCATTGCTCGAACGCTGAGGTCCTTTGCAGACTTTGTAAGGCAGAGTTAAAAGCCTTCCGCAATAAAGTTCTCTGGATTCGATCCTGTTAATCAGCCTAAAAAATTAATAACGCTGGTAATATTTGACTAAGCGGAGCAATGGCGGGGATTTCTCACATCTTCAGCGAAAGCTGTATATGCAAACACTAAAAACGTTTGTCTGCCCATCTTGCTACGAGTCCAAAGCCAGAGCAAAGGAATCGGGCAAGCTAACGAGCGTGTCCGCCAGAGGCCGACACGTCAGAAGAGACCTAGCTGTGAGCGCGGGTGCATCTTGCTTTGTGCTCCGCGGCAATCCGGCAAACCGCCCTCGCTACCGGGGACTTCTTCGTCTTCGACAGCCGGCTACATTGAAGAGTGTTCGCCTGAACATTATATTCGAAATCGTCAGGTGAGCCCTCCAGCCAGATTATGCTTCGTTTGTCATTTACTTATCACTGTTTTTGTTTGCGTTACCGGCCCCAGATGGGTGCCCGGTAAATTTGTGTTTCATAGGGCCCGTTAATTCGGGATTTGTGTCCACTGGGCGGGTGGCAGCACACAATCAATATATGACAAATATTCAAGTCACACCTACAGTTGCTACATTTAGGTTTTGTTGCTTTGGTAAATGAGTGTTTATGCGTTATTTCAGTGGTAAGTAACCTTAACCTGATCAGAATGACCTTTCCCCTCTAGACCTCAGTGTTCACGGTAGGTTTTAGTATGGGTTTTATCTTGCGGTACAGGGATTGTTCCCTATCCTATTCTTGTTACCATTGATTTCTACAGTGCAAGTTTATTTATCCTCTCAGATCTGTTTATTGAATTAGATTAGAACTATTGGTGTTTAGAAGACAAGCTGTTCTTGCCAACTGATCTGTTTTGTCATTTCCCATAATTCTTCCATGGCTTGGGATCCATTCAATGACTAGTTTTCTGGGAGGAAGGCTTTGAAGTATATGTTTAATTTTGGAAACTAGATGGAGTTTAGATGGAAGCAGTTGATTTATAGCCTGAATAGCACTGAATGAGTCTGTGTACAAAATAAAGTCTTCTATTTGGGTTTCTGCAAACTTCAATGCGTACTAAATAGTGGTAAGCTCTGCTGTGAGGGTTGTAGACCTATCAGGAATTCTAGCCAGCATACTAACGTGTTGGGACCAAATTCCTGCTCCAACTTTAGAACCCTGAACTGAACCATCTGTGTACAATGCCCTTCTTTCTTTGTATTCTTCGGGAAGTTTGTTGTATAGCTGTTTCCAATGGTTTTCCAATATGCAATTTTTTTGATAGCACCCCAGATTGAATTTACAAATTCCACTGATAGTTTGGTATTTACATTTGTTTGGGATGAGGCCAATGTCTTCCATTTTAACCTGTATCTCTTGAAAGAAGTTATATATATGACCTGTAACTGGGAGAGGCTTGTTACTGTTTTGGAACAGCTGGTATGGGTAATAGTCCAAACATATTGATCTGACTGGATGGTTTGGAACACTAAGTACTCTCAATGCATATTGACACAGTTGGATTTTCCATGCATATTTGAGTGGTAGTAAATTGGCTTCTGCTTCCACGTTACTAACTTTTGTACACCTCAGTGCACCCAGCATCAGGTGGGCAGCAGCATACTAGACTCTATCCAAGGACAACAGGTGGGTTGCACAGGCAGAGTCGAAAAGAAAACTTCCATATTCTAGTTTTGGCAATATAATGGTATAGTAGAGTTTTCAGTATGTTATATTCTGCTGACCATTTCAGATTGGATGAAATGGGCAGAAGCCTTAGGTCTTTTTAGCATGTATGAAGTCAGATTCGTCCCCTATCTCACATTTTGCCGAGCGAACAGGATAGCATGCACGGGAAGACCGCATCTCTGAATTTATACGGGTCGTAAATGAAAGCCGGCTTTCGTGCTATGGTCTTGGGAAATATATGAACGGAACGTTCTCAGAAGAGAAATCCTCCCCATATTAAATTCGATAATTTGATGCGCTGGCGTATGCAGCCACAGCGCTGTAAAACTGTGGGAACACCAGGCCGACGGCGCAGGGCGCGGAGCCCAGAATCGCTGTCCGGCGAACCATTATTAATTACCGTGACGGGAGGCGAGGAAGGCCCATGAGACCCGACCCCTCTCCCCCAGCCGTACCCCGGTTGTGTGGGGGAGGGGCGGCTCAGAACCTTTTTCGCCCCTTTGTTACCCTGCCCGTGTGGCGACCACCCTCCCCTTCGGGGGGGGGGCGCTGTCCAGGCGGGGTTGAGTGGGACGAGTAGACAGCACTTCTTGCGGAGTCGTAGTCGTGAACGGATGAACCGGAGTTGTCGGGGTTGATTTGTGAGACGATCAAGCCAGCTTTTATATACTTAGAAAAATTCAGTCGCCGGTGAGCCTAGAGAAAGGTCAGGGACGCGGACGTAGGACTCAGAGAGTATTTCAGCAGAGTAATGCAGAAGGAGATCGGGGATTGAGAGCGAGGCAGTGTATTCAATTTCATACTTAAAACTGGTATTCGGTTTAAACGTTGGCAAAGTCAACGGCAAATTATTGATTGTATCGTGAGGGCGCATGATTTCAAAGCTCTTGCTATACGCTTATTTGGCTCGACGTTTTCAGTGGCTCGACATTCGGGGCTCGACAATTTCCTTGACTTGAAATATTGGTTACTCCGTTTGTCGTGGTGTTATCGTGAGCAATCCCTCGAAAGATAATCGTGAGTTGAGTCGTCCTGTTGTTCCGAAATTGTAAAAGGTTGTTTTTACCACGCGTGCTCTGCGATCCTTACCTGCCTTCCAATAAACGTAAAAAGCTTGGGCCTCGTATATTTCCTCTCTCATCTCTCGTGAACTCGCACAAGAAACACGTGTCCTTGGCCCTCAGCCGCTACCAATAGACAGAATGATGCACGTTGTTCAATAATTATTTAAATCTTAGTCGGGGCTGTTCGCCCCTGGTGGCAGCGCTATCTTCATTAATTCTCATCAAAATTGTTCATGACTTAGTCAAAATAATCGGAGAACTCATATGACGTAAATATATTCGTTGGTATAACTAATAAATCCAGAGAGCGGAAGAAAAACCCGACTCCATTCAGGCAGTTTTGTGTTACTTCTTTGATGTGAAAACCACATCTCAGTTGTGAGTCGAGGGTAAGTCCTAAGAACTTAAACTTCTTTATATATTCTATATTTGTGTTGTTATATTTTAGTTGGAAGGAAGGATTTGTATGTTTATGAGTAAACACCATGCACTTGGTTTTTTCAGCAGATATTTGAAAGCCCCAGCATTGCGACCAACTCAAAAAAATGTCCAAAGCTTTCTCTAAGATACTGAGAGCCTGAGCCAAGTTTGGGTGAGTAATCCAAAAGGCTCCATCATCTTCATAAAAAGATGTTTCCAGCATAGGGTGAAAGTCATGAAATATATCATTTATCATTACATTGAAAATTGTAGGGCTTATGACTGATCCTTGAGGAACACCAGTGTTCAATGTGCATATCTTGGTTAAGACATTATTTATCCTCACCCTGATGTTGCGATTTTTTATAAAGGATGCAACAGTTGTTGGTAGATTTCCCTGAAGATCCATAATTTCCAGTTTTTTTATCAGTCCATGATGCCACACCGTATCAAAAGCCCGCTCAATATCAATAAATATAACAATGCAAAAGTCCTGAAGCATGAGGGCTTTACGAATTGAGTTTTCTAGGCAAGGCATTCCATCTAGAGTGGAGTAACTGGCTCTGAAGCCACTTTGGTTTCTATCAATTAAATTTTTCCCCTCCAGATAAAAGAGGAGTCTCCAATTAATGATTTTTTCAAATATTTCGCACAATGTATTTGTGAGCGCAACTGGCCTGTAGGACTTTGGGTCTGTAGGATCTTTGCCCGGTTTCAAAATTGGGCAAATTACTGCTTCTTTCCAAGGCATGGGAATTTCTGTGTTCCATACTATGTTGAATATGTGTAAAACTGTGTTTTTTGGCTTTCATCCATATTTTTTATGAATTCTATTGGGATTGTATCAGGGCCTGGTGTTTTGGCCTTGGAACTTTTTAGTGCCCTTTCAAGTTCAGCATAGGTGATTGGATGGTTATATTGATGATGAGCAGGAGTGAAATGTATAGGCGACAGTTTGCTGGTAACCTTATGATCAGAGAATAAAGGATCCTGAGTCTCACTAGTGCTATACGATTTGTATTGTTCTACTAGAATGTCAACCACATCTTTAGGATATGTGACCACCTCGTTACGGATTTTCAACGTTTGACTTCGGTTTCTTTTTCCATTTATTGCTCTGATTTTTCTCCATACCTCTGCTGACGAGCTTTTGTCATTTAGACTGGCTACACAATTTTTCCAACTTTCCGTTTTTGCTTCGACAACTGTTTTTCTAAAAATGGCTCGAGCCCTTTTAAATGCAATCCATTTTTGGATTGCATTTGGGTGCTCGCCATTGGATTTGGATGCTCGCCATAGCCATGTGCTAGAGGCTCTGCCGCCGTGCGGCGGAGACCCGGGTTCGAAACTCGGCGCGGGCGGTGGCGATTTTCTCTGTTGGGTATAGGAGAAAAATTCCAAGCACAATACCCCACTCTACCCAGGTGTCTGAAATGGGTACCGGTCTTGACCGGGGGAAAGCGTCATGGCGTCCTCGCGTTAGTCATAAGGCATTTGAAAATCCAATGTACAAGGTGATATGTATCAGGCTTGATTAGAAATAAAGCATCCGTAGATGCCTTCATTATTATTATTTGCAGGTTTCCACGGTGATTTTTATATTTATTGTAAGCCTTACGATATTCCCTGTGACTTTCTTTACATTTTTCATTCCACCAACAATTCACTCTCCGTCTAGCTGGACCCATGCTACTCTTTTTTACACTGCCCTCTGTTGGACTAATAATTGACTGTGTGACCTTTCTGCAAGCTTCATCAGATGTTAGGTTCCTAAGAATGGGGATGACCACGTTTTCTCTAAACTTGGGCCAGTTGGCTGATTTCAAGAGCCATTTATATGGAAGATCAACCTGCAATATCTCTATGTTTGAGTCCATGTACACTGGGAAGTGGACCGACATCATGGTGTCTGGGTGCGTTTTCAATGTTAGGAGAGCGTGCAAATCTTCTGTCACTAGTGCCAAGTCAATGTGAGTATAGTTTCCATTTGATGATAAAAAAGTATAGGCTGTGTTGTTTAACAAGATAAGATTGTTGTCTGTAATCCAATTCTCTATAATTCTGCCTCTTCTATCTATAAAGTCAGAGCCCCAGGAATAGCTGTGGGCATTTAAATCCATCACAATGATGCTGGATCCCCTATTCAAATTGCTGATCTCTAGTAGGTTTTGACCTACCAAGTCATTATCAAGTGTTGGTGGCAGATACATATTAATAATGTTGATAGGTTTCTTGTTAATGAATACTCTACAAGCTACAACTTCAACAGGAGTGTTGATTTGGATAGGTATACAAGGTATAGTATTATTGACATAAGTCATTACTCCACCTCCTCTATTATCTCTATCTTTTCTGTAGGGTAAAACATAATTATTTAGCTTAGTTTGATTGTGATTTTGTTAGTGGGCTTCTTGTAGGCAAATAATTTTTGGTTCATATTGATTAATGAGCAACTGCAGGAAGGGGAGTGTTAAATAGTAGGTTGTGGCGTATCCACATTGGGCGCCAAATTGTTAGATATTTGGTTTTGGCAATATCCTCTTTGGGTGCCAATTTGTAGATAGTTGCAATATTTGCTGGTCCTTCTTGGGAGCCGAAATTTCAGAGTCTTCTTATCCCGGAAGGATCTTCCTGATATCTTCAGGGAAAATGGAAAATCAGGTTTTGGCGACTTAATTTATTAGTTGGGGCTTGCCCACAGGTTTTCAGGAGGCGAATTATTTTCCAGCAGTTGAAATTTAAGCCGATATAAAAATCAAGCTTTGAAGTTTTAGAGCCGAAGAATTTTCTGGCTGTTGAAATTTTCAAATCTGAGACGGATATAGGGTTCGCAAGTATCTGTGATACGCCAGTTCGATTATTTGCGAGAGAATTATTTTTCCTCCCGCGAAATTACAAGGCACTGGTCGGCATCTCTGACAATAGCCTGACACGCCCTTACCGAGAAGACATTACTGCAAGTAATGTCGCGAACATGCTATTATGTCAGATGTCGACTGTGCTTTTTAACCTAGAAACTATATAATGACACGTATCATCGTTTAATTAAATTAAGAATACTCAAGACTTTTTCATAACAAATAGAAACACTTATTCTAATACAGCTCAGGAACAGTCTTGTCCTTTCTCTTCTAAAGAGGTGCTGAATCCAGTTCTGGTTGGTCGGGAATGCGGGACAAGAAGTCGGCGAGATGGTTCTCAGCTCCCGGAATATGTTTCGATTTAAATTGGAAGAGGCTGAAGTATAAGGCCCATCGTTCAAGTCGTGGGTTTAGTAAATCAGCTTGTTGCAGATACAGCCGATGGTCGCCATTGTTGATCGCTGATCTGGTCACCAATGTTGATCGTTGATCTAGTTGACCAATGCTTGATCGCTCGCTGATCAGGACGCCATGTTTGATCGTTGATCTGGTCGCCATTGTGATCGCTCGCTGATCTGGTCGCCATTGTGGATCGCTGATCTGGGCCTTGCTTGATCGTTGATCTGGTCGCCATTGAGTTTTTGGGCTGAGAAGCCATTGAGTTTTTGGGCTGAGAAGCCATTGAGTTTTTGGGCTAACAAGCCATTGAGTTTTTGGGCTAACAAGCCATTGAGTTTTTGGGCTGACAAGCCATTGAGTTTTTGGGCTGAGAAGCCATTAAGTTTTTGGGCTGAGAAGCCATTGAGTTTTTGGGCTGAGAAGCCATTGAGTTTTTGGGCTGAGAAGCCATTGAGTTTTTGGGCTAACAAGCCATTGAGTTTTTGGTAATTGTTTCCCGTTCGGCAGTAGTAGTTTCCCGATCGGCGGTAATAGTTTCCCGTTCGTCGGTACTGGCTTCCCGTTCGGCGGTAATAATTTCCCGTTCGTTGGTAATAGTTTCCCGATCGGCGGTAACAGTTTCCCGTTCGTCGGTACTGGCTTCCCGTTCGGCGGTAATAATTTCCCGTTCGTTGGTAATAGTTTCCCGATCGGCGGTAACAGTTTCCCGTTCGTCGGTACTGGCTCCCCGTTCGTAGGTAATAACTTTTATTTTTATTTTGCTTCAGGAAGTCGAAGTTCCTTTTTATTTTGCTTCAGGAAGTCAAAGTTCCTTTTTATATTTTTCTTGGTTTTCAGGATTCAAAGTCCTTCTTTAGATGCAGCTTTCCAGAGTTCGGGTCGCTGTGTTCGGGCGCCTCTTTGTTAAATAGTTCTTATGGCTGTCCCTGTTCGGGCGCCACTTTTGTTAAATAGTAGGTTGTGGCGTATCCACATTGGGCGCCAAATTGTTAGATATTTGGTTTTGGCAATATCCTCTTTGGGTGCCAATTTGTAGATAGTTGCAATTTTTGCTGGTCCTTCTTGGGAGCCGAAATTTCAGAGTCTTCTTATCCCGGAAGGATCTTCCTGATATCTTCAGGGAAAATGGAAAATCAGGTTTTGGCGACTTAATTTATTAGTTGGGGCTTGCCCACAGGTTTTCAGGAGGCGAATTATTTTCCAGCAGTTGAAATTTAAGCCGATATAAAAATCAAGCTTTGAAGTTTTAGAGCCGAAGAATTTTATGGCTATGGAGCTTTTCACGCTAGTAATGCAGGCGTCGAAAGTTAGAGCCGAAATGAAATTCGAGCTGCGAAATTGGAGCCGATATAAAAATCGAGCTTTGAAGTTTTAGAGCCGAAGAATTTTCTGGCAGTTGAAATTTTCAAATCTGAGACGGATATAGGGTTCGCAAGTATCTGTGATACGCCAGTTCGATTATTTGCGAGAGAATTATTTTTCCTCCCGCGAAATTACAAGGCACTGGTCGGCATCTCTGACAATAGCCTGACAGGGAGTTAAGAGAAATATCCTCTCATATTCCATTGCATTATTGATAGATTCATTATGGGCTTATTAAAGAGGTGACATTTAGTTTAGTTAGCACTTCTGTTAAAAGATCTTCTGCATTCAGGATGTTACCAAGATCTGTTAGTAGTTCAATACGCTCAGTGATTGAATTGGAGATTAGCATTTTGACAATTGTAGGAAGAAATTTAAATATAATGGTCTTGAGTGATATTTCAATATCCTTTTCTGAGATACTTTTATGGCATTGCTGGTTTTTAGAGGCAGGAGGGTTCCTTTCTTTCAATGGAGCATTTGCTGTGTCACAATTAGCAGCCATTAAGTTGTAAGTTCCTTCTGTGTTCAGTAGGGTTGGTGTATTCTGGTTCATAAGTTGACTGTGTTCTATAGCTTTATTTTCCATTGCTTTGTTTTGAGTAGGCTGCTTCTGCAGTTCTAGCCTCTTATGAGCATGCATAGGGTTACCAAAATTCTGCATTGGTGTACCATGGCTGTGCTGTGAGCTATCTGAATTGATTGCATAAGCGTATGTTTTTCGTGTCAAATTTTGATATTCTGTTTGGGTTCTTGATAGTACAAGTGTGGGGAAGGAGTGTCTTGATTCTAATTCTGGAAGAATGTCTTGCTTCTGGTGGACTTGGGTTTGGGTTTGAACTATTTTCCTTGCATCAACAAATGAGATATTTTGTCTTGCTTGGAGTTTACTAACATTATGTTCTTGAATATAAATGGGACACTCTTCTGAGACAGCTGTATGGTTTCCCTTGCATATTGTGCATACTCAATTTTCAGCGGTGCAGTTGTTTTCATCATGTTCTCGAGATTAGCAATTCTTGCAGACTTTCCGGTTACGGCAGACCGAGGTAGTGTGTCGCCATCGCCAGCATTTGGTACATCGAATGGGATTGTTGTAGAAAGGATCCACTTTGTAATTTGAGTAGCCTGCTTTCAGCTCTGTAGGGCAAGTTCCAAGGAAAGTAAGTACAAACAAGGGTGAATTGGCACAGTTTGGATCCATGTACATTTTGTTGTATGCCTACTACATCAGAGGAGGCAATTTGGTGCAACAAATCTTCTAATGAGTCTGACAAGAATTCTGGGGTATAAATCTTTCCATAGGAAGTGTAAGCCCCCCATACTATTTGAGTTTTGACTGGAATTTCACCAAACTTCTTTAGGTTCATCAAGGTTTTCACTTGGCTTTCTGTTTTAGCTTTAATAATGAGATTGCCTGATCTTTTATACTCTATTTTTTCCACTTCACCACAAATTTGGTTTATTGTAGCTCGTACTTTGAAAGGATTCAGTTTTGTCAAGTTTTGGTTATCATCTTGTGCAGTTATTTGCACAAGCCTAACTGTATATGGGATTTTATCTGCATTTTCCGTCAAGCTGAGATCTTTTTTAGCAGATTTTACCGCTGCAGGATATTTCCAATTTTGTTTTAGTTCTTCTTGATTGTTTGGAATTACCAAAGTTGATTCAGAAAGAGAGTCATTGCTAGAAAGAACTCCTGAGGGATCTGACTCACTGAGCAATGACACATAGGGCCTAGTGCTGAGACATTTCTGAGTCAGAGACATTATGGGTTCCCTCTTTTTTTTGCTTTGCACATCCAAAAACTCTTGGCTACTCTCTAATGTTCTTTTAGAAGTATTGTTATACAATTCTTTGTTCTTTTGCTTTGGGCTTCCATTGTTAGGGTTTGCCCTTGGGGTTTCTTGTCTTAGAGCTGGTTGTGATTTACTCTTGGGAGTAGAAATTGTCACGAAGCAATTTTTGTTAAGTTTCCTTGCATTATTAAATTCAGATTTCTCTGGCTCTGAGATGGGTTGAGTGTAGGTGCGGGTAACTTTTCCCTTGACACCGCTTTTACCTCCCCCAGGGTCATCAGGAAATTTGCTTTTGGGAGGCATAGAATTATCAAGTCTGTTGATAACGTTTGAGAGTTTATCCTTGATAGTATCTATTGCTTTATTTTTATTTATTCCTTATGTACTACCTTTATCAAAAAAATTACAAAATTTTGTTGTTTTATGTTATTTGTAGGACAGTATCCTTTTAAATATCAAAGTTATCAAATTTTCAGCAAAACAAAAATACTAATTTAGGGTTACTGGGGGCCTGAGGCCCTAGTAGAAGTTTACCAAGAAAGAAGGCAAACCAATTTGATTTGAATCGATTTCCGACTTATACCCACGTTTTACCTGAAATACTTGCCTATAATAGGTAAATTTTCAGGAAGTTCCGTTTGATAAGCCACCACGTTCTAACGCTACAACATCCGCCCCATGAGTAATTTATCTTCCAATAACACACGTTCTTCAAAAAGTTACCTTCCGTTGAAAGAATGTGTTAATTGTGTTTCACAGCGCAGATTTTTCGTTCTTCGAATTATTCCATATTTTTATTTCTGCCATAATAAAAGTTAGAGAATAATTATTAGAATAAATTAGAATGATTCACTGCCAACACGGTATTGACTACAAGCGTGCGAGTCCAACTGTTTTAACATTCAACCGAAATAAAATATTAGAGATTTAATAAAAAATTGATATGTTCTAGAATTTTTATATAACTGAACGACAATCAATAGGGATTTTGAGAATAGTTTTAAATAACTTTGCAGTTATTCTTTCATTGTAGTTCATGCCGTGGCAGAGTGGTTAAAGGACTCGCCCTAACGTGAACGTGTCGAGGGTTAGAATCCCGGCGCTGCGAGGCGATTTTCCCGTTGGATATTTGAGAAAACTCAAGCACAACGGACTGGTTATCCCAGTGATGCCGTCCTATGGCAGTTTGTGACAAGGATTGGTGGATCTTGGGTAGTTTAGTGGACAAGTCTGGTACACAGGTGCTGAACTTTTTTGTGTGAGTATTGAGGAGGGAATTGTAGGCCATTACAAAGGCCCTGATACTGTCGGCCCTCAAGTTTAAGTTCAAGTCAAGTACAATACCCCACTCAACCCAGGTGTCGGAAATGGTTACCGGCTTTACGGGGGAACCGTCATTGTGTCCTAGTGTTAGTTATAAGGCATTTTAAAAAAACAATGTACAAGATGATACGTATCAAACTTGATTGGAAAAGCATCCTTAGAAGCCGATATTTGTTTTGTGTTTAATTTAAAGGTTATTACTCATAAACTGGAGCAAAATTATGTCAGACGAACTATTCAAGCTACTTTGACTAGGTACAAAAAGTTTAACAAATCTAATTTTTTCTGAAATTCAACATGATTTTGATCAGGGTCATCAGTGTCTCTGTGCAGCGAGGACGTTCTCTGTCCTCGCTCCGAAACAAAATGCCCCTATTGGTTAGCAAGAATGTACTCCTAACGTCAATGAACAGACCTACCCACTCTCGCCATGAAGCTCCAAATGTGATTTGAGCCTGCCATAATCAAAATTATCAAACTAAAAGTATAACATTCCCTCTAAAAAGAGTGCTGAAAGTGTTCACCCCTCATCTACACCAGGAATCTTCAAGATGGCGCCTAAAAAGCGACGCAGGAGCAACAACAGCAGTGAGTTTCAGTTGAAGTTAGGGCCATATCCTGATGTATTTAGCTTAACGAAAGACGGCAAGGAAGTGGTGTCTGTGCTAATAAAATACTTCGACTCAGTAATGACAAAATTTAAAAGTGATATGGAAAAGTGCAAAAAGAAATAAGCAACTTTAAAAGACTATTTGAAACACTAGCGGGAAAAGAAGCATAACACAATGAAATTTTCGACGACCAGAATAAGAAAATAAATAGCTTAGTCTCCCGTCTCGATCGCTTGGATAAAAATGATCAGCGCAGAGAGTTGGGCCCTGTTTACATTGATATACATTTTGTCGTAGGCTCACGAGTATACGCCTCATGTGGCGCTTCAGAAGAGCCATGATCATTCATACTAGAGTGTCACGAGAAATGGTCCCGCCTCCTTACTAATTTACATTAGTAAGGAAATCAGGTTCTCTGAATTAAGGGAAATCAGGTTATCTGAATTAAAGAATTGGCTTACCTCCACAATTTGTTATTACACAAGAAAATACGAGAAATTACGGGATGACAAAAATCTACCAATGTTAAGAGTTAATAAGCATATACTAAAACAAGGACGGTACTCACCAATGAGAAGAGACACGACTTACGCCAGCGCGTTTCTGTGCGCATTTTTCTTGGTGGACGAGAGTTGCTGATACTGTGGTTTCGGGTATAATACTCGAATTCGGTAAACAGGTTTATGAATTATAAAAGAACATCCTATTACACTTTTGTGAGATTGATGCACAATGCTTATCATGAAGGGAATTAACGCAATGCTCAACAATCTACACACCTACAATTTACCTCCAAACACAATACACTATGATGCAAACCCAACGCTAACGACAAATTTTGAGGTAATTAGGGCATAACATTTCCAATGGCAACGCTAATTTACCTATTGGCCGGCCAGCCCGCATCATCAAACTAGACACCAACAATACATGTAGACAATGCTAGACACGAATAATACTGTACATGTGGAGTATTAAGATATTCTCTGTCGTCTTGACCGCTTTCATTTCACAACCAATCGTCACTAAACACACGCCGTGGCATTCTCAGGCACCGGATCTCAAGAGCGTTTTCGACATCGACGAGCTACAGTTCATTTTAGTACGACTTCAGTTCATATTGTGGATAGGCCTTATTTTGAGCGATGGCGTGATATGTTGACTTGAATTGGGGAACTCTTGACTCCTTTCTTCATCATTATTTGATCAATTTATTTATTCCCACCATCTGCAATATAAGAAATTTTTGCTCTCCTCAATTCACTTCTACAGCTAAATCTAAAGTATTTGCTTTTATGTTGCAGAATATATCAATATATATATATTTATATATGCAACACCAAATTTTTGGCAACTAAGTTTTTGAGCAATTTCTTAGTAATAGGACTTATGTCTCACCCCTTCCCAAAGGATTCATTCGTCTGTGTTAATTTTGAACGTTACTCCGGCCGTATTTTTCTGGTTTTCCTATTTGGGGATTATTCTCTGAAATAAGAACGAGACCATACATCAATACACTTATTACATTTTATCGTTGCACTTGTATGCTCAATATAGGCACTTTATCCCGATATTTCTTTAAATACGTATGTCACCGCGAACACACCTGTACTTGTTCATGTCTATTAGCATTTTTCTTATATTCATTTTCAATACGGATATATATGAATATGTATGTTAGTGTGTGCGTGAGTATGTATGTGTGCGCATGCAAACATAAATGTCTACGTATCAGTGTAAACATGCACACGTTTCGCACACATGTATGCGCACATGTACATATATAGGTTTCTATTTCTACTTTTTGCATAAAAAGCAAAACCTCAAGACACATTACATTTTACTTATAGCTCTGCGATAAGTTAACACTGCACCAAATTTCAGAAATAGACAAATTGATTGCGCTTGCTTAATGATTTATAAATCGATCTATCACGACCCCGAAGGGCATTTCTGTGAACAGAAGAAATTAAAAGTATAAACAGACAAATGAAATAAAGCGCTCGTGCAAACATTATCTCTATATTTGTATGCCGAACAAGCCATGCATTTCATTTTTGAGTGTAAGTTTGTTTACGCATTTCTAGATGTGCGTGCTGTGTTGCGCGATGTTCTTTACAAATAATTTCGAGACTATCTTTTTCTCAATACTTGATTGTCATTTACGGTGGTGTTTCAATCTAGTACGGTGTAGCGTTTTTTGTATTTTTCCTACTTCGATAATCTTATAAATAATTCGAAAACTACTAAAGAATTCTTCGAGACTCCTAAGTTCTTAGTTGAAATTATTGTCACGAGACGTCGTCCCTTCACCTCCTTGTTAACAATTCATTAACAAGAAGATCAGGTTCTCGGAATAGAGGAATGGCACACCTCCAGGCTATATACACAACACAAATTAAATGAATTATCATCGGCAATTACAGCACATATACTAAAATAAAGGTACTCACCGGGGATCGCTGACCCACTTACGCAGCGCATTTTCTGGGCGCCCTCCGTTGCATTACGATCGATTGCTTCTAATATCGTGGGGCATGATACACAGGGTTAATTATGCTTAACATTTATAATTCCCAGCTATACGTGATACAAACATCAATGAGCGCACACACAATGATTGGCGTTAGGAACAATTCCAATTAAGTAATGAAAGCAAATAGCATACGTCAAATGACCTACTGCACATAATTACACAGAAATTTGGCTGGCCAGCCTTTAACCGCAGATTGCTTATGCATCCAAACACAACACAAATAATGCCTACAATGTCTCAGCGCCCCCAGCAGCCCAGTAGGCGAAGGTCACTTCAACCACAAAATTCGTCCGCGACTCGCTTCAGTTCAAAGGCCTGTCTTGTGCACTGTTCAGAAAATGTCTAGTGATGACGTCATCTTGCTCATTACGTTTCAGCATGTTCACACGTCGATTCCCTTCATTCGAGCTGATCAATCCTCAGATGTATGACTGAATTACCGTCCCGCCTGTCAAAGATAAAAATTTAGCTTGTTACTTTTTAAGCGCATCAGTGTGTGAATGACAATGAATTATCGCAATATTTATCTCAACACTATCTTTACTCTTTCTTTTTTTTTTTTAAATGCATCTCTTACCCTCCCTTCTAGTGCAGCATCTCCATGTTCCATCAATAACTCCCACGGTGGGTTATGTTTTGATAAATTTCCCCTTTGTGAACGTGGTGACGGGAACACGTAAAATTTCTGCAAGTGAAACGAGAATGTGTTACTTTCTGGATTACATTATAGCGTGAAACTTAGTATAATTTTCAATATAGCCACTTTTCTTATTATTGCATTAAGCACGCTTGTTATTGTGAACACACCCGCGTTTCTTGGTTGCACCTCACGTTACGGTTACGCCGGTCGAACTGTCCATTGTTCCTCCGACGCCTTGAGCCCTGGCGCATTCTCTTCGAGGGTTGAGAACTCTCACCTTCGGCCTATGAGAATCTTAGGAGCCTCGGAGTGCCCGCCTACCTCTTTTCTAATTGGTAGTGCCGCCGCTTGCCTTTATTTCTTTCTTAGCATCATTTTTCTTCTCACGCTCAGCTCCTTCGAACCGACCGTTGGTTTGCCGACTCTCTCGGTCTGAGTGTCTCGATTTATCTTTGACTACAAGGCGACTTTGTTCGCGCTTGGGTAGGCGTTTTTCGACCGTATCGAGTTTCCCAAGGCTCGCTCGCATAACCACAACATAGGCCCCTCCAGAAACAAGACACACTGTAAACATACATCGTTTGGCTCTCGCACCTTATCACAGCCTCCTAACATTGCTGAGTTGAAAGAAAACATACAGGCGTAAAAACATACATGTTGAAGCGACATAAAACATTCATGTTGAAGCGACCCCCCTGGCTGCTGGGATTATCTGAGACATTTCAAGACACAACTTTTTACGTAAGCACAAATTTGTTACATTACACACACTTACAAGAATTTTCATTTTTAGTTCGCAAAATTTGATCGTTCGCAAAATTTGATCATTCTGAACATATTCTCGACATTATCGAAGTAGGAAAAAGATGTTCCCTTCACGACGCACAATTCACAAATAAAGAAAATTCAGTTCGACACCAGTAAAACGGGGTAAAGGGAACAGTGAAAAACTCTTTTTCATGAAAAGATCGTATATTCTATATCCATATTTGAAATTACATAAAACGAAACAAGTAATAATTATCATAATAAACATTTATTTGGTTCGCAAAAAAATAACACTAAGAAATGAAATGAACAGTAAGGTCTCCATCCAATAAAACGCTCCCAGAAGCCGAGCTTTTCAAACATACAGTCGAAATCTGTAACACCATATCATTTAAACGTATCATAGAAAAGAGTCAGAAAAAAATGTAATCGGTAATCCTTCAAAGAGATATTAAAAATAAATCGGAGACTTCTTCACTGTACAGCAAGTGTTCATCGGTTACAGTAAAATTGACCGAGTTCAACACCATGAATCAAAACACAAATGAAGACTGTTAAAAGTCACTTCATCTACTCAAAAATGAATAAATCAATGAATGAAATCAGTACAGTAATGCCGAAATTTATTCACAAGATTGAGATCATAACAAAAAATTGAAGGAAGAAGACAATAAATATAACAATTTACGATCAGAAATGGGCAATTTGTGATCAGAAGAGCGTCAGCACGATGATAGGTTTATAAGTCCGTGTCGTCTGGAATGTACCGGGCATCTTCAGGGTAAATAAGAGCCAAAATACATTGAAGAGAACATTCTAGCCTCGCTCGCAATGTGCACCAATCGTAAAGTTTCATATGATACAAAAAGTATTGAAAGAGCAATCAAATCGTCAACGTTATCTGCCACCAATGTTAAAATTTACTCGCCCATTTCTGCTGAGTAAACGCAAGTAGACAACACTGTAGCTAACATAAAAAAATGAGACTGCACACGAGGTATGTTTATGTTAGCTAGACGTGCTACTTAGGAAGGCAAAATATAATCTATAATACAATGGAAACATCGTAAAAATTGACTACTGTAGGCCTCATCATTACTTTCGACTGAATAATACTTCACCTAACAGAGGAAAGAAATCTACTCCGGGCTCTCATGAACAGTGGATCTGAAAAATACGGAACTTATCTTCAGAAGAAGAGAAGCCAGATCATGTACGTGGGTGGAGGAATGACCCCGGCCTCGAGCTTCGCGAACTCATTGGCAGTAACTCATTCAAAGGATAACAAAATACTCTTTTAAGAAGAAAAAGGCGACAAAGCAATACCGCAAACTTGACCTTCATCTCTACCAGGCTTACACGCTATACACTTTGGGATCCGGACTATAAGCAAGACATCTTTGGTGTTGAAAATCTATGTACATACTACACATTTAAAAACACTGACAATCATCTCCTAAGAAAAGAGACCAGTTTTACATTTTTTTCATTGAAAACATTAATTATACTCCTCTTTACGTGAAAAATAGTCTTAGATAAAAAACTCGACCTTAGAGCTTTGCTTAAAGTAAAGTATTGAGGTAAGAGCACATTGCAAATACTTCTAGAATACTCCAGCGAAAAACACAAGGATTTGACAGATGCAAAATAATTTTCAGGCAATGAGGGACAGTCAGCTTGAGCTGAGAATTACGGCAGTATTATGGTCTATACCTACACGTAGTCTGGTGAAGCAAGAAAGATGGGCACGCACTGCCACGTACAAAATATATCAGTGCGATAAAATGTGACTACCAACCAGCAAAAAGAAGTCAAAAGAGCTGGACACTCCCACGGCCACCCAATGATCTAAACGATCTCATGAAATTTTCCTACTTTTCCCTAAAATTATTCACTATCATTCATTCATTTGCATAATACAACTTTAAACACGTTATTTGAAAAATATAATTCATCCGCAAATCATAAGCATTTGAAGAATAAGAAATACATCAGATGAATCTACCATACGCTTGCAGATTTGATGTGCGTTAAGTCTATATGTGCATTTAATTTCCTACGCACGACGGGGTTTTACGCCGGATTTTTTTTAGTTTTGATAACATTGTGATATATAGACACAGGTTACTGAAATGATCATTCAATCAATGGCGAATGCTTCCTCCGTCCAGTGCCAAGAGTGATTTCGACATATTGTAGGAGTTTATCAGCGAAAACACTGGTCGACCAAAACCGCTTCAAACATATTTCAGAGCATCAGCCGCTAGCCACGATTTGATCAATTGTGATCAATTTGATGGGAACTTGCGAAGTTGAAGTGCCTGAATGGTCTTAAAAAACTGCAAGTGCGTGCTATTAGCTAATGCTAAAAGGAAAACGCCAACTTAAAACAAGAAGAGCAAGAAATATGTACCAGCCATCAATAGAAAAAATCGCGGTTTCATTAAAAAAAGAATACAGACAGCATTCGATAGACCTAAAATAAAATATGATGAAAACTTAAAGCGAAGAGCACAACTGAGGACGGCCGACTGCACTCAACAAGAACTTCCATTGTAGTCACTGGAGTGAGGGGATGGATCGCTGTACTTGCTGCCGTCAGCAGAGCTGCTCCCGCCTCCTCTCCTGATGCTCAGGCCCGCAGCAGCAGATGCTTCCATGAATGCTGCAGCTGTTTGCGGGTCCAGAGCTTCGAAATCAACCATTTGCCTGCACAACACATACAACATCTCTCAAGTATTGTTCGCACAACATATATTTGAATAATTTCGACTGTTTGTTGCTCAATTTTTAGAGACTAAACTCGAGTTACGATGATTTAGTTAGCACTTTTTATCGTCTCTATTAACTAATCACGACAAAAGACACAAATAGAGACATGATCACGTGAAAATTGTCCGATCCTCAAACGGTGAGACTCGGGCGATCTCGAATCTCGAGTGAAGTACATTTACTCTGTTTTAAAACGATGGCTTAAAAGTAAGAAAGAAGAATTCCATTTAAATGGTTCCTAAAGGAAAATCTGGGTACTATGCTCATCCAACCAAGTTTCTCATAGGTTTTGTAAGTATTATCATAAGTGTGTGATTCAAGCTAGAAATAAAACAAATATTATGATTTCATCACTAATCCTTCGCTAATAAACAGCAACCACGATGTAATCAAGCGACGACTTCGATCACTTAAATCGCTTATTCAGCCTCACGTAGCAATAATTGGTCTCCACATGAAGTCATCCAAGTTAATTCAGGTCGCTAGAGACTGGACACACGAGCTTGCTGGCGTTAGGCCATAAAAAACAATTCGGCAATATGCGTCGTGATGAGATAAAAGAAAGACAGCAACCCGCAGCTAAGGCTTTGGCAAAGTATGAATATGTATAAAGTAAAGAAGTAACTTCGAGGCTAAACACTTACAAGCGTTGACTGAGGTCGTTGTAAGCCTGTAGCAAGCGGTTGTTTGAGACATCCAAAGTCGAGATCTGCTCCTTTTGTGCGGCGATGACGGCATCTTTTTTAGCTTGGTCTTCGAGGAGCCTGAAAAATTGACGCGTTTAGTTCTACATCCTCCTGGTACTCGCAGATCATCAAGAATCAACATTATAGCCAAAATTGTAGCTTAGTATTATACTAGATATCTTAAATGTTGATTTTTTGCAAAATATAATTTCTACCCTCAATCATCATCTTTTAAGTTTTAATCATCATCTCAATGTCTTTTTGAAAAATGGATTCACACAATAATACAGGAAAAGAATGCAAGAAACTTTCAAAAATGAAAAAGCTCTTCATAACCCCACAAGGCAGCTTCAAGTTTCCCAACGTCTGACTAGAGTTTTATCTTGTACTTGCAATCTGCTCTAATGCATCTGGCTCAGTGATCAAGAGAATAGAATGTTTGGGCAAATACATATATATGAACATATGGTGCTCCCGCACTTAAAAGTGAGCAGGTATTACAATTCCCACACTGTTCAACCACAAACAAGAACTGACTTATAATTATGCCCATTATGGACCCTAGAAATATACGGGATTGATAGACGGAAGGCTAAGCTCGCAGTAACGGCGAGAACTGTTACTCTCACCATGTCTCAAAGAAGATGCGCCTACTGGATTAGATCTCTAACCGCAGCATCATGGGCGTCCGCAAACGCTTACTTACTGTCGAACAAGCTCTTCGGTGGGCTCGGCATGGGCAAGGTGCGTCACAGGTGGTTCATGGACTTCATCGAAATGGTCTCTCAGCATGCCGACACAGCGATCCTCGCTCGTAGATCGAAACGGCGCGGAAGATAAAGATATTCGACCGTCCGCAGGGCGTCCGGCTACAGGCTGCATGGAGGCAGAGGACGGAGGCAAGTTGGACGCGTTACAAGATAACGATGAGGCAGTGTTCACCGGATCAGGAGAATCTTTTTGGTCTTGCTGCTCCTTTACTTCGTTCTCCAAATTTTCCAGCATTTTTTTCATGCTCATGATATCGTTCTCGTACTGTAAATAAAGATCAAAAGATTTGAGGGGCCAGAACAAGAATAATCCCTATATGTTTCTACGTACATTGCAGACGCTAAGAAAATTTATTCCAAAGCTAAATGATAATAAAAAATTCATTCATTCCGAGAACCAAAAGAAGACATCGCCCAAAAGTGAAGGAAATAAAAGAACTCGTAGAAGAAAATTTGTTGAGATAGTGGTAAAACAGCTATGCAAAATTGGTGCAACACAATTTTATTTCCTTATCAGGGACTTGCGTCCAAGATTTTCTCCCCATCTGAGAAAAAAACAGCCAAAATTAAATTAATATAAGTTTATAGCTATCTACATGTACACCGAACAGATTTTAAAATTGAACTCACGTCTTCAAGAGTCTTGTTGTCAGAGCTTCTCTTGACGCTGACTCTATTGAGAGGAGCAGGCACCGTCCCGCCGTGCCTGCTGCGATGTTGCGAAGAGCCCGAGCCGATAGGCGGTCTCTCATCACCAGAGGTGTCGTCGCTAGTGCTGTCGTAATTGTTGGTTGTCTTGAAGCGTTGTCGGGTTGAACCCAATTCCGCTGACTGGCGTCGAGCGCTCTTGTGAGCAGGTCGTCTTGGCTGAGAGTAAGACGATGTTGACAGAAGGTCTGAGGTAGAATGATGGTGATCCAAAGGAGGGTTTTTGGTCTTCTCTGTTTTAGATAAATTATTTATAGACGAATGAAGGTTAGTTGTTGCCGACTGCGGCTGATGCCATGCAGGAGTGGGCAAACATCGGGGATTTGTTCTGGGAGCAGAAGATTTATAACTATTATGTGCGTGTATTCTGTGGGCCGGTTGGGTGTGGGACGCCACATACCCATTCGAACTCGGGTTATAATTGAGCCTTGAGTTAATCTCGAAGGTGGACTGGGGAGGCGTGGAGGTTGTGGAGACCAAGGATGAAGTGTCGTCGCTGCCCGACAGCGTGACTCTGTTACAAACGAGGTCCTCGACACTTTGAGCAGAACTGAGGGAAGAGTTACACTGGTTACCATTAAAACCCGTGCGAGCGGAGGTTGGGGACGATGAATAACTTGCGGCATGGCTTGACTGGCTGTGGCTAAGGGGATACGCTCGCCCGCTGTGCGGCAGTACAGAGCCATTAACAAGGAAATGATGGTGCAAGTTCTGTTTTGGATGGATCTTGTTGTTACTCCGAGGGGAACTGGTAGCTAACGATTCCATTTGATATGTTGGATTGTTGAACGCTAATGCAACTTGTGCTGTAGGTTGTTTAACTTGTGTTATTTGCGGCATTTGGGCGACAGATATGGGCTCATTCAGGTAGCGATTGCTTATATGATTGGACGTGGAGGACTTATGCTGAATGTGGTTGCCGTTCGTACGGTTATTATTGTTAGGACTACCATTGAAAGCACTGTTACTGTTATTATTAGCAACGTCAGTGATAGTAGGATCAACAGGGCTTGAAGACTGACTGTAAGCAAAGCTTTGGTAGCCAGAAGAGACTACGTTTGAGAGTTGTGAAATTGACGTTTGAGAGCCCTTCATGTTAGTGTCTGATTGTTCACAGTCTTGACTAGAATTTAAAGAGTCATTCGCATGTAATGGGTTCATTTGTTGCTGCTGGTTTTGATTACAATTACTCATTTGAGAAAACGAAGAGTTATACACAGATCCGTTCATTCCATTGTTAGTGCTGTTGAACAGGGCCGTGTGATTATGGAAGTGCCGGTGATGATTGCGATGACCTTGCTGGAACGGAGCAGTACTGGGCGAGTCAGGTGGAATGTGACTCTGACTATAACTATGACCAATGGCCTGTCCTCCTTTAGGCATTGTGTTATCATTGTCGGAATTTAAAGCAGAATAGTGGACATAATCATCATCAGTGTGGAGATCCATGGCAGGAGTTCGACCTGAGCCCACAAGGTACGAGCTGCGAGGGAGAGTAGATGAGCGAGACGTGGCTGGGATCTCCTTTTGCGAACTGAAGTTTGATTTGGGTGAGAGCACTTCGTTTCGACGGCCAGGTCGGTCAGTAAGGTCAGTATTCTGGGGCTTGGCGTCACGTTCCAGCCCATCCACGTGACATGAGCTTGCTGAGTGCTTGGTGCTAAAAGACCCTGAAGTTGGATCATTGTACCTGAACACATTGTCTTTGATTCCATGAAGGTTGAGTCTGTCATCTCTCTTCTGATGGTCGACTAGAGTGGCGGTTGTAGAATTGGAAGCACTTCCAGACCCCTCGTGAGACGCCAGTGTCTGAACCAGATCATTGTTAGGGTTATCCTTGGAGCGATCGAGGTCGTCTATTAGCCTCTTGAGAGTGTCCCTGTGGCGGATTTCATCGTCCGTTTCGGGTTTCAGGTTGGGCAAGCATTCCGCAAGTAGCGTTTGCAAGACAGACAGCTGTATTCCTGGGTCGATATTTCCGCCGTATCCATGAACTCTGACATCGGAGGCGCGCTCCGACGATATTTTCCTCAAGAACTCTTTCATTTCAGATTGTTCCTTCTCAATGAAGTCGTTCATGAACTCCATGAATTCTTCCTTCCCTTGGAATTTGGTGAAGTTGGCGAGAGTTTGGAGGGTTTTCGCAACAAGCGTCAAGTTTCTCGTAACTTTTTCATTAGGAAGCTCATGGGTCAATCGGAAAAGTATGGGATTCAGGATAGCAGGGCACAGAAATCTCAAGAAAATGGACGCCGAGATAAGTTTGTCCCCAAGAGATTCTTTAGACAACTTTGTAAGTCCACATCTGAAAAGCCTGAAACATTCGCGTAGCTCCAGTGGAAAATAAAGAGGACTTTGAATAATGCGATTCCAAGTCATCTTCACGTGAGAGATGAGATTCTTGCGGTTCTTGGGAATCAAAGCTTCGTTGCTCACCTTCTTTGGGTCCACCTGATGGAACAGAAAGGCTCAATTATACCTTTGTACATTTACTACAAAAATAGAGTGAGCTCACACTACAAAAAATTGAAGATATGTAGTGAACAATAATCACGAATAATTAGCAAGGAGAGAAAAAATAAATGAACTGTATTTCACAATAAAGTTAATCATGTAAACCCAAATTAGCAACTCAATGGTAAACGCTTCTTAGAGCACATCAATTCTTTCAACGAAAAAGTTGAATTTGAAAATCAGCTAGTTTTCAATCAGCTATACAATTCAAAAAGAACGCTTGAATATGATGCTGTGTTCTACAAGAACACCATAATAAGTATCTTATCTTTACGATAAGATACTTATGCTCACTGTTAATAAGAACATCAGGTGAGGTAATTATAAGTCAAAACTTTCAAAACGCGAAGTAAGTCGCCCATAGCAAACTCGAAAAACAGAGACGTTATTCTTAGGGATTTAAGATAATTATCACGAATTCATTGTACCAAAAATTTTATGCTTACATCAGTTCAACTGGAGCGTTCACAAATCTAATTAAAAAATTTATTTATTGTCCTCAAGCATTCCAAAGTTAGGCTTTAGGTAAATAATAGTAAGCATTCAATATAAAAACTGTGCTCTTCTCATAAATATTAAGACACTGGCGCAAAATGAAGCAAGTCAAGCGTCTGTAAGAGTATAAATGACGAATCCAAGCAATCTTTGACAGAATTTTTCAAAACTCAAAAGTCTCTCGAGAAGCGCAAATAATAACTTAAGCAGGTATCTGCGCCTCACCTCACAATCATGTTGAGACATGATGATTTTGGTGATGGCTGGCTCGAGTGTCTCTCGCAGGTAGTTCTCCCCCACGAGCTTCATGAACGCCTCCATGGCCTTCGTGCCTACGCTGTTGCCGCGGAATATCAGGTGCGAGTCGTCTGAGCGAAGCACAGATAGGTCAAAAAACATTCTTATTCATGAGAATGATGTATATCTGGTGAACGAATTCAATGTCTGACAAGGATCAGTTGAACCCAAATCGAGGTTATGACTTACAATCTACAAGACAAGCGAGGCACAAGCTTCAATGAGCAAGGCAGTGCATTCAAAGCAACATTCATACGTTAAAAAAGTGAGTTCAGATAAAATATGCAAAAGGTATAGTAGAATGCTGATAGTATATAATTGAGCACAAAATACTAACCGTTAATTTACAAGCAATTTTCGGTTCAAATTTAGGTCTGTGGACGGCGGTGACACAACGTAATTAAAAGCGTTAATCGACTTATCAAAAATAAAGCAAATTCAGCTGAAGGAAGTTCATTCTTTTACTGTTTACTCATTTTTATACACATACATAAGACAACCCGTATTCAAGAGAGGTGTTTGAAGTGAAGTGTTCTGGTCTGGTCTCACGTTTGTTTTGGTATCAATAGTCAGCACGGACTAAATAATACTGAAGGAAGTTAAGATAAATCTGAAATGGAATGCTATTTAAATTTAAAGAACGAGGAGAACCTCTTTAGTTTTCACTGGAATATGATTAGCTTTTACAAATGGGGATATAGTGGTTTGAAAAGTATTGATTTGAAACGTACCGAAACTTTAGCATGAAAACGACAACCATACATTGAAACACACTTCGACTAGCTGCGCAAAAAACAAATCAAGATTTTAAAATAGCTTTGACATTCTCCGGACCTAAATTTAACAGAAAACGTCCAGAAACAGCTGGAAATTTAAGTTGGCAAAAGACAATCATTTGATTCAGATGTGCTAGAAAAAATCTACTTCAAAGAAAAGCGAAAAAATCTCTGAGTAGCACAAGGCCCTCACCTCTTCCTTAATAAAAATCGACTGGCGATAGCCGGAGCTTATAAGGGCTATACGACCTACAGTTAAAAAATACGTATTTTATGTCTCGAATATATTTTGACCACCCTTTGTTTTGATTTTCGTAACTAAATGCAAGATCAACAATGAAATTTGACTACTCTATACTTCCTATTGTGTTTAATTTTGTCCTCTCTTCACTAAGAGTTTCCAATTTAAAAAATGCATGGGGATGTATTTCACCACGAAAAATGCAATTTTTCAGAATGTTAAGAGTACTGCTTTTGACAAACTGTAACGCACGAACAAATAGTTCCTAAATTTTCTTGAGTACAATAAGAAATTAGTTATGCAATTATTTTTTTGTTGTTGTTTGTATATCGGAGGACATTTGCTGGTATTACTGAAATATTTGAAGGAAACGCTTCACCTCAGAGAGAAATACTGTAGCTAATCAAATTCAAAAGCAGGAGTTCACCCTGACAAACAATGACTGATACAACAGAAGTAGAGAATGGTATGACTAATCTACGGCTGTCGACAAGACGAAGAAAGTTTGCCATGAACTCATGATTTAACATCCTTTATGGAAGACAGACTTACCGTTTTTGGCTATCTCTTCGAGGACGATGTCTGAGATGAGAGTGGTTGCGAGCTGACTATGCTGGGTGAGATGCACGAGCGTAGTCGCCACGTCTGCCTTGGTGGTCACGCTCACCACGGGCTCCAGCAGCGAGCAGATGCCGGAGTAGTTCGTGAGCAGAAACTGCGCCACGACACAACATTATGAGCTACAACCAGTACCAAGAGAAAAGAAGTAGTTGGCGCCGTTCAGCAAAATATAAAATGACTGGACCGTGTTGTGGTTACCTAAAACCACTTACATGGCTACCTAAGAACAACAGAAACGCCTTGAGGAAGACATGAGTCTGGCCCACGTCTTCCCAATCTGCCTCGAAAAAGATCCTACATTGACTCATGAAAGATGTGTTCTCATCTCGTCTCAAAAGACTAAGCATCTCTACAATCTGCTCTATAATAACTCTTCACATGATCTTTCGCGTCATGAATATCTAATAATATCTAATACGAAGTACGCCGGCTCCCCAACTCTCGTTCATCGCATGAATATCGACGTCGACTGAACGTTTACCTTTATCCTCGATCTGCTCACTTCTACCCCTCTTCTCTATCCACCTCCTACGAGGGTGACCACGTCGCTTGGTAGAATCTACTTCGTTGCTTTCGCCTTATTCATTATGTATAATTTTATTCATTTCATACAGATTAAAAAATAGGAATAAATACGCTGTTCCAAACTTAGAACAAAACAATCAACGAAAACATTGCGTATTTTTTAGACTTTTCAGCAAAGCATTCTAACTCTGTTTTGGTTTACTTCTAGTTTTAAAGACTTATAAATAATTTTTAGCAAAAATTAGAATCGAAGACACCAAAAAATAGCGACTCCAACCACGACTCTTCCACATCCGAATGAACGACTCCGACTCCGACTCCACCACATTCGGAAAAGCGACTCCGACTCCGACTCCATCACACTTCAGAGTAGCGACTCCGACTCCGACTCCACCACACTTCAGAGAAGCGACTCCGACTCCGACTCCACCCTAAAACATCCGACTCCGGCGACTCCGACTCCCAACTCCGACTCCGCAACCCTGGATTAAATGCAGCATTTAATTCCCCGTGAACCAAACAGGATTACGGATACCAGTTGACTTTTGAAAACAGTTCACAAATCACGTGCGGAAGGATTGGCTTAGAGTTGGATGATTATCCCCGAGCTAAAGCATTCAGTGAGGAAGGAGGCGCAAACGTACAAGAAAGAATCGCCTTGCGGCAATACTTTCATGCTGTGGGGCGATTCCACACCGTTTTCGATGTATATTTGCATCAGTGAAACTGCGCGTTTTTGGTTCTAGCATTACTGAATTGTGTAACTCCTTATAAAAGTTTTGAAAATGAGACCACTAATCTCGCCTCATTTAAACTTGACTGAAAATACACTTAATGATACAATAGGACTCTCTCCTTCATATTAGTGACTGAATTATATTATATTATAATTCAGTTTCAGCCTCCCTAACCACAATAAAGATGTACAAAGAGAGGAAGGATGAAGGCACCATTTAATATGAAGTTTAAGGGACCATGGAATCCTTGCACACTATTTGCACAGGATAGGGTGTCTTCTCACACAAGATTATCTTCATATAGCAACAGATAGTTGAGAAAGTCATATAGCAACAGATAGTTGAGAAAGAAGGTTATGAAACAAGAAAGAGGTTGAAGAAGATAGTCGGAGGTGCTGAAAACAGGACAGCAGTGAACCGAAAAAAGAGGATCCTTTACAAAACATTTCATTCCAACAAAAAGTAGGCCTATTCAACTCGCAGCTCAGGAGACCTCACATTTCCCCTTGACAAAGGGTGTATATCCCTACGCATGTGACTCACACACACTGATGCATGCACAACTACTACATGAAATAAATTCACTAGCACCCTTCTTCCTTCCCAAAAAATAGTTTTATTACTTATGCCTTGACATGAGCACGTTCACAACAGCACTAATTTGATCCTGCGCTAGCGTTGAACTTCTAGAGGAGAGAAGGCGTCCTAGCACGACAGGATCACTAGACACACAACAACGAAGATAATTTACTTACATCGTGGAACTCTTGGTACATGTTGATGGGTAAGATATTGACGGTCTGGTAGGAGCACTTGATTCTAATGGATGGCGTGACGTTCTTGGTATTCTTCGACGAGGCCGCAGACCCGGGTTGCAAAGGGTACCATTTCTCGATGACGTTTCGACCCGTCACTGAACTTACTGGAATCTGGACCATGCCAACATCTCGGGAAACCTGAAATCAGGTGAACTTCGAGTTTTCACATCTTTTAAAAATCTCTTACGCACTTCAGCACGGTAATTCATAAACGACGACAAAATTAAGTGCTTTCGAGAGCACTAAAGCGATCTTGAAAACCTCTTACCTAGCTCATATAGCATTTTAACTGCTTCACGAAGCGGCGCAACATTTTTTTTTGCTTCCAAACACCGCGAAAATATTTAAGCATTAAAAAAATGTACGATTATACGAGCAAGCTTCTATTAAATGGCTGCAGAATGAAGTAGATGCAAGAAAAAGGCGATTTTAATTACTTCCTAAATGGTATACAACAAAGGCTAAAATAGCCCAGTAAAATCTTCACCCAACTTCAGAGAAAAAATTACGTTGCGCTTCAAAACTCTGATGGTTTTAAAACGGTGAGCATACATAAACAAGGAGACTTAGTATGAGGCCAAACAAAGTAATTATAGTGTAACATAATTAAACATAAGTATACCATAATTACATATTTATAATAAGTATTTAAACTATTTATACTGTAATTGTAATATAGTATAACTGGTTCACGCATTTGTAAGGTGGATGTTTTCAAGATATCGCTACATTGGGAATCTGACTAAAATGAATACAAACTTGTGTGACGAAATAATTATTTCACAAATTTTTTGGTGGGCTCAATTTTAACTCTACAACGTATTTAAAAGAAGAAGAAATTGCTGCCCGTATCGCTCCAGAACACTAAATTGAAAATGAAATTTCGACATTCAGAACTAATAATTTTTATTCAAGATGAACAATTTTCAATTTTACCATTGTCCTACGAGAACTCAACCATTTTGTTGCAGCCCATCGAAGTCTTAAGTTGAAATACTATTATATCGTAAGGGAAGGTTTGAAACCGAGACTCTTCTTGGTGAGGGCACTCATTACAAGACGCATACTAAAATTCTACAACAAAATATGCTTGAAATGAAATAACTGGGCCCACAGCAACATAGATTAGCAAAAAAACCTCATCCCAAAGGAAGCTAAGATGCTTTAGCATGTGCCTGAAAACCTCCCTTCAACTTTGCCTCCTTCCACAGATGTGGACAACACATCCCTCTTCTTTACAGAGAAAATAATCGAAGTAAACACTAAACACCATGATAAAATGTAAAGAACAGTCAAGATGAGAGGAGGCTCACCGTTTTACGCTTGTTAGGTTCCCTCCAGAGGATGATAGTGGCCGTGTGCACCGTGGGCAGACACTTGAACTCGAACTGCTCCCCCCAGAAGCAGAGGTCGTTCTTCGTTTTGGCGGAAGTTCGGCCATAGATTTCGTCATCCAGCCGTAACTCGCAGAAATACCTACAAAAGGAAGATATTTTCTGCGTTTTATTTGATCATACACTATGCCAATTGAAAACACGTTGCGCAAAACATTACTCTGTCTAACTGTTAATTATAATAGTATTCTCTAGAAGTAGAATGGTGTCAAGAGCCAGTGAACACTATATTGCAAGTCTTTGTTGATGTGTAACGCGTGCCACTTTAGGTAACGTTCACGTCCTTTTATCATGTCATCACCTTGATCAAGGCAAAGAAAATGTGACAAGTTGATTTCAGTGCGTGAATATTGTAAATTAAAAATATTATAGTATATGATTTCAGCGCTGAGAGCCGGTCTAGGAACTCACTGTTTTTTAGGAGGGATGCCTTTGGCCTCGACGATAGTTATATTGATGGAGTTGTGCACCCTGCTTTTGCTATCAGCGTAAGGGTTGATTGCTCTGCGTAGCGATTCCACCCACTTATCGCGTTCATGCTCAGATCGGCAGCTGTAGTAGCGCGTGCCATTCGGAGCTTTGATCTGCACAAAAAATGCGTAATACGTTATTCAGCACAGGATTTTTACAACCAGAATACTCGCTAACACAGCTAAAGAGCTGACGTCAACACATAAAGACTCAGTGCTTTACGTAGCCACATGGAAGAAACCAAATCTCAATTAGAGGAGGAACAGAAAGACACAAAAAAGAGAGCGAAATACTTTCGTCGACATGTCTGTAATCCGTAAATGAGACAAAAATGGCAAGGGAAGAATCAAAGGTACAAACTTAGCTTGTAACAAATCGTAACCGAAATCTGACCACTTCACAAATGAGTAGTTCACTTTGTGGGCATGATAGACTAAACCTATTGCCAATAACGATCAACAAAAAAAAAAAACAATTCAAAAATTAAAAAATTCTAAACCAAACTCACACAGTGCCACACTTTGTTGAGAAATATAAGCCCTACATTTATTAATGACGAAAATAATGATGAAAATTGCACTTTATTCATAATGAGTAGTAGATGTTGTAGAGTTCAACTCGAAAGATTACAGGGCGAACGTAGGGACAAACAGAGGACCAAAGCGAGAGCTTACCTGGAAACAGTATCTCTGGCCAAGAACGCTGTCATGCAGCGGCCTGATTATAGCCTCACCTGAAAATTAAAATTTCAGTGTTATGAAAATTTACCAGAGTATGGAGAAGTGGAGAGGTTGTACTAAATAAAATATGCAAACACTAAAAAAGACGGTTATGAAAAAGCATAATGGCGTTTCAAATAATGACACAAAGAAAATTTTATTTTTTGTTAAATTATAGGGCTGTATTTATTCCTTCCACGCATAAATCACAATAGCGATTTGAGGGAAGCAGCGATTATCATCACTAGAGCTAGACAAGACCGACCTACATCTAAATGATCAAGTACACATTCCCCATTTGAAGAGATGCATTGCCATGCTTGTGAGATGTATTACTTTTAGAAAGGACAATATGCGTGAACAAGACGCCGAGCCACCTACCACCAGAGCCCACTGGAGCATGCATCTCACCGGCAGTGAGATCGAGGGTGCTCATCATCTGATGGTCGCGGGACGACAGTAAGCTTTCGTGCGACTGCGAGCTCCTGAGCCTCGTAGCGAGGCCGCCGCCGTTGGTGGTATCAGGCCCAGCACTACCATTAACAAGGCCGGTACCGTGTAGGTTTGTACTCGACAGGTGGTGGGATGGTTGCTGGTAAGCAGGGTACTCTGAGTGGATGTTGGTCTCGTCGTTGTGGTTTGACTCCAAGTTTTGGTTTGACGAGAGAGGGCCTCCTGTGCCGCCTCTCTTGCTCCGCTCTATTTTAGTGACGGATTTGGTACGCTTCAACGGCAGGTGCTTGATCGAGCGCTTGCTGAAGAAATTCTGGAACAATGACAAGAATCGAAACTAAAGTAGGCGCAACACAGACATCAATCTATGAGCAGGATCAATAGTGCTTAAGTATACCTTTCAATAAAAAAAGGCGATTGATAGCAGGGTTGGCACATAAAAACCCACAAAAAAAACCCAAAGAGCCCCAAAAAAACACGTAAAAACCCACTAAATAGTGTTTTTTGGGGGCTTTTTTGGGTTTTATTATTGCTATTTAAATTTCACTTGTTTTCAAGCTTATAGAATCAAAATGAGCTAAATATTTATATTGTTAAAAATTTTTCCAAGGCATTTGCATGACTATGACAATAAATATTGAAAAAACACCACTATAAAAATAAAATAAGAAAAACCCTGATCACAAAAAAAAACTCGAGGGACTAGTATATTTCCATGAGTTCCATTTCCAAAGTAAAAAACAAAAACTAAGAAACAAATGCAGCTTGACTATTTGAGAGTATAGAGACTTCTGAATTCTTCCTCTGTCTTCTAGACTAGACTGCTACTACAGTACTACTGTATTTCTCTTTCTACATCCACTGCCATTTCATCGTTGTCATCCACATCATGATCATTTGTGAGGTGGCGATATAATGAGACCAATTTCTGTGCACGTTCCGATCCTAATCTATTTCTCAATTTATTCCACACAATTCCAAATGTCAAGAAAATTCTCTCAATGGATCCTGAACCTGCGGGGCAAGAATGAAGATTACTTATAAACTTGCAGAAACCCTCTGCCAGTGTTTTTTCAGGAATCTGCATTTTCTGCTGTTTCATGTCTTGAATATCCCACCATCAACGAGGAGTCATTGTCTTAGTGATATTCTTGTTGAACATGTGTTTTGGGAAGATGTTGGAGTCCTTCAATTTATACAAATAAAGCGCAACGATGAACTCCGGATTGTACTCAGCCAACCACTCTTCAATATCTGTCACCTGTGAGAGCTTTGCCTGAAATAAGTCAAACAATTATAGTCAGATGGGGTAAGACACGACCGCAGCCATCATGGGGTAAGAAAGTAAAGAAACGACTGGCCTATGGTGAGCATTCAAGCTGCACTGAAACAAATTTGACGATGGAATCTGTTAGAGCATTTATTTCTAATCATTTTAGTGTTTGTTGCTATCCTGAACTGCAAAAAGTGATTTTTTTTGGTAAATTTTTAAAATTTTTTTTTGGCATGTCACCGCATGTTGTAACATGTAACAGTGTGGTTGACCGACGACTTGCGCTGCTAAGCCCTCCAGCTCACACAATACACATGTTAAGTTGTTAACAGCATGGCTGTTGAGTGATGTGCAGCTGTCTTGCTTCAAGTTGCTTGTGGTGGTTACTTATGATCTGAATGGTGCTTCCCTCTCACATGACTTGCGTCTGTCTGCTGCTAAAACAACTTACTCTGAATTGACAAGCATAGCAATTCTCTTTGCACATCTTATATCTTTACAGACTGCAGAGCTATGTCCCTATGCATATGGTAATTGGTAAATGGCAATTGTGCTGGACAAACTTAATTCATATATTGTTCATATAATGAAATAATTCATATAATAATGTAATAAAATATTGGAAATAAAGTAATCAAATAATATTTACTCAATAAGTGTATATATATATATAAATCTGGAAAAGAGGCAACTGGAACTGTGTGAATAACTCTTTTAAACAAAAACAGGTATTACAAAAAACCCAATAACGCCCAAAAAACCAATAAAACCCCCAAAAAAACCCATGTGGGTTGGAATTTTTTAAAAAACCCAGGGTTTTTCCATCGCTGATTGATAGAGGTGTTACATTAATGAATACAAATGAAAAAATTGCATGGAAATAGCATCATGCAAGTTTTCTTAGCTGAACTTACGCAGAGAAAATTTATAGGACCAGAAAGTGTAAGTAATTTCAGCTACTTGAATGAATCATTTGAACGAGCGTTTTATTTTAGGTTTCTCATTGCTTTAATTGTTGCCTCTTTTTGAATTGAAAAAGTATTATCGTTTTATTTTCAACAATGCAAGGTCATGATGCTACTCCTTACTGTAGAAAGCACCCCTCAGGGGGATACAACTATTGTATCTATGGGAATTGGCGCTCCCAGGGGGACTATGTGAGTGCCCGAGCTAAAGGTTACGTAGGCTTCCTTTTTGTTGTAATAAAATAGGTATTTGTTTTGTTACGGACCATCTTTTTTCGGTTCACTGCTGTCCTGTTTTTCAGTACCTACTACTTTCTTCTTCAACTTTTTTCTTGTTTCATGAACTTCTTCCCTATCTAACTGTTTCTGTGCACCTTGTGCATAGATTCCGCGTTCCCTCAACTCCATACTAAATGGTACCTTCCTCTTTCCTCTCTTGGAACATCTTTGTCGTGGTTAAGGGAGGCTAAAACTTTCTTATATAATAATAACTGTAGAAAGCAAAGACTAAACATAATATTCGGAAATCCTTTTCAGGTAAAATATTCTCATATAAAAAATATCCGAAAGATATTGCGAGACATTACAAACAAACGAGACATGCTCTTTAGAAGCCAAAATTTTTTCGATGATGATATTTAAATAATTTAATTCATTTCATTGGAAACAGGACGGATCGATTACTTCAATCAGGCCATCACCGATCTTGACACGCCATCGAGATGCATTCCGTTTATTAGGGGTAGAATGTTCTTCGTTTTACAAATGCATCCTATTTGCCTTGAACTACATTGAAATATTTTCAAGCAAATAAAAATATTTTGCACTAAATATTTCCCACCATGTTTGCCATTGCAATGTGGTTCACATAGGTGTTTTGCAGAAAAAAAATTAAAATCGTATTTAAAAACCAAGATTTGAGGATACAAATAATTAAAAACAGAAGAGGTCCCATAATAGATCCTTGCAGACGTCTACAGCTAACATCGACTAGTTCTACTTCGGCTACACCAATTATAATATTTTCCTTACGTATCATTTAGAAATGATTTAAATCATTTATGAGCAACTTCTCCAATGCCAGAACAGTGTAGCTTTGAGAATCGTACGCTGCTTTCTATTTTAATCATATGCTTCACAAGAATTGAAAAACGTGAATTTCTTAATTGAAACTTGTGTACTATGTAAAAGCATGGCAGATTAGATATAATGGCTAGAGTGATCGATCTTTTTCAATTGTAAGCTCGACTGTTTGTCATGGTGAAGATTTTTGTTAAATAATCTGACTAACGTTGAACCGTTGGTAAAAGTGGGAGGTCATGATGATAAAATCAGCTGTGGACGGAAAAGGAAGTAGAGTAACAATACTTTAAACTTATTGAAAGCACAGGACAATGAGCTTGTAGCAGAGCTTGACATACGACTCTCTTTCAAGTTTGACATTGACCACATTTGGTGTTCAGAAATCGTGCATTATAGTTCACTGATAAGAACAGCAGTCGTAATCTATGACTAACTGATAAAAACAATTCATAACTCAATTAAAACTTTGATTTAGATCGTAGGTCTTCTATGCAAGACTGCATTGGATGCGTAGTTAGTGATTAGATTTAGAACATTCGTTCGTTTTGTATTAATTAGAGGCAAAAAACACATTGAGGCATACGAGCATACAGCTATGGCTTCGTCTCAGGTTAACAACTGGTGATAAAGTGTAATGAAAACGAGACAAAAAAAAAAAGCATATTCTGGCACTAACACGCGAAGACGCAACATGACATCACTTTATAACCACGCGATGAGTAGTTCACGATTAAAAACCTAATGAACACGATAATATTGTCTGCTCTCGAAGGAATTGACAGAAATCTACACGTAACAACACTAACGACTGCACGAGGGCTCAAAATCTAGCGAGGATAAAAGTATCTTTCTACTAATGTAGCACGGCTGTGCGGTCAAAATAGTAGATCATGAGTAAAGACTTATAATGCACAGTTTCGTACGAAAGGATAATGGATTAAAAACAATCAGAGTAAATTATTAGTTAATTTAGTTAGCTTAATTAACCACAACATTGGTTTCCTCCAGAGAGAAAGGAGGAAAACACTATACATATAGTACGGAATTCAGGGAAAGGAGAAGCTACACACAGAGTTTTTCAAGCTTTTTTTCACGACAGTTGGGCGATGATAGGGAGCGCCATCTAACATCCATAAAATTCAATTGAGATTCACGTCAAATTTCAGCGCGATAACATCTAGCAAAAAGCTTAACATTGCTAGGCTTGGTATTAGGAGAGTTATTGGTAACCATACTAAAGTGTGGTGTTCATTTCACTGAAATATGTGGATTCAAAAACTAATGTGGTACATTATTTCAATTTTTTATCGTAATAATTGTTCGATCATTTTATTCTATTCCTGAATGCCACCTAATCAAAGGCGTGCACTTAAACTTACAGCTGCCGATGACGTACTGATAGCGTACATTTATATGTCAGATCTACACGGTACAAGAAGTTTGTCGGTAAAATATACACTATAAACACGTCAAAGGAATCCGTACAAACGTCAACTGAAACAAGAATTTAGAAAAAATTTTCAAGAGTTTCAGAACAAGAATTTTACGCACATTCACAGCAAAATAAGCAACAACTAAGCGAGAAGCAAGGTAGGGAAAGGATGGTCTTCAGCGCGCAAATGGAGGAGCCTGCGGCCCCGAGCGACTCCGGATGTCTCAAGCGGATGTTCGGAGGCATCACGAGCAAGCCAGCGATGCAAGTGTACTCCAATACTGACTGCATTCAGACGGTCACCACGCTCTTCTTTTTGCTCGTGAAAACACGCACGAACTCATCAACTGATGTCCAACGATTCATTGGCACCCGACGATGTATGCGAGGAATCGAATTACCTCATAGTTGAATTTCACAAATTTTTATTTCTTTCACTTGAAGTCCAGTTCGTATAACTATTACCGTTATATTCCCTCTGACGATTGCAGACCCCTTAGGGCAACATAGATATTTACACATTTCGTTGTACGTTATTAGAAAGATTGAATATTTTAGTCTTTTTTTGCAAGTAAAAATTCAACACTAGAACGGGAGACTCCTCTTAATTATGTTGTCATGGACTGATAACTTGAAGTAGTCTAAGTGAACTGTATTCTAGTATACTACTGCAATTCCTCGTCTTTCGGACGAAGCAAACACACCGTAAAACAATGAGTTGCTTATACTTGCAAACTAAAAGGATTGCACTTAATCTGACGCACACATCAGACAAAAAAAACGCGCTTTGGGCTCTTCCACGCAATCTCGTTCGAGCACATCTGTATCAAGGATGAACTCAATTCAATTTTGCATTATTATTATTACGGTCGTGCACAAGCACCATTGTGACCAAAACTTCGATCTTGCACAATGATGTCCTTTCAAAGGAAACGATAATTGAAGGTGCGTCGCAAGATGGAGGACTCCGGGACATTGTCCCACGCATCGGCGCAAGATATTCCACGTATCAGCCTTAGCACCACCATCGATTCCTTGTCTACAGACGTCGAAATCGTACAGTAGGGGGGCTCAAGTCAACACGTCTACCATTCGACAGATTCTAGATTCTCGTAACTTGAATTAACGAGAAAATGTTCCCAAAATATTTACACATTAATGAACAAATATACAAAAAATTAATGTAACTAAACATTGTCCGATCTTTGAGATTTGAGCGCATTCTCGAGTGCACTTCGTACTACGCACCAACCATTCGAACACAATCTGAACTAAGAACTTCCAGTGCTAACGTTTCTCTCACAAGTTTCGCACAACATCACATGTGAAATTATCAGGCCATTCTCGTGGGTAAAAACTTTTCTTTAGGAATTACCATTAACTTCTTAGCGTAATTTTAATTCAGCGTTTTCAAGCACTGCCGCTGCAGATAATTATTGTGTAGTTTCTGTATTTAATTAAGCAATGTTAAAACGAGATTTCTTTTACAGTGGATTTTTTAAGAAAACACCGACAAATAATATGTGAGCGGAGGATAGTTACAGAAATGACAGCTGAATGTAAAAAGTTTTCAAGGGAAGAGTAAGAGAATTCTTCCGCACTTCATGGAAAAAATTTTCAACAACAATATTGCCATTGCGTGTAGAAAAAATGTGAAGCGTACGAGTTCATTAAGAAAGACTCGAACGACAAAGACTGAACAGAAGGGCGGGACTCGTTTACTGATCGAGAAAATGTTAGAGGACGCAAAGAACACGCCACAAAGACGAAGAGGCGACACACGCCAGCACCTGCTCAGCACAGGCGCTTTTGTCGCACATCCTGTAGCACGGATACCAGGACAGGCGGTCGTGCGCCGGGCGAAACCAAATCTGAACATTTTTTTTCTGAGGAGAACTGTCTTCTTCCTGATTTTTGTTGACTTATCAGTGACGGTTGCTGGAGTATAAAAGTTAATAGAATCTACACAATCCTCAAACATTCAACCCCATAATCAAATTACACAATCATTATTACCTTCCCAGAACATTCGTCGGCACTAATCGAACTGCACTGTAAGTACCTACTCTAAATCTTTACTTTTCATTTCAGTCAGTCACGACGCAGGCTTGGCCAATTCGAGATCGCAGAGTTTATGAGAATGACTGATAATTTCGTTGTGCAATTGTTACGATCAGATGTATCGTTCTACTCATTTTATGAACGCATGTTAATTCATTTACGCCCGAAAAGTTGAGAGTTTAAGGAATCTTCTGGAAAATTACTCGGAAATTCTATATTTCGTGATTTTACATTGAAAAGAAAGGTTAATGCTACCTGTACAAGCAACCAAAAATTGACGGCTGTACGTCCAAAAGTAAACCCGAAGGGAGGTAGAGAACAGACGGGCAAAGTAGGGATACAATCGCAGGTCTTGGCCATGATTCACACAGCAAAATATGCTATTGATAAATAACTCTTAATTGGCTCCAGATGATCGCGTCAACTGGATTCAAAAACATCAGTCCGCACCTGTGAGGGGCAAATAGCGTGGAGCTGTGTGGACGGCGCTCCTGGGCGAGTCTGCCACAGGATCTCCTGCGACGTTTGTATTTCCAGCGTCGAATTGATATTGCATCTACGACTATTGGCTCTAAAGAAACCGTACGCTCGTTAGACAGAGAATTCAATTTTGAACAGTACAACCAAAGGTATCATTTTCTCCTTCAATAAAAGGCTATGTTAACACTAATTAAAAATTAAAAATTGATTCTTCTATTTTCACTCCTACGTAGTTTTTTAGAGACGAGTGTCATCCTCCTCTTTCAATCTTACTTAGATCAGATTATACGTTAGTTTCAGTCTTCCCAACCACAACAAAGATGTATAACGAGAAAAAGGCACAAAATTGTTCGTATGTTTCGTTTTCTATTTCATAAATCGGAAAATATCTGAAGCAAGAAATGGAAGATTTATCATACAGAAATAGATTTAAATATACCAAATTTCAGAACAATCAGTCTCTTTGGAAAAAATTTGTACGAAAACAAAAAAGTCTTCATAAAAAGAACATATGGTGTTTTTGTAATTCTTGCCCCAACCGATTGTTATGCTCAGCGGGTTCAACTCTCACGGATACAGCTATGATCCTTTCAAGTGCACACACACATTACCACATTTAATCAAGGAATCAGATTAGTCGTACGAGACGTTACTAATTTATAGATAACCTAAAGCAAAGGTTGACTTCGTCGACTCTAGAGTTAAAGTTCAAACTAAAATGAATAACGTGCGTTAACTTATACAAACAAGTGACGAACAAAAGTCTTGAGATACTCACTCAACAACCTTTAGGCGCTGAGACCAGATTTAAGAGGTTTGAATATGGTCTTTGACACTAGGGAAATTAAGTACTCGTATATGCACGGTACTAAAATACGCCACAGAAGTCTCAGAATGTTCTGATTTCAACACCAGAAATCCATGTAATAACTGAACGTAGGATAGGATGTAGAAGAGGTCCATCCTCAGCTCAACCCAAGACTCTAAGGAAGAACCGTCCAAACCGAATTACACGGATTTAAAGTTGGACCGTGTCCTCAACCTATACACTTTGAGACCAATGAATCAACTCAACTTTCTACGGATCTATACATGATCCTACCAAACCTGAATTGATTTACGACTGATTTCAAGTATGACTCTGCAACCTTGCACGTTTGAAGTCTAAGTGCGACTGACGGTCCGCCATGACACCAAGAAGTGCTCTACTCTCACTCTGCTCGACAAAAATTTGACAGGAAGCGTGAAACAGAGTATTCGATGTTCTCTCCGTCAGACATTCCAAGCATTCCACAATTGAAGATGAAATTGTTTCCAGTATGAAAAAGAGTGGGGTTAAAAACGGAAGCAATGTTCTAATCATTTTTAGGTAATCCTCCGTTTAGAAACCTAATGTTGGGTAATGAAAATGGGTCAAAATAATTGAAAAAATTCGTGGATATAGAAGAAATAGTAGACGAACGCCAGCCTCAAAATTGAAATGAAATACCGTCGGTCGTGGGTCCAGGAATAAGATTGTCTCCCTAACGAATGGCTTAGCAGGTTTGAAAAAAGGAGTTCTGATTTCGTCTTATATTAAAAAAAAATTCTATTTCACTCTACTAGCAAGCCCTCCGCTTATTAAGCCAGACCTAATTAAATCAACTTACCAAAATAAAACGCAATTTCCCTCACCACACGAAACAAGTAAACAAGTTTCACTCCAGAAAAATAGAGCGCTTTCGAAAAATTACTTCGAAGATCCGGAAGAGCTCTCGCTGGAGGCAGGTGCGCGGGTTGAAAGACTTGAGCAACTGATCCAGTGAAGGCAGAAATTGTGATGGAACAAAATTGGTTTAGTAATTAAACACGAACCCGATTAGATAATGAACGACCGCTCTTTTATTGGCTTGATACCTTATCGCGTACGAAGAAATGGAGCGCACTATCAGTAGTAACATGCAGGTAACTCACAGGAATGTTATCATAATTAGTCATCAAATGACGATAAAGCCAATGTAAAAAGTTGACTCCATCGCGCGCATAGTCAAGCTCTAATGCAGAGTTAACGTAAATTACCGTACTTATCCATTAATTATAATGCAATGTAAAGTAATCGACTCCAACACATATAATCTACATACAAATTTTTGCCACCGTAGAACGTGGTCTTTTTGGTCCTTGTCTCTCCGATGGTCATTTTTCATCTTTTTGTTGGAAAAGGACCCTTAGGTGGTGGACTATTCGGTCCTAAAATTTTATGGCGCTACGGACAATAGATCCCCCCAGGGGGGGGGGGGAGAAACCAAAATCTTGAATTTTTGACCCTATTTCGACCCCATATAAAAAGAAAACAAAACAAGAAATGGATAATTTAAAAATGTACTTGTGTTAGAAATGGTTCAAGGATTTTAAAACTGTCTTTGGTTTTGTTCTAGCATAAAAACTCAATGAGTTCTATTCTGTTGAAATATCAATACCAGTGGACTAAAAACCAATATGTCAATTTTTTTCAAAAACGAAGCCTGAATCAAAAAAATTGTACAAAAGAAATTGGGCTTCTTTTCGAAAGTTACATGATATAGTCAAATTTCATAAGAATCAGACTGAAAATAAAAATTTTCATAATTTTTACGAAAAAATAAAATTTTCCATGGAATTACAATTCACAGTGTGAATACGAAGTTATGCATGGAGATTATCGAAATAAAAATGAAAACAGCATTCAATTACATAAATTCTCCATTATATTACACTTCAACAAAAAATTTTGTTTTTTGCCCATATCCAACAATTCCAATTTTCAACATTCAAAAGAATAGAAGTCATTGAGTTTTCATGCTAGGAAGAAAACAGAGACAGTTTTAGAATCCTTGGAACATTTCTAACAAAGTAACATTGCTACTTTTTCAATTTTTACATTCTAATTTTTTTATCATAGTTCAAATCCAAAAATTTCGGTATATTTTATATATTGGTAAAATATCACATATATATAAAAAATGTACAAAATCCCTGAATGTTTCTTTGTTGTAAATGTTTCAAGGATTCCAAAACTGTCTTTGAATTTGTTCTAGCATAAAAACTTAATGACTTCTATACTTTTGAAATATGTATAAAAAAAGACTCAAAAAACTAATATTTCAAATTTTTCGGAAAAACTTAGGCCAAAATCAAAAAATTTTGCGATTCAAATATGTTTGTCTTGCAAAAATACATATACTGGCCAAATTTCAGACCAATTTCAGAAAAATTTTTTTGGAGGACCCCCTAAACATAGCGTATTCAAAAGCGTACGTTTTTAGCTACTAAGAGTTACATGACAACAGAATACAAAGGATTTTCGGGTACGTCAACGTGAGCTCAGATAGTGTAAGAAACGAACGTCAAACACGAATGAAAAATCAGTACGAAGCACGACACAGCAAACTTGAATTTCAGGCGTACACCCTGAAGCTCGGGGCGTCTAAGCGAAAGATCCACAAGCAGCAGGTCCAGAGATTCAGCCCGCGGCTGCGGAAGCGGAAATCGACCTCAAAAAACAGGGACGACGAAACGCAGATCGACGGAGCACGTTCGGAGCCCGTAAAAACGGGAGAAAGTCGTGATTTGAATCAACAATGCGACAGAAATATAAAGAAAAGTTCATCTAGATAATCACCGCAGACACAAAAGAACGCAATATGAAGATGCTGCCATACAGCTGATCAAGAGTAAATTAGGTCACACAGAAGCCAACGATAAAGCTTCTAAACATTATTTCATCCACAATTAACCCTTCAGGCACAAAAAAAAAACACTCACTGTGAAAATGTGACGCACGAGCGCAAATATATGCTGAATTTTAAAACTGACAGCTACGGAACCTTAATTTCACATCGATAGTACGATCAGCACAACGCACACTGCATGACTGACAATACAGCACAGTTTACGCTCAGTGCTCGAAAATAGAAAACCCTTCTTATTACGTACTACTTAGAGCGCATGATAACAGGACGATAAGACAAGCAATTTGTTACAACGGAGGTGACTAACATCAACGATAAAATGCATAGCAAGTCGGATCTCCGTCATACTTTAACTCGCAGCACTCTTCCCTCATTTGAGAGGGAGTAAAATATTATCTCGGTTACAAGTCAATCGCACCACTAAGCCTCAAACAATGTGTTGCACCAACAGGTGCACAGGTCAAGACGTAACGCACTGTTCTATGGATGATGCAATACAAAACTTAGGTGCAGCCCATACAAGTTACACAGTGAAAAACATTAACCAAATAAGGTAATAACGTAAGCATTTCAAACCCTGCCCTACTTGTTACTTTGTTATACGTTACTTCGCCGAAGCGAAATTGTCAGGGGCTGGCTAACACTTCCAGTATTTCCTTTCGAGTGACACTCATGATCTTCATATTCTCGAAGATGGGCACTAACTATGCAGCAGAGCATTCGACTCCAAAAAAACAACGAATAAAACTTTAAATATTGCAGACGACACATACATATTATTGAAGACGTAAAATATTTGAAGTCAGTTGAAGTATAGCGTAGTGATGAGCCAATCGAGGAGTATGAGAAGTTAAATAATTACTCATATGCCAGGCAAGAGGAGCCCGATACTGTTCAGATGTACAACAGGGCTGACCACGAGTTATTCTAAAGGATTGGATCGCTTTAACTTAGCTACACTTTAACTAGAGGAATGTTCTCGAGCAGTAGCATGAGCTTCAAGTTGGTTTTTAAGCCGTGCTCTGTGAAATAAATTCAATGCGCAGATTTCCCATTCACGTATTAAAATTTCCTCAACGAACTGTCTTCTCCAGAGACATGTTGCAAGAAGTATCATAAGCAATAACCTTGCAGATTGATACTTACATCAATTGGAGCACAATAATAAAATACATTAATCAATCAAGAAAGAAAAACCATGCTTGCAAGCCACGGTAGATTCACGAATAGAAGGTCAAATACCTGAGATGATTTGACGTAACTTTTCCTGCGAAAAACTTTCATACGAGAAAAATAAATCTCAAATAATACTCTTGATTTGCCAGTTCTTGTTTTGATTCTACGCATGGAACTTACGCTTAAAACTAGGATTGAAGTAGTAATTTACGCAATCTAACGCCTCTCCTTTATAAAAAAGGTGACATGTAGGCTGTAATTGCCAGTACAATTCGCTAGCTACATACAATCGTTTCCAGATACTCGTAGGCCTCAAATTCACGCTTCCTTACGAGCTGATCCCTAAGGTACCTCTAGTGGTCTCAGATCTAATCTTGGCTACAGGAGGCAGAGCTATCATCAACTATCATTCAGTAAATTTAAATTATCATTCAGTAAATTTCTAACCCTCAAAACTTACCAGTTGTACCTCAGTTCGCCCCCTACACCGGAGTATCACTTTATGCTCGTGTTTGGAAAAAAACCTTCTCTCCAGCACTCACCGATCTGCCAGCTTCATAAAAGAAATCCGAAGAATCAGCTTTGGCCAGGTAGAAGGACATGATCAGGCACGTGCGCTCTTTTCAGAGCTGTACATTTTTCTTTCTTAAGAATGAAAGTTCGTAGAAAATGGAACAAACTTGGCCACTTTAGAAGCACACGAAATAAATTTTTAAGCGCTAGAATACGGAGGTACTTGCTCTTTGGGTGTAACTGGCAACACAACTTATTTTACTAAACGATTCCTCAAAATTGGAAAACAACGTTAGAATGAGAATATCGCTAGATTATAGGTCCGCAACAAAAACGGTAAGTAGAATAAATATCTTAACATTTCTTGAAAAATAACAGTGGATAATTTTTATTATTATTGAAAATGAGAACACTATCGTTTGAAATCTGAAATGAGCGCAATTACGGCACACTTTTCTGGAATGAGCACACAGACAGAGTATAGGTGAACTCCGTTAGAAAAGCAGCCAGACTCAAGCGCTCAGATGCTCTGAGCAGTGACCATAGCGTACTTTGATGAACTTGGTAAATTTGCTTAGCAGTCACCGTCACAGTTCGCTAAATTATTAAGAAACTGTTAAAAAATCAATTGATACCAGCACAACTTGCGACGAGTCACAAAAATCTACCAGTGCTGAAAATTTTACTTTAGAAGCCTTCCAACTTGATGTCCTCCAACCAGCTGGTCCTTACACATGTATATGGTGGGAAGTATCTAACTTGAATTTCGATCAATTTTGAGACACGTGTGAGGTATTAATTTCAGAACCAATTCAAGTCGTCTGTATTTGTGGTGTACATTTCAACACCAAGTTCAGCAAATAAAGGCAGACTTGGAACCTTTTAGTATCACTTCAGAGGCTAAAATGACACTTGAGCGCTGGCGGCATGAACGATAGCGTTGAGTGGAAGACGACCACGGAAATCCGCTAGGATTTCTATTGCACTTTCTCTGCATGTGCTTAGTGCATAAAATGCGGCCTGATGGTACTCATGCAAGCACCACTGCCGAGCACGGCCGCACGATCTAATTCAGAGTACAGTATATGGACCTCAAAGAGTCTGCGCTCAGAAACAAATATGAGCTCAGACGTGAAAGTACAAACCTCCGCGCAGTGATAGACATTAACAAAACGTCGAATGTTTAAGCGATAGATTGTTATGAGTGAGAGAAATTCGCATACGATGACCTGCCAAAATGCGAGGCGAGAGATACAGGTTAGGTTAGGTTAACATCGGCATCTTTGGGATGCTTTATTTCCAATCAAGCCTGATACATATGATCTTAGCATTGGTTTTTCAAATGTCTTATAACTAACCCTACATATAGGACACCATGACGGTTCCCCCGTAAAGCCGGTACCCATTTCCGACACCTGGGTTGAGTGGGGTATTGTGCTTGAGCTTTCCCTTATACCCAACGGGGAAAATCTCTGCGCCAGCGCCGGGATACGAACCCGCGACTCCAACATACGAGCCCGATCCCTTAACCACTGTACCACGGAGAGCATACAATACACTCTCTGACCTGAACTCAAAATTTGCATACAAGACGTTGCTCTAACATCTCCCAGAGAGTACGGATGTTCAGCAGTTATTCTATGACACTACATCTGTTTTGCACCAATTTCCAGAAAATTTATACGAGATGAAATGACACCAATTTTACACATACTTCGATAAAAACCGTTGATCCATTGGGACGCTAACAACGCACACTACGTCCAGTTAATTTGAGTCGGACGCTGTGGTTACAGTTTTCTGAGACATTTCAAGGCTCCAGCAAGACGCACATCACTCCTAAACTACAATCGTTGGACGAATGCTATCAAGTTAGACAGGATTGGCAGTGAGGTATAGGAAGAGATGGGGCGCACATTAGCATATGCGTGCAGTCAGACACTGAAGTGCAGGGCAGCACGAGCTGCAGAGGCTCATCCTGTGGGAGCGCGCGCTACATCCTCTCCAGCACGATAAGGCGCGTCGTCAAGACTGACAACGGGACAACGCACACAAGCTCCGCTGCTTCTACAACTATTTCACTCAAAAAATCCAAAGATTACTTTCGAACCAAGCTAGTATGTTTCTATTCTGAATTACATAAGATGGAATATGAATATACGCGTTTCAATAAACTATTTCGCGGCAACGAGCTTAGCTAAAAAGTTACCAAAAAATATGCACATTTAGTTATTTCGCAGGCACATGGAAACACGTAAGTCAATTGCAGACATTGTGTAACGCTGGTTTCGAAATTAATGACTAATAATAAAATGAAACAAACTATGAAATTATTAAAAGCATCAATAGTTGTAGAAGAAAGGAACGCCACAAAACGCAAACAACAAATTACAAGTTGCTTCCTTTGACTGATCATAACTAATTCAACTTTCATGACTCAGTGTATCTACACAATAGAGGCAGGCATTGATAGTTTTCAAACGATCAACTTGTCTAAGTACTATCAGTAAATGGTCATTGTACTAAAGAGGATGATTTTTAATCATAAAGTCTAATTAAGAAATACTCGCACACTTCAAATCGTTCCTCGAAGCTATTGCAGAGCACTGTTATGAATTTATATTTATTCGTTGTAATTTTGCTAGACACTAGAGCTCTATACGCAGTGAAATATATCGTTCGTGAATTACCCACGTATCGTGCACACCGAGGCCAAACTTTCTTCGTAATTCCGACACGAGTTAGCACGCAGCGAGTGGCTGAGTTGCAGCGAAAGGCGAGGAGTCGCGAACTGGGACGTAGGTATAATATAATTTCTGCAGTGAAAATAGCAATGCAAGAGCCCGAGTGCAATAAAGTAGACCCAGCTCCCATGCCATTTATTGGAAAATGCCTTCTCAGATGGTACTTAGAGCATAGTAACAATCGTGTGAGTTATCTTGATACGAAATTAGAAATTAAGCACAGCGCAGTAATGTTTGAAAATCTATAGCCCGAATGAAGACAACCTAGCGAGAGCGAGGAGAAGGGACAGTTTAGAATTGACTGTAGAAAAAAGGTAATTTATGCACAAGACGCGGGTTCCTTTATAGGGTAGTCTGCGAATAGAAACAAGTTAGGAAAGAAGAGAAAGAGACAAAAAAGAGGTTGTGAAGAAGGGATGAAAACTTAAAACAAAAGTAGGTTAAAAGTCCCAAAGGCTTATCTACAGGTGAAATACCAAACAGTATCCCTCTTGGAGCACCAGTCACAATAGTAAACAAAGATCAACTTAACTAACCTCAACCTATTGTGTATCTTACATCCTCTGAGGGGACAGCGTCATGAAAAAATCATGAACTGCCAGCATCCAACTTCCTGAACTTCGCACACGTGAAATAGAACAAACGACAGTCTGGCTCATAACAGCAGGGTACGCCAAACAAGAATAAGCTATAAAAACCCATGCTGCGATAGAGGCAACTATACAGTCATTAAAGGTTGCTACAGATACATCAGGACAAGTCGACTCCGCAAACACAGGTCTGGCACTTGTGAGTACAGCGGCAGTGAGTGGATCATTATTGTGTACTGAATGAGACCCGGCAAATAATAAAATGAGAACAGCAATAAAACAATAATATGCGAGGTACGAAAAGGCGTTGATGGAAGTGAACTGCTTACAATTACAGTTATATGCTGCAAGATTGAAAAAATGACTTCAGATTTTTATTGTATGATACCTGTTGCGGTAAGTGGGAGTCTATGAAATTATTAAATTTTTCATTTATTCATCTCATGTGTCTGTAAAAGAGAGTGCGGCGCACTGAGATGAACAAGTCAGGACTTTCAAAATCCCTAAGCTCTTCCCCGATGAGCAGCGCCCAATTACTCCACCTCCAAGTACTCCTACACATGAAATGAATAAAACTCAATACATGATGCGAGTAGGTCTCAAACCAGAGGTTTACAGAGGACTTGTAAAGAATTGCGCAGATAAGTGCAATAAAAGATTAAGTGTGCGCGAGGCATAACGTTCATACTCACAGCGAGGCGGCCCTGAGAGGGAGTGTTGGGACCTCCTCCACCCACACCCCCGTTGGGGGAGGCGTTATCGTTGCGCGCGTGGAGGGGAGACCGGCCGCCCCCCAGTATGGGGGTGGCGGGAGCAGACCCCCGTCTGTCGGATCCGCACGCCTTCTCATACGACGTGTCTGCAAAGGAAAGCGTTCATCCAATTAATGCACGCCACGGGAAAATATGAGATGAAGGGAGTTCCTGATATGTCACAATTTTATAAAAATGGTACCTGGGTAACGAAAACCAAGCCGAAATGCTCCCGTACGAGTTGAAATGCTGCTGAGTGTAATTAGTTAGTTAACGGAAGGTAAAAAAGACATAAAAGAACTCAAGTTGTCATGCATTTACAGGGTTTCGTACAAAAATAATTACAACGTACTTAGTCAACCTTGATGATTAGATAGAGATTGAAAATTCACCACAATTTAACCACGTATAGTACAAAATATGGCCTACACAAAGAAAGCAGGCTTAGGGAGTGACTTCCGTGCTTCCTCCACGAAGACATGCATGCCAAAACTAAGCGCTTCTGAATGGCACCACAGGCCATTGAACATCCTTCACCTCACGCGCGTACATCAGACTGTCATTTAGTATGTACTTAGTAAGTGAGCATGCAAAAATCTGTAGTAATTTCCAAAATAACGTTCGGCTTTGAGTTGAGAAACATTTAAGGCACACTATAAAGCTGCAATGTGGCCACTCTTGTTTATCGAAGACAAAAAGCAGCAGTTCAATGAAAACACAGTTTGTCATTTTGATAACGTAGTTATTCAATCGATGTTTTATGTTTAATAATATTGAATATATTTCCTTGCAAAGGTCATAATGATAGCCATAACAATTCGTGGTATATGCTCTTATGAACGTCTGAGAAAGTCGACTATAAGACCTCGATAATTTGACTGAGACCTTCCAAGCTCCCACTTCGCTCAACGGTTTGCACTACGATAGGAATTTCTCGCTTTCCTAGGAGACTAAATTACAAGTCATAAGAGCGACCGACCAATTGTGTGTCTATAACAAGGAGAGCGAAGACGGACACAATATTTAGTGGCCTGACGGAGCCACGACGCGCCTGCTCGTTCTACGAATGAGCGCACGCAGAGGATTTGATGCGTTGTCCCCCCACTTAACGGACACATAATCTGTCTTTGAATTTGAAGTATAGTTGAGAACACAGAGAAGTAACCCACACTTGCTACGATCAAGCAGCCGAACACACGAATGAAAATATACAGGAGAGCCGGAGGTTTTGTGCAGGCGACTTCATAACATCATGAAGAATTAACACCAATACATTTTTCAAAACATTTCAATTCAAGATAAAAATGTATTGGTACCAACTAAGCCAAGTTAAAATTTTTTGCATTATGAATACCAAAAAATAAGATTTTTAGCGACATAAACAAAACAGTTCACTGAAAAGGAAGTGGACGCCGACTGAGTATTAGATGCTCAAAGGCTGCTCTAATCTCGCGACATCGATAACGTGATTTATCTCATAACGTATGGATAAAAATAGTTGATGACTCAACTCACATGCAGCAATAAAACAACCAAAGTCTTTGAAGTGATCCCGGCACGCACGATGACCCTCGATAATGAGCACGAACGGGCGCACGGAAACGTGCATGGAGGCGCACGCGCACGGCTGAGCGCCCACGGTTCACATGCAGCGCTGCTTCTGTGCGGTCACGTACGCTTACGAGGGTCTTCAGTTCTACTCATACCAGTACTCACATGCTCAACATCCTCCTCTCTTTTTTCTTCACACCAACATCCCATCGATATTAGCAAGAACTGAAACGAATGAATGCTCTAGTTTACCATTCGTGTTTCGCATAGTCAAAGCATGAATTTATTTTTTTTTCTCCCTGCCAGCAGAGAACTACCGCTAATTTTTACGCGATGATCCGCATTTTGCATTACGAAATAAAAAGCCTTATTTTATGCGAGACGTTTCGAATACTCAGCGTGTAGGTATCTGGGCAACAAAGGAGTTGGCCTCCAAGACCGCAGAGCGAGAGGACGGCGGGCACGCGAGGCGGCGGAGCAGGCGAGGCACCCTACAGAAGGCACGTCGGCTCAGGCTGCCCTTTTAAGCGCGTTGAGTATTCATGAGTCAGAGCAGAGGGAGGCGACCCACGCCAGACCGAGACCTCTTCAGTCCCAACCATGGGCTCCAGATCTTCAGTTCTACTTGCATACATAATTCAATTTATAAAATAGGAACACCAGAATTTTAGTGCCTCAGAACTCAGTACCAAATAGTTCCGAGAACACCCAGACAGGAGAGGTTGTCCCTAAAATTCAATACAAGTAAATGTACTCAACGTTCGCTTCAGCTAGATGTGGCTTATAGACTCAATTTCGAAACATACAACAATGAACCAAGATTTTGAGATTTTTGCAAGGCTCATCAAAAATCATATGAAAAACAGCAGAACTATTGAGCTCAGAAATCAAACTAGGCAACAAAGAAATGAAGAAAAAAATATTTAATAAGTACTGCAATTAATTTGGACCATATCTAGTTCCTTCTTCAAAACCGTAAATTCAGGAGTACTCTAAAGGTGACGGTTCATTCCAGTCTCTAAGTTTGAATTACTTAAATTAGATTAGATTATAAGTTAGTTTAAGCCTCCCTAACCGCTACAAAAAAAGAGCGTATCGAAGAGAGGAAGGAGGAAGGCACCATTTAGTATGGAGGTGAGAGAATGGGGAATCTATGCAGAAAGGTCATTGAAACAGTAAGATGAGAAAGAAGTTCATGAAACAAGATCAAAGTTGAAGGCTAAAGTAGTAGGTACTGAAAAAACAGGACAGCAGTGAACCGGAAAAAGATGGTCCGTAACAAAACAAAAACCTATTCTATTTCAACAAAAAAGAAAGCCTACCTAACCTTTAGCTCAGGCCCTCACATTGTCCCCCTGGGAGCGCTAATTCCCATTATTATTATTATTATTATATTCCTGGTTTTACCACCGCAGCCGCACAAGTGTTGATCTCAGCAGTGATTCTCAGTTTTACTGGTTTCCCGCGTTAAGTTTTCTTGTCGTTTCCGTATCAGGGCAAGTTGGTTCCGTAGTAGTTAATCCACTGCGTAGGCAAGTTTCACTTTCAGATGTAGTTGTAGAAGTTTATTTGTCTGATAAAGTTGTACAACGGTCCCCCAAACTTAACCTGGTCGCCATCTCCAAGGTAACCCTCCAAGGTGTCCGGGGGACGTCCGCCAAACCAGAGGTTCCGCGCAGTATCATGACACCGACACTCGACAAGTATGTGGTGCACTGTCAGTGGGGCCTCACAAGCCCCGCACGTCGGTGCCATGCCCCCCTCCATCAAATGTCCATGAGTGGCGTGCGTGTGGCCAATGCGTAGTCGGCATAGTTTCACTTCCCAAGGGCGGTTTTGCTGGTAGCTGGTAGCGAAGGGCACTATTGATTCTTTTAATGATCTCAGTTTGTTGTCCGCTTGGGCTGCCCACTCCTCTGCCCACTTTCGATTCACCTTACTCTTTATTGCTGCTTTGTAGTCAGTTGAGGGAATTGGTTTTCGTACGATGGTTTGCCGGTGGGTTGCCAGAACGGCGGCAGTATCCGCCCGCTCGTTGCCCCTCACCCCAACGTGACTAGGTACCCAGCAGAGCGCAATCCGTTTCCCACTTTGCTGTATCGCCAGTTGAATTGCAAGACTGAGAGGGTGTCGAGGTTTGTATTGTGCAATCCCCATAAGCGCACTACGACAGTCAGACACAATGGTCACAGATCCCGTGGAAGCAAAGCGGCAGGCTTGGACAGCAGTCAGGATAGCATACAGTTCAGCTGTGTAGCTGGATGCTACTCGTTGGATCCTTTCAGATGATTCATTATCCCCCCGTACTACAGCAAATCCAGTACCGGATTCATTACGAGCACCGTCCGTGTAATATATTGTTGACGCGCTGTGGGATGCCAAGTGGTCCAAGAACACCGATCGAGCTGCCACTGGCCCCACCTGCGATTTCCTCACATTGTACATCTCCCTGCACAATCTTTGAGCACCTGCTTGCCAGGGTGGGAAGACGTATGGCATTTCCACCAGCACATTGTCGAAGCGTACATCGTAGTATTCCAGCAGATTCGTGGCTCTCACGTAAAATGGTCGGGGTGTCGTCGATTCTGGAGCGTAGGTATGAGGCGGGATATTTCTAAGTTCTTGAAGTGTGTATGTATTGGGGTTTATTTGCAGGCGGAGATAGTAGTTCATAATTTTTATTGCACGATATTGCTCTACTGTCTTGGTCCCGGTCTCGCTGTGTAGTGAATCTATGGGTGAGCTTCGAAAGGCGCCAGCTGCTATTCTCAAAGCTGCATTTTGGATCGGTTGTATAGTCGCCAGTAGCGAAGGGCAGGCGGACCCATAGGCTTCGCATCCATAATCAATTTTAGGTTTGATTAGGGCTATGTAGAGACGTAGTAACAGTTTTTTGTCGGATCCGTATGACGAGTGGGCGAGGAACTTCAGGAGGTTCAGCCCTTTAATGCATGACGTCTTCAGTTGTTGAATGTGGGGTCGCCATGTTAGGCTCTCATCTATAGTTAAGCCGAGGTATTTGTATGTCTGCACCTGGTTGATGTTTTCCCCATGTAGGACCAGTTGCGGTGCGATTTTGGTACACCCACGTACTCGGCAGATATGCATGCTGTTTGTCTTGGTAGTAGAAAAACGAAATCCAGTTCGGTCAGTCCAGCGTTCCAGTCGGTTTATTGCGATTTGGAGTTGTCTTTCCAGCGTGTCCGTTCGGTGTCCTGCTATATATACGGCAAAATCATCCACATATAGGGAGCTTTTTACATAGAGAGGTAAGTCTTCTGCTATATCGTTGATCGCAATCAGGAAGCAGGTGCAGCTTAGCACACTGCCCTGGGGCACTCCTTCTTGTAAATATTTTGTGTCGGAGAAGGAATTCCCTACACGTACCTTTATCTTGCGATCGGTGAGGAAATTATTGACAAAGTGCAGTAGGTGTCCTCTGAGTCCTCCAGTGTGGAGCTTTTTAATTATATTATATCGCCATGCAGTATCATACGCCCTAGCCAAGTCGAAGAAGATGACCAGGAAGTGTTGCTTCTGACTCATTGCCGTACGGATAGCGGTTTCTAGGCACACGACGTTGTCGGTTGTACTATGGAACGGTCTGAAACCGCACTGCACGTTTGTAATTTTATTATTTGCTTCTAAGAAGAACATGAGCCGTGAGTTGATTATTCTTTCCAATAGTTTGCTCAAGCAACTTGTGAGGGCAATCGGTCTGTAATTTCCCACGCACTGCGGGTCTTTTCCTGGTTTAGGGATGGGGATTATTATTGCAGTTTTCCACTGGTCCGGGAATACATCGTGCAAAAAGATGTAGTTGAATAGGTGTAATAGGAGCTGGTGGAAAGATTCATGCGCGCGTTTTACCATTGCATAGGTAATGGTATCAGGTCCCGGGGCTTTTTCTTTACTTCTTGATAGGGCTCCGTGTAGTTCTTCTATATTGAGTGGAACATTGTAAATATCGTTGTTGTCTCCAAAGCGTAGCACCTGGCTCTCCATTCTTTGCTTATGGGTTGAGAAGTTAGCGCTGACGTTGGAGATGTTGCTTGTCGTGGCTATGTGGTTTCCGATTAGGTTTGCAACTGTAGTCGGATTGCTATGGAGGCGTTGGTCGTTGTCCACTATTACTGGCGTTGGGGAGTGAGTGAACTTACTTGATAGTTTCTTCACTCTTTTCCAGACAGAGGTCATGCTCGTCCGGGATGTGATGCTGTTGAGGTATGTTTCCCATGACTTGGAACGTTTCTGTTGAAATGTTTTCCTACAAATGGCTCTCGCTCGGTTGTAACGTATTTTGTTGGCGATGCTGTTGTATCTGCGCAAGGCTCTTCCTGCTCTTCTTCTCTCACGCTTTACGTCGTCGCATTCTTCATCCCACCACGGGACTGGTGGTCTCTGAAGCGTTCCGCTGGTGAGAGGTATAGCGGCATTGGCGGCCGATAGGAGAATGTTGCACACGTTGTCCAGGAATATCTCTGTATTTTCACTTGTATACAACTCAGGGTTCTCGACGGCAGTTTGGGTGTAATACATGGGCCAGTTTGCTTTTGCAGTATTAAACCGGGGGATGCGCTCGTGGTTTGTGGTTGGTTGGATGAGTTCTAATTGAATTGGATAGTGATCACTGTCGTGCAAATCATCGTGAACGGAGTATCTAAAGTCGAGCTGGCAGTTTGACGAGCAAATCGTCAGGTCTATTGCAGAGGTAGTGGATGTTTGGTGATGGAAGTGGGTGTGCTGGCCTGAGTTGAGGAGTGCGACGTCGTGCGTTAGCAGTAGGCGCTCCACCAATCGTCCTCGGGCGTTTGTAGTATGGTCTCCCCAAAGCGTACTTCGTGCATTAAAATCTCCCATGATTATGAACGGTTCAGGCAGCTGTAGTATTAGCGAGTTTAGGTCTTCATAGGTGACATCCAGGTGGGGTAGATAGAGGGAGCATAGAGTGTAGCTTTTGTTGAGGTGAATCCGAGCAGCAACTGCCTGCAAGTTTGTGTTCAGCCTCAATATTTTGTATGGGACTGAATAATGGACGAGGATTGCAGCACCTCGCTCATGGTTGTCGGCACGAGTAACAGTGGATATGATTATTTTATAATGCGAGGGGGGATGGGCTTGTTGATTTCGTAACATTGTTTCTTGTAGACACATACAAATTGGTGTTTGGTCATGTAAGATTTTTTTTATTTCATTGAATTTGGTTCGGTAGGATTGTAGATTCCATTGGATGAGTGTCTTCAGCATCAGCGCCTATTCTGCTCCCAAGGCCGCGGTTGTTGGCCTATTACAGGAATTTTGCACTCATTAGAGCCACGATTGGCAGCTCCAGAGCTAGGGCGTACGGCTGGTCTACCACGTGGTGGTATTTCCTTTGTTCCCAAGGGTGTCCTGTGGGATTTATTGGGTGACTTTTGCCGTACTTTCTTTGATGGATTGTCTTTTTTGCTATTGCTGGTTTGATCGACCGAGCTGTCACTGTCGTATGTTGATAGCTGGTTTAGACTGTCTGGCCTATTGAGTCTCTTAAAAGTGTATCTGTTCGCTTTTCCTTCTTCGCGCGCTGGCGTTTTCTTAGTTGGTTCCTTCGATATCTGGGTCCGTGGTGGGCAAGTAGGATCCAGTTGTTTTTGTGAATTATCTTGGGTTTTGCCATGAGTCGTCATTTTTACTGCACCAGGAGGTAAGTCTTTGCCGCTACCGGGTTCGCTCGCACTTTCCTCCGTTGGTGGCTTCGGGGGTACGGCACTTTTGTCCGGCAGTCTATGTGGCGTCTTACTTACATTAGCGTCCTCTGCAGCTGGTTGTGGAGTCGAGTCCGGGATAGTCGTGGGTGCGATAGTTGGTGTTGCATCTGGGAGTTTTAGCGTTTGCGTTGTTGTGTTGAGGGCGCCAGGTATTGTACTAGATGTGCTTGCCTGTAGATTCGTTTCGGTGCGCGCCGGGTTATTTGCTGTGTCGGGGTTTGATCTTGGCGTTTGAAGTACCGTGCTGTAGAGGCGGTTGTGGTCTGGTGATCGTTCCAGGACCATTTGGAGAGCTTCAGGACGGGGAATTTTTTCTTTTCCTTGAGTGGCCAGGACTTCATTTTCAAGTATGTACTTGGGACAGCTTCTATCGTTGGAATAATGTTCTTGCTGACAATGGTAGCAGCAGATCGGATTTCTACAATCCAGTTTTTTGTGTCCTGTTTCTCCACATCGGGCACAGGTTTCAGTCTCACTTCGGCAATACTTAGCTACGTGGCCAAATCGCTGGCATCTAAAGCATTGCTGCGGTCTCTCCTTGTATGCTTCGACAATTTCGTGGTGCCAAGATGTGAGGGAGATGGTTCTTGGAAGGGAATGTTTTTCAAAGGTAAGGATGTAGGTATTTGTTGCAACTAGTTCTCCTTCTCTCTTTATCTTCACTCGCCGGACGTCCGTAACTCCTTGGTCGCTCAGTTGCCTTCTCAAATCGTCCTCTGAGCATCCTCCAAAAGCGTGGCTACGCACAACGCCCTTTATCACATTGAGGGTCCGATGGGGAGAAACGACAACTGGATTTCCAGCAATGCGTGTTATGGACTGGAGTTTCTTCGTTTGGTCTTCCGACTGGGTGGTTATTAGTAGAGAACTCTTGCCCCATCTTGAGATTTTCTCCGGGTCACCTATTTGGGTTCTGATGTCTTTGTCAACTTGGATCACGTTGAGGTTTCTGATTATGTCTAGGTTTGGAAAGTTTATATTGATGTACTTTGCATAGTACGGCGTGTCTGTATACTCTTCATCATATGCAGTCCACTGTCTTCCCGTTCGCTGCGGGCGCCTACGTCGTTCAGGTCCTCCTCTGTTTACTCTCGTCCACCGTGGGCCACTATCGTGGGGACCTAGCGGTGTTTCAGGCATCCCAGTCTCTCGTGCAATAAGTGGTTGCTTCTGGTGTGCCTGCTCTTGTGCCATCTTCCGGGCCGAGTCCAAAGTTGGCTCTCCTCGGTGATTAGAATTTGTGTTGCGTCTCTTATTAAATGTCGGGTTGAAAGGCTCGAGCGTGTATTCACTTTGCTGTTGCAGCTCCTCGCGTTCCTCGCCACTCGCAGATATGCTCTGCAATGGTTTTGGTGCCGCGGAGGTTGACAGAGAATTGCCTTCCGCATTTCCTGTCTGGGAGGTGTCCAAGAAGTCCGGGGGCGGGTTGAGGTCGTCACCATCAAGTTGTTTTACGGTTTGGGGGGGGTTTGAGTTTGAAATATCCATGGTTAATAGGTTAGGTCTCACCTGTGCCCTGAGCCGGCACCAGCTTTGGGCGGCCGCCAACAAGGGGAACCCTTCTGTCAGGCTCACGGAGTCCCGACGGGCACACTCACTAAGCACAGGCATAGCTCCTGGCGCGAGCAGATGCAGCAGGTTGTTGCGCTTGACTAACCAGCGAGACGTTTCCGCGCCTCACTGGCGTTTAAACCGCCCCCCGCCTTTCCACCCGGCCATCGGCTAACCCTTGCCGCGCACGACTATCAGGCCGGCAGGTCGGGTCTAGGTCCCGGCCGGCCTTACAAACAAATCCAAGGAGAGGTCAGTGTGTGTCCAGGAGAGTATCCAGTTGTCAGCTCGGTTGTCAATGTTGCCATCCCAGTTGGTCTGGATCTCGGCCCAAGCCTGTCTGTCATGGTTGAACCTGGGACAGCATAGCCTTGGGCTTCATTGAACACACAAGCCCCCTCCCCGCGACAAGGACAGGATGGCGTGAGGGGGCGCTAATTCCCATGGATACAATAATTGTATCCCCCTGAGGGGTTTGAATTACTTAATCATGGGCATAAAATGTCTTGGTAAACCTAAGACAACAAAAAAATTAAAAACAAGGCGCCTCACAGCTCTATATGACGTATTCCAACAAAACAAAAATAAGTGAAATGGCCACAAAAAATTTTCGCCAGAAAAATAATGTGAAAGTATTTGAACGCTAACTCAGTTCCATTAATTTATGGACAAGGATAATTATTGTGGCTTTGATGAACAAACGCATATAGGTATCACAGAAATGACGTTGACATATTGCACGCCAGGAGCACTGAAACAGTCGTTGGTAACATTTGATGGGAAAGAAACTGCAGAGCTCGGCTAAAATTCAACACACATGCTGTACAACGAGTGGAATACGTCAAGGTCTCAGACAGAGTTTTGTGCCTTTGACGGCCTCCTGTACCCGGAGGCAAATGATACAATAAATGTGCAGCAAGTAAATAAAATGTCTTGTACTCTACAAACGTGGGAACGGGCGCACACGTTTCCTCTGAGATTGAAGCCTATCGACGGTTGTGACTCACACCACATCTGTACCGATAGCAAACAAACTAACAATGCGGCTAACTAAACTGTAAAAACTTAGCACTTATATTTTATTGAGTTAGGTTACAGGATAAAACGCGTAAGAAATTGATTAATTAAACTCTAACAGACATGAATGAAATCTGATGGATTGTTAGAGCTGTGGATTTTTGTTCAATTAGACGTAAATAATCAGCTACAAAAATCGCTTTCGGAATTGGGAAATGGTCCGCGGTAATAATCATGTACATACCCAACTCCCACATTATTTGCCTTCAAGAGGTAACCATACAATTTTGTCCTTACTTCTCCAGCTAATGAGGACTACCATTACCATAGAGGTGCCGTAATAGCCAAACATAAACATTAGGCTCTGAGAATAAGGACCGGCCCGAAATTGATGAAGACCTCTCAATCCTTGATGACGCTTACATTAATTGCTCTAAAATTATCAAGCTTAAATGAGCTCTTTTTTTCTATCCGACAATTTTCTAAACTCAATTAGTACTGACGTAGTACCACAGTTTAGCAGCACGAAGTTTATCTTGAAGTGTGTTAGCCAGGTTTGCATTCCATCCAAACACCTCGCTAAAAGCAAGAAAAATTCAAAGTTCAACTCCACAAGTATGCCAAAATCGAACATCATTTCCATCTACATGCATCAAAAGGCTACTATTGACTGCATGAAGGCTCAGGAAGACCCAAGGAAGGTACGAGTGAAACTACAAAAACATGAGCTGCACGTACGTGCCTGCCTTCTGCATTTCCGAAAGAATGCCAGCAATGAAGTTATGGCACACCTGAACACTACCTACCGAGTAGATTTACTAAAGCAACGCGGCGTCCTCATAAAGCATCAAGCAGTAACAATGTAGCGACACGCTATAATTCTGTGCTTGGACAGGCGTAGCATTTATTTCTCATACGATGCCACGGTACAAAAGAAGAAAATCTAAATAAAGTTGCACATTACAATTACTGTATCGAGCAACCGTTGAAATGCGCCCAAACAATGGTCAAAATAGGCCTTGGAAATTTACAATTTGTCAATTTACTTATTCAAAAAAGACAAGTTGAAGCGTAGTGCCCGAGCAAACGCTGCGCTGCAGGTCGCGTTCCAAGTCAAGCAAGTTGCAGAAATTTTTTAGATTTCTTTCCCAACTTTTCGACCGTTTCGGAGGTTCTGATGGTAAGGTACCATATTTTTACTAGTTTTAGGATATTAATCATGAAATCTAGATTTCATTAACGGCAAAGAAAAAATTGACAACATTGTGTAGCAAAATGAACAAATATTCTCGTACTGTTATGGATAATTGTGAACTGGTAGTGTAAGAAGATACAGTTCTTCACAATGTTCATCATACAAATTGACATCACAACCTTACCACTCCCATAGTTACTCTAGTATTCATTTCTACAAGAAAATCTTTCAGGACCACAAGATAACACGGAGTATTAGTCAATTACTTGCTGAGAAGATGACAAGTCAGAAGCACGAAAAGATTATTCATCCAATGGCGAACACACAATGAAATTTTGAAAACCTAAAAACTTTGTATGCTTTTATAGATAATCTCATTCCAGGATAACACAATGAAGGACAAACACGTTTGATAGCCCACGTAGCAAAATGCCTTTACTGCTGAACACGTTTTTCCCAACGCTGATTATTCTTTTAATTTTAAAAATAAAATAAAATATCGTAGCAACTAAGAAGGCTGTGAAGTTAACGACCTCACAGGACCTCGCGCACGCTCGTGGAGGGCTGAGGTCAGGCAAAGTCTACATTGGAGGCGGGCAAGAAAAAACTGCGCCGCAGGAGCCGCTTGCGTCCGGGCCAAATTGGTTTTTATTGCTGGGACGCAAGAGTAACTTTCTGCTGGGCTAGGTGTTCTGGGTAGACACTCTCAAATAAGAGCCGGACGAGATCGGAGAGGCTGCTTCAGGGGTAGCTCTGCAAGTAGAGGTAGAACTCAGTGGCCGGGAACTACTCAACCACCCTTTTATACTTTAACTTGTTGTTGCACTGTGCCAATAGCATATCAAGATGAGTTTTTTTTGCACAAATAACTCAATTTAAAAAGCATGAAAAATTAATACAAGCCTTCGCAATAATTCAAAATAAACTAAAAGTTATAGCTCGAAGATTAGATTAGTCGTTAGTTTTAGCCTCCCTACCCAGCAACAAATGCGATCCAAAGAGAGGAAGGAGGAAGGCACCATTTAGTATGGAGTTGAGAAAACGCGGAATCTATGCAGAAAGGCATAGAAACAGTAAGTTGGGAAAGAAGATCATGAAACAAGACCAAAGTTGAAGAAGAGAGTAGTAGGTGTTGAAGAACAGGACAGCAGTAAACCGAAAAAAGGTGGTCTTTAACATAACAAAAACATTTTATTTCAACAAAAAGAAGGCCTACCTAACTCTCAGCTCGGGCCCTCACATTGTCCCCCTGGGAGCGCTAGTTCCCATAGATACAATAATTGTATCCCCCTGAGGGAGAGTTATAGCTCGAAAGTTCAAGGGAGTGCTCAACTTGAAAGAAACAAATGGGACTGTAAAAACTGCCAAGCGTCATGACAGAAGCACAAGGTTATGCCCGATTCACTGAAACATCTTTTTTTAATTATCAAAATCACTGAAAGAAACGATCTATGGACGTTTATAAAACAACAAGAAGTTAACGAGACAAAAGAATGCAATGTAAAAACAAATTTGTCTGAAAAATTTGAAACGACGCAAAAAGGTAGCAAAATTAACACTCCGTGTCTAATTAGAGAGGGAAATAGAGGGAGAGTTGACAAAATAACGACACTATCAAAACAAGACTAAGAAGTTGACTTTCACTACAATGAAATGTTCTTCACTGCACCCAACAACAAATAGACAACAACCGGACACTAATGAGTTCACTTTCATAAAATGAACAACGAAAGTACCTCTGGAGCAGTTGTTTACATAGACTTTGAATCTGGACTAGATACGAAGCAAAGAAATCCTATAACGTCTCTTGCAACCATCGTACAATAAATTACAGGGAAGTTTAAGATCAGCAGAGCAAGCATACAATTTTAAGCAACTAGTTATTCAAGCCGGAATGACGAAAAATGCTCCAGAATTTATGCAAAAAAAAAATCACCTCAAAGCTAGAGTTCAATCTATCCGTGGGTTATAAATCTCAAATAAATAATAAATATTTATTCCAATATAACTAAATACCTCGGGACAATACCACGCAACGTTAAGGAGTCCAAAGACTCGGAAAAGCAACATCGGTAAATCACGCGCCTCATGTGACGACGCAACAGAAATAGCAGAGCAAACACGTCGAAGGTTCTTGCATTTATATGTATAGTGTCTGGTGAAAGAGGGAGTGGAGCGGAACAAGAACGTGACACGAAGGGAGTGAGGCACTGCATTACAAGGCAGACGATTTACTTGATGCAGGGTTTGTGTGTAGTGTACATAGTCTTAATGAAAGGAAGGTTTAAAATGAAAGAATATCAACAGTACGCAAATGAAAATAAAAACATCAGTAGTCTAAAAAGTATATCCAAACGCCCTTTGAATAAAGTCTGCAATTGGCAAGCATTCCACATAAACGCTAAAAATTACAATTTTTCCCACGGAAGGTTAACTTATCACTTCTAACGCCCGTAATTACTTTATTCGAACCAAAAATAGTAAAAATAATTTCAAAACATTAGAAGCACAAACAACTGGGAGCATGTAGATTAGACATGAAACTACACGCGAAAAATCGCCCAAGACTTACTTGGAATTCGAAATTAGTCGTCCCTAGATAATAAAACTCACGCTAGCACGAGCATGATCTAAATATAAAACAAGTTGCCCGGCACTATGGTCACGGGAAATAAGACTTATCACATTCGTTTTTTCTTTGCAAGAGTATGAACACATTGCATTGCTGACTAAGAATCTGAAGGCCAAAAGTTCTTCGCGAAACCTAAGCCAGGCTACAGCTGAAGAGCGACACTGACTGGATGCAGCACAGAAGTGTAAGGGAACAGTTAACGCTTATGGAGAGGACAACTGCTATGAACTGAAAGTTGAAAAAACCATAACTCATATTTGTAGTTTATTAGGTTAAATACGCAACTACGTCAGGATTCTAACAAAAAAATGCGAATAAGAAATAAAATTCATAAGCACACTATCGAAAGGCGAGCGGGCTAATTAGTTTTACGAGTGACCGTGAAAAACAAAACTCATCAGTGAACACTTGAGAGAAGGCTTCAAAAAGTTCATAAAGAAAACACGAGTGTCGGGGATGCTCGTCAAGGAAGTCCCTTTCGGCACGTACTGTAAACTGATCATGAATGGTTGCCAGCCACGGCAATCAGGTCTTGGATCAACAGAGGATTTTCCGCGGCCCAATCAGAGACTGCTCCTCTGAAACCAATGTACACAAATCAAACATACGATCTCCGATTGAAACAAATGAAATCGAATTTTCATTTCCAGAAACTCACCATAGTCGTAAAGTCCACCACTGTTACCACAGAAGTGCTTCAGCAGCCGTGCAATGAGCATGAGCAACTCAAAACTGAAGTCGATGCTTAAATGCCAGGTCACTTGCACAAGAAGAGGAATAGAAATGGCCTACCTGACACGCAAACTAACACCACTGAAGGTCGCCAGCACAGTAATGGGAAATACTTCGGGATACAAGCAGCACGAAAGCAGCGGTCCCTAGAGAACTTACTGATAACGATAAACTTATCAGCAGCCACCCAGAGGGTTATTTTGAAAGCACAAAATATTAACGCAACAGAACTTTTTCAACAATTGGGTGAAGGAAAGAGAAATTAACTGATAGAAAAATTAAGTCCAGCAATTATATGCTAACCTAAGATGAAATAAAACAACAACAAATTGAGAGCGTACAGTTCCGCCTACGTTCAGAAACAATCTGATAATCCGACACCATCCACGACATAACTAGACCGTACGATCAGAGAGCCTGCAACGAAGCAGGGAAGAATGAGACAACAAAGTCATAGTAAGGGAGATGGACGCGGTGGCGCGATGTGGTGTATACTGAACCCCACTGGTTCTGAGAATGAATACACAATTGAGTGGCCTGTTTAAATTGAGAGAAGGAAAGAAATACATAGAAATAAATAAAGGAAAACAGCCCCCCAGAAATGTACTCATCGACTTGAAATGTTAGTTTTCCCACTTGAAAAACAATGAAGTGAAAAAAACACTCGTGAAAATTATCACACAAACTATGTGGTTTATTGCAGCATTTCGTGCTTGGCACGAATTTTCTGAATTAGCACTGGAACGAGCAATAAAAATATATACAAGAAGGAGAGTCCGCATGGATAACTTACTTGAGCAGAATTAAAGGGTTCTGACCAAACTTCCGCAATTCGGGCCACCAAACAAAGAGCATCAGAAAACTGCAGCACAGTTACACATCAAAAGCAGAACAGAGTAGGCTGTGCGTAAATGTACTTAAAAAGGCCTCAAAAATAGTCTGTATATTCGACAGTTTTGAGAATAGCAATCATTCGTACGGTCGGTGCCCGCACCGTAGGCTCCATCGTGACCGGACCGTCGGCACGCACCGCAACTCGGCCAGGGCCAGAGCTCCACGCCGGCACACCACCACTTGCATTAAAGATAATATCGCCAAACGCGCCTGCTCCAGGTGCGGATGAGAAATTTAAAAACAAAGGCACCAAGAAGCGGACAATTTTTGTGTCGTCTCTTTAATAAAGCACGAAATAGCTCGATACGAAATAGAGCTAGTGTTTCGAACTTTTTCCATCCCGTAAATTCCTAACAAACCGCTAAAGTTTACAAATAAAGTTGAATCCACAAAATGCTTGACCCGATGACAATGCTCTTTAAATACTGCTTTACAAATGAAAGGGCTATTCATTTTTCGAAGAAGGGCGTGGACATACATCATAAAAATAATCCAAAAGGTTACTAAAAGTGACCGAACGCTTTTCCCCATTCAGTTTGACAGCGACGGGGAAGGAAGAAAAGCAGCACAAATAGGTCGTTACTAGCACCAGCCTCTTACATCATCGCCGCAAACGCCAGCCACGTTCTGTCACGGGCTGCTTGAGTGCTCGAGCTTGAAAAAATTATGGTGTCGTTTGAAAAAGAACAGTAGAATGTATATGAGCTAACACTGAAAAAACACCTATACACTCAGAGCCGGGCGAAGGAAGAGACTGTTCCTTCAACTCTGGTCATCAACATCATGCGAGTAACTTTCAACAGGCCAATGATAAATACTAACGAAATGAATACAACACGTTGTGGTTTCAAATAACTGGGTGGTATGTGGACACAACTTCCTCAAAAACAGTTAACACACTCATTTTTTGAAAGAGATAAAGTGAGGTGGAACAAGTGTTTGGATAGTTGAAAAACATTCATTTAACAATAGGTTTTGAAAAAACAACGCTGAAACTTACATCATGAGTAAAAACATACACTAACACATCATTATCAAAAATATAATCTTCTATTATATAACAAAGTAACAAATAATTCAGGAAATATATTGTAAGAAATGCAGAAATGCAACAAAAGTTTAATAACGTGATTTTTAATTTTTTGACAGCTAAGAATGCTCGTAACTTGTTGAAAAACCTACACGGAATTAAATGTTAGTTTATCAAGAGTTTTAGCATTGCATTTATAGCTTGTCAAAAAATCGCAGCATGACGCCAAACAAAAGGTAATTAGCAAACGATGTGAATGATTGGATCATTTTTTGCCCATAATGGAAAAATGATTGCAAGGTTATGACTATTAGATGAGTTTGAGCCTCCCTCGCCACAACAGAGGTGTTCCCTCCTAAAAAGGATCCGATAAATTAGATAAGTTAATATAAATCTTCTCAATCACATAAAATGGAGAGATTAGATTAGTTAGTTTATGCTTCCTTAACCACAATAGAGGTGCTACCAATAGAGGGAGGAAGAAGGCAATATTTAGCACAGAATTACGGGAATGGGGAATCGATGCACAAAGTGTGTCGTCACACCATGCCCCCAAAAAACAGGAAGATTGGAAGAAGTTTATGGAATAGGATGAAAGTTGAAGAAGAAAGTCATAGGTATTGGAAAACAGCAGCAGTGAGCCCAAAGGATGGCCCACATGAAAACATTTTCAACAAAAAAGGCATTCATAAACTACAGCCCGAGACCTCACATCTTCCCCTGGACCGCCTTAGTAATTCGTAAAATGTTTCAAAACAACATTATCGAATTCCTGACACGGCCTAGTCAATATCCGGGCTTTATTTAATATGGCAGAAACTCTATGGAGATAATTTATGAGTCAGATTTACTAAAAACGACCAATCAAGAACGATTAAATCAACATTTTTGCCCCCAAAAAATTAAATTGAAGGATTTATTTACCACAAAAGGTGCATCATTACTAGTAAGACATAATATGTTTAGTATTTAATAGACAATAAGATTAACACGTAGCCTACGAAGGGTTAAACTGAAGTTTAATATTCAACTGATATTTGGTCACTAAATGTAAGCAATATTAAAAATAGAAAGCATTTATTGAATCTTACCTTTATTTAGCTTTGGTTAAGTATTTATGAAAATTCAGTTTGTGACTACTGGTCGGTGAATAGCATTATGAAAATTCCCTCTGCGTACACCGGCGGCTCACATCGCGGCCATGTTAACAATGCGGGCCAAATAAGATACGAGGCTCCCATAGCAACCTATTAAGAGATGAAGAATATTTCCTTCCTCAGCTGTCTCGTTTTTAACGGTAGCCTTATAGTTAGAGGTTTGTCTTTCCCGTTTTTCATAGGCTTAGAGTTTCCTGAAATCTTCCCTGGATTTGGTAAAAACTTAGAAAGAACCGCCAAAAGCTATAATTCCAAATAGAAGCGCAGCAACAAAACGAACTGATTTTTTTCATAGTCAAAATAATTTTTTTACAACACATTTACGTTAAATCGTATGTAAATTCTATAAACGTTACAAATATACTTTTTTTGATCCTCAATTAAGTTTGCGGGAGTTGACCGCATACTTTGTGTAGCTTTCTTAGGTATGTGTTTTCTGCTCGCCAAATACTTGCTTCACCTCACTGTATGTATACTGAAGCGTCGTAAAATGAAATGATATGTCTGATGCAAGCAAGAAATTGGAACTTGCTGAACAGTCAACTCAGAGAAAACTCAAAAAATGCTCAAGTAAAAGCATGATTTACCACCGTAATAGAAAAAGTATTTAGTACTATCAATGCATTTACGCGGTTGTACGGTCAAGTAATTATCTCATTTTCTCTAGGCTCAATACCTAAACTTTACGGATTAAATGCACTACCAAGTTGGGTATTCATATTCTGATCGGTGATCACAAACTTTTAGTGTAGATTTTGTCTTCAGTGATGACATGGATAGTGAATTAAATCATTAAACGCTATGCGCAGTAGTAAAAATCAATACTGTGAGCCTCATAGAATAAGCAAAAATTTCAATGAGGGATGTTTCTATAAGACACTTCAGACTTAAGGTCACTCTACGCAAAAAATCATTTAAATACAGTACTAAGCTGCAAATAATAGTGTGTACCATTTAGCACACTTTTTAGGAGTTGCCTTACTTTTCTGAGATGAATGAAACAATTCAGAATAAGAGATTATTCATGCAGTCTGCATTTTAAAGCATCTAAAGTTTTGCGTTGGACTCGTAAGCGAATATTAAAATTCTTAAAAAAAAGTTCCCGTACGAAAGAAATATTAGGAGTATCATAAAATAATATTCAAGATATGATTCGCTGGGAACACGCATGAAGGTTTATATTTGTCAAGAATAAACGCACACAGCAGCAATAATTAAATACTGAAAACAAAAAATAAATCAACGCAGAAGTAAATGTACTCTACGCGCTAAATACAGAACGAAAATCGCTAACAAAAGTTCAAGTCTAGTTCCGCACAGGTTAGTTAAAGAACAGAAAGGTTTTGCAAAGGTTAGCCCTTCACTCTGATAACGCAACGAATGTGTGCATATAAATACATAGAGCAAGAATTCACTTTAACGACACGAGAAGAAAACGCGAGAGAATTAGGTTGTACATTATAGGTGCGGTAAAATAAATGCTAAGAACACCGAACCATAAAAAAATACACACTCAAGCCTAGGACAGGCGCGCAACACGGAGAAACACTAGAGTATTTGTGTACGTGATGCGCTAAAGGTTGCAGGAACATGAGACAGTCCGAGGAGGGTGTAACTCTGGGCATGCACGGGCCCGGGTTGTGACCTGCGCGGCGCGTATAAGGTCAGCGCCAGAATGGCAGGGTGCCTGCCCTCAATGTCCTCTGCTACGTCCCAGTGCCTCGCATGCCAGGCCCGTCGTCCCTATTTCAGCGCACAATGGCCACGTGTGCACAGAAAACCCAAGTAAGATTATACCGTGCCGCGATCCAGAAAATAAGTCTCCGTCAACAAACCAATCGTATTCAATTTCACACGCCCATTTAAGTTCTATATTATTCAATTTCGAGTAGTAAGCGGAGACATTTATTGGAAATAGGCAATGAATTTCACTAGTAAGGTAACATATATAACGGATCAACATGAAAAAACTGAACAGACTGACACACGAATTAAAAATAAAATATAATGCAAAGCATGGTATTTCTCAGCTTACGGCGAACATTCCAAACCTCTGCCAATGCTACATACTTGGCAAACTCAGACTATACAAACCGGGAAAGGAAGCAAAACGCAAATATTTCCGAAGAATTCAACAACCGTCTAATGAATGAATATTAAAAATTAAGTGAACAGTATTGCAACAGTTTGAACAGTATTGACAGTTTGAACTGTTTTATAGGAGCGATATTTTTGTCCTAAAAATTACGAGAGAATCTTCTACGTAAAATTCTCTAATCTCCGCAGGTGCCACTTAAGCTGAAGGTCTTCATTGGGCCATGTAAGGCTTCACGCTCGTATCCGCAGATCTCGAGTTGAGAGGCGGGAACCAATACAAAAGGGGCGCTGAAACTTGCACGATGGTCTTAGATCAGCGCGAACAGGCAACTCCTACAAAGTATCAACGAGTTATCGATAAGCTAATTACGACAAGCGAATAAATTTGTCTCGAATGTAACTAAACGCATGAATAAAATTTGAAATAATAATAAAAATAACCCTTTGACTCTTTAAATCCAGCTGATAACACTTCACCAAATAATATTGATAATTATACAAACTTTTCACACTTTTACACGAATATTTATGATAACGAACATGATTCGACAAATGAAAACTTATGCTATATAAAATATTTATAAACAATATTAACAGTACCTTATCAGCGAGACACGATAGCACACAAGAAATCATAAACCTACGAGGTAAAATCGAATGCTGATAATCAATACATGATTGGATCTAAAGACTAGACAGAGGCCGGAGCGCACGGGAGGAGAGGGACCAGACAGTGTGGACTTCCATGTAGGGTGACACAGGCTGTGTTGGGTCATAGAGGAGGCGCACAACCCAAAAAATGTCACCTTTAGTTAACACACTTCCACATAGTTCAATACGATCACCTTGAATAATTTTTCAAGCCATAAGATTATCATATTTGTTCATTGAGTCGTTATTTCGACCAACATAATCTTCGCATACGGGCAACCAATACTTGATTTGACTATTGTCACCGTATTTGAAACAGACACAGGAGGCAGATACGAGTAGTCTTTCATAGGTATTTCACAGCTAGATTTTTATTTGTGCAGAGTAAACCTTTACACTAACACATTTAAACAAACACCGCAATGACAGACATATATGGAAATCCATAGGTTTAATTGAACTTCAAAGTACTATTACTTGAGTAAAATACCATTCCTAAAAATTATTTTCAATTTATGGTGTTATGTACAAGAATAGAACTCAAATCATACAAACATATAACTACTTCCAAAATAATTATAACGGAGTTAAAACTACCAGTGTCCTAACTGCTAATAGAGACAAACTGAGCTCAAACTCTACGAAGGAACAAACTGAAGTTTAAATAGCAGATCTATGATTAAATACTAGAGAGCGTAATTTCCTCATCACCTGAGTTACCAACGCGAAGGCAGCTCAAACATACTGAAATAATGCGAACATATACTGACAATTACATATAATATTTCATGAAATGCCCTTGTAAGTTAACGAGTTCTTGTAATTCACTGTATTACATCGCTCGGTGCATATTGGACAAAACAGCATCATCTCGCGTAACTTCGGCTACTTCTGGAGATACGACAAAATAGATGAACCGTGACACAAAGCGGCGAAGATATCTGACCCTAAAATATTTAGATTTTCGCTGGATATAAAATAGTTGTCATAATAAGCACCCTCACTGAGGCTCGTAAAACTGTAGTCGAAAAGTTAGATACCCAAGTTTTTCAAGCCTGCAACTCATGCGTACATGAACGGAAAACAAAATTTGTCCATCATTTACGTTGAGTACGCAGACCATAACTAGACTAAAGGTACGACGAAACAGCTAATCACTCACAGCTTTCGGATCTCAAAGCCTCGATTGATAACCCGATCATTGGTTATCTTTTTTTGACTGATTTCAAGACCAGATTCCCTTATGTTGGTTTGAGTCAAGGCTTTGGGATCAGTAAATAAGGAGCAACAAATTTAGGAAAAGGTCAACGGACTGGTATACGAGCAGCAACCGAAAGCTAAGATCGCTGGGTGTACAGAGCACCTCGGCTCAGGGGAAGTGAAGTGTAGTGAGCGTCACCGTCAATTAACGTCAACGTACACGACGTTTCTACTGACGTACGGCGTTGCTCTAAATCTTCCCCTAGCTGCCATAAACACGTGACGGGTAAATTTTTCTTGGGCATCAACTTGAGGAAAAAATTGGCGTTTTTCAGAAGCTCCAAGTGCTGAAATAGATTTCGCAAGTTCTAATCAATAAACATACTCCTCCAGAAATTAAATGTATCTCGTGAATCAGAATAAAAAAACACACGAATCCTGAAAAACCAAGATCACTAATCTACATGCTGAACCAAAATGTTAGATCACACCCTTTACAAGGTTCGCACCTTAAGTAAGGATGGTTGCAAAATTCCCGACGTTCAAAACTCTAGACACAAATGAATTGTGCAAAATTTCGTCAATACCCTTACGTTTACCATTATTTCTAAGTATATGTATAGAACACACATTTATGCAGTTAGACAAAGACAGAAAATTGATTCAATTAACTCAATACTGCTTTTGTTACAGTACCATAATCGAACATAGCGCATTTAGTAAGAGCTAAGAGGTGTGTTTCCGACACTTCACACAAACTACAAAGAACACGCAGGACAAACGTTCTTTCCTAATCTTTGCCGCGACGAATGGTGGGGGCGGGGATGAATTCGTTTGATCGATAGGTATGAACATCACCAGACCAAGAGACGCAAGGCGCCGGCGTTACGACATTCAAAGCACATGTTCGATGCATCACGACTAATAAGAAAATGCGTTGGCCGGCGTGAGCACCTGCGACGTCATAAACCTTGTGCAATCTTCGTGACATCGCATGCCAAAACCAATCACAATATTTTCCGTACGAATATCATGCAGTTGTCGGTCGGCAGGCTAAGAATTCTAAGCATGCGGCTCTCTATTTTTGAGGTGTAGAAAAAGGTCGACCCCCGACTGCAGTGGAACATGAAGCTGTCGCTACTTAAATGGAAATTAACTGAGATCAAAACATTGATAAGAACCAAGCTGCGTAAACAACTTCATCGTCAAATAATTAAAGCGCTATTTTTTATAAAAAAAAATCCCTAATGCCACATTTTTATGTATCACATAACCATACATTATTATAAAATGATATATTTTTATGACAAATCTCATCATCCATCAGCTATTTTTTAAAGATCTTGGCCATTAAAAAACAGTCCACAATTTTAATCATCTAATTATGAACGTGGGTGACAATTATATGCCTAATTTCTTCCTTTTGCATTAATTCTGGACACTTCCTGTATCCAGAACGTTATTTTCACCTTTTCACCGCCACAGGGATAACTTTACCCGAGGAAATGAACTAAAGTGATGTGTGGCCGAGGCCAACATTCTCCACCGGTACCGTGAGAACACATTTCTGCCTCTGCAGCAGTGCATGTGGAGCAGCTGCCGACGTGGCCCGTTTGACGAACAAGTAGGGGAAAAGTGAAATATGTACAAGTAGCTATCTTGCTTTCCCAGTTCGAGGGATAAATTTAATTAACGCTTTAGATTAAATGAAATCGATCGAACATACCGATGATTTAATAAAAGATTGGTCGAACTTGAATTTAAATTGCAGTCACACACCATGATTAACCAAAGGTTCTAATTGGAGACAAACTTTTGAGTCAGAGGTATAATGAAATATTTCGATTAAAATAAATACATCAGCTGTATCCATATACTTGTATGTTTACCTGGAAAAACAAAACCGATGCAACGTAATTCTACAAACGAGCAGTAAAGTGATACTTAAAAAAAAATTGCGAATTGACAACGCATGAAAGAGGCTCATAAAAACTGTGAAAAGAAGACCTTATTCATCCTAATTGCTGTGAAAAAGGACCAGCGTTTGACAAAAAAAAGACAAAAAGGCTTCACTCTAAAGTTCATACCTGCTTCTAACTTCACTACAGGTAGTAGACATTTAACCTGTTCAAGCGTACGAACACATATAGCCAGGTAGTTTGGGTCGATTTTTTGCCACAACCATATATGCGCAGACCCACAGAGAGTTGTTGCAACTCTGAAAGAGCAATTAGAGCTTAAGTATTAGCAGTAAATGTCATAGTTAAGAACAGAAAACGAGCAGGTCTCTACGTGCACTCGGCGTCTCCAATATCTGGAATACTACAATACGACAACGGGAGCTTCGCTCACCCATCAGTTAATCCCTCACAAGGCAAAACCCTAGAATTATTTTAGAATAAAAACAAAAGCTCATTCTACGAAATTTCAGAGATATACTCCACTAACTTAGAACTCATTTAATACAATATCAAAGACTCAACACGGTATTTCTGAATCGAAATCTTGAAAGTGTTTTTCAGCAAACCAGCTTTTTAATGACATCAATAACATCATTAGGCATTTATGGAGGGTTTTGAATATAAAAGAGGCCTATACTTTCAATCATTAAACTAAAAACAATGGTTGTAATTCACACTTCTTACCTTCTCATTCACCATTTTCTCTAAGAACACTCAGGACCTAGGATGTAGGATAATGGTATAAATTATTTCTCTAAGTAGACGAAACAGTCGAACCGCAAAGCGTTCTACATGTCTGATCCCAAATTATTTAGACTCCTCGCTGAATGTCAAACAGTTGTTAATGAAATAGAAGCATTCTCAGTAAGGTACGCAAAACTGCAGTGAAAAAATAAGATTACCAAGTTTTCCAAACGGACAACTCATGTGTACATAAACGGAAAACATCATACGTCTACTATTGACACTACGCAGACCATAATTAGTCCTTAGGTATTGTGAAACCGTACACTAATCGTCTACAGCTTTCTGTCTCCAGACCACTCACTTTATCACATAAATCTCCATTCAGCTGCCACTAACCTCCGTATGTCAACAGCAGTAAAACGGCTTAGTTGTGTATTTTAAATTAGACATTGGCAAAAAAAGTTACAGGATCACGCAGTAATTTTCCTAGATAACCAATGCGCATGTACAATATTGGTAATTAAACAAGAAGCCGATTTTACATTATTATTGAAACTCGTTTGTAAATTATTCATTTTGAAAAAATAACTCATCAAATTTTTTTGCGAATTAAAGACATATTCGAAGTAAGTCGTGATAAGAGAGAGAAGACAAGCTAATATCTTGCTCGTATCCTTCCACGAGGAGCAGCAGGATGTTCTAATCTGCCTCTTCCGCAACAGATTTTTACTGAGCTCTACAGACACAGGAAAAGACAAAGGAATAAACACGAGTAAAAAATGAGCTGATCATTACTCCCAAACTGTAGAAAGAAAAAAAAAATGAAACATTGTCACTGTAAAAAGTAGCTACAGCTATGAACGTGAAATGTTCACAGAACAAATATTGTACTTGCAAAATGAAATGACCAAGCAAACAGTGACGACATTATATGATAAGTTAGTTTAAGTCTCCCTAACCTCAACAAAAGTGTTCCTAAAAGAAGTTCAATGAAGTCACCATTTAGTACGGAGTTAAGAGAACGTGGAATCTATGCACAACGTGTTACCACACAAGATTCCAGCGCTTAAAAACAGTCAGTTAACAAGGAAGTTCATGAAACAAGATAAAAGCTGAAGAAAGTAATTGTGTTGAAAAACAAGACAGCAGTGAACCGAAAAAGGATGATCTTGAAAAATCCCATTCTATTTCAATTAAAAAGGCCTACTGACTCTCACCTCGGGACCTCACATTTTCCCTCTGGGAGCGCTAATGTCCATAGGTACACTACTTGTGCTCTCCTGAGAGGCCAACAGGACAAACAGCCAACAATAAGAACTAAAATATGAGTAGCGAAGGTACATTCTACGTTTAAGAAGTAAGTAGCACTTTGAGCCGTGAGGAAAAAACACGATTTTCTGCTAAAAATATTGACAGAAGTGCGGCTTATAGGATAGAAACGATGGAAAATAATTCCACGAGTGAATCTTGTAGGACTACACTACTGGGAGATAATGAAATGCTAAAGCGTCTACTATATTTGTTGTAAAGTTTTCATGAAAAAGAAGTCAAAAGGCAGTAATTTACAATAACTTTGACCTATAGTTTTAAGAGACTAAAAACACTTCGAATACGTAAATTCAAATGAAGGCTGGATATAATCTCATAATAATTAGTTCAGGATTTCGGGTAGTTTTCATTTTCGAAGTCACCTAAAAAAGAAAATGGGGCGTTCAAATTTAATTTTTGAAAGTAAATCAACATTAGCAAGCCTCTACACATTCTCGAGTGCGCAAGAAACACACGTAATTGTCCATCCCTAACACAACTGAGGAGAGCTTATAACCTCAAAAGCAACATTTTAGCAAGCATGCACGGATGGGAATAGGAGCACATGCGAGGCATATCGTGGAGCACCGCACACATCGTAGCAAGAGGCGGCAAAGCATTCCGAGTCATTTTATTCTGGTTTTAGCAGCAGTTCACGAGCGTCTTGGGAGCGCTATCCAAACGGGCCATTCTCGAGACTTAGCCTCCTGGAAAACTGCCGCCCATTTTCGCGCAGGCACGCAAAACAAAGTGCAACAGTTACACTCTGTTGAGGCTAGGTGCACAGCACGCAGCTGATGAGGTCTACCTGAATACCTTCTAACTTTAAACACATTTTTTTCCATTTTTTCAGGAGACATTGCAAGGAATGAGGGCTGTGTGCAGTTTTTCTTAACCGAAAATATACATGAACAGTGCTCCATTAACTTTATTCGTTACATAATAAACGAGAGCTGGACAAAGCCTAATTTACTAACTAAAATTTACGAGATACCGGCTGTACATGAGCATTTCATTTTCTCTTGATGAATACAAGACAATAATGGTTACTTTGTAAGAAAATATAAGAAAATACTTAAATCTAACTAGCCCTATTAAATAACTTTAAAAAATTACCCTAGTGTAATAAGGATTGTTTAAATTTACGAAATTAGCTGCAGTTTTCCATTGGAAAAACAAAATAAACGGTATTTGCACAGTATCTAATCTTCCTTCAATAATATCTACTCGACGTTCAACCAAGTATTGCGCTAAATACGACTAACATTGAAAATATTATAGAGATAATGGCTCCGCAGGGACATTTAAAAGGATGAATAGGGCAGGAAGCCTTCAGAGAACCAAAACATAAAAAAAGATGACTGTCAATATCTAATTAAAAGTTTGATTGTGTTACGATGAGGTTGCAAAAAGAAATAAATCCACACACGAAATTTCCGACTTGAACAGAGTACCCAGTAAATAAGTATTTCCATAATTAGTAGAAAAGATAGAATTACTGGTTGAGCGCACTTCAAAACGCTAGGGCAGGAACAACTTTGAGAGAAAGAGTCAGCAAGTTCGATAGCCGGAAAGGAGGGTGGCAAAGGTTGGGCGCGTGAGATGGCGATCGCGGTTATTGAGCTGGGCGACCAGTGGAGTGGCCTGAGCGGAATCGCCAGCTGCCAGCAGACCGCATTCGATTCAGAATTTAACGATCAAGAGATGATCTATGGATGAACGAGTTCCCTTCAGAACGTCCTCGAGCTAATAACTCGAGGTCCGTTTCGTTTTCGAAAATGATGGAATATATTTATTAAAACATATGCTGAAGAGCAATATTTTCTGACAAATAGAAAAACACCACTGAGTGTTAACTAAACATAAACCGATAAAGTGAAATGCATTTATGAAATAAAATCGTAAAAAAAGGGATGTCGTAACTGGGAAGTATCACATGATTCATGAAGAATAAAATAGCGTACGAAGCAAAAAAATTGAGCACGGTAAAAATTCCATGCGGTAAGCATTGCAACTTCTAAAGAATTTCGTCAAAAAATACATTATTCAGAGAAATTCATTACAGAAAAGATTGATCGTTATGTGCGTAACCATATCCGAAACGAAATCTATAAAAAGAGTACATGCAAAGAGTACTTGACTAACCAGAAAAAGTGTTTTTCACCAATTACTACAAGAACATAGCACACTAACCATGGGGTTCAAGAAAGGACTACTACGTGTCAAAGCAAATGAAATAAGCCAATTTGACCCTACTATCTGAGCGGTCTTGCACAAGAGATGCAGTCGTAATATGCCATCTCTAGTAAACGCTCGGCGTTAATCGCTTTATCCTCATCAGTTGATGAGCAACACAACTTTCAGCAAAATGTTCTTTCAGTATGAAATCGTTTAACCTAACATATTCAGACCGAAATACTGAAACTAAAATTACAATATAAAGCTTTTACCACATTTATAGTCACGTTTTCTGGAGATCTAAAATGAATAAACGTTACAGACAAACTAAATTCGTTCATTTTTTCACAAAAACACGGAGTTGAATCACGTCAGCAACTGCACAAACACCCGCCCACACACTCATCTCGACCATGAGCAACGACGCCTCTAGCAAGGACATCGCGAGCAAGTTATGACGAGCCAGCAGATGCTGCTCGCACCCTTTCATTGAACTGCTGCGTCTAGGGCGTGGTGCGATCGAAATCAATGATGCACATCGGGCACTTGAAAAGAAAAATGAAACATCATTTACCAAATGTGAGATATCAAAAGGTTACAAGTAAAATTGGGTAAAACGAGAAAATTTCAAGGCTATATACAATTGAAGTAGGGAAACACCGCTAGAATCGATCATTAGAATGAAAGATAACAGTAGTTATTTTACCCCCTAACACTTTCAAGATCGAGTAATGTGCGCGAAAATAAATCGTAACTCTTACAAAGGGTAAAAATCAACGCATTTGTTGAAAAGTTAATGTTCATGTTCTTTGCTTGACTTGACTCATAAGTCATAACAACGAATCAAAACAGTTGGTGAGTGCAAATATTAATGACATTCAAACGCGAGAAAGATGAAAGTTGTACACTCTTCACATCCTTACGATAGGTGCTGTGACAACTTGTCTTAATATTAGGTCCGACTCCCTAGAATGAGGGAAAGTGTGCAATTATAGGCGTCCCACGCTGATATCGCTCCCGCTTCAACAAGGACAATGTACATAATTGGAAGGGGGAGGTCACTTGACATTTACTTCTAAAAATGGAGATACGCGTAGCACGATTTATTATTTAAGATCACGGTAGTTCACGTAAAATGTTGCTGTAATCGCATTACCTAGACCACACGAGTCTCCAGCAAAATGATAACACCCAGAGCAACACATTCAAGCCACACAATTCACTTTACGGTCATTTACAAATAAATATTAGAAGGTTTGAACACCCAAACGTGCAGACAAGTCTATGCATTAAATATCTTTTAGAGGACCTCATAAAAATTCATCAGAATTCGAGGCATCAAATAACGCGAAGAAAACTATCCCGGTCGTACAAACATGCCGCATGCGTGTATAATTAATATATTGGAAGTTTTGTGAAGCAAGAACGGCGATTAATGCGACACTATTTGAGTGAAATAGGCTGCGTAAGAATGGAACACGTGAGAGGACTAGTTTGGGCTCCTGGAAAACTCTATTGCATTAGTTAGAGGAAACTTTCTCGCGGCAGCATCACGAAATTATGAATCATTTTTCATTTAAACCACCTGAGTTCAAACAACTGCAGCGACCATCAGGACGACAACTAATCTTGATGCGTACAAGTCAAGTTTGTGGAAACACAAATGTACTGTACAATACATCTGAATTTTACTCCTCTGCCTTGAACTTGTTACAAGATGCACGAGCACATGAAACAAATAACAAATACACGACAAAAGAGATTTCATTTTTCACTGTAAGTTAGAGTTGATCCTGACGTAGTTGAAGAGCGGTCCAGCGACTAGCATATTATATATCAAGAGGCCGCAATGACTGCCATCATGAGGCAGAGCGAAAGACGGCAAGCAGGCGATGGAAAGAAGCGCTCGTGTCACGCGGGCGGCAGGTGGCGAGCGCAGGAAGCAGCAGCCGAGTGGCAGCTGATGCTGGACTGGCAGGCAGGTGGTGATGCTAGAACAGCAACATCAACGACAGCAGCAACGAGAAAAATGTCGTTTGCTAACCGTGCATGCAGTACACATCAACTCTGTTAACAGTAACTGACAGAAGGCAACCGTATGCATAGCAGCGGCATGAATAAAAAGCGATATGAGGTCAACGCTGATGACGGTAAATTAAAAAAGCACAGGGCAGCAGTAGAACCCATTTACCATCCCTATATGTGCCCTAGGGTGGTAACTTACTTTCTTGCCCTCACATGCCTGAACATCGCGCGTGCTACAAAAATGACATCACGACAAAGACACCTCACGGAAGACCTCTGAACAAGACAGGTAAGCGCAGCAGGAGTCGGAAGTCCAAGCGGGGCACGCGGCGCCTCAGCAGGCAGCAGCTGCCCGGCAGCAGACCACGTGTCGTTCAACCCCAGCGCATTTTAAGCACCGGAACTCCGTCGAGCTCCAGACACAAATAAACTGTTCGAGGAGCTAACTCGTTAGCCGCAGTGCATGATGATAAGAGAGAGACAGAGAAGTAACATAGAGGTTACCTTTCCTCAGTGTGCATGAAATGTAGACACCCACATGCGACTTCGAAAAATTTAAAACGAGCAGTTAGAAATATTTTGCACACTTCGATCAAAAGAGCCTCGATCAGTATTTAGAAGACAGAGCGAAAGTATATTCACGAGTAAATGTATCGCAGACAGATTTGCATCAACATTTAAACTGTTTTAATCACGTCATTAATGCGTAAATATTTTTTGCTTCCATGAAGAATTATAATCCAAACTCGAAGAATTATTTATACATCACCAATGGACTCGCTTGCACACATCACAGTACACAGAACATAAAATGTGAACTTGAAACAATTCAAATATTTGAATCCCGGTCGTACATTTTGAGCGATGTAAAACAGTAAATTACAGGCCGTATCCTACGGCCGTAACTGCACGCCAAAAATGAACATGCTTACTAGATATGAAATGTTCAAGTAGCTCTGTAACATGTACGTAACCCGAGTGTAGTTGAGTGCTGGACCCGCGCATGGAAGTCCGCCTCCCAGCTCGGCAGGCAGCACAAAGCGGAGCGTCGTAAACATCGGCGGCGGGGCTGAGGCAGAGCACAAATTTATTGCTGTCCTCAGAGACCGTAGCATGGATACAGGCAATCGGGCAAGAGGGAGCCCACTTTCTCCCCCAGCTCGTGCTGCCAAGCTCTATCTTCTGGATTACTGGTGTGCGGATTCCTTAGCTTCGGCTTCGATTACTTCAACTAGGAAATTAATTTACCAATTTACAGCTAGACTACGTGGAAAACATATTTAACGTTTATCACGCGTAGATTAGTGGTCAAATTAGTTCTACGATTAATATATTTCAAAATTAAAATACCCCAAGCCACAGTATAATTTATAAAGGAATCTGTTAACGTAAACATTTATTCAATAACAGTTTTATGATTATACGAAAAATAATGCTGTAAACTACATTTTCATTGAGTTACGTAGCAGGGATCCAAGCTTTTATTTAGACGAAACCAAGTGTTTTGAGGTAATAAAGCCATTTAGGAACAAGATCTCGTCTCGCGGCGGCCGAGGCTTCAGAGTGACACTGCAGGCCTTGGAGAGGCAGCCCAGGAGGGCCACGGAAGCGTGCAGGAAGACCCAATAGCGTCCCACGGGTCCGCTCAATTACAGAGACCAAGAAAGATAGCACCCCAGAGCCGTTTTCACCGCAAGAGAAACCAAGTAACGAGATATACACCAGTGCCACATTCAACACACTCAAACGAATAAATATACCTAGAATTTGTTCGATTTTCCACACCGAAAAATTCACAAAAACTATCAAAAATTGAACAAAATTTAACCAAATTAAAGCTCACAAGTTTTTAACTATAGTGAAGTCTTTTTGATAACTAATGTATAATATAATATAATAAACTATTATGATAATTATAGTGAAGTCTTTTTATATTTTTTTCAAGTAAATATAAAACGCCAAAGTTTACAAATTTCTAGCAGATGTTTCTGTGGAACTATCATCTTATAGTGAAATCTCTAATATGATGCATTGCAAAGAACCAAAAGTATTCCGCTTCGCAACGGTGCAAAAGCTCAACTTTGAACAGAAAGCAACAACCAATGCACAATTCAATTTCATTCAAGATTAACTCTTAAAGGAACTCAATGGCTTTTGGAAAACAAACAAAAAATTGTTCAAAAAATAGGAACCTTGAGGCTTCGCTTGATTTGCTCGGGTCTTTCAAAAATACAATACTCGATACCAGACCACTGACCCGCTTAAAATGACAGTTGAGCGTGTCTTTCGAGAAAAAACTGATAAAACTAATCGCTTGAATGAAAAGTAAATGCCATCAAATACTCGTATGGAGCTTTTTAAAATAAAAACCTAGCAGATCGATGACACTCGCACAGCAACAAGGTCGAGGCCGGAGCGTTTGAAGGTTCAGTTTGCTCGTTCAGCCATCGTTCCATGAAGAGTGATTGACGGAGGAAAAACAGGCGGACAAACTGCAGTAAATAGTGATGAGGTTCTAGTCGTCCGAGGCGCTCCAAAAACTAAATTTAAACGGATCTAAATTATATGTAAAAACAGTTGGAAATAAAATATGGAGCCCGAGACAATGAAGAGTAGAAAATTTTAAAAATTTTATAAAAAGATACACGTAAATCATTTAGATAGGACCTTAAGCGTTACTCCAATGACAGAAACACTGGTTCTCAGAAATATAAGGGCAAAACAGGAAACACACAATCCCGATTATAGAGAATAACGCGTGTTTGAACCATCTGTGATGAAACGATCTAAAATCGTGAAATCAACAAACAGAAGTCAAGAGCATGTCTAGAAATGAAGCTTCGGCTTAGAATATGGTAATTGAAATGATCAAAATTCAGCGGATAAATTTTGACACGAAATATACGTGATGATCCATCACTTTTAAAGAGAATATTCTATTAGCATGAACTGTTTAATCGTTCGCTGTTAGAGACCGGAAGTGAATCATTTTTGTATCTTATAATAACTCATTTTTATGTCTGAACTTTTGCAAAAAAGACCATATTACAAATTTCTGTGAACAAAATATAAATGATTTGAAACTATCCCCCACATGGAATGTCTACTAACATCCATTCAGAATGATCAACTTCTCAAGAGTCTCATTCTAACACAAGAACCATAAGATACAAGAACCTCTCGCACTAGAAAGCAGAATACCTCAACAGCCTTCAAATACGACGAACTTTTTACGCAGTAATGTTATACATTCGAGATTCGCCGTCGAAACAACTTGCCAGCAGAGGCCACAGAGCGTGAAACGGTCGATAATGGGTCGAAGAAGCGCTCAATTTTAGTCGATAATTGTAGGGCTGACGTGAGTCATATGGTGAACACAGTTATAGGGAGCTCGTGAACAATATTAATAGTAATTTCTTCGCAAATCTGAACACAATCCTACTCGTAACAAACGAGTAGAAAAAACTGAAACAGCGAGTCCAAACTCTCCAAACTCCTCGATACTCTGCGCTAGGTGATTAAAATGCGAGAACATCTCCGTACAGCGCATGGCACATACGTAAGACCCAATTTGAAATAACGCACGATTTATCCACAGATGCTCACAATAGTCAATTTTCATATCCAAAATCCAATAAATAACCTAGTATTTAGCGCCAGGACACCAAATCCAGCAAGTACGTAATTTATTCATTACGGAGTTGATCGAGCTGGCTTTACGCAGACTAATGATCAAGCCTATGACGCTCACCGAATCTGAGATCAGACTAGAATAAGTAGCACGCTATATGTAGCAAGAAGTAGGTGTGGAATACTTGTAGTTGTCAACACTAATGAATGGTATTCGTATTTTATCGGCAGGAGTTAAATGCTGGTGTGTGTAAGAATTTAAAACAATAAAAAATTCCCACTACTTAGTTATACACAGTTGTTGTTTGCTTGGTTGGTCAGTCTCTCAGTCACACTCTTAAGAACTTACATGGGGCTTATTGAGCGTATTTTTGATACGAGTTTCATCAGTGCACAAGAACAAGAATATTTTAATCGCGAGTACTCCCAGATTGGTTTACTATACACTGTCAGTTTTACAAGTAATCAAAGTAATTATAGAATCCCGTAATTTTTGACGGCCCGTGTACACATAAATTTCAAGTTTTCAATACAAAAAAGAAAAGAATAATATTATGAACTAAAAATAATTCTGAACCTAAAACAAATGGTACTGATCAATTTTAACAAAATAGCGAGATGGACCGACAGTGAATACAAAATAAGAACTTAAACTCAGCTAAAAATGCCCTTGAATGAGCTAGCTACTGACGTTGGTCAACTGATCGCATGAGGTGACAACGTTCAACGTTGCACTCATCGAGGGAACAAAACACAGGTGTGAGTGACAACGCCAGCCAGGCTGTGCAAGTAGACCCCGCAAAAACATCGAATGAACAAGAATCTGTTGTCTATAAATCATCGATGAACACAATCGATCACAGTTTGTCACTGAAACGTATGATAAACAAGATAAATTATTCGTGCATGTGTATATGGTGCTGTTAAGGAATAAACACAGAGGAATCAAAATCTATTGAATAAGCATCGAAGAAACGAGGCAATCAACAGCACAACTTCTTGAAAGACACCAATAAATCACATCGAGCAATAAAAATTTTGCGACAAGAATAGTGAATCGTGCTCTGAAATGCCAACTAGCACTCTTCGGAGTAACATCTCAACCTAATTTCACCTACGACTCGTAATGTAACAGGAGAGGCTGAGTTTGAAACCAATGTAAAGCTCTCCAAGTTAAATGCCAAGAAAAAATTTTGCCTCCAAACCTCGTGAAAATACTCAAACTTTGAACAGAGGAAAACTTTCATAATTATCAAATGGAGACCGAAAGTTTTAGGTTATAAATAGAGAACTTACCATTCCAATGCAATATTTTTTTGTAACTTCAGACTCCAAACACAAGTTTTAAATGGTTCTTCGACAGCGCTTAGCTTCAATTGCTATTTGCAACAAGAAACAATCGAGCATAACTGAAATATATCCTGAATTTAGGGTGCAAAACATTATACTAGAGTAGGACAGAGTATATTAAAATGTACGCATATACAAACTCGATTATGGTATAGAAAATTCAATAAATCATAAAAAATATGAGCAATTGTCCATAAAGACTGTCAATCGGGAATGGACTCCTCTTGACAAGACCAAACAATGGAACACAACAGCTTTTCATTAATACTCTTTGAAATCGTTCCGAAAAATGATACGACAGGAATGGTAAAGAAAGAATTAGTTTCTCAGGCAAAACGTTTGCGAGCAAATTTTCACCCATTGTGTTAAAAAACAGTTCAAAGCTACAGCACACAGAAACTGTTGAAATATCCGAGGAGATGAGAATAAGAACCAGTAGCGAGGCGCGTATTTATGGTGCAAGTTTAATGTCCTTTTACGAGTGCCTTGATAAGGCATGTGCGCGACGAAGCGTGGGCGACGCGAACGCATGTGGGCGTTCCCACGGCCGGCGCGCGGCAGTCACACGCAGACCACCGCACCATTCTGCGGCGCACGCAGAGGCGGCTTGTTCGCTAGGCACCTTGTTATTGTTTGCGCACACCATTGTCACCTAACATTAGTTTCAATGTTGCTTACTAGTACAAGAAGAGTTTTTTACATAGTCATTCGTTTACACAAATGTTCGCAGTTCATGCTTGTTTCTGTATTTTGCATGCATATATTTTATTGTTTCTAGATAAAATCAGCTAAAATAAGTAGATTTTATGGCATAGTAAGCCTAATTCCCCAGAAAAAATAAGCGAAGAAACACTTTAGTTCTAGAAATTCCATTAAATAATAAAGAACTTCATCTTTCATGGCTTCCGTTGTTCATCAAACGCTGAAAAGAAAAAGAAAGTCACGTTCGAACATAACTCTTACTTCACTGTACTCTTATATTTTACCTCTTCTGCAATCATTAACGGCGTACAGAAACACATTTCGACACCATTTGTCAAAATAAATATAATTCTTCAATTTATTGTTCAAGATATTAAGTAAAAAGTAGAACACTTATATTTTAAAAGTTAAGAATTTACTAACTGACTATTCGATTTAAACGTTTTTTTTATTTACACGCAAGAAATCGTTTTCTCTCATCGCTAAAAGAGTGGTTTAAAAAAATTACACTCGTTGAAGTAACTATGAATGTGCAATAGTACATTAAATTAGGTGAGATAGTGTAAGCTTTTCTAACCACAGCAAAGTGCTCCAAAGAGAGGAAGGTACTATTCAGTACAGAGTTAAGAGAACGGGGAATCAATGCTTCAGAGTGTTTTCACCCAAGATCCCCTGCGTACAGAAACAGCCAGCAAGTTTAGAAATAAGTTTTTGAAGCAAGATATATAAATTGAAGAAGAAAGTAGGAAGTGCTAAAATACAGGACAGCAGTAAAGCGAAAAAAGATTAACCGATCAGCGGTGAACCAAAAATAACGTCCCCAACCCAAAATTATCCTACTTCAACAAAATGCCTACCACACAATTAGCTCGGAACCTCTCATATTCGCTATGGCAGCGTCAATTCTTTTAGAGACAATAGTTGTGTGCCCCTGAGAAGACGGGCAATGGTATTCAAAACACTTCTTTGACAATCAAAATATTTCAGCAACTCACTAGAAATGCGTTCGAAGCATGAACAGACAGACCATTGCAAAGCCTCAATTCGATAAATAAAGACCAAAATTTTGAAGAAAATAAGGAAAGTTCGTTGAATCTTTGTTAATCGTTGAATTGAATGCAAGTAGAAACAAGCTGGCTGTTTTCCCTGACGTATTTCCCAACATTTTCAAGTTGATTGCATCCAAGCGGGTTTAAAGGCGTTTAAGTCATACTATTGATTTTACAATTTCATTATATTTTTCGTTCAGGTAGTAAATCTGTGTTAAAACAAAAATCCCGCAATTCAGATAATTATAATTATTGACAACTAATACAGGCTCAGTTTTTGGTGAAGTACACTACGACACAAGAAAAATTCAAACTGACTGACACCTAAATATCAGTCGTTTCAGCTACAGTTGATGACTGCTGTCGATGTTTGCCCCATGTTGATTAAAGTTATGCGTGGAAGACAGTGCGATCCTCAAATTCAGTCTTTTCATGATGGCGCGCTGAATCAAATTAAGAGGATAGGTAACACACTGATACTTCACTCCAATACAGTGAAATCATGTTTGCAAACGATAATGAGCTTATTTCGAACTTTGTCAATATACTGCGGTACACTAGAATCGTACTGCGTCAAGCATGTGCACTTTAGGAACAAATTCACAGACATGAATGTCTGCATGTAAAAAAATTAAAATCAGAGTATGCGTAAAAATATGACACCGAGCAGTATGATACTTAGTTCGAGGCTCCGTTTCCACTGCGAAAATATGTTCACAAAGGACATAGAACTAATTACTTTGAGGGCGCCAGTCCCTACAACAGAGGATAGACAAGCCCACCTAACCAAAACTCATTACCTATTCCAAGCCCCCTAAAGGAGAAGTCATGACTATACATGTTGCAATTGTTTACCTTTGTCGCCAGTGCGGCGGGACCTGCCTGACACAGTGGCCCTGGTCCCAACCCTGTCTCTCGCGTCCCGGGACTGGGCTCGCAGCCGAGGACGAAGGGACAAGGACAGAGGCGACGACGAGTTGAACGAAGGAGTCGGAGTGGGCGAGCGGTGACGAGCTGGCGAGCTGTGGGCGCTCGACGAGCTCGTGAAAGAGATCCAGTTGCGGATCTGCATCTTCAGCATTTAATTGACAGGCGATCAAAAAATTCCCTCCACTCTATCGTCAAGTTTATTATTGTTGAAAGGTTCACAGTCACAATTCCGACGCAGATAAAAATGTGACACTCAATGGTCCTCGCTCTGATGGCATAGTGAGTGTAAATTATCGCATACACTTAGCAGATAACGTAGTAACAACACTTGCTTGTCGCAGTTCATCACGCGCAGCACTGCTTCCACAACGCCAGCAATGAAAAGACGCAATTCAAAGGGAAAACAAGCATTTTTTTGTTCTAACATGGGTGTGCCAAAGCCTTAATAGATGTTCATGAGTCAATGCATATAAAAACGCCATCAATCCCGTTCCATGCAAGAAAAACAATTGGATTCGACCAATCCTTATCTGAATATCTCCGGTAACAAGTATCACAATACGTAGTTGTGTGTACCAATTTGGTTCAAAAAGTGTTTTCAAAAAAATCTGTGACTGGAATGGATGCATAAGTTTAGATCAACAGTGAACACTCGACCAATTCGAGCCCGAAGTATAAATGCACGATGAACAGGTTAGATTATAAGTTAATTTCAGCCTCCCTAAGTACGAAAAAAATGCTCAAAGAAAGGAAGGATGAAGGTACCTACGCGAATCTGCGCCCAACACAAGATTCCCTGTACATTTAAACAAATACATAAGAAGGAACGTTATGAAACAAGAAAAAAGATGAAGACGAAAGTGGTAGGAGCTGAAAAACAGGACAGCAGTGAACTGGAAAAATGGTCCGTAACAAAACAAAAAATTATTTCATTCCAAGAAAAAAAGAGACCCACCTAAACCTCAGCTCAAATCGCACATTTTCCTCCACGAAATGCTTAGTCCACAGATAAAATACAAAGAACGAATGTCGAATCAATAATAAAGTACTGTTTTCGCGATATTATACAAAGCTAAAATAAATTATTGAGACAGCCGTGGAAGGGTCTTTTGTATTTGCACGTTTTTTCAATTCATTAATGATTCAACTCTCGTCGTACTCAATAGAACACTTATAATGCGTCATAGTACAGAGGTTCAACTACAAAACTTGGAGAAAATGGTAGAATATCAGCAAATACTGGTGACACTGACAATTCAAGCACAAAACTACCGATAGACGGTGAAGCTAAGACACTGAATCAGTGAAGTGTATCTTTTCACCTGATTAAAAATAGGATAAATTTGCATGCTTCGATCGGACGAATGTGGAATTAACTGCACTCTAAACAAAATGTTCTCAATGGTGAAAGGAATATAAAAATATATCCGGGCTAAAAAAGAACTACGAAAAATTTAATTCAGTGTGGAAGCTGTTCAACACAAGTCAGTGTTAATAGGGTCATATGGAAGCTCAAAGAGGCTCGCCCCATGGTATGACAATACATCAGTTTCAGAAAAACAACCAATTGAAATATATCTTCATCAAGGCGGTACGATTCATAAGTCCATGACAGTAAAAAGTGTTGGTTTACCAAGTATAATTGCATCCACCGTACTCTAAGCAATGCATTTACTACCATGTGATGAATCGGAATAAAAAAAAACTGAATCGCGTATAAAAAAGTTTCGTAATTGTCACCGTTCAGGGAAGCAAGTGCTCAAATGGAGAACTGACAACGATTTTAATGCTCAAGAAACTCGTAACATTCTCTACAACAGTTTACATATTCTATAATGCGAGTGATTTTGAAAAACAAAGCGTAAGTCAATTCTCCAGTCCAGGTGAGAACGCGACACCAACAAGAGAGCGCAAGCTACAAACGCACACCACCTCACACCGCCATGCCCGGCGAGCAACTGATACATCCGAGAAAATGCGAAAACTCCGAGCGTGTCACGGTAAAATTCTACGGCGGTGAGAGTAGCAAGCACGGTAGCAAGTGAAGTCCAGCGCTATCTTAGGTCAGGTTTACGCACAATGCCGTAAATCTAAGTTACTAACGGACGCGAGTTACTCATGCAACTTCTCGGCTGAACTCTTAAAACATCAAGAGTCAGTAAGAAACTGATGAGGTAACGCCAACAAAAATGTCGATAGTTAAATATTACTGAATTGTGATAATACAAATCATGACTAAATTGATCTCTGCTTTTCGACCCAGCTTCAATGAATATCGATGCATAAACAACGGAAAAATTAATATAGTAAGATTATGAACGGTTGGGTGTAACTGTTAGTGATCTCCACAAAATAATAACACGTTGACGCAACGTGAAACATAAATGATCGATTATGTAAACCATACTCTTTACAACAACTCTAAAACAAATTTTCTCTGTTTTCCCGGTTTTAAGGAATATTTTTGAGGATGAACGTGTATAGAAATGTGACGCAAAAGACCACAATTTTTTTCAATTTCCCCAAAAACCAAAGCCTTCGTCTAGAGAGATCTCTTAGACCATTCTTGTACACCATAACTTGTAAATATCATGAAGTTCGAGCAGTTGCCACCTCGCACTACATCGGGCTTCATCCAGCTTTAACTTGTTTTTCATTTCGCTCTGTGTACGCCTAAAATTTTTATAACGCTCAAAACAGAAAAATATTTCATTAAATAATAGCGAAGAGTACCTTTGTGCGCATACTAAGCCCCATCAATCAATGTCAACAAAAGAACCTAAATTGACGTACTAGAAGACAACATAGGTACGCCAAACAATTCCAACACGCGAACGCCAAGTGACCCCTAAGCTTCAAATGGTGCCAGGCTGTTTGGCCCAGCTGTGTGTGCATATCAACTAATATAGAACGTGTACGCAGTCTCCAGTTGAGAGAAAAAATATTCAAATCAAATACAAAATATTCACCCGATTTGCTGAATCCATTCTTGAGGCAGTTCCTCTCGAGTAAAACTATTTGAATGTTTATTAATTTCAACGGTCTGCACTAGCTTGAAAGAGTGATAATTTCGTCTCTCTTCAAATGATAAGAATTGGCTTTTTTGAATAAGCAATGACGTCCTTGAGTCAGGACTTGCGTTCAGTAAGAATGCGCGTACCAGATTGAAACCGAAAATTTGAATTGGATTCATATTCTATTACAAATAAAAAAGAAATGGTATCACAGAATCCTGCTAAGCTGTACATTTCATATTTTGAGCACACGTTCTGTATTAAAATGAATTAATTTTAACTTCATGGACCTTTTTCAATAAACGACGATAATTGATAAAATCGAGGTATCTCTTATTTGATGCCTATACAACACAACGAAGAAATGTGTAACGAAACTGAGAGCGGTCTCACGCAGGGTAGAACACGACACCTCAGCTGAACTGCGATACTTCCGGCGAGCGGACATTTTCTCCCAAAAAAGTCTTACCCGCGCATCCGGTATGTTACCAGTTAACGGTATCAATTCACAGTCAGAAGGCGGTAATTACTCGAAGAACTATTCCACATGTCTCTCTATGCGCATAAACAGATCAGTCTATTGAATTCTAGCATTAGAGCTAAATAAATTCACAGCAAAAACGAGGTACGGCACTCGGTTTTACCTATGATACTTATTTTAGAAAATTAGGGTACGCGTTCGAAAGTTTAGTTAATGATAGCGCTCGTTTTTATGCTACAAGAGCTCTCGAAAACTTGACCCAGCAAGCAAACGGAGATATACTATTTCCGCCAAGACCGAGAGAAAACGAGGCCACCATAAAGGCCCTACGCGACATTTGGAAGTCTGCTACTCGTGAGTTATATGGGAGCCGGAAGCGAAAAATGCTAGTGTTCTAGCTGCTGTAGCGAGCTTCTCAACACGATTTTACACTGAAGCACATTGGTGCATCATTTTCTGCCCAACAACAGCTTCAACATTTTCCCTGACATTTTCTTAATCAATAGAGTATTTGTTTGCCGCTCATCTTTCCATAAGGGTCGAGTTATAAAGTTGATTTCCATTCGGTAGCACCTAAAAACTCGTTTTCGGTACGGCAGGTAAGATGCTATACCCAATTTAAACTCCTCTAAGCTCATATTCTTCAGCACTGGTCTGAAGTACATTTCAATCCTCACAGAAAGCAATTTACATTACACAAGCACAAAAATGAACAACTAAGTGCGTGAAGATATTAAATCGCCTTCACTTCGTCGTACGATGGAAGAAAATTGGAAAGAACGCATACACAACGCTGGCAGTTACGGTTGCCAGTCTCGGAAGTAAACAGTGATGTACGGACTCGTAAACATCCGCTATAGCTGCCTCACTCTAATGTAACGCCTCCGGTATGACTTGGAACATCCACCATTCAGAACTTCACACCATGGTTGGAGTGTCTACTAGTCTACTACTTCTTTAATGTAGATGAAGAGGTGAATTGAACGTTGGACCCTGCAATCTTACAGCAAAATAAGTTTTCTCAACATGTTAATTTCCCTTAAGTTAGGTCATACATTTTTCTTGAAGTCGTAGGACTGAGTTAGTGGAAAAATTTCACATCCATTTTCAAGCAATGGTGACACGCGTGATGCGTGTCACTAAAATGTGATTTGCATGTGTAATGGGAAGAAGTAGGTAGATACGTGTAACCTGAAACACGCAATTTCAATTAGTAATAAATTTTTCAGGTGCATAATTCGGCATCGCTTAAACATGCTTTGTTATCAGCTTAGGAATGAAAACAGCGTGCACCACTAAAAATTAACACAGTGTTTGTTCATATAATTTAGATCTTCGCTATAAATACAAAACCGACACTTGTAAAAACAAGAATGGACACGAAAGGACGCGGACTGAGCTGTACCTCCTGGGACCGAACGATTTTGGTCGCAAGGTTATATTTTTGAGTTATTATTTATACGCCTGACATTGCAGTCTCACACAATCATGTATTAGTCCGAGCCTGTCAGGAACAGCATAAGACGATGCGCAATGTTTTTTTTTAACATTTGTAAGATTTATTTTATTTGTATACCACCTATACGTACTTTAATTCAGGATGAAAAATTATTGACTAATTCAGTATCGTACAATTAGGCTGGAGCAACTGAACATTTGAAAAATAAGTTCACAAGTTGAAGAATAAAACTAAACCCCAGTCCGTATGAATGTAAATACTCACAAATCCTACATTCAGCGTTCAACACAGAGAAGGCGAATCACGTACCTGGAGACAGAAAAAATATGGAAATTAATATTTTAGATCAAGCGAAAAATTGAAAAAAGAAATAATCTATACATCGACGATTAGTTACTTGAGGAAGAAAATTGAACATAAATATGTACACAGTAACGAAAATCAAGCTTGTGAGAGAGAGAGTGTGAGAGAGGTATGAGTTCTAAGCAACCCAAGGACGGCTACGGTGAAGGATGCATATTCAAGTGTCTATGATGGGAATGAAAACAAAAAAAAAATGCAGGCAGTCAAGGTCACGAGGCAACCGCCGCAGAAATGGCGGGAGTGAGCTAGCGACCACCCAACAGCCGCGCCAACACGACCGGATCTGATGATACGTGCTCGAGTTCGAAACTTCTCCCAATTCGTAGACGCAGCCGTTGCATCTACTCATTCAAGGATAAAATATGAGTATCATGCTCATTGAAAATTATCCTTGATGATTTTCAAATTTTGAAGGAAAAGAGTGTTGATTGGATTAGATTACCAATTAGTTAAAGTGTCCTTAACTAGAAATAAAATGATTCTCGAAGAAAGGAAGGAGGAAAGCACCATTTTGTATGGGATAGCGGGCAAGGAGAAGCAATGCACAAGGCGTGTCCCCACACGATGCACATAGAAACAGCAATATAGAAGATTTTGAAACAAGGTAGATGTTGAAGAAGAAAGCAATAAGTACTCGAAACAAGGACAGCGAACTGAAAAACGATGGCCCGCAACATGATAAAAAAAATATGTTATTTCAACAGATAAAAGGCCTACCTCACCTTTAGCTCGGGACTGCACATTTTCCTCTTCGGAGCGCTAATTCTCATAGATAGCACAGCTATATTGCCTTGAGAAGGAAAGAAGAGTAAGATTTGCCAAATTTATCACAGTCTGGGTAAATATCCATTCGTTGACTAATATTTCGTGCCCATAATTAAGAAGTTACAATTAAAAGGAGGGAGGTCTTCAAAAATTCATACGAATATACTTAATTCGCTTTTTAATAATATAAACGCGCATGAGTAATACGAGTTACCATCACAACTCATTTCAAAAAGAGTTATCTAAATTATGAACGATGAATTTTCAATAGCTACACAGAGAAACCACGCCTTGTCCATGGATTTCGTTAATTGGACTGCCATTACGAGTAGTAGGGTATTCGTGTATCATAAGGACTCAACGCGATGCTCATGGCGACTTCGGCAAGCGTCGGGTCGTGCTAGACAGCAGAGCAGGGCACTCACACCCTGACCTTGCTGCACTGTCAAGCAGCGCCGCAAGAACCGATGAGTTGTCCCAACAGCTGCTCGCACTTACAACAATAACAGCCACCAACCAGGATGTGCTCAATAGTTCAGCGACGTACGACATGACAAGCAATCATTGTGAAGTGTTATCTATGAGAACTTCCCTCGCGTCGAGCTTGTTCAAGTACCGTGTTAAATAATTAATTTAAGGAGGGAAATAGGGAAATTAACAGCGAAATCGACGCTCTACGTTGCACCGTGAATACTGTCCAACTGAAATAAAATGAAACGGCCCAGTTCTATTTCAATACTGTCGCTAAACCAGTACTGGATTTGAGGTTCACTTCGACAACGGGCCTGAGTCTCAGTACCTCTTACCATTTCCCAAGTTCTCATAATTTCAGGCGCACAATACATAACACTATATCTAATGAATTCAGAGAAAAAATCGATGTAATTGACCACAAATCCCTCGTGTCAAAAATGTACGATGATTTAAAAGTAAAAAAAAGTCGGAGTAATTTCATTTTTCTTGGTCAACATGTTGTCTCACTTCAATCACAAGCACTTGAAAATTTAATAGCGACACGGAGAATGCCACACACAAAATGCACTCAAGAACTACAGCGGCTGTCGTCCGTTAATACCATGAGCTAGGACGGAAACTAATTCTTAAATATTCAGAAAGACCAATTAGTGCAACTGATTATATAGTTCAAACTAAAGATGTGAGAAATATAGTGCATAATTTAAAACAATAGCGATATTCCACATTCATTTTTATGCAATGACGAGCGTGATACACAACAATACAAAATAATTTCAATTTCAAAACTGTTGCTTGTAATGCCTTGGATAACCTTACATATACAGTTAAACTACGGTAACGGCAATAATACAAGGAATAATAACAACACTGAGTAGTTTATAATAGTAACATTATTTAATGAATTATAGACTGACTTACAAGAACTGTAGATGAACCTAATTTCTACAAACTAGATACCTAGTTACATGGTATAATATTTCTATAGGGAACAATTACAATTTTGGTATAATATTTCAATAGGGAAAAAATTGGTGTATTACCCAAAAGCAAATAGTTATGACACTGTTTGGAAATATTTATTTATTTATAACAAAATTTTGAGAATTACTTTCATATTTGGTAAACATCTCTCATTTATTACTACTTCACTGCATCATCTATCATACTACATTATTAGTTTCTTGTAAAACCCAGTAGTTCTCCCCTGCCATTCTTCTTTCAGTATATCCCAGAAAGGATCTTGGTTGAAAGATCGATTTTTGAGCCCTTTATCTAGTGATCATCCATACATTTTTGATAAGGTTCAGGTCAGGACTCCGAGGCGCCCAGTCCATACGATTAATTTCTCTCTTCAAAAAAGGCCAAAAATTTTCCTTGCCTTACGGCGAGGTGCATTGTCTTGTAAGAAAATGGCGCGAAGAAGCAGTTAATAAACTTTCGCATCAATTCTTCTGTGTAAACAGAAAATGTGACCCACTCTTGCTTAAGAAATCACTCCCTACAACATCACACTCGCTCTTCCAAACATGACTGTTTTTCAACGCATCGTGGGGTTAATCATTCAGTTGTTCTACGTCGCACTTGAATTTTGCCGTCCGAACCGAACACTTTGTGTTTTGACTTGTCACTGGAGTGAACTCTATCTCATTGTACATCAGTCCGAAGATCATGCTCTAACACAAAACTGAAATTGGCATTTTGGTTTCTTTCATGTGAGAGAAACTAGCACCCGCTGGCACCTTTACAAGCAATCATTCATTTTGTAACCTGCGAGAAACAGTTTTTCATGAGATATTTCCTGTCTGTTCGATAAAAATACAGGAAATTAATGACGCGGGCGCAAATCAGTCCGTTTTAATCACTCACTGTAACAATCTATGAATGATTTCCTTTAAAAATTGTCGAAAGTCTTCCAGTCTGGTTCCGCATTTGGCGTTTTAGATGTATTATGCCTGGTTATCCAACGATGGAAAACTACAGCTACATACAATACTAGTAATTTCTGCAATTGACGTTTTTTCTTTGTAATTTATAAAAATCAATTCTCTGAAAGAGACAAACTTTTGAGTGTTGAAGTCGCCATTTTGTTTGATAATAGTTGAGGCTATTTATGAGTATTTACAGTAACACCCAAGAAGTGTATTCAGTGTATTAAAAACATTTAAACAGGCTAAATAGTGTAATTTTAAAATTGTTCTCTAACTTTGGGCCATGGGATTATTTCGCAATTTATTTTCCAAATTGAGATGTTCTATCAAAATTGTAGTCAACCGTGAACTATATATTTGATATTGAGTTCATCTGAATTTATTAAAAGTTCGCCGATAATTCATTAAATAATTTTTGCGTAATAATCAATCAAATTCTGTTATTGTTTCTGCACTTTATTTATTGCTGCTATTGCATGTGCACTTTGAATTTATAGAAATTAGTCAGAAAACGGAACAAATCGTACGGAAAGGAAATTTGGAACATGAAGTAAAAAATTAATTGTATTCTTACGCCTTAAGCAGTGGAATTCTAAATAAATTCAGCTGAGTAATATTTAACTCTGTTTTTTTTTACAATACGGCAGAGTTATTTCACGTTTTATCTCTATCACAAAATTGCCCGGTTTCGTCAGATTTTAACAACAATGAACGCATAAAGTAAACCGTCCTACTTTTCCAGCTAGAAACCCAGGTACAACACAAAATCTCACGATGAACGTTACGAGGCAAAGGTTGAAGCAATCGGGCATGCGCCTCCTCTGCCACTCAGTGCTGCTTTTGCACGACCAGCTCAGGTGGCCGCAGGCGTGAGAGCAGCCGCTGCCAGCTTTACAGCTTCCCATATATATAAACTAGTGAAATTACTTTAACCGACGTCAGAATGACCGTGAATGTAAAGCAAGAATGCAGCCGATGTCGTTGCTTGGCTAAGAAAAACAACGCTAAAAATAATAGACTTTGGCGGTGCGCAAGGCAACAATGATGGTGCGTACAGGATTAGGAGTAAGTGCGAACGAAAGTCAAGTTGTCAGGGAGAAGTTTGAGATATATTCTAACATATACGTTTTGACACAAAGCAATGTGACTCATGAAGTGCAGTAAGTTACACACGGTAAATGGAAAAATTCCTGCAGTATTCAAAGATTTTGCAACGATGACGAGTGTTGGAACGGTCAAAACATCATCCGATTTGTATCAAAATTCGAATACTTAGGAGACGGGTAAGTTCAATACTTCAAGCAGCCTTTTTATAAACAAAACAATAGAGCATTATAATAGGGAGCTTAATTTACAGCACAGTTTCATAAATAAAGCATAATAACTTAATTTCACGGACCTCCACACTTCAATTCATAACTTTATAACTACTTACGAATAAGATGCAATCTGACAGAGAAAAGATAATCTCCCGCATACCTAATGGGACGCACTTGAACAACCAGCTCAGTCAAAAATTCATCATAGATTTTAAGGCGCACAGAAGCAACGCGGTATGCGGCAGGCATTTCTATTTCTGCGAGGGACCGTGGATGAAAATACCGCTGTGAGTCAGAGCGATGGCTAAACAAATTTGAGGGCTAGTGTAGACGCCGAAGAATAATGTGGCAGGCAAATGAAGGTCTTATCATGATCACGACATTAATGCAGACCTATAAGAGACACATTCGCAAGGACGAGGTGATATCTCCCAGATCACATCTAACGGCTGGTACTGGAAGATAAATGAAAAGTTGCATGAACACTCGTATTCCCGTAATTCAACATTGTCATACACGTACAGTCAGTACAAATGCAAAGCTTGAATCTTTCGGGGTAAAATAGAAAAAGCTGTTTATTTTGACACTGAAGGTTGCACAAAACTGGAATTTTATATAAGCTCTCACCTTCTCAAGTGCACACAATGTACGTGCACACCTAAAATTATTTTGACTGCTTCCGTACTGGCATTCTACAGCTTCCGGTCACAGTTGTAGCCGAGGCTCGGCAACTCCGTAATTGTAACAAAAAAGTTTCGAGATGGAGAACTACCGTTATTAAAACTGAATTTCAAATCCTGTATGCGCAGTGGAGAAATAATTAAAGTGTATAATACATATAGTCAACTAAATAAAGCTAACATTTCTCAACACAAAAAGTTAAAAGTTAAAACTAGATATTTGCTAATAGCTTACTTCTGGTTTCACACTGTCACTATTATTACTTTGCAGAGGAACCTGTAACGAATTTAGAGATATAACATAGTGGCACCATATAAATGTAATAAACTCGAGTCCTATACATCGCACAGATTTACGGTAAAAACTACAGCGAGATACCACTACACAACTTGTGATGTGTATGCTGCTCACACACATCATGATTAGATTAGATTAGATTATTATTTAGTTTAAGCCTCCCTATCCTCAACAAATGAGATCCAAAGAGAGGAAAGAAGAAGGCACCATTTAGTATGGAGTTAAGGGAACGTGGAATCTATGCAGAAAGGGCACAGAAACAGTAAGATGAGAAAGAAGTTCATGAAACAAGATCAAAGTTGAAGAAGAAAGTAGTAGGTGCTGAAAAACAGGACAGCAGTGAACCGAAAAAAGATGGTCCGTAACAAAATAAAAACCTATTCTATTTCAACAAAAATAAAGCCTACCTAACCTTCAGCTCAGGCCCTTACATAGTCCCCCTGGGAGCGCTAATTCCCATAGATACATTAGTTGTATCCCCCTGAGGGGACACACATCATGAACCAAATTTGAAGCACACTTGGCATAATTAATCAGAATACGCAGGGTTTTCACTTTAATTTGTTAGATAAACAATAGAGATTAGAGCGATTTATCCTTTTCATTGGCGCTGATGTATGAACTGTACGAAGTCAGTCATTGGTTGTAAAGATATTCATCATAATATCCTTTATTAGCAATATCGCTCTTCATAATTCCATCGAATTTTTTATTATTTTCTCGCACAATTTCTGAGATGCATCAAGTATTACGAGTATTAGATGTTCAGTCACACCTAGAGGACATAATCTAAACGAGTTGATCTCAAAAAGATACTTACAACCTGGGGCGGACAATTAGGGCTCCGATAAAAAATGATCCAAATGAGCAGATCTAGAGGAGCAGTAGATATCTCTACTGTATCATTAGGTATTATCTCCAACCAGTTATTTTTCGAACGATGAGGAAGCATGAATTTACGTGAGATGTAATTCTATTTCACAACGCAAACTGACGGCCATGGAAGTAGGAATTATAATTTTCAGATAACACTAAATGAAGTAATTAAAAACTACCTAAGATCAAAATCCAAACATCCAACAGAAAAACTTCTCAACAAAGTTCGAGAAAAAAGTTTTCTACGAAAAGATTTGACGTTTCAAAAATGTAAACATTAGCTAGAGCGGAACAGGAATGTAGATCATTATTCAGTTCGCATGACTATTCATTTGATATTTAATTTCATAAACTGGATTTTTTCATAAAACTTGATCAGAATATGAAGTAAAGGTAAAATATGGAAAATTCTTGAACAATATTTTGGAACTAAATTTGAAAAAATAATTTATGAGGTTTCCCTTAACATACCATAACATTCGTTTTCTTTGAAAATTATTTTAAAGAAAATATAGAAACAAACATCGGTAACTGCGTCCAAATACCACCGCAACGTTGTCCATTTTTTGACCGATAAAATAAATCAAGAAGTTCCACTTATTGTCCCAAAATAGTTGTTAAAAAAAACCACACCGTCTTCGCTGCGGCAGTGCAGTATGATATGCCTCACGCGCTAATGAGCAGCATGCCATATGTTTTTTTCATTTACGAGTAGTGTTTTGGTTCATTTTTTGATCATACTCTGATGAAAAAAAGAAAAAGAAAATAAATAAAAAACGTTTATTTTCCATGTTACCACATGAGATACATGCCAACATAGTGGGTTTTAAAAAGTTTCTTAATATAGGAAGAAAGAAGTAGCCATATGAACGAAATATTAATATGAACGAAAGAAGTAGCCATACCCACACAATTGGTTATGTAACGACTGTAATTCCGTGCTGAGAGCTCAATTCGAGTTGGGGATTTGGTCAGCCACTTGATCGCGGAGTAACCTAAGAAGCGTTGCGCATTTGATCGAGAACGATGTCGTCGGTTGAGCATTGACCTCATTCCTCACTTTGCATGTCCAGCTTTTAAGAATTCACTAAATTATTGACAAATAAATTTATAATTAGGCTCAGAATTCGATTGCTCTAGGATGGACACAATTTAGCTTCATTTTTTTCCGCTGTTTATATATTCATTCATTTTACATGTTCCAACGAGGAAATATACTTCTAAATATCTTAAATTTACACACTCTGGTTAGCTTCACATCAATTCTAGATGAAAATACTCATATACAAGAGTGGCAGTCATTCGTGTAATGCAAACATCGCTCAAGCAGTGATTTTAATACATTTAAAAAAGGTGTAAATTTTAAAGCTTGGTAATTTGATGTTGATGTTAGAAATCATAAACAGTAGAAAGTTAGCTAGCACAATCTTCACTACTTTAAAAATGTCAGCAACAAATACGTGTTAAAATTCAGAGGTCTCATAAGACGGAGGCGATCTTCGTCAGTTCACTGTTAGTGAAGTGAGGAAAATTTTGTCCCATATTTGATGCCAGGGCAAACATCACATATGTAAGTCCTATGTACTGAAACTTGGATAACAATAAATTAAAACAAACTTGTACATAAAGTTCCCAGATTCAACTTTGGGGAGCACATATTTCAGTAAGGCAATCGAGAGATGAGTTAGTTGCTTTTCGCGTTCGCCCGCAATTGGCCACGCTAGCTACAAGCGGGACATGAAAGGCACCCTCAATCGTTCAGCTGCTTTAATGAAAGTGCTCTGAAACTTGATTCTTTCTAATCCTGCCTGGATCTCCCCACACACGAAGAACCAGACCCTATAAATAGGTGGGCATCGCGTCATACCACAAATGGTATGACGAGCCACAAATGGCGAACAAAAACTAATAAGAATCATTCCTCCGTGCAGAAATATTATCAATCTCCGAAGTTCATAAAGAACTACACAAACACATCAATTATAGAAAATAGATCCACAAGAAATTAAAAAATACTACGTTTCTGTAATAAAATGCTTCAATTGATCGGAGCAGGAAGCTCCGCTTTGAAAAAACAACCGACGCAGCAAATGCTATGACGTTAGAAAACTTGAATAAAATTTTTTTGCACATCTAAAGCAGTTATAACAAGTTTTCAAGAAGGATCGCGGTACCCTTCTAGACATGAGCTCCACGTCTCACAAAATCGCACATGATGTTTGTTCATGATGGCAAGCAATGAGGTCAGCTCAGCTGAGGCGCGAAACATTCTCGTATCACTGATACGACTCACTCCCAGTGTGAGCTCGATGTCCTGCTTGCTCCATCGGCAGCTGAACGTGCGGCATTGAGCACCATGTGAGACATGCTCCAGGGCTCACTCACACAATCATAACAAAAACATTTGGTTGCATACACGCAAACAAAACTTAAACCGTTGAACACCTGCAGTTATGTGAGCTTTGAAAAACTGTTCTATTATCATCTCATGGATACCCAGTAAAGAGAAAACAATTAATTGATCTTACTAACTAATATCAGTTTCGCAAATCTTGCACCGTATCTCAAATGACTTTACTTCACCCTAAAAAAGAAAAATTTTACATAAATTTATCAAAAAACTGCACAATTTTAGCAAGTAAAAATAAATCAATCCCATAAATCAATGCACGGGCTTGCCTCACGACGAGGCAGGTAGAAACGAAGTCCAGCAACAAACATAGAAAGTAACACTCGAGAATAAAATCTTAACTGCATATATTTCGCCGGCACACTTACTGGGGAGGAATACCAGCGATGAAAGAGACAATCTGCAGCACCTCAGTCTCAAAGGCTCGTACTTCAGTCAGAGTAATTGGGAGAGTTCTCAGCTGATGATGGAAATCGCCGAAAAAACTACTTGGAAGTCAAAGGCGTGTTTATTCCCAATTTAGAGGTATCAAATAAGAATATTATGAAAATGACGGTGACGAGGATTAAAAAAAACATCTCTTCTGTCGATGAAAGAGAAACTGCACAACAGACAGGGAGATACTGAGGCGACAATGAGTTAGCAAGTTGTAAACACGTTTATACGTACAAGTAGAGCTTTACAAACAAACCGTGTCACTGTCAAAATAGATTCGAATCTTTTGAATGCAAATATAGTGTAAACTTTTATTTTGACAGAGTCGTGGCCTACTCCAAACGTTGCCAAGCGCTGCTGGATAAGAAAGCTTCCTTCTACATCAACCTCAACTGGAACCAAATAGAGTCGCTGTGTGCAGCAACAGGTGATGAGAATCAACAGCGAGAAGAGCAACACAGTAGCCGCAGCGAAGTGTGGTAATTACGATGACCCTATAAGGTTAGGCCACATGAACACCTACACAAAAAGCGCTAAGACGGTCGGCCGTTCTAACTTTCAAATGACTGCCATCAGTAATGGCAAGAGGCACGCAGCTTCTCGAGGGATTTCTTACACACAAAAGAGGAACGGGTGAGATTGTTCAAGGTGAGTGCAAGCCTGACATGTGTTGCACAGGAAGGCTTTGCATCGGGCAGAACTAGGTAACACAACACAAAAATATCTGTGTTTGTTCCAGAGAAAACGACTCCATAAGAAATCTCTCCAGAGTTTTGAAGATAAAATACGATGGCGTTTAATGTTCAGACACTTACTTGATATCAGTGGTAAGAAAACGAAAGGGAAAATACGAGTTTCATGTATTATCAACAACATAATACTATTTACAGCATTAAAATTCATCGAATATCTGTTCAAATTCATACTCTGATTTAGAGCAAAAAACGCGCCTCAGCACACATGCGCTATTTACGAGTAGATGCAATTAATTACGAACGATACTCGAGGGGACACATCTTGCACGAAAATAATTTTCTTTCCGAATGTTATACTCTGTGTTCGAGTTTAACGTGCTCGAGCAGGAAAGCTATGCGTGCATCTGAAGTAATTTTTCCATGGGCCAGGCCAACTAAAATTTCTACGGTAATCCTAGTCCAAATCATAATCCCTCCACTGACTATATGGCACCTCGAACGATGAGAACGAGTCCGTGCATTTACATCCCGTCTTTGCTCCAACCATCAAGAGTAACACGTGTTTCATTGGTGCACAGAACTTTCAAGAAGTTAACCTTAATGCCGACTTCTGCCTATTCCACTCGATTGTGTAAGTGAATTTTCGATAATTGAGGCTTTGACGCTGGTTTTATTGACTTCAATATCCTTCAGATGATATCGAGCACTTTTCGACACATTTTTCAAACCAAAGCCGTTGAAAAACCTCCACTCGTCAATACAAGACTCTGTACAACTTCACGTTTAATTCACAGCATAGAACGGCGGGAAATCATTCTTGATTGACCTTCATCAGCCCTCAGACGTACACTCGTTATCACCAGGGAAGTTCTTCACAGTTTGGTGATTTCCACATATAAATTTAATTATTTCCAATGTTGATTTCCAAACATTGTGCCAATTCAATAGGGGTACTGATCACCTCTACAGAATCAGTCAAGCTAAATTTACAACTAATATTAAGCAGGACTATCCGTCGTTACTAATACGGCATACATAGAACACATAGCATACATATTTTACGCATATATGGCGTCAGTTAGTTACTATAGCTCGTATCTGCACGACTTGTGCACAGCATCCGCATGTTAGAAGTACCAACTGGAATGTCGGAACTTCTGTCGCAGAGAGGTAAATTTAATTTAAATTCCTCAATTAGTTTTGAAATATTGAGAAAAAGTTATGGCGTCAATAATTGGATACGTGGTGTAACGAATAAAATGAAGCAGTCTAGAAAATAGACTTCTATGATTCACAACTGAGGTGGAAGCTACAACTATGACATACTCGAGTTTGCATACAGGAAACATGTCATGCTCCGCAGGTTAGAATAATAGTATAGAAACTCTACACACCAATTGAACGTCAGTCCGAGAACCTCAATTTCAACATTGACGCGACGAGAAAGAAGCTTTTATGCGTGCAAGAGCAATCGTGAAACGACTACAGCGGAACAAATGGTGGGACTAGCACTGAACGATAGCCTGCGCAGGACAGCCGCTGAAGCAAAATAATAGGAACCCATTTATACAGAGCTCTCCGTGACACATGTCGAGTCATGTTCAAGGTGGATTAAACAATAATAGAACGAAGGAAAGTCCCCCTTGCAATTCCGATACAACTGCAAGAGTAACAGAACGAAGTAACTTGGGCGTAATAAAACCGTATTCACTTTAGACAGGATACAGTTTGTAACGACGAAACTGAAAAACACGAAGAATGAGAAATCAATTTGATTTTTAAGACTTCCTATCCCACATTATTGACTCTTGATTCGTAGAGATAAATTTAAACTGCTGGCGCTGTTACTGTTAGTGACGATAGGATTTTTAAGCAAAATACATGAACCAAAGCTGTGCCGGAAAATATTCGCAAAAATTTCGCTCGAAAGACGTTCATTAGCGAGCTTCCTATTGGCATCGTTCCCACGAAACAGGTTGCACGAGACGAGCAGACAAAGACTGGACCACATTACCTCGGGGACAAATACACCAAACAGGGAGAGTTTGAGCCGAGCCAATCCGAGGAAAAACGAGTTTTGAACCCCAACAACAGTAAGCGTAGCTACAAAAGTCAACACCTCCGAACGTCTAACAATAAATTTTCTGTCCAGCGCTAATTCATTCAAGGGGTGTAATTTAGCAGAAAGAAATTACACATAAGACTAACAAGGGTCGCTCTGTTCCCACCAACTCAACATCATTTTCACAACTTCAGTACGTGTAAATGGAAGACAAATTTACAATAACCCCCGACAACAAACAATAACACTGGCGTCCTCTATTCTCCATAAGCATATCTAGCGCTGCACTGCGGCCATAAAAATAACTATCATGAGAGCGTGCTAAATTTGCGGACTGAGTACTCCATGTACAGCGTGCACAACATTTATAAATGATTGAAAGCTTTAGTTTCAACATATTTCCCTCTCAGCCACAGGAAACGCCACTCTCAAGGATGTACAGAGAATGAATGCCTCCACACGCGTCCCAGTACACGTGATAAATGGAGAAGCTTCCCAATAATTTGTCAGCGACAATAACGAGAATTTCCTCCATAACGACTACGATAACATTGTTATACTTTAGTAATTGAAAAAAATAATAAACAATTATGCAAAAACAAACGAAGTAGCGATAGTTTGAATTTTTTACAAAAAATTAAAAAATAAAAAGTTGGAAAGAAATAATTAAGTGCTTAAAAGTTACTTAAGTATTTGACCCCATCGAATAAACTACGGACATTATTTCCAATCGCATTTATAGAGAACTTGACATGCCTCGCTGTATTTTTCATTAAGGGGATACAATCTTCTTGTCGCTTTTGGCCACAGTTGCGTAGACCTCAGGAGCAATGTTGCGGGGGATAATCCGCGGATACTAAGTGAACAAACAAAGATGGCCTGACGTAAAAGACCGGAAATTATGAGCATCGAGTTCGCTTTGAAACGCCACAACGTAATTTTGTGGATACAGGACACTGACGGTAATCTCTATTATATCGATAATAATCACTGATTTTAAATTGGATTCCAAAAGCATTTAAGAAATGAGGGATTGCTTGTATGAAAACTTCCATGGAAGGCCACGCACGTGAAGATGTAAAAATGCTGCCCATTTTAAGGGCGCACGAGTCTCCAGAGGCACAAACTGACCCTCCTCTTTGTGAAGACGGTGGAATTCTACAGTTTCGCTGTTTGTGGCAGCAACACACGCCGTTTCTGACAACAAGGACCTGGAGTCACGCCATACCTCAGGAGAATATTTTTTCAACTTGATTTTACGGGAGACTTATGAACAAACATGGCCCCTTTGTCGGTCCAGCTCAGTCAACTGAGTCGAACCTACAAAGAAGTACGAACAAATAACATAACTACGTAAGTATGAAAATGCTCCAAACATCCAATAAAGCACCTTCGGATAATTGAAAAATGATATCGGGTAAACTCTCATGTAGTGGAAGGTTCAAAAAGAAGTGGAAATGAATTTTACAAACTATTAAACGTTCATGGAAAATTACGAGTACGCTACTATTTTATTATAAAGGTAAGATTTCGTTTTCCCGGAAGAAGTGGTGGACAGAGCACTGCGTCGCGAAGGCCAGAGAACCAAAGGGGCTGCTGCGCCTGCTCCAACAGACATGAGGCGTCGGGGGCTGGATGTGGTGACCCGCTAGCACCGAGTTCGCAACAATCGCCGTCAGGAACAGCTTGACCCATCAGCTCAAGTTTAACAGACGTAGAAAGGGCAGGGGTCTCTACCTCCGAGTACCTCGACCTCCAGCCTATGGAAAATGAAACTTTTCGCAAGTCGATTCCCATCCAACAGATGCCGCTCATACATCAGTAAACTTAAGCTCGTGCGAAGTAAAGGAACATAAATACTGTAATAGGAAATGTGATCAGAAAAACGAACAACTACGAGCAAAGTGATATACTATAAAGAAAGCTAGGAGCTAACAAATGTAGCTCTTTGTAAGTTATTAATAGGAATCAACTGACACCATACATGATTTGTAACACAACAGAGAACACTAAAAATTGAAGAGTAAATAAACAAGACGAAGAAATCGTAAGGAAATACTTGTGTCAAAAATTGACTTGAGAGCGCATTCAAGAAGTGCGGCAAAAGATTTCAAAAATAGGAGAAACAATTATAATAAAAAGCATGTGAGCATCAAAATTCTACCGATTCAACGGTGGAGATAAAAGAAACTATGAAGTAAATCCTCTATCAGCTATTTTCATTTGGGCATCTATTCTAGGCATGAAACTGTGTCCCATGGATCACTTTTCCTCTATATGACAACGGAGAACTTGGCCGTTGGCATGACAGATTGTGGAAAATACAATCGAATGGACGAGTCAGTATCCCAAAATCCCACGTAGGTGAGGCATTAAATTTTACCCAAAAATTATGTTCATTGAGGGTCGTATAAGACAGTGTTCATCTTTGCCAGATAATAATATATTCAGGAAAACACACGTGCGCCACAGAATGTCGTAACTCTAATTCCTGTAACTCACAGAAGGAAATGCTATACAGCAACGACCACCCATAAGTTGATGTCACAACGTGTGATCATGACCAGAGCTGGACATCCAACTGCGGCTAACCTTCCGCAACCAGTTGGGCTATGTCAAGGGTGATCCAAAAATGAGTTTCAGCCATTAGAAAATGGCACAAACATTATTATTGACACCCGATTTAAATGCTTCAATCACACATTATCATTATAGTAGTTAGTTAGACTCTCCAGCCACAACAAAAGCGAATTCTTAATAAAAATAAAAATTGTCGACGATGAAGACATTTATAACGGTTAAATACTAACGCTAGTTCTCATTTTTTACAACAAGACAAAACATAAGAAATTTTTAGTCAATGCCAAAGCATTTCACAAATCTTCAAACCTATTTCGGCTAAATATTATATAAAGTGAAATAATAAAACGAAACAGCTATGTCTCTTTTGCTCCTTTCATTTTTTAGAAGGAAATCTCCTGTAGAAGGCGACTAGAAGGCCACGATTTGAGAACAATTTCAGTTTTACGGCATCACGGCGCGTACACTTCCCAAGGACAGGCACATTTAGGCCTGGTCGACGTCCTGCTCCGAGGTTCAGCTTGTTGGTGGGCAGATCATTTAAGAGATTGCCACGATCAGTGTTGCACCACCACAATAAAAACCAGAGCGTGCACAAGCTCGAAATACCCTAACAAATTAGAAGGCATTTTGTCCTCGCTTGGTTCATTGGTCTTTTATCTAGTGACGTAGAGTAACTTTGTATTAAGAAACATCAAATCTCCTGAAACAGCCAGCGCATCACGTGGAGACGATATGGTCATGGCCTGAACTTGGGTTTGGCAGGCACGCATTGAGCTGAGCGATATGAACTCTTTACGAAACTATAGATTAGCTTATCTTTATATTTTACGAATTTTCACGTGTACGAAAGATTCTTCAATTTAACACAATGACTGCAATGGGTTTAACTGAAGTTTAATATTCAACTCAACTTCAGTCAAAAGTTGGTAAAAATTTTATAAATAGCAAACACTAACAGGGTATTTCAAATACGATCAATCTAAAAAGATTGTTAATAATTTTTCGACCCACCGGGGGGTCATACCTCAACAAATGTGTAAACTCATCTTAAGTAATGAATCTTCAAACCTAAATATTCGTAATTCGTGTTATCTTCAAACTGCGAGACTAGTTTCCGGTGAGGAGCTCTCCATATTTTTCACAGCTTTAGGTAGCCAAGCAACTGCTGATTTCCAAACATTGAAATATCAATGTAAGGAAAAAAGACTAACGGCACAAAATGTAGAGCAACAAACACGGAGAAATATTAAAGCATCAAGCATCAAAAAATGTTAAATTCTTCCAAAAGTTTTCTAAAATTCGTCGGTGAAGTCGCTGTATACCAGGAAATGGCTGCATGGGCGGTAAAAGAGCCTCTTTTCGTTCACGCCAGCGTTTGACAAATGAGCAATGAAAATATGACAGATTTTGGAACAGCATACAACACAGGATTCACGAGTCACTGCGTTTATTCCTTGAGTGAAACAGCCACGGCGACATAAGGCTTTTCAACTTATCGTCATCAGACAGTCTCTTGAAATTAGGCTCGACATCGAACGAATTGAGCCTCAGGTTATACAAGAAAATGATGACGCGCAAACTGGGAGAATCTCCACTATTTTAATCGTTCTAGAACGGGTTTCAAATTTTTTTTGAAAAATTCTTGATTATGAACTAGAATTATCTAGTTCATAATCTGTACATCCCACTCTGAAGATGTTCAGCTTTGGCAAATAGCATATCACGTGGCGACGGAGTAATTCTATTAAATCGAACAGAATCTTGCGGAAAGTTTCCGTTCCCTTCCCATCTTCTCCACCTCTAACACGTCCCGAAATTCAGTCCGCGTGACTATCGACAGCGCAAAATCGAGCCGTTGCGAGACAGGAAGCGCCGCCGCAGTCGTGCCTTTGGGACACAAAATCGAGACCGACAATTCTCTGACCAGGAGGCAATTAAACCCCCCAGACCTATTGCTTAGGTCCCTCCTTGTCCACCTCTTCCACTGCAGTTTCATCCCTTCACACTCTACAACTAAGGTAAACGTTTATCAATCGCGTACATCACGAACAGAATTAATCAAGTACTCATTAGCTGATTACTCGAATTCTTCATATTGTAATTAAAAACTCCACAAAATAATTATCAACCAAACTCATTTAATTTTCAAACACACTACAGATTTATACGTTTAGGGTATCTATTGTTATCTTAGGTTTCTGGTATTTAATATCTCCGTTGCAGTCGTTCTTCATGTCTACAATTTTAGTTGCTGCTCACAAACATTTTAATTCTATTCAAACAAGCTGCACTGCAGTTCTTATTTTTCTCAGACTCCACAACCGTTGTGTTTGTTTGCTGGCAGCTGATTCGAAGTCTGTGTTATCTTGTAATAATTTTAGAACTACGATTGGTAACGACATCAAGTACTTAGCGGTCGACATTTTCCTCAAAAAAGGGAATTCAGAATAGAAGTAATGTATTATAACATTAACATAGGTGAATAAATTTCTTAGTTGCACACTCAAAATGCTCTATTCATTCACTTTACTACGATTAAAAATTATTTAACCAATAAAGTGTTATGATCGACTATCGATGAAAAAGAAGCACTAAAATTCAAGCGTCTCATTTTTTGATACACAGACGATATGCTCTATTTTTAGTTCACACGAGTCTTCGGTCTTACGGATACAAATAGTAATCGATGGCTTCAGAAGTCTAAGTTTCGACCATTAGAAAGAATCTACCCTTGGTCATGCGCTCGTGGGTCCTTAGCTTTACACTTGCATTATATATGAGTTGTTTGAAGCTGGCCAGGAATTCTTATAACCTTGCACGCAACTCACTTTCTTCGAAGTTATATTCCCTAGCGTAGCAGGCCAAATCGACCTTCAACCGATTTTAAAATTCTATTAGTTAACATTTTCAGTAAAAAAGTTTCCCAAAAATTCTCAAAGTACATAATAGTACATAACGTTCTGGAGGTACCGACATTTTTAATCGTTGCCTATATCAAATAATTAAAAAAAAGAAACATGGGTATCGTTTGCCGTTCAAAATTGTAAGACACTCAATGGTTCGTAATAAAATCATATCTATTACATCAACTCAAAATGTGCTCTGCAGCTCCCCAATTATCTTTCACAAACACAACTGAGAATTTTCTTTCTAGTCTAATACAACCACTTTTTGTTCTCTAGATAAAATGAAAATAATCAGATTACTTTCGCCTAAGAAAAACTAATCAAAATTGAAGACCTTACTAGACAGTTTCACTTTAACTTGAAATATTTCAAAATTTAATATTGTTTGGTTAAAAAAATTTGGCCACGCAAAAATTTAAAAAATCATAATTATAGCTGCTGAAGTGAAACATTTGTGGAAGTCTAACGAATAAAAATTGAAAAATAACAACTAATGACATTTTAACACGTTCCCATTCAATGCTGAACGTCGACGAGCAGGCAATATAGACGATAAAGTTGCTATGATGAGTGGATGAACGGAACGAAAATAATATGGATCCGTTGGAAAATAAACGTAGGAAGTATTGATGTTAGAACCATAGCTCAAGATGAAATCATGAAACATGATACAAATAAAATTTATTCTCAAGACCAAACCAAAGCTGAAGATTTCCGGCCCTTAACGGCCAGTCATCATCGCCAGACATGGTACGTCAAGGTCTTCTTCCTAGCAACTTGAGTCAGTCGGGCACTCTTAGAAGTGCTGCCCATTCAGGAGGCGGAAAACGGGCAGAACTGCGAAAGACATGGATGCTTCAAGACCCATGGACCCAATAATATGTGAATTCTTTGTAACATTTCTACCCGGTTCTATACCACCATTGAATTTTCTACAATACAATCGCAAGAAAAGGAATTACCATGCCTGAGTATAATTTCGCAGCTAATTTCAGCTAAAAATTTAATACACATGCACAATTTCACCCCATATAACTTTTTTTAGCGTAGCATAAATAAATGCTCGAAAAATAAAATCGAGTCTGATACCTGACATGGGATGAAACCAATACCGACCTTACTTGAAGTATTTCATTTCTGCACTCTCGTTTTTGAATGCTAGTCGATACCAATGTTTTCAAATGGTAGATCCATGCACTGATGACATCGATGCTACCCGCACAGCCCTGAACAAAGCCTCACCTGAGTCGCATTCTTCAGTGGTGAAGGAGGCAGTGCAGCTGATCTCGCTCAGGGTGTCGTCATCGCCTATGCTGATGACGTCACAACTTCTGACGTCTCGCTGTGTAGTCTCAACATCGTTTACTGTCATGGTCTTCATGAACCTGCTGCTGTAGCTTTGCAGTTTGGTAAATGTATTGGATCGTACACTAAGCCGTTCCTTCACACCTCGAGACCCGGATATTTGTTGAGGAGGGAGAACAGAGGTTGCACTTTTTTGGCAGGAGTCTATACACGCATTTTGTGCAATATTTGAGCTATTTTTTTCTCCAGTATTTGACCGAGCCTCAAAAGTAGGTTTGAGCAACCGAGAAAATGACCTACGACCATCGTTACCACCACTTAAAGGGACTTGGGACTCGAAGTTGAATGTCCTGGGGGGTTTTTCAGGAGGAACCTTAACTTGGGGAACAGTTACGTAGTTTTCTTGAGCACTAGGTTCCACGTTTCGTTTTATATGGCTATTTGACGAAGTTTTACTGTTGGGTAGAAGAGTCCGCCACTCAACAAAATTATCCCAATTACCTTTGAGGAGTTCAAGGTTCCACTCACTACCCTTATACTTGACTCGATTTTCTCTGATTTGACTTTTATTTTCCCGTAACTTGCATTTGAGCTCGTTGATGACAAGCGAATTAGCTTCTCGAACAGCGTCAATATCTCGGCTGTGCACAGTCGATGAGCTCCTGTCATCGTTTTTCAACATTCCTGACACAAGAGTGACGCGATTTATATCATCAGGAAAGTGACTATTTGTTTTAGAGGCCGAAGTAGTATGAGAACGAACAAAACCCCGACTGATATCTTCAGCACAGCTGACGTAAAATGTCGAGGAAGATATTGACATCATTGAAGAGGACAGCGATGATAGCGGAGTTAACAAGGAGATGTCCGGCAAGACAGGGCGGGAGAGAATGCTTGTTGTAGGGTTTAAAAAATTGGAGAACGACAAGCTTCGATCTCGATGGTCTTTGACCATCTTGATGATGATCATACGGGATTAGATTCAATAATAATCATGTCGATAGCGTACCTAAATTATTACTCGCAGTGTCAGACTAACTCGCAAGTCATAATAAACTAAAATGTAGAACCTTCACTGGAAAAAAGATAAAAGAAAATCAATCATTTTTAGTCTTTTACTAAAACCTTCAATTCATTAAGAAACACAAACTATGTATCGATCCACAGAACGCGAAGTGGGAACAAAGAAAAAACTTCAACACTTTCACGAAACACAGAGAAATCTCTCATCAGACAAACACGATGATGTTAATACAGCGGAAAGCGATGCCTCGGCCTCACCAGCACAAAAACATCGAATACAATAGTTTTTTAAAGTGAAGAATACAAAAAACAATTTGCAATGCCTACATACTGCATTCGTTCGGCGCCAGGCAATGCGACCGAGCGAAGAAAGTTTCAGATAACAAAGCAGCAGGTTTCGCAGCTTCCAAAGAAGAAATTCAGTTCTAGCCCCCACGCCACTAACCTCAATTCTGGTACGCTGAAAGCCGCATGGATTCTACAGCAGAGGTAATTGATACTTGAGTCAACTGATATCGATAGGACGCACAAGAAAAAGGATGAGGAGGGACTTACGAGTAATTTGAATGCGCGATTTTTTACACAAAGAGAATGCTTCGTCATAAATGTAAAATTATTGTCAGGGAATTACCCTCAAAACTGTTGAAAGTGAAACATTAAAACTAATTTACTATGATACCACTTTATATAGGGTGATTTTCAAGTAGGGGTCCCAAAAAAAATTTCAATCACTCCCAAAATAAAGGAAGGATTTAAAAAAACAAATAGACAGAGCAGTTGTGCAATTCTAAGGAATACAAGTTTCATTTTGATAACATTATCAGCACAATGTTCTTCATGTGTTGTTCCTCTCCTCAGCGCAGACAAGAAGAATAGGCGCAATTACGCAAGCTGTTCATTATGGCGCTAGCGAAATCTGGTCCAATTCACTGGATTTCTACCTCGACGGATGCCTCAAGTTGGTGTAGATTTTTAGACTTTTCACGGTAAACTCTTCCATTTAGGTATCTCTAAAGAAAAACACCAACTCAAGGCATCCGTCGAGGTAGAAATCCAGTGAATTGGACCAGATCTCGCTAGCGCCATAATGAACAGCTTGCGTAATCGCGCTGATTCTTGTCTCCAATCAGGACGGTGGCACATGCATAATGTTGTCTTCAAAACGTTGCCAAAATAAAACTTGTGCTTCTCAAGATTTTAAGATTGCTATATTTAAAAAAAAAACCATCCGATATTGTGGGAGTTATTCATGATTCTTTTAGGACACTTACTTAGAAATTACCCTGTACATTTGCCTCGCTGATAAATATGATTTTATACTGTCAAGTTAGGGTAAATTTACTAAAATTAGTTTATATGAAATAAATGTGAAACTTTCAACGAAATATTTGTAATTTTACTAAAATACATACAATGTGTATTTGATTCATAGCTCTGTCTCTGCGTCTAAATACACTTGTTCGCGATGCGAGCAAGTAACTTTGAAACGCCTTCAGTCTAGTCTTCATTAACACTGAAGCCTCTTCCTATTTTGCATTAGTAAGCAAGAACTTGACCTCGTGAGACACACGCGATCAGAAGAAACTGGGAAATCAAGTGAACCAAACAGGAAATCTGATGATTTACTCATGGAAATCTAAGCGGAAATTCACTTTCACCCGGACATAATTGTCATTGTTGGGCAACTTAGGCTTAAACATTGTACGGAAACAAAACCAAGATTACTTTTCATATATTTAATACTCGGGTAAAACACGTTGGTTTCCCCGTATAAAAAACTAAACGTAAATCAACTTTCACCATGACAACGCGTGATGAGGCCCGAGTGAAGAACAAACAAGGCGTTATTCGGCACGTATTCTAGAATAATTTCGCGGAATTAGTACACTGCTTTATCGTCGTACTTCACCAACTAAGTAACGAACAGACCACTGAAAGACAAGGTAACAGGAATGGAGATCGGAACAAGTTTTCGACCGGGCCGATGCTGGTGAAACTACTCTTGCCGTACGAACCAAATAAACAGTTTCGGGCCAATGAGAACGGTACCTAATTTTAAATTGGTACGAGGTGATCCCAAGATATAAACTCTAATATAGACTATTAATATCTACCAATTGGTTTAGAAAGATAAATGAATACGACTTTCAATGAACCAAGTTCTAGCAGAGCCGTTGAGGCTGCGCATGAATAGCTTAACTAACGATGTTGAGTTCAGGGAGGAGCCGCGATATCCACGAACAAATTCCAAGATTTCCTGCGAGTTGAGAAGTCCCTTAAGCAATGCTGCTGTATCAACAATTGCTTTCGCGGCTCTGATCGAGACGCTATTCACGTCGCAAGAAGAGAAAGTTTGGATCTAGAAAATACGGTTTATATAAAATCATGAAAACGGGATAACTTTACGAAGAAATATAGAGAAGCAATGTGTCTAATTCTCATGATTGGAGAATTTTACAACAGAACTCACACGGAAGAAAACATGGGACAGTTTAAAAAAATTGTACTTCTTTTCCTTTTTTATTATCATTATTACATTAGTTTTGGCTTTCTTAGCAACAACGAAGGCAATCTCAAGAGAGTGAAAAAAGGCACTGTTTAGTATGAACAGTGGAAAATTGGGAATCTATCCGCAAGACGTGTCCTCTCAAAGGATCCCCTGCGCACAGAGACAGCATTTCAAGAAGCCAAAGAGAGAAAACACTAAAAAGAGATAGAGATAAAGGCATGAAAACTGAAGGGAACAAAGTGGGCATGAAATACACAAGTCTGGAAGGTTATCTACAGCCGAGGTAACCTCCCCTGGGGCGCCAGTTGCCATAGCTCTTCCAGGAAAGGATAATAATAGGATGCAAGTATTGCATTCGGGAACAATGAAAGAGTTATTGAACAAGGCAAATCAGTGAGAAAAACATCACTATCAGTTGAAACAACATATCAGTCATTCTATTCCACTCATGGAGAACAATATAATATAACTGAGAACAAACGTTTAACAGAGTTCGGCGGAATAGACTAAGCACATCAATAGCTCTTCACTCGTTGTTGAGATTTTTCCTCGCATAATTTCGGACCGCATGAAAAGTCAAATACTTTTTCATGTGAAACATTTCACAACGTGTCGTAGTCATCTACATACGACAAGCTCATAATATCTAACAGACCATTTAAAGTAACAACGACGACAAATAACGCAACTTGTCCTCTGGGTGAGGGCCGTTGCATGTGAGTACGAAGATCCAGTGTATCCCATATTTTTGCGAGGTAAGATGGCAACGTAAGGATGTCAGCTTGTTCTTAGCAATGTCTTGCAACTGTAAAAATATCTGACACAAAAACTGAACGGGATTTGCGGTCAGTCGTCATTTCAATGTCCGAGCTATGAACTTCTTTGTAGAGCATAATTTTTTATCAGGTCTTTCGCAGACTTAAGATGCAAAATATTTCCATTTAGGCAACAAGACATACGATCGATTTATTTTTAAAGCAATTAGAAGCCTTGGAAATCAGGAACAAGGAATAAATTTTAGAGGTTTGCAATTCTATTCTAAAGAAAAAATAGGGTTCTGGGAAAGTTCCAATTCATCAGCATAAATGAAAAAAGGAAGGACCTTTATAAGCAAAAAAACGAGAAAAAAAGTTACTGGAACGGAAGGGCTGAGCACGGACAAACGTTACGTAGAATGTTAGATCACTCAACGGCGCGGTGCTCGCTACTGACTCAGCTATCGCCCAACTTATACAATCAAGACATAAATCGAAAAATGTACGCTTCATGCTGACTGTATACTTAAATCCATTAACCCATGAACACATTATCTCACGGAAAAACAAGAAAGCAACGATCTTTCTTTATTTGCACCGTATGGCATATGACTAGATGCTCCGTTCACATGGCAGTGCAACAGAAAAGTGCATGCAAAAATAGTAACACTAACACAACGGTTAATTTTTTAACACGTCCTTCTTTCATCTCTACAGCACAATCAAACACTCAAAAATGTCACACTAAAGACATAAGCGTTACGTATTCGCATGAAAAGGATATCTGACGTAAAACTTCACTGTACAGACCAACCAACCTACTCCGCAGCCAAGAGCAGACTGGAAGCAAAGCAGCAACAGCTAGTCACCGAACCCTGAAGACCGGGAGAATGAGGAGAGAGGGAGAGAGACAGCGTTCACTGCATAGCTAATCCGCAACAGGTTCCCCAAGATACATGTTCAACACGTTCCCCAGCTAAGTACAATTTCATGAACCGTGTACCAACAACCAACTACTCTAAACAATGGCGTTACATATTCATTAAAAAATAAAGAATGGTGCAATAAACTCTACTTACTGTGATGCACGATAATCAAAAATATAAAGAAAAGCGTACACGAATCAGCATCCCATAGGGTATCTAAATTTCAAGATATTCAATTAAAATAAAAACAACACCTTTTAAACATTATATTAGAGCACTCGCTTGCCGCGTCATACAACGGTGAGTAGTGAGGCATGCGAGGTCATCGCACTGAATTCACTCCGCCATCCAAAGTCATTGAAAAAGCTCTCGCTCTTGTTTGAAATCAACCAAAATCGAAAATAAAAATATAGATCGAATTTGTCTGCAGCCTGCCGTCACGCACCGAGACGCGTGAAACTGACGCTTTTCATGCGCAGAGCTCGATCCGAGACCATTGCAAGCACGCGTTTGTGTAAACTGACATACATGCGAGCGATTGCAAGCGCGACGTCAAGAGGAGTGTCGACACGAGAGATTCTCGATACGACCGACCGCAGGCAGTGGACGAGGCGCGCTCGCGACCATCAACGGATGACACTCAAGATGATGTCAGCTTTACAATGTGGTTTTATTCCCAGGTAAACTGTTAGTTTACAAAATTCCAAAGAATATAAGCACACTGAAACTCTTATCCGAACGTAAAGTGTACTCCAGGGTTCAGAAGGTATCCTTCCCGATGGATTTTCAAAATTCATGTACCAGTACACAATAACCGGAAAATAGATTACCTGGCAAGATTTTCATAACACGAAAATGCATGCAAAATATTTTACAGCAAGTTATGGTAACATCCATCTGAATTTGCACAAAATATAGGTCCAGCAGTAAAAATTTGTGCAAGAGCAGTCATTTTACGATCTGTGTCACTGAATTTTTTGAGTGTTCTAGCGCGAAGTTTGTTTGAAATCCCTTCGAAAAAAATATCATCTCAAAGTATTATCTTTCTATGCTTCAGGTACGTTCAATTCTAACCATTTTTAGCCCCGAAGTTTTGAATTTTATTTTGGGTAGATAAGAAATAATTAGTCATGCAAATAACCCAAGAGGAGTGAGCGCAAAGAACTAAATAAACCAGACAACGTTTTTCACTTCAGTAAGTTTACATTGCCACCACTTCACAACAGCTCTCCTAGCGAGTACGTAGACCTCCAAGGGGGTGGTATGTGCGTCTCGCGATCAAGAATTACAGCACTACATACACAAACGCATTGAGAAGACTCACTCGCTCACGCCCTTCAAACTGCAGCGCTGCGTGGGGCGCTCGAGAGAACAAAGAAAGAGCGGGGACGAGAAAAAAAATCTAGACGGGAACTAAAATATCAAGCAAGTCTAACACAAGCAAAATTACCAAAAATTTGTGAATATTGCTAGAATAGCCTAATGATCGATTGGAAGGGACCTAAGCAGAATTCGAGACTGTGAAGACAACATTAAAGTCCTGTACATAGTATGTGACCATAATATAAAGGGAAATTAGGGGAAATATACTCTAGCATTCGACTGCTTAACGAGTTCATGAAAGGCGTAGAAAAAGATCTGGTATTGTGTTGGTGAGGGCGGGTATCACCACTGCAGACTCACGATTGCAAGTAAACAAAGGAGAGCTTTTGGTGAGGTTGCCGCATCGACAAGTGGAAAAGAAGAAGTGGAAAAATGGTAAAGAAACTAGTCCTTCCGCAACACGTCATTGTGCAAGTTGGAAAAATGTCAACGCAACAACTAGGAATGGTTGAAACTCAATAAATAAACAACACTCTTAAGGTTCGAAAACAGATTGCGCCATTTGCAAAGAGGCTGTGTCAGAATTGGAATATTACCCTCAGCGTTACAAAAAATTTATGTTCAACGAATAGTGTGCGAAACGCAACTCGAATACAGATGTTTACATGTCAAAGATGTACGGAATGGCAATCAAAGGAAAATTTGCTGTCCAAAGAAATATCGAATTCTACGGATGATTTTCTTATTGACGTTAGGATTGGCGTAGAGGCCTTTTCGCACTTCAGAGGAAGCTTTTGACAAGCCGTGGGATGAACGAGTATGAGATAACATTCAAAATGTATTGGCATTCAGAAAGATCACGTTAAATCAAGTAATAGTTTAGGCCTCCCTAACCAAAATAAAGATGTTCCCAAGAGAGATTAGATTAGATTACTAGTTAGTTTAAGCCTCCCTTTCCTCAACAAATGAGATCCAAAAAGAGGAAGGAAGAAGGCACCATTTAGTACGGGGTTAAAGGGAACGCGGAATCCATGCAGAAAGGGCATAAAAACAGTGAGATGAGAAAGAAGTTCATGAAACAAGAGCAAAGTTGAAGAAGAAAGTAGTAGGTGCTGAAAAAACAGTACAGCAGTAAACCGAAAAAAGATGGTCCGTAACAAAACAAAAACCTATGTTATTTTAACAAAAAAGAAAGCCTACCTAACTTTTAGCTCAGGCCCTCACATTGTCCCCATGGGAGCGCTAATTCCCATAGATACAATAGTTGTATCCCTCTGAGGGGTTGTTCTCAACAGAGGAAGGAGGAAGACACCATTTGGTAAGGAATTATTGAAACCAGGAATCTACGCCCAAGGCGTGTCCCCAGACCCTGCGCGTAAAATACACCAAGTAAGAAGTTTATGAAACAAGATTATAGTTGAAGAAGAAAGTAATAAGTGTTGAAAAAGAACACCAATGAGCCGCAAGAAAATGGTCCGTAACAAAACAAAAAGCACATTTTTTCAACAGAAGAAAACCCTACATAACCTTCACCTCGAGACCTAACACCTTCCCCCTAGCCCCCGCGAGCAGCACTTGCTCGAAATATATACACAGGGTGTCCCAAAAAACTCACACACTCTTTGACTGCCCAGTACTCATGAATTTTGGTTCTGATGTAAAAGATTTTTGACTTTATCTAAATCTAAAAAGTTAAATATAAAAAAGAACTTTAAAATTATGATAATAAAATGCCAAGGAAAAACTCAGTTATACCTGAAACAAAACAAAAAATACATGTGTAATCGTCAGTCAAAGGATAAGTCCATTTTTTTGAGACATCCAGTAGATTGGATAAAACAGATTATGAGAATGAGAATTTCATGTCTAGTTGTAGATACATCCACTTCGAAAACTTAGCAGTGGGTAGATAAATACAACATTTCAATGGATTATATTAAATGATAACTTAATTCAAGTCTCACCAACCACAAAAAAGGTGTTCCAAAGAGAGGGAGAATGGAAGAATGAAAGCATCATTTAGTATGGAGTCGAGGGACCCCCTCAGGTCCATGCCCAAAGCGTGTTCTTACAGGAGACCCCTTGTGCACAGAAGCAGCGAGGAAAGAAGTTCATGAAACAATATAAAAACTAAACAACTAAACAATCGATTCTTAAAAAAGACAGCAGTGAACCGAAAAAAAGATGGTCCGTAACAAAATGAAAAACAATTTTCGACCAATAAAAAGAAGGCCTACCTATTTTTCAGCTCAGCCCTTCATATTTTCTCCCTAGGAGTGCTAATTACCACTGATATGATAGTTTTACACCCTGGGGGACTCCATTATAGCAAAATTAGATCTAGTAACCTAGAGAAAAACGTTCTGCAGCAGCAACACCTACATTCAGTTGAACGTCTTCTCATTTTACGAATTATACTTGACAACTGCTACAAGCAAGCATAAAACTTGTGTACTGCCGTATTTTTCAATCACCTCCAAGTTGCCGGTGCGAAAAGAGCCTAGTCTAGACAATCACACGGGTAGTTTTTTTCCGAGTGGGTCAGGGGAGGGCTGAGCACCAAAATTCACTGAGCACCAAACACTAAGTTTCAGGACCTCCCAGCCATGGCCGAAGAATCCTTCTCTTTATTAGAGAACTTATAGCTAATACTTTAATAGAAAGAGCAACAATTTATCCTCATAAATACAGCACTGGAAGAGTGGAAAAGAGACAATCGTCTCGAAAACAGGAAGTCGATTCGTTCGAACGTCAGAACTATGATGTATCCTAGAAAGCATTTCATAGCACCGTTTTTAAATTTAAAACAAATCCGAATTGTACAACGGAACTCGATAAATTCAGAACGGAAACTCAGACTCAACACACTTCAGATTCTCTTACAGGTACAGAACGCAAAGCAAGACAAGGGAAAATTTAAATTTCTCGCTAGCCATTTGGCGAGTCTAACAATCAATAAACATATGATTAGACACAAAATATGTCGATTAGATAATTCAAGGCCCTATGTAATAATGAGTACCCTCGGGAGTTTCATTAGAGATAATCATTCCTAATCATCAGGAGCTGCATGCTTGAAGACAACGCATGATGAGGATGTGCCCATTAAAAGATATCGTACGCACCAACGGACAAGGCATGAAACTAATAATTCCCGACAAAAATTAACTGCAACGGTGTTACAGAAGAAATACTTGCAATGCTTACAGATATTCAAATCTTCAACCGCAATAGTAACGCTTAATTCATGATGTACGAACACAGGAGTGGATTATTCTTCAAAACTGGTCCGATTATACGTGTACCCTGCAGATCTTAGGCATCAATTATCATTGCACTGACGTTTTTATGATTGAGAAATATTAGGAATAGAAATACCTTCGCCATAAATTCCTTATGAAACGATTACAAAATAGAGATGGGCTACACCGAATAGTGCTGTATTTGTTCGTAATACCTGATTGACAATTTAAAGTGGGTACCACGAGCAAGAATGGAGTTCAGTGTGATCTCAAACGTCAAAACGACCAGCTTCCTTCAAACTACTAGGTTGATGTTGCAGATTTTCAAACTACGATACAAAAACGAAGAAACCAGAAAGGCGAATTTGGGTAAACGCAGTACCTTTACTCATTACCTAGAATATTTTTGTTATGTTAGCTTAAAACTCCTTTACTACAAGGGCGATCCCAAAAAAAAGCAAAGAAAAATTACCGTTGAATATGAACTGTTGAAAACGAGGAATCAATGAGCAAAATCTGTCCTCACACAGGATACTCTGCGCATAGTAAGAGCAAATAAGGAATGGAGATGAAGAAAAGACAAAGAGAGAGAAAAGAAGTCAAGAAATCTCAAAAAAGTCGGTGCGAAAGATAAAACTTTTGAATGTTCAGCAATCGCTGAGGTAACCTCAAGTAATCTAACCTGGAGACGCCATCTCGGGTGCATAGGCAAGACAAGCCTAACTAACCTAGACAAATTGCCTGTCTTATGCCCCTTCAGAAGTACTAATTGCCCAAAAAACAATAAGTCAAGAAAACAACTAGATAAAAAAATTAATGAAATTTATGGCATCCTTATCGGACCATCTTGATAGTAAATCTCAGATAACATATTCTAAGACAAGCGTGAACTAAGCCCATATATAAAATAACGAAACAGAACAATGATAAGACTTAAAAATCTTAAAAGCTTTTCATAATATAATCCTGCATAAACTGTGAATACTCGAAGAATACGTCAGCCATGTCTCTAAGTGAGATTTTCCTTCAGCCGCTGAAGGACAGCAGCGCACCAAGGGATCGTTATCAACCCTGACTTCAGCGTGGAAGCTTAAGTCGTCTGTCGAAGCCAAGTTTGGAGACATGACGCTTAGCTGACGCATCATGAATTACTAACCACCAGCCCAGGAGCATTGTATTTTTAAATAATCGATGACATAGTTTTAGATTTAAAATAGTACAATTATGTTTTCTTCCTGGTCGAAGGCAATTGCCAGTTTTCTGGATTCTTGTTTTTTCCAATTATAGCTACGTGTGGCTCAAGCACCACATACAGTATGTCCGAACGCTATGAGTTGAAACATTTAACATGCTGCAAAGTATCACAATGAGAGAAGCTATTGCACAACAGAACCTCTCAGGCACCGAAACCAAATTCATCTACATACTCTAGGCCCTGAAGTCTGATTCACGTGGTCGCAGAAAAAATGAACATGATGAGCAGCGACAATAAAAACCTTTCGACATTTCAAGTTCCACGGAAACGAGAATAAGCGGTCACGTCGAAACAGACCAACGCAGTGGCAGTTGATAGTCGTAACACAACCAGACTCAACATTACGACCATTTGGAGCTGTCATAAGAAACTGTGAGCGCCCTCTCTACGCTGCTGAATCTTGTGAAGGTTGGTCATAACTGCTCGGTTGGTGCACACGACCGCGAGGTAACAAACATACGTCACAGTCAAATAAACTATAGTTTCTATTCGTGTCACTGTAATCTTGACGTTGGCGTCCTGACGAAATCATTAAAAAAGAATGAAAATAGTGAATCATAAGGTTGATTTGTACGAATTAATTGCAGTGCAATTAAAAACGCAAAAATGTGTTTTCATATTGAATAAATAAAACAATCAGTAAATTTTCTACGATCGGAAAGTAACTCTTGTATATATCGTCAATAATCACTACGAGATGAAAATCATTGCCTCCAATGTATTTGTTTCGTATGAAAAAATGATCGACGGTACTGTGAAACAGAAATTTTTAATCAATTATTAATAAACATGTTAGTACGTAGAAACATTCAACAGTATTAACTTCTTTTGTACAATATTATAACACTGATTGACAAGTTAATTCACATGTATAATTAGTCGCAACAAGCCAGAAACAAAATTTTTGGCTGTTCTCCTCTAACTAGATAGAATGAATGCCACCGGTTTATTAATGATACGTGCTTTGGAAGCTCATTAAGATTAGATTAGATTATTAGTTAGTTTAAGCCTCCCTATCCGCAACAAAGGCTATCCAAAGAGAGGAAGGAAGAAGGCACCATTTAGTATGGAGTTGAAGAAACGCGGAATCTATGCAGAAAGGGCACAGAAACAGAAAGCTAAGGGTAGCTGCACACCAAAAGATTTGAGGCGAGAAAGCGAGCAAGCTTGAATCGATATACATGTATTCCTATGGGAGTGCGCACACCACAAGCAAGCTAGCGAGCGAGTGAGAAAGATTGAAGATTGGCTGCAGCGAGAAAGCGACTTGAAGATGGTTTCACGCTTGAAAGCTCCAGTGAGAAGCCTCTGGTAGTGGCCGCGCTGCGTCTGGCAGTGCGCGGCGAGATGTCGAAGGGAGAGGTGTGCTACACAATTTCTCCAGCAAAGACTGAACTCCTTATATCCAAAGTTTATGCTGTACTGTGCCTTTGGAAGTCAAAAAATCCAAAGCACAATGACAGATAACATGTTTCAAAGCAATGGGACAAAGTATGAATGATACTCAACGTTACAAACACATGCTAGTTCCGCTTATTTTTGTTATTAACCTCTCTCCATGACATTTAGGAGCAAACTGGCCATCTTTTGGTGTGTGATAGATCTCGCCAAACATCTTTCTCTCTCGCTTGCTTTGTCTCTTGCCGTCTTTTGGTGTGCAGCTACCCTAAGAAAGAAGAACATGAAGCGAGAAAAAAGTTGAAGAAGAAAGTAGTAGGTGCTGAAAAATAGGACAGCAGTGAACCGAAAAAACGATGGTCCGTAACAAAACAAAAACCTATTCTATTTTAACAAAAAGAAAACCTACCTAACCTTTAGCTCAGGCCCTTACAAAGTCCCCCTGGGATGGAAGCTCATTAAAGAACCCACCTCATACTGACAGAAAATGTAAGCTCCATACAAACTTATTTAGCACATACAGTCGAATTTTTCACGATTTGCATGTAAAGACGAGCCCTAATGGGGTAATCAAAGAACATTTTTAACATCATGGGACGGTTAAGACTTGCTTTCTTCCAGCCAAAGAAGTGCGCAGCTCCTACGTGCGACTGCTGGCGGACGTGCAACGAGATGGTCGCTTGTTCGAGCAACAACAATGCACTAGGAAGCCAAAGAAATGAGCCTCCAATGAAAGAAGGCATCGCAAATCATTTGTTCGGAGAGGCGGCAAAAGCCTCAGCTAGGCTTTAGCTGTAGCGATACGCCTTCAGGGAGACAAATGACGCACTTAGGCGTGATCCCGAAACAATGAATAGGCAAGGAATAAAACACACAGAAAGAATAGAACCTAGGTAGTTCTCACGAGATTATAAAGCAGCGTCAATCATAAAAAATAGAACGAGAAAATAAAATTGAAGAATTTAGTACCATCTTGGGACTGGATAAGAAAAATAAACTTGAAAAAAGTATTTCACAGGCCAAGGAAAGCAAAAACGCAAGGAAACATTAATTTTAACGCAAAGAAAATAAGTTGAAAAATATTCGGAAAAAATTCTCCAATACTTTAAGTTGTTTTCTTACAGATGTAAGAACACATGTTCAACAACATCCAAGTTTTGAAAATTAATAATTTAGGAGATAGGCCTAATATTTAATTTCAGTAACATCAATTATTAACAGATCATTTTAAAAGCTCAAATCACACCATCGACCTCAACTTGGTTGTGCTATATATAGAACACACCGATCACATTCTGCCATAACCTGGACGAACATACGAGAGTAATGATGAGTAATTACTCGCTGAGAAAACGCCTACGATTTTTCGAAGAAAATAATCTTATAAGTTGAAAGGCTCGAAGTAGATAATACCGTAAAATTAACTCAAAACTAGATGCAGAAACGTTACAAGTTTCCAGAAAAATTTAGAACATGGGATAAATTAATTCTAATTTGAGCTACACATGCGTACCTGCAATTAAAATTCTGCTTGACTATCACTATTTGCTCTTACGTCTGGCGAAATTTGAGGTCATTGCACAGTTACTGGTGCGCTCTTTTTGCAGCATAACTCGCCTCCCACAACTCGGTTTCACCCGTGGTCACCCGCCACTATCTAAGAGCTAACACGATGCGTACAGCCATGCGTAGGACAACAATTATACAGTTCTACTTTCAATAACTGCGTCGATCTCACAACGACAAACCCAATTTAAATAAATTAACCGGATCTTCATAGCCCTTCAACTACACACAAACTGACCACTGATTCAAAATAAGTTTGCGTTCATGTGACAAGGAAAGAGAAAGCGTCACCAGCTGATGGCACCAGCTTGACCAGGGCAGCACTGACGGTCAACTCAGACGCTCTCGAATGGCAGAGGACGTTGGTGGGTACGAAGAGAGAAGCCGAGCGACCGACTTGCGAACCAACGCAAGTTGATATGTTCTTGGTTGGTAACGTGCTCGTTGTCAGAAAGTTGAAAACATTTCGTGTAGCTATTTTCTAAGGTAAACTGATGTTCGAGTGTATAATCAAACTTAGTAAGTTCTTTATCTGTTTCGGAGAGAGACATATCTTTTCGACGAAATTTCAACAGATAAAATTGAAAACATGGCTTTGTATTCGTACACTATAAAAAGGAGACATAAAATTTCACCAACAGTGCTCGGAATTCATGAATACGCAAGATTCTATGGAGAAGTAGAATCTACAAGCCTCGCCAGTAAAATATACGTAAATCATTTTTAACTTGGAATTATAGAATCAGTTGAACGAAAAATTCATACTTCGCCCAAGTACACAATTACACTGGAGAATGCCATGACTCGTAAGGTTGCGATCTCCCGCAGTCTTGGTGAACCCACTTCTTGGGGTCACGCGGACAGCGACTGGCGATGAGCGAAGGGGATTAGTTAGGCGGAGGTGAGCCGCTTCTACTGCTCTCACAAAGGAGCGCCTCCTCGCAGTTGAGCGGCCGGCATTCCTACAGAAAGACCTCCACTTTATAACGCAATAACGTCAACATGAAACGAAAGGGTAAGAAAGTGATCTCATCACACGGGAAGAGCGGCACGATTCAAGTACATATGTACGGGGGAGACACGACACTTCGCGCTGTGGTTGTGTAACAGAGAAGCTGAGCATAAGCATGACTTGTCGTGCGTCCGCAGTGCGGATATACGACATAAACAACATATACTTGGGAGATCTCTGGAGAACGCATTGAAAGAAACCAGAAGTAAAGTTTCCGACAGAAATTAGACTGACAACGTTCAATTGTTTTTCAATTTCACATGAATTCTTGTATTATTGTTAAGAAAAACTTTCAGCTGACAAAAATCATTAGCATTAATCAAAATCGAAGAACTTATGATGCGAAATAATGCGAAATACTTGAAGTTTTCTCAATCCATGTAATAAGCTTTATTTTGAAAATAACACAAACTTTGAATCGTTCGATAATTGTTAGTTCAAAAAAATGCCTCCTAACAAGCGGACAGAAAAAAATAAAATGTAAGGCAAATTATAAGCATTATCTCTAACGTAATAAAAATGCTACAAAATGAGAGGTCTGCATAGAATAACACAAAACATTAAACATAAACAGGCTGTAGTTACTTTAGAGCATGATATTTTCAAAAAATTAAAGCAAATCTTCGAGTCTGTGTTTCACAAGAAACTGAAATGTATCACCTTATAGTTTCAAGGCTTGATATACGCACTATAATAGCGGAAACACACAATATCTAAGGAAAAACTCAAAGTGAAAGGGAGTAGCGGAGAATAAGGCGAATAGGAGTACGGTCGGGCCATAATAGAGCGAATGAATTGTTAAAGTTACACCTTGAGTGTTTTTTCTGTTTCTTATTCTATATATGTTAATTGTTCCAGACGTTTCTCTTGGAAGCAGTGGTAAACTAGTTCCTTAATTTTTACAACTGTTTCCATGTATGAAATCTCAGTAAATAGCATTTTCTTATTTATGAGGAATATTTGTTGCCACCAGGTAAATGCGATGTTTCATTACATTTCTCGTATTAGTATTTCTTCTTAGAATGTTCTAGAAGTTTAATGTCTAGACGCAACGCGCATTAGTTTATAGTCTGACTCGGTCAGTCGCCGTCGGTACTCATTGCCGTTAGGATGTGTGGATCTCGCACTATCCTCTTGTGTTCTGCATTTATTGTCTTGAAATAAAGTTCAGAACTAATTTCGTCGTCGTACTTGCCCCCATAATTCTAACAATGGTTATGGGCCCAGCTATGCAATGCTGGTTTAAATAAAAGTTGTCTCTGTGAGGTCATCTTTGAAAAATTTAAATCGCGCGGCGGTTATTTGAATCGCGTGTGGCGGCAAGTCAGCAGACGACTGCAGACAGACAAAATGGACGGCAAGGCGGTCGGCATTGTTCCGCTGAACGACAGGAACTATGCTACTTGGAAAATTCAAATGAAAATGAATCTTATCCGAGATGATCTTTACGACATCGTCGATGGCAGTGAGACGGCACCTGGTCCCGGAGCTGATGAAGCGGCTCGACGTAAATTTAAAAACCGAAGAGACAAGGCTCTCTCAGCAATTGTGCTTGGAGTGGAGCCCAAGTTGTTGTATCTTCTCGGCAATCCACAAGATCCCAAGGATGTGTGGGAAAAACTTCAATCCACGTTTGAGAAGAAAAGTTGGTCCAACCAACTACGTTTACGGAGGAAACTCCATAACTTAACTCTTCAACCTGATGGATGCATGCAAGAGCATCTGAAGGAGTTGGTGGAACTCTTTGATTCCCTAGCAGTAATTGGTGACGAAATCAAAGAAGAACTAAAAGTTATAACTCTTCTTGCCTCGTTACCTGAAAGCTACTCGACATTTGTTACAGCGCTGGAAACTCAAGATAAAGTACCAAGTTTGGAATCTGTGTGTGAAAAATTGATCAATGAAGAAAAGAAGATCAAAGTGGTGTCAGGAAATAAAGTGTTGCTATCTAAAAATAAGACAAAACTCAAATGCTTCGAATGTAATAAAACTGGACACCTGAAGAAAAACTGTTACAAGTTCTTGAATAGAATAAAACGTGAGAAACAAAACTCATCTGCAGTTGCTAATGAAGCTGGTGAATGCAATGACAAAATAACATTGTTTGCACATGCATCGGTCATGAAAGACTTTGGAAACCAAGACTGGTTGATTGACAGTGGTGCAACTCAGCATATGTGCAATGACAAAAACTTGTTTGTGAGTGTTGAAAAACTCTCTTCACCAATTAAAGTAGAAATTGGTGATGGCAGATTCATTGAAGCCATTGGCTCTGGTGATGTTCATCTATCAGTGAAAGCTTCTTATGGTAAAGTGAAAAACTGTGTTGTAAAAGATGTGTTACTTGTACCAGAGCTAGCATTCAATTTAATTTCTGTTTCTCAGATGTCAAATTCTGGCTTAGTAGTGACTTTCTCTAACAGCTCTTGTCAGATTTGGAGAGACAATCAACTTCAAGTTACTGGAAAAAAGAATGGTAAACTGTACCTGTTGTGTACTGTCAACTCTAATGAAACTTGTGCAGCTTCTAAATGTGATGACAGAAGTCTGTGGCATTCTAGGTTCTGTCATTTAGGCAGTGATAACTTGAAAAAGTTGGTAAAGTCAAAACTGGTCAAAGGTATTAATTCATTTGATTGTTCTTTGACTGATGATCTCATTGAATGCAAAGATTGTCTTGCTGGTAAAATTAAGCGTCTTCCTTTTGATGTTTCTGATAAAATTAGGAAAACTTCTCCACTTGAATTGATTCATTCTGATGTTTGTGGTTGCATTGAACCCATGTCTTTAGGTGGAGGTAATTACTTTGTGACGTTCATTGATGATGCTTCCAGATATGTGTGGGTGTATGTTATTAAGAACAAAAGTGACGTATTTTCTGTTTTCAAAAGTTGGAAATCACTGGTTGAGAAACAGTATAACAAAAAGATCAAATGTCTGCGCTCTGATAACGGAGGTGAATATTCTTCCAATGAATTTAAATTGTTCCTGCAACAAGAAGGCATTGTTCATCAAAAAACTGTTCCAAAAACGCCTCAACAAAACGGAGTCGCTGAACGTATGAATAGGACTTTAGTAGAAGCTGCTCGGTGTATGCTCTCTGAGTCAGGCTTATCTAAATCTTTCTGGGGTGAAGCAGTTTCAACTGCTGCCTATGTTAAGAATAGAAGTCCGACTGTTGCTCTCCAGAACATGACTCCATATGAATCTCTCAATGGACGTAAGCCAAATGTGCAACATTTCAAAGTGTTTGGTTGTGTTTGTTATGCTCATGTTCCTAGAGATGAAAGATGTAAACTTGACCCTAAGTCAAAGCGTTGTTACTTTGTTGGATACAGTTCTGTGACAAAAGGCTATCGCTTGTACGACCCAGAGTTAAAAAAGGTGTTCCTGTGTAGAGATGTTGTTTTCCACGAAAATGAATTTGTCCAGTCTCTAGAGTCTATTAAAAATAAAGTTGAAATTCAACCAATATCTGACTCGAGTTACTCCGAGAGTAACTCTGAAACTGTCACTGATGAACTAGAGCAGGAAAACCAAAATAATCTTGAGCACAACCTAAGAAAATCTACTAGAATAAGGAAAGAACCTGAACGTTTTGGCGAGTGGGCGTACACCTGTAAAAATGATGATGAACCATGTACTGTGAAAGAGGCTTTGAGTAGCCCAGACGCTGCTAAGTGGAAAGAAGCTATGGAAAAAGAACTTGCTTCTATTAAACTAAACAATGTATGGTCACTAGTTGAACCCAACAGTAATCATAAGCCAATTAAGACTAAATGGGTGTTCAAGAAAAAGATTAATTAACTCTGAAGGAATTATCTGTTCCTACAAAGCACGTCTGGTTGCTCAAGGTTTTTCACAAAAATTAGGAATCGATTTTGAAGAAACGTTTTCTCCTGTGACTCGTTTTGAAAGTGTTCGAACTGTAATTGCTTTAGCTGCAGTCAACAATTTGATGATACATCATATGGATGTAGATTCTGCCTTTCTGAATGGTGAAATTAAGGAAACCATTCATGTCACTCAGCCTGAGGGCTTTGCTGTTTCAGGCAAAGAAAACCTTGTTTGTAAATTAAATAAAGCACTGTACGGTCTAAAACAGTCTCCAAAGTGTTGGAACTCTACTTTAGATAACTTTCTGAAGAAACATGGTTTTGCTCAAACTGACAGTGACTCATGTATTTATACTAAAATTGTTGACAGCAAATTGAGCATTGTAGCCATCTATGTGGATGATATAATTATTGCTGGTTCTTCTCTGAATGATGTGTGTAAAATTAAAGATGTATTTGCGTCTAACTTTAAGATGAAGGATTTAGGAGAGTTGAAATATTTTCTTGGAGTCAAAATCGATCAAGCAAAAGATAAAATCTCTTTGAGTCAATCTGCTTTCACAAATTCTTTGCTAAAGCGATTTGGTCTGGAAAATGCAAAACCTGTGTCCACGCCTGCTGATGTTAATGTATTGGAAAAAGCTAGTGAAACTTCTGAATTGTTTGATCAGAAAACTTTCCAATCTGCTGTTGGTAGCTTATTGTATTTAGCTTGTAAAACTAGACCTGATATTAGCTTTGCAGTTAGCAATGTTGCTCGACACTGCTCACAGCCCACAAAACAACATTGGTGTGCAGTTAAAAGAATATTTAGATATCTAAAAGGCTCAAACAATTTTGGCATTGTGTATCACCGTAACAATGAGAACAAATGTGTTGGTTATGCTGACGCTGACTGGGCTGGCGATAAAAATGATAGAAAATCTACTTCTGGCTATTGTTTTCTGTACGGTAGCGGTTTGATATCATGGCGAACTGCCAAGCAAACTTGTGTAGCGCTCTCAACTGCCGAAGCAGAGTATGTTTCTTTGGCTGGTGCTGCTCAAGAAGCTGTTTGGTTAAAAAGCTTACTAAAGCAGCTACACTATGACATAAAGTCACCCATGACTCTGTACGAAGATAACCAGTCGGCAATATGCTTGTCTAAAGATCCGAAAGACCATCCAAAAATGAAGCATGTTAGTATCAAATACCATTTCATTCGAGATATGATTAATCAAAAGGAAATTGTTGTAAAATATTGTCCTACGTCCGATAACCTTGCAGATCTGTTTACAAAGCCATTGCCTGCTGTAAGATTTACTAAACTTAGAGAAATGATAGGAGTCTCTGATGTTTGAAAAAGGCACTCAAGTTGAGGTGGAGTGTTAAAGTTACACCTTGAGTGTTTTTTCTGTTTCTTATTCTATATATGTTAATTGTTCCAGACGTTTCTCTTGGAAGCAGTGGTAAACTAGTTCCTTAATTTTTACAACTGTTTCCATGTATGAAATCTCAGTAAATAGCATTTTCTTATTTATGAGGAATATTTGTTGCCACCAGGTAAATGCGATGTTTCATTACATTTCTCGTATTAGTATTTCTTCTTAGAATGTTCTAGAAGTTTAATGTCTAGACGCAACGCGCATTAGTTTATAGTCTGACTCGGTCAGTCGCCGTCGGTACTCATTGCCGTTAGGATGTGTGGATCTCGCACTATCCTCTTGTGTTCTGCATTTATTGTCTTCAAATAAAGTTCAGAACTAATTTCGTCGTCGTACTTGCCCCCATAATTCTAACATGATTAAGAGAAAAATCTTGCCGAATGGAAGAGATAGAAAAGTGCAAAAAAATGTCCAGATATTCAAGGGGCTCTAGTAAATAGATGAGATGGGAAGAGAAAAAATCAGCAAGGTTTTGAGCGACAAGCCAAGACAGAGGAGGGCAATGAGCAGCTCAATGGACCACACGAACGAAAAGAGCAGCCGCTGGAGGCTAAGGTGAAAAGCAGCCTAGGAGGACAGACAGAGGTAAATAGCAGCAGGAGGGACAGGACACGATGCCTGTCAGAAAACAGGATATGGGGCTATCTGTCTTCCCTCCCAACACCCCAGGAACACAAACGTTGAGAAGATTGTTCAGTGCATGAGGACAAATCGGTCGGATAAAATATACAATTAAACACAGCGGGACACCGAAAACTAAAGATTTCTACCTGCCAAATTCATTTTGAACCGTCGGATAACGCACAGGAATGAGAACGAGAACGGGAAGTTTCAGTTAAAAATGCAAACAGGGCGAGAATAAATTTATGTCATGCAACGGTACCAACAATAAAAATAAATCTCTTCGGACCACACGCAAATCAGACAACTGGCACACCTCATCTAAATTAATATCTTAAAAAACGAAACGGCTATATATTTTTTATTAGCTTATCAATTTAATTTCGGTTAAACTGTTTCCTTCAATAAAAAAGAAAACGCAGAAATGATAAAAACTAGAGGCCCTACTCGTTGAAGCTGGACGAATCCGAATTGAGAACTTTGGACTCACGTACGTTGGTCAGATCTGCTAGCTGATTCTCGTTTGAAGCAAGGGGCACGAGTAATGAACGAGTCTTTGAATCGGAAAATTCCATGATACTTGGAAAACCGCATCCAGGTCTTGCAGCGAGCCATTGCCATTTGACTGCAGTGTTTTATCCTTGTCCTAGGCGTTCATGCACTCTTATCATAAAGTTAAGCTGAATATCCCTCATTTCATTTGGTGTTATTGAAAATACGCTCAATTAACTTTAATTAAATTCGAAAGTCCTAACGCACAAAAATCCTCACTTGAAAAAAATTGCGGAAACAAATCCTCATCCCAACATTTCTGAGGATTAGATTAGAAGTTAGTTTAAGTCTCCCTAACCGCTACAACGGCGTTCCAAAGTGACGAAGAAGGAAGGCACCATTTAGTATGTAGGTAAGGGAACGCGAAATCTATGCACAAGAAACAGTAAGTTGAGAAAGAAGTTCATGAAACAAGATAGAAGTTGAAGAAGAAAGTAGTGGGTGCTGGAAAACAGAATAGCAATGAACCGAAAAAATGGGGCTTAGCATGACAAAAAAAAAAATTTTATTTCAATAAAAAAGCTTACCTAACTCTTAGCTCGGGACCTCACGTTTTCCCCCTGAGAGTGCATATTCCTATAGATACAATAGTTGTAGCCCCTGAGGAAATTTTCTGAGCTTCAGCATAGCAAATAAAATCAAAATATTTCAAGTAGTCCACAATACAAATAAGGGGCTCGGTGACATGTTCATCAAAAGGCATATTGAGCAGTTTATATTTAAACGTTTGTGTTAAATCATGTCACAGTTTGTCCCGCTCGTTCGTTGCATTTCATTCACCCCCATAGGAATGTTTCCCCCGGTTAGGGGAGGCAATATTAGGCCCCGGGTAAACCCACTCACCGTGATCCCACACATCGTCCTCGATGCTATCGAGGCTTATGATGTTGACGCAGGAGGTGAACCACTTGGCAGAGCTGTGAGGGGAATTAAAGGGTCGTATGTCCTCCTCAGGGTCGTCTATAGGCACGTCCGTCCACCACCGCTTGGTGCTCAAACTCAAAATGTTCGAAAGAGAACGCGATTTTTTATTCAACACCATTGTTCTGAGACTTACTTCGAAAAAAGGTGAAAAGGATCTTCCTGGTGTTACAAAAGCAGGTGCTGTGGCAGTTGAGCCGAAAATGCTTTCTACCAACTAAATAACACTTAGATGTCAACACATTTATAACTTTCACAAATTATGAGAAGCTTCTAATAGAGCAAGCTGAAGTACCAGATCAATTTCACGAGATTTAAAATTCAAACACCATCAAAATATCAGTAGAAAAGAGAACTTCTAGCACGAGTTCGAAGATCAGAGGAGGAACTGAAAAGTAGACCGTTGGTAGCAGCAGCTGCAGCAAGACCCGGTATCTCAGATACTAACAACGAACGGGCGATTAGATAGCGTCTTATCGACCACAAACACATTACTCTAAACGTAACATTTCAAGTAAAAAACGTATATCATTTACATTTAATTACAGCATAACAGTTAACGTTCTGAACCCGACAGAGAAGCTAATAATGAAAAAAGCTTGATAAATTAATTTGTAATAATTAACTAACAAAAATTTTGGTCTACTACTGTAAGGCTGATAAGTTTAGGGTAAAATCGACATTTATTTCAGAAAAAACATCACCATGCAGTGGAGAAGCATAAAGCGATACTATTGGCTAAGCAAAAAAAAGTTCTTAGCTCTCTTCCAATGAGTCAGATATTTAAAAAAGCAGATCTACACAGTAATTTTTTCAATCGAATATTCACGACTGTTGTCATGCTGCAGCTTACGTTTCACAAAAACCAAAGTAGATGTTAAGGTACACCAAGTAAAAATCATTTAATTAGATTTCATGGAAAAGACAATCTTCGTAGAACTATGACATCAAGAACACAATGAGTTCAATCCATGCACCACTTCCTCCCACGAAGAAAACAGCAATAAACGTCCGTCGAGAACTTACTCAAAAACTAACCAATCGGAGCGAAGTAGATGGTAAGAACCATGGTACGCGTGGTAAGAACGCTCTGAATAAGGCCCATCCCAATATAACTTAGAGCATGAACGTCAAACAGTGCCCAATTGTTCAGGCGTACACCTGCATCCGTTCTTCTTCAGCGCCCAACAACTCCAATGTGTGGACTATTTTCATTGTTAATCTCGTATTTGCTTGAATGGCTAGAACGAGCGAGGGTTCGAAGAACAGCAATTCAATAGTCGACAGGATGAAGCTAAGGCGACAATAATCTTTTCCCTAATAAGAATGACTTCCGGTATGAACTTCACCGGCGAACATCATCAAACACAGGTAACTATAAGCTCAGTTTGTACTCTAAGCAGCAAGAAAATACCTACATATGAATGGTTTAATGCTGTAATTACTCATATTGAGACCACGCAGCGTGTACACTATAAATCATTATAAATCATGCTTGCTCAACGATTTACAATCCCTCATCGCAAGTAGAAAATAACGAAGAATAACGATCAACCTGCCGTTAATAAGAGTTGCATCTTCTTCAGGTTAAAGAAAGGGTAAGTAAGAAAAACTATTGACGGGACTAGAATAATTGAAAAGTCGATAGTTGTGGGGTTGAAAAAATAAGAGGTTTTCCAAAGGGTGATTATCAAACTGAAGGAGGAAGAGGAATACGTGGATAGTAAGCAAAATGGAACGAAGAAATACAGTTCATGAATCAAGTACAACGAAGGTAATATGACGTGAGTGATGACGGCTGGAAGTTAGTTTCGAAGGCGAACTACTATGAAATGGCGAGAATGTACATTTAAGGGAAAATAAAGAAAAGCCCGATTATTTAGGGGTGTCTAGTTCAACAGAAAGAACCGTGGACAAGTAATGCGACGCGCCAGCAGGCGGCGTGCGGAGAGCCACGCGCTCGGGACACAAATGCTGCACTCCACCTCGCCCCATACAAACAGCAGTCAGCCATACCAAACGAATTTAATGAAATGCACTGAAAATTTCGCTATTAGCTAACAATTTAGGAATACTGAAGTTCTTACAAGTATCAAAAACAAAGTGAAGCAAAAATTTGTTTTTAGAATTTTTTTTTCACGACAAATAACACTAAGAAAACATATTTTTCCGTAATAGAAGCTTATTCAACCATCAAACATTGGAACAGAACTGTTGTTCGACACCATAAAATACATAAGGAGCAAATTAATATTTAAATTATGATAGGTAAATGTATGTGAACTCAAATTATGCAGTTCTTCCTCGGATTCAAAACGAAATCACTGAAAAGACCATAACGCAACAGCTCAGAATGTAATAAGTTTATATTCTTACATAACAGTATAACTAAAACCCAGTGACCGAGAAACGCAGAACAAATCAGTGAAATAATTCGTGAACATTTTGTAAGAAATATGGCGATTATCATTGCAATTGAAAATTCTGTAACATAGCTGAGAATGAAGTAACATTTCTTCGATAAAGTGAACTCGTCGTCTTGACGAGGTAAGGCAGCACAGCGCGGAGTAAAGCCGGAAATAAGCGACAGCTCTCCAGAACACGGAATGTTGTCGTCAAGGTTAATTTTGATACCAATATTCTCGATCAGTTGTTTCAACTAAAAGGCTAGCTAAGTTGATGTTATTATCTTCTAGACGCAATGATATCTCTCCCTAAATCAGGAGGTAGTACTTTTGAGAAATAAAAACTTAAAAAAAACAGAGAATCGGAGATAGTTTTCTCGAACAGCAAAAGCTGATTTATATTAGCTCAGCAACATAATCTAAAAGAATATATCTACGAAATACATAAGCTCGCAGTCAAAAATGTGAATATGAATAAAAGAAGTCTATGTTAAAAAACATTCCAAGTTCATGGAATCATGGGGAATAAATCAAAACGAAAACACATGAATTAATGAAATATACATTTGTTGCTTGCAACTCTTTCAAACTCATTAATAATACTATTTCCCTTTTTAAACCTTATGTGAGGTCTTATTTCTATTGGAAATTTTCAGTACCGCGTAAAGAAACTGATAAAACGAGAAAAGAAAGGAGTCTCTCGAAAACATTTATTTAGTATATGGTAAAAATAGTTCTCTACAATTTTTCTTGCTGAAGAAAACGAAGAAACGTAAAAAACTATGAATTAATGGGAGACCTTCTAAAAATGGCAATACAATCCAAACTGCTTTTGAGGGAGAACTGCATTAAATTAAAATTCAATGATCACTATTAAAAAGGAACGATATATTCTTTTCTTCCGTGTTGATCTTACCTTCAAATGGAAATAAATTTATTTCAGATTTTTCAACGCTTGGATATAACCTTCGAGGAAAAAATCAGCACAATTGCAGACAGAATGTCGCACCATCAACTGAAAACGCATACGAGGGCTTCCTGTTGCTCTTGAATTGACGACGCCTCGACTTATCTTGGTTTTATTTATATTTGATCAAATTTTACAGGAATAAGTTATTTACATATGTTGAGGCGATAATTAAAAGACAGTGACTGAACACGTGTAGAACATTTTTATTCTGATACTCTGGCAAATTTTCTTCCAATGCAGAATGTAAATAAGATTGAAAATTACACTGAATAAGAATATGATTAAACATTTGACCAATCCTTTGGTTTGTAGAAAATTAGACTTGGGTAAAAGTAATTTTTTTACAAGGTGAAACTAACCAGTAACAGATTCATAGAAAATGAGGAATGCAAGCTTCATCGAATAGTTGTCCGGAAAACAACATTTAGATAAAAAGTAAAATGAGAAACAAACAATTTGGCCGCCAAATACGATAATTCAGTTTTCCACAGTGGAAACCGAAACTTTCCCGCGGAAGAAACTCAAGTAGCACTTGATGCAGAAAATGTATTTAGTTATTTCCATGAAACGTTCGAAAAAACAGTTAGCAGAAGGCAGAATAATTTCCCATGAATAAAAATGTCATATAAAATATCAGATGTTACGGGAAATTCATGATTCAAAATTCGCTTCACTCTTTCCGTCGACGTAGCACAACAGACGACAACAAAGACAATCCCTGTAGCGCACCACTGAGAGAATTAAATATAGAGGAATGATACATGACTGAAGATAAATCATATGAGTATTTAATAAAGTTTGTGAACGATTTTGTCGCTAAACTTCTCACACACGACAGATTTTTGGCAGGTGTAACTGGCTCTGTATTGATAGCCAGGCTACGTGAGGCAGTTGTGTTTTTTAAAATAATAATTAATTAGCTCTATTACTAAGAAAATGGGAGAGCTAATTATAATCGAAACCTTACAGAAGAAAAATACTTCAATGTGAAGACATTAGCACGTTCGTTGCTGTCTGCGAGTTATCGTGAAGGTTGGTAATTCAATCGATGTAGTCAAGTGTGATAATACTAGAAAGAATCCTTTCATAATGAAACGGGTTAAAATGAACTCGAGGGAAAAAGTTAACTCTATGCTTCAAATTGCCGATTTGTGACAGAAGTGAATCCTTTTCGGTATCGAGAAGCAGAGCGTATCGCTCCCGGTAGCGAACGTGTCAATTTACTGACGCTTTTACTATGCTAATATAATGAGCATCAACGAGTAAAAAATACAGGGACATGACCTAATAGCATTGCAAGTCTCTACATAGTTTTCAATTACTCGTATACAAATATCTGATCTATGAAAAGAGTGCAAATCGCAATGCATCTCTCATATTATTTATAAATGAAGCACGATATATTATCAGGCTAACGTGGAAACCATAAACAAGTATTTATTCATTTTCTGAATAAAAAATGGAACAATTGAAACTATAACAAATCAATTGCTCACGATAGCGGACAAATTTATTTACCTAAGCTGTGTACGGTAGTTTATTGTGCCAACTCACCCACAGCTACAACCACAAGCTTGCTCATGTCTTCAATCTCTTACAAAAGAAACTGATCAGTTAATTACGTAGAACTAGACTGAACTTGATTCAAGCAGTACTTACAGATCGCCAACGTGACAGAACGACGGTTTAGTCTACCACTCGTCGACGTACGTACCTGATGGTAGAAGAAAAACGCATGAGAACATGAAAACTTGGGAAGAAAAGAAATTAAGATACGATAAAATCATGCTAAGAAAATTTTCTAAATCTACGTACTACAAAAACCGATTATTTATGTGTTTTCAGCTTGCAAAGTATATAATAACTATTTATTTTACTCACACTAGCGATAAAAAAAAACATTTTTTTGTATTACTGTTTAGAATCTTCAAATTCAGCATTAACGCGTACTCAAGAATGAAGTAATTAGTACCAAACTAACTCAACTATTTTGCAGCCAATAAATTTTAAAGTACTACCATGGTGCTCGAAGAGATCTGAATTTCGGAGCTCAAAACAGTGCACCGATTTTTAAGGGACATACCATTGCTTTGCGGCTTAGTCCCTCAAAAAATAAAATTTCATTAAGAAATGATCGGTAATGGAAAAAATTAGAAATACTAGCACATATTTTCACATGCTTAGCTTGCAATACATCAATACTATATATAAGCTGGTCGTACAACATAACTCTAAACAAAATTGAAATACGATCATTTAATTCCGTACCACTGAACAAATTGACATCACAATATGGGCTCACAGTATCACCGGCTAGCCCCATAACGCTAGATGACTAGAACATACGATCATGGAAAGGAAACAACAGTGGAGATCTTGTAGCGTCACACCAAGAGCGCAAAATCTTACGGTAGAGCTTGCCTTCTCGAGACGCATGGCGTTCGTAAGGGCAGAGAGCGCAAGCCGTGGCTACATGCCAAGACGTATAAACGGAACACATATGTTCTGCACGCCGCCCCTACCTCTGATAAAAGACCGCGGTAAAAGTACTGCTTCAACAACACCCCATCGCACAGACAGCTTTACAGGCCCAGCACAACTCTTTCTTGGGCGACAACCGATGCTCGTTCGATTAGGCAAGTTAAATGAAAATACTCGCTCCTTTACCAACTTACACAACTCCTTAAGAGGGAAACATAGCATTTCGCAAGCGAGGATGACAGTCAAAATTGAATCAATGCACAAGGGTGAACTAAAAATGACACCATTAAAAAAAATGGCGAGTCAAATTATCAAAATTCATACCATACACATGCTAATCAATCAATACTGAAGGGATAAAATTGTGGAAAAATCTTACGTTGCCACATGACGTTTACAGAGATATCATCCATGGATAAAATCTTTCGAAAATTTCATTTTGGAAATGAACGAGGGAGCCCAACTTAAAATCCACAATAGCACCATACCATATGGTCGTCAACATCATTAGATTGTACTACGTAGGATTTTACCGTTTAAGTTACTTAACAAGAGTTTTTTGACAGCTCAACAAATTAGAAATGTGAAAACAGAAATGAACAATTTTTCACAATGAGTTGTGTAGGTGTTCGACCAGCTTCACGCAGAGAAACAACCAGAAAAAAAAATAATCATACTCATAGACAAAACTAAACCTACAACCGGCAGCAGAAAGACTTCGAGCTTTTCCTCTGAATAGAGAAAATTCTATGATGAGAAAATAAAAACTTCAAGAGTAGCGTGAAAGAACCAGAATAATATAAAGGAAAATAAAAATGGTTTCAAATTTTTACTGAAATTAAACTCTTCCAACAAGGGTACTTCAAACCCGTGAATGGTCTGGTCTATTCCCCGCACAACACAACCACCGATGCTGTTCGTACTGCACTCCACGTAGAATATGATGCACTGTATACAGGTGTATGTAAAGTGAACTTGCCTAGTGACGCAGCAGGGCGAGGAGCAAGTTAGGTGCGCAGTATAATGTATTGTTAGGCCCGCCGCACAAGGGCGTGGTGGTACAGGGAAGATGGAAGCACCCGCCCATGTTCAGTTAACTCAATAGGACGTCAGCCGCAACCAGTCCGTCCAAAGCATCGCTCGTAAGGAAGGAAGCTGGAGCGTGACGTTAATTGTGCGCTGCACAACATGGTCCTGACTATGCTCAGGTGTAACCCATACGGAAACTTGACAAGTGAATTATTATTACCTACATGAAATGCAGTATAATAATCTACTTAATAAACAGACTAAGAACAAAACGAACTGGTAGAATTGAACAACCTAAAATGAACGCATCGGTAACACTTTCACAATAGTGTTCACATAAGATCAAAAAGTTATCTGTGTAAAATTTTTTGTATCACATTGAATACTGCAGCCGAGAACCAAGAGTGGTCGGGTACAAAGTAACTTCACTTACCAACAAACAAAGAACGAAGAAACCATCGTGCTGAATACTCTAGCTTCAATTGCAAACGTGAATCATACAAACGCGAAATATTTGTTGTAAACTATTAATCAAAATATTCTAACGGAACACTCACAGCTAAATAACTTGAGGAAAAGTAAACTCATAAGCATCGAGGCATGAAATCAAACTGTATGCGTACGATAAGAGTAGTAAAAGCGCAGGATTATTCTTTAGCACAAAAAGAGAGTTGTCTCCACGTCTTTCCTACGCTGCTCTCACGACGCAAACGTTAACGCAGCATGCTTTATTGCAAAGCCATATGATGTGCATCAATCAAATACAAAATTGAAGACAAACATAGACAGCTAGAATCAAGGGCGATTGCGTTGTTTCAACAGTATTGGTACTAAGACATAACACAGAAAACGACGCAATGTTTTGCTACATCCAACACTGGCGGCGCTGCATCAAATGCAGTGGGAGTAGCACTATGGCCAGTGAACGCCCCACGCTCAATAACCTAGTCCCATATCACTGTCATAGAAAATTAGTGACCACAGGCGTTGCACCCGAGATGCTGGTATGTCATCAAAGAACGCGTTTGGTCAAACTGCCCATGAACCACCAGAGCAACGGACGATTTTGTTTGCACCTGAGCGGAAAGTTAGTTTACGTAGAGCCGAGGTGGTTCACGGAGTGCCTAGAATATCTCTTGTTTACAAGACTGTCTACACTGCGGCAAGTCAGCGTGCACAACGCGTACGGAAATATGGTCGAGCTCATGATAACGAGTTGGTTGGATTGATGTGGGAGCGTCGTAAATCATAGGTATGCAGCAGTGCCAGAAAATAGGGAAATCATAAGGCAAAGTAGGACACTTTTCGGTAGCTCCCTTTACATCTCCATTCAAGGAAATCAATCACTATTTTCAGTATTGAAATAATTAAGAAACACTTATTACTAATACCAATAAGTATTCACTTTCATGCTAAGAAACACCATCTTTTTAGGACACTGGGTATAGTTTGCTGTGACCGTGACAACCGAGGGCAGCACAAATAGCTGAACAAACCAAGAGCGTGCGCAGCATCGGCAATTGCACAAAGGAACTCTTGTCGACATGAGGGCTGGCGGTTGAGCCCAAGTTGAGAGGGACTGAGGCACTGCAACTGGCGTTAGTAGTGCAAGGGGAATTGAAGCGTGAGACGGCAAGGAGTAAAAGTCAACCGCTAACCTCTGCTAGTGATATAAATACGAGTCACACGCACACATGCAACAGCACAAAGCTCTGTATTGGAACAGTGAGCGTCACGGAGTTGGTGTCTAGAAAGTGTGAAGTGTCTTATCCTGCCAGCATGTGTGCAAGCATCAAGACTCGAGAGGTTGAAAAGATAAGGTTGGTTGAATGAACAAATAAAGTGGTTGAACGATCTTTAAAGAATTTCGCGTAGAAAAATTTGGAGAAATATAAACTGATTAACTAGGATAAATCAAACAATTCGTAGTTCCAGTTACATTTATTAGTCGCGCTCATTTAGAAGCACTGTTTGCTATGGGAGACACGACTGCTTTAACATATTCGGAGTTATATTAAAATAATTCACAGTTGTTTCAACTAGTCAGAAATTTACACCTCACTACACCACTTTGTCTCTTAGAAATTAAACATGAACAATGTACGACCTAAGATTGCGATAATATGAGCTAACGTGAAAGCGACACACGACGTGCGAGAAAGGTGTAGATATAGCCTTAAGGACACAAAATGACTGATATCCTAATACCATACAATATAGGTCACTTAGCGGCAGCGGCAGGAAAGTTACGGGATGATCGTCATCGCATTTAGCAAGATCAAAAAACGATACTGGGGAACGCGCCACCCCGAAAAGCGGATAAATTCGATTTGCCTTTTCATACTGCAAGACTGTTACTGCACAGATGTGTTGTATGAGAGTTCATGCAATCTCAACTTAATGGAGAAGGTTCTCGCGTGAAACTCACTGAAATTTGAAACAAACATATTTCAGCTCCACAGACCTTAATAAAACTTTGAGTGCGTTTCACAGTTCCAATGCTATCGATTCATAACCGTAAGCACCAATAGAGAGACGTTTGTACTCGAGAAAAACTTACAACTCACTTTTCAAGTTAATACTAAATGGATACAAAATTAACGAAAAATTTTGAAACTCAGGGCGAATTAACATACAAAAGTATACATGAACCCCAGAACCTAAACTTTCAGGTTTAAAGAACATCTTCCCAGAGCTCCTTGACCAAGTATTGAAAATTTATCTCACCCGATACCCAACAGTTTTCAATGTGATTTCATTTTCAAGCTGCTAATGCACGGCCTATGGATCGCAAGTTAACACTCCCAGACCGGTATTTCGAGTGCAAAGGGTCAAATTCAGGACTAAAACGCCAGTAATTACAATGAACAGACTTAATTAACAACGATAGTTCGTACGCGGAAGGCATCAATAGAAGTATGAGTAAATGTATGGTTATGACTCGAAACTTTTCACTGAGGTCACAAGTTCACGTAAGAAATCAATCTTACGTGTGGCAAGCGTAACGATTGAACCAACACGCACGGCAGCCCTTAATATAGCACCGCTCGGTGTAGGACCCCCAAAATTGACGTTTTGTGCGCTCAAAACCCGATAAACTGCACATACAAACACCTGTTGAATCTGATCGAATGCACGATAAGTCGTCTGCACGACAGACATTTTTGAGGAGAAACACCTACAAATTGAATTTGCCATAAGCTGTATTCGATTATATAGAAGATGAAGATTCTCCGAATTAATCTACTAATAATGAAAAGAAAAATAACACTGGCAGGCACCTCCGAATATTTCAAAATCCACCTTTACATCATATCATTTTCCGAAGCTAAACTGAGAGCGAAGCCAGCGTAAACAAAATTATCCCAACAAAAGGAGACGGCATTGTTAACTTCCATGCTGGATTCAGTCCAATGGCGTTCATGAACAAAAGATCACCTATTAAAATTTCAGAAGGCACAAAGACCGGGAGTTTAAACAGGTTTCACCGATGAAAAGTCTACGCCCGACAGTTTCGCACATGCAAAAACCGACCATGAATAGAAATTGAACAAAAATAAAATAATAGTAATATTGGAAAATTTTCAAGAAATATTCTTATTCAGAATTTTCGGTGGATTTTCGCCGCTTGTAATATCTCTTATTGAAATTAATGGAGCATAAAAAACGTTTGAAACGAGAATTAAATAAGAATGAATTGTAGCGCAATATGACAGACGAAGGTAGGAAAAACCCTAACGAGTCAAGGTTGCTTCATTGAGGCAATTGAGGGTGGTTGGCGTGGGAAGGTTTCTAGCTGAGCAACGGTTGTAAGAAATATCAAGCACTAGATGTAACAGTACCATTAAATTAAAATTAAGAGCAAGCGTGTATACTTCTTATCTACGACAATAGTACTTTCCGCACGTGAGTAATACGAATGAAATTAAACTAAACCATACGCGGGTATGCACCAAATCTATTAATCGGAAACTAGACAATCCCCCAAAAAAACTGTCCAAACCGATTCTTGCAAATTAGAAGCGCTGATGAAAAAAACAGCAGTTAGCTATCAGTACCGGCCATTCATTTCCGAGTGTTCTAATATTTTACGAATTTGTACTTTATCACAAGGCTTTTAGTAACAGTTTTATAGATTAACGGCCACCTTCTCTGTGTCGGATATCAGTTATGACCCAAAATGCAGTACTGGCATCCTGAATACTTTCACTTTGGAGTACTCTGCACCTTGGTTAAACAATCTTCTCTTTTGAATATGATAATACATCAAAAGTAAATAGATAAATTTCTCTTGTGTGACATAAGCAAGGAGCCGAGAGCTAATGAAACATGTTCCCACCGAGCAGGCAAATGACCTTGCCCAGCTAGATGGTCGTTCGTGCGCACGAGAGAACTTGAGGTCAGTCCACACACTCAGTGGACATGACCAATAGGCTGTGAACATCCACTGCATCATGAGCAGCGTTCTCTCAACAATGAGTTGACTACAAACGAAACAAAGTCGAGTGAACGAAGCATAAAGTGCAGCACGCTAAAGAGAAAATGCAGCCACCACATATAAATTAAAACTATGAACAGGTAAGTCAGTTTCACAACAGATATGATGAGCAGATATAATATTACAGGCAAAAGATCCTTAGTAATTTTCTTAGATACACACGAAATACTCATCAATATCCTAGTGAGCAAACACGTCTTGAAGAATATCACGCTGAAACTGTCAGCTTTGACTAGATTACACTCTCTCGAGGCTGAGCAGTTGACAAGGACTTAAGTTTGCGTAGGATCAGCACGCATTATTTAGAACACCTTGGTGAGCACCAGTTCACAACACGCCAGTGAACACAAGCCATTAAGTCCGCCCTCTCAGGCGAGCACGCCAAGAAAAGTTATCATGAACCACAGCCGTGCACAAGGAAGCGCAACTAACAAAAAACAAGAGCTTGACCTTCAACGGGATAAACATCGCAGAACAGAAATAAATCTTATTGGAGGCTGCCTGATGAGAGCAGATTGATGTTATGTCGAACTGAATTTCCGATAGATGAGATTTTATCGTCAAACAAAGGCAATATTTAAGTCCAAACAGGAAAAAAACACGCTGAGCGAAGCAACTATTTCTAGGAACCCACAACACTTGAGTATGCAAAGCAACATCATGCGAGGTAACTAGGCAGGCAATAAGTAAGCGTAAAGTTCTCACTCAACATAATGATTCAAAAACCGAGGTGATCATCAAATGTTCACAGCAATACAAAACGAGAGACAGCATGAACCATCGAATCAAACTGATCCAATGCAGCTGCCACACAACCAGACCTCACACGAGCAAGACGAAAGTCGCATGAGTGACGAGAATTAGTGAAAATTTCACCTCCAGGGAGGTAAAAATATGTGCATGAATGGAACAAAAACAGCTCTAGTCACAGCATAATTTCTTTCATGAAAACGTATCCTAAATTCATTATCGATATTTGTCGCAATTAAAAATGTTTTCAAAGATTTTATTTTTTGATTGATAATGGGCTAAGGACGGTCTAAACCAGAATTGAGCATTTAGACTTTGGTACAGCGAGAAAACTTACCTTTAAATTTATGGAGACAATACTGATTCATTAACCACAACACTCAGATGTGAAGAAACGGCAGATGGTCCTCGTAGAAAATTACAGTAAACAGGATGAAGTGGACAGCAATGACTTTAAGCATACGATTTATTATAGGACAACAGACAACAGACCACTAACTTCTAATAAATCAGCTGAAACAGCCCTTATTTTATTAAAGTGAGACACTATATAGGCTTTTCTCCAACTCGTTGCAAGTCACGAAAGTGTCGCTTGCGAGTGCATTTTTTTGCATGCACAGTTGGCGGAAGGTTACTCTCTGTACTATAAATACAGGATACAAATATATATGAGTCAAGAAAAACAGGTAAAATATCCTCCTTCGCAGTTCTTTCTCACCAAACGCGATCAAATCCTCGAAGTGGTACCTTTGTCAAGCCAGGCATGGGAAACCGACGTTGGACTCAATGTCAGGAGCCTAAAATGACGATATCTATGGGAAACGATTTCGGGTAAATTTAGGTATGTAAATTCATAAGCATATTTGATGAAATACATCCGGTTGCTCATGAACTTTATACGTCAACGGAGAATAGGGAAACATGTTACAAGAGTTCACGGAGGCCGCCCATCGCACTACCGGGCCGTGACTCACCGTGCTGACGGTGACCAGGTCCAGTGAGTCAGACCTCGGCCCCTGCAGTCACCCGAGCCTTCCGAGCCAGAAACAAAACGGGTGGCAAATTGGCTCAAACACGTGGGCGTTGCAGTGAGGGAATCAGTGCACTGAGGGGATAAGTGTATCGAGAAGAGACTCGACGCTGTGAGGATGCAGGCGCGCGGAGAAGAGTTTCCTTCTGCTTTACCATAGCATAGGGTAATGGGGTCACTCTCTCAAACACTATCATCAGACGCATGAATAAGTTTATCGAACAATGCCATCTCAATAAAAAAGGTGCAAAAGCCATCTTTTATGCGATGAGAGCAATTCAAGTCATTGATAATGCAAAATAAAACTTAACAGTCTTCCTCACTCCTGTAAAATCTGAAACTGATCGCAACGAAGGTCAATTTCTCTCCAGCTTTCATTTTGAATATGCTCCCTAGAAATGTAGTGCCTACATCAACAGTTTGGTTCCCCAATCAAAACCATATGCTCAGGCAACAGATGTGTCCCTCATTATTTTGTCTTCCTGATTTGAACCTAGTTGCAGAGGCAGGTTTATTTCCAGGGTTCAGAGTCCAAAGCTGCATGCAGTGATGAAACTAAATTAATCGCTAACGAACAAATCTCATTTCGCGCTGTCAAGGAAGAAGAGTAGATGGACGTCCAACTAAAGCAGGACAACACGTGAATTATCGTATCAAGCATCAATGCCCAACGTATTTGTATATCATATTATCAATAGTAATCAGTTTTTGCGAACTCGACCATCAATAATAGCTCCAGACAGTCGTTTGACCAGATTTTCACTCTTGTCGGGGCAAGTTCGCTTGTTTTAATAATAGAGAAATCACCGAATAGAAGTAATTTTTTCATTTGATCTCTACTATAAACGTCAGCGGCAAAAATGCTAAGGCAACACTCGTAAATATCGGAGTATTACTCGTATAAAATAAGCTCCTGCGAAAAGTTACAATTAACAATATGAAATTGTGAAAGCTTACACCAAAATAAAACCCTGATTTATTAAAACGTATTTTTAAACGTAACATCAAAACCAAATTATGACAGAATTTCATTTTTGAGCTAACTTATTGTTTATGAACAAAACGCACAACCTTCCTGCACTGAAGTTGCCCCCAAAATCACATGGCAGGGCCCCCACGCTTATTCTAAAGCCCCCACCTATCTCGCTTCCTCGCCCTCAGCGTAGTTTAGAGCCAACCTCCTTGTTTAGAGTTCAGTGTTCACTTTCCCACAGTTCCTCCACGAGATGAAAAAGATGGATTCTTTGGAGATAATTGAGCTGAAATCACAACTTTAACCTTACAACGCAGAGAAACTCTGGCTCGATAATCGTCTTCATTGAGAAAGCCAATATGCTCAGCTGCTACTATTTGTAACCGGCGAAAAGATTGCATACAGTTTCTTTCAGATATTTATTTATAAGACAATATGGGAAGGAATAATTTCCAAATGTGCTCGTAGTTTTTTTTTTTTTTGAAACCGCACGCGAGAAGAACCTCGTGAACACAGAGCGTAAAGAATGATCTAGGCCATTTAGGATCGTTCAACTCAATCAATTCAGTCAGAAAGAGAACCAAACTATTACAATTGTAGGCGCAGTCGCCAACGTTATTGAGAGAGAAAATATTTTTTTCTTGACTGAAAAAACTTACGATAGTTAAGCAAAAAAATATACCATGAAATTAAAAAAGGAGAAATATTTTCGCCAACAAAAACAATACTGTAGTTCTATATATCCCATTAAACTTTGGCTGAAGAAAAATAACGATTTCTTAGGGTGCTTCTTTTAAACTTGGCGTTTCCGTTAAACAGTGTCCAGACTATGTTTCATATGTTAAAATATCCGTCAACGAGACTCACTACAATATGAGTTTAAATGCATACAGAAACATGAAGTAAATTTAAATTTTTGAGTTCGATATTGATAACGGAAATTCAGATTGAATCTCGAATCGTAAATTCATTCTAGTCGCTCAGCAAAACTTGGTGGGTGGCATGTCCGGTGAGCGACGCTAGCGTACTGTAAACTGACTGAGTTGCTCGTGAGATTCACGCCAAGCATGAACATGTGGCAGACACATGTATCTGAAGTAAACTGAGACGAAAAAATAAGCAATTTCCGTAGCTTTGGGCTCTTTTTTAGGAACTTTCAGTTAGCGTAACAACGTAAACGTTTGGAAGTCGAGGAAGGACGAGTGAGGAGCCAAACAAACATACGAGTGCATAGTTTGAATGGCAAGCGATGCGTGCAGGTCTGTAAAACATGCTGATATTCAAACCCAGGTTACAGCGTAATACATATGCTGTCGAACATGCATCGGAGAATACAGAAGAGTTCAGTAGGAAGGCGTGGATTCTACACGTTGACCTTCGGAAGAAACATTGCCCGTCAGTTGTTGGGCGGCGGCGATACTTGCGTGGGAACTAATTTCTTGAAAACCGCTCGAAGGATCAACACAGAAAAAGTGAATGTATGATTAACTAATTTAATTCATTAAAATAATAGAAATCGCATTTTAAAAAAATTCCCTGTTTCTTTTGGGTAGGAACAGTAACCAAGATTACAGTGTTAAAGAGAAAATTCGAAATGGAGATCAAACAAGTAAAACTTCAACTGATCGCGGTATGCGACTCGAGAAAAAAGGAAGAAGATTATTCTCAGAATGTAAGACGTTGATCTTCAAGGAAGCGTCGTAACAAAGACGTCATAAAAAGCTGATGCAACAAGAAATTAAGCCGGAAAAGAACTGCAGCTTCGTGGAGATTTCACGTGGACTCGTCACAATCATAGGACGGTCTTATAGCACGAGTAGATCACGCACCTGAAAGTACGTGTGTGAGGACGCGAGGCAGTGCACGCGTACATGTGAGACTACCGTGACATATGATCACGCGGCATTTAAGTGGCTACTTTCACAGGTATATGAAGTAGTTACAAAATTCCACATCGACATAAGTGACGAAATGCTTAGAAACCCTTTTACATCCCACGTTTGCAGGACTCTTAGTTTTGATAAATAAAATTACACTCCATAATTATTTTCAGAACCGTAATTATTATTTTGCTATTATACTTGAGCACAGATATGGAAGATTCACTGTAAATTACATTTTGAGCACCATTTAACCAATCAAATAACGTACTGCATGAAATTATATTAGATTAGACATTAGTTTTAGCCTTCCTACCCGCAGCAACAAATGCGATCCAAAGAGAGGAAGGAAGAAGTATGGAGTAACGGGAACACGGAATCTATGCAGAAAGGGCACGAGAAAGAAGTTCATGAAACAAGATCAAAGTTGAAGAAGAAAGTAAGTAGGAGCTGAAAAAAAGACAGGACAGTAGTGAACCGAAAAAGATAGTCCATAACAAAACAATTTTTTTTCAATTTTAACACAAAGAAAGCCTGCCTAACCTTTAGCTCGGGCCCTCACATAATCCCCCTGGGAGCGCGAATTCTCATAGATACAATAGTTGTATCCCCCTGAGGGGGACTGCATGAAATAGATGTTGCAAACTATGGGAATGTTAAAAAATAGATAAGAGTTCCTGAAATACATGGAGAAGTTTATCTTTGCCTTGGCCACTACAATGCTGGCTGATAGAATCATAAAAATGAGCGATGATTTTCCATGCTTGACGAGAGCAACGTAGCAGGACGGAGCGCTAGAATCGCACGTTCCAGTTCTCAGCCGCAACAACGGCATCACATCTGAGGTCTTCACGAAGAATGAAGGACAAGGCAATTAAGATAACCACGTGAGGGAGGAGTGATGCATGAGTGTAAAGGTACATGTATATAGCGTGGCGATACAAATAAATATCAATTGTACATGTCAAGATTTCAAAACTAGATAGTTTTTCTTTTAACGACCACTGAATATTTTTTATTAATCTTAAGTAGAAATTTGTAGAGCTGTGACAAAAAATGAATATAAGACAAACATTTAATTTTTACCACAAATGAATACATGTATGAAGACCGTTTTAGCTAAGTATGAGTAACGACTGTACGTTTAAAAAATATGCGTTTTTCAGCAACGCATTCGGTGCGATATAGTCTTAGCTACTGACGTGGTAGGAAACCTATACAAACACTAATCCTACTGCTATTACTACTACTATTAGATTAAATTAGACGCTTGAGCCTCCCAAACCACAACAAAGGCGTTCCAAAGAGAGGAAGGAGGAAGGCACCATTTAGTTTGGACTTGAAGGGAACGCGGAATTTACGAACAAAATACATAGAAACGGTACGTTAAGAAAGAAGTTTATAAAACCAGATTAAATTGAAGAAGAAAGCAATAGGTTCTGAAAAAACATGACAGCAGTGAACCGAAAAAAGATGGTCCTATCAAGAAACTTATTCTATTTTAACAATAGGCAGGCCTACGTAACTCTCAGCTCGGGACCTTCCATATTCCCCTAGAAGCGCTAATTCCCATAGACACAATAGTTGTATCCCCCCGTAGTGTACTACTACTTCTTCAATAGTTTACGTTTCTTGAGGCAATTGAGACTTGAGACGAAACGAAATACAAACTTTTGCTAACGCCGTGTAATAGTGAACGAATACATAAGGCATTGTTAAGTGCAAGCGAAAATAAGCTGAAGATCAATAGAGGATGAACGTTGATTGAATAACAAAGGATAAATAAAATAGGACTGCGATTGCGTTCACTCTCGCAAAAACAAAAAACGACGCATGATGCGACTGAATCTGGCCCGCGCTATCGGTGTGATGAGTGGCGCGTCTCGCACGGGATGTGCACAATGGAGTGGGATTCAAGATTGTCGGCCGATATCGAGACCAAAGACAATACTGTCTCTTTAACTACGGGGAAATAAGTTAACGCCATTCGAGCAAACAACGCTGAAGGTAATTAGATGGAATCACAAATAATGACGCATTATAGGAAATCATGCATGGAGAATGGAAAAAATGTACCATACACTTTCATCGCAATTCAGACGAAAGCTACATTTAATCCGAATGATAATTACCGATCGACTATAACAAAATTTGGAAAGCTTCTGAGAGAATCATCTTCTAAGTCCTTGAATCACTCTTCTGCAAACATTGCTTGATCATCCACACAAGCAATGAAATTGCAATTATACAACCCCTAATTCAACTACAGCAGAATGAGAAAATATGCGTAAAAATCAACTGAGCTACAGAGCCATAGTGTTGAATTAACATAACGCCTAAAGATATTGATAAATTTTTGACGCAAAAACGTATTTGATACCCTACATTGGTCACAAGAAAAAGAATTAAAACACCCGTTCACCAACGGCACCAAGGAAGAAACAAAGCTGTCACGTCACCTATCTAAAGTATCAGAGGCGGCAATCAAGACAAGCCAACAACAATGAAATAGAAATCAGCGCCCGCAGGAAACACCTGCTCCGCCCAGCGTCATAATTTGGGTGATTGCCGGGGAATGCAGCAGAGGCGCTCCTCTCGAGGGGCTGCTGCAGAGCGGGCGGGAGAGCGTCTCTCCAAGGTGACGGAAGACGATACGGCCATGTCTGCGATGCCGCTCACATTTGAACGTAAATAACACTGCGAGTTAGCTGAGATGGACGAAAACACGCAGTAAAGAACAAACGGGTTGGAAGAATTGTGTTCAGAAATTATGCGGCTTACGGTGAGCTCCAGAATATTTGTGGAAACGAGTTCATGATAATCGATAAATCAATGCTGTTGTTGAACTTGCCAGTTGGGTTTGATGTTCCGAAACACGGTAACAAAAGCAGAGGCGCGGGCTATGGCTGTGAGACTTTCTTCCATCAAGCAACAGGCAGAGCATAATTACAGGCGTAATTCAGCCCTCTTACAAGTCATCAGGCTATTCTTCGCTTGCAGAGCGCCAAAAATGGGAGCAATTATGAGTAATTTAATCACAGCGAAGAATCACACTGACACGATCTGAAGCCTTAGTAGCTCGTGTAAACGAATGATGAGGGCAGAAATTATAGAGTCTAACTTTCCACTCGAGCGCTTGATGGCAGAAGAGTTAGACGCTAATGATGAATGACATCCTAAAACCGTTAAACACAGCAAATTAATCTAGTCGACCGTAAAACGTAAAGAAATTCACAAAATATCAATAGTAAAGTAACAGAACCGAAAAGGCGAAAATGAATTCTGTTTCAATGAAACGCAGTTTTCACTTCATTGCATAAACAAGACACAGTGATAGATGCGGCACTGAAAATGATCGTCAGGAAAAGTTGAACAGATGAATTTCAAGTTATCTTCGCAGTGTAGCTAAGGAATGTATACAGAAAAACAGCACGATATAAAAAATTAAATTCCCCCATGAAACAACTGCCGAATGAAAATAAGCAAGCAACAAAAATTTAAATATAAGATCTACCTGTAAACCTGGCTAAGTAGGTGCAAACACGATCACCTGAAATAGGAATTCCTGTAATTCTATCTGAAAATAATTATATTTCTACAAGTAGCAAGATTACTGAATGTGGATCTATCAACCACTAGTTTTCATTACAAGTTGGATAAAACCGAGACGTCAACGAAGTTCAAATGCAGTCATAAACAACTTTCCAAATCTGCAGTACAGAATTTCCATATCCCAACGCAGAGCTCTGAAGGAAATTCTTTTATCCATCCATTCCTTTAACCTTAGCTCCCTTATTTACAACAGATTTCGTCATGGGATGCCATTTCTTTCAAAACTCAAATTGATATCTTTAAATTTAACACATTCGTTGCGGTATGACCCACCGGTGGGTCGTAGTTAGGTTTTTCCTGCTGCGAAACGACCCATCGATGGGTCGTTTTGAAAAATTCTAACAACCTTTCTAAATTATTGGTATTTAACAGGCCCAGTTAATGTTTGATATTTACAAATTTGCTTATCACTTTTGACTTTAAATTCAAGTTGAATATTGAACTTCGGTTTAACCCATCGCAACTAACGTGTTAATTCCTTTTTAGGAGGCTGAACCCGAGCATGTGATGTCCATAAAAGTAAGCAGTTCTTTGCTTTGAGCACAAAATTAGAAAATAAGTACAGAGGAAGGACACGCACAGCTGATTAGAGCAGATAAGTGGTTTAAGCCTCCCTTATCACAACAAATGTATTTCAAAGAAAGGAAGGTACCATTAAAGATAAAGACCGGGAAATCCCATAGAAATAAAGAGTCAAGAAAAAAGTTTATGAAACAAGATAATCTTAAGAAAAAATTCAGTTATAAAAAAACGGTTCGTAACTAAACCAATACTATTCCATTTCAACAAAAGGAAGGCCTACTTAACCTTCAGTTCAGAACTTCATAGCTTCCCCCTCGTAGCGCTAATTCCATAGCTACTACAGTTGTCTCCCTCTGTGGGGACACGCGCAGCTGATTTCCTGGCACTGCTGGTGGAGGCCATCATATTTCTCATCGTTGAGTTCTCATTTTCATCAAATCTATAACAGATCAGTTCTTGACTGTTTTGCAGAGTAGTATTCAAGACAATGAATGTCATAGAATTTATTATTAAAGAATAGCATTAGTCAAAAATTGTATCACAGTATTGCTTAGAATTCTTAAAGGTTGCATATCATTATTGGGATTGTGCACTTTCGACCTTTTGTAATGTTAGCTCTGGGCACGATTGTCAAGCCTGTTGTTATTAGCGCACGAAAGCATGTTTTGGTTGTTGCTAGTTCGAATTATTATCGAGCTACAGATCTATGAACTTAGAATAAAAGCAGAAGTAAGCCAGAATTTTACATTCTCCTTCTCATTTTTGCAGTTCAAAAGTTGGAAACTATTCTTAAAATGTTGTGCACATTAACAGAGACGGTGAGGCGCGTAATAAAAGAGACCTCCTACGACAGTATTGACACACATTATGATATTTGAGGATCTACACAGCGCCAGATGCTGGCGTGTTTGCGCGTGGCGATGCCCATAAATGCCGTGGCTCAAGGCTGGGCAAGCCACACATAGCAGAAGGAGCCTGAACCAATATGGCGGTAAGAGTGGTCTACCTATATTATATGCTCCGACATGTAGTTTAGGTCAGAGAAAATGTCGTCCACCATCTCATACAAACCAAATGTTGTCTGCTGTACCTCAGACGAAATGAAGTTACTTAATGGTTGTCAGGTTATTTATATGTCACACGTACAATGCAATTAAATTAACCTTTATCATAGCACGAACGTACACGAAATTAACACGCAAGCGAAAAGGGAATGTTATTCTCAAGGTTGAGCGTACACGCGAGTATAGGTGAGATAGTATTGCATCAAGGATAAATGCCAGCTGACTCCTGTATCATCTGCACCCACATGAAACTAACGGCCAATAGATCAATGACTGGCTCCGTCCAACCCTGTATAGATCGATGGGTGACGTCCAAGCTTCCCAACATCGAAAACCACTAGGTTGAAGTCTATCAATATCAGTCAACCAGAACTTGCATCGAACTCTAAGATGCTCTGCAGTTAATTAAGTCGCTTTAAAGCATCGAATTAAGGAGGAAAATGCCAGAGAATTCATTTTGAGTGCATCTGAAATACCCGCTTTTATTATATAGGAAAACTAAAAATTGAGCAATATTGTTAAAAAAGATAATAACTTTGTCCACATTCACAAAAAGTAGACATTGCTAAGATGAATAAAATAAGAATTACATCAAGAATTCAATTATTATTACTATTATTATATAAGAAAGTTTTAGCCTCCCTTAACCACGACAAAGATGTTCTAAGAGAGGAAAGAGGAAGGCACCATTTAGTATGGAGTTGAGGGAACGCGGAATCTATGCACAAGGTGCACAGAAACAGTAAGCTAGGAAAGAACTTCATGAAACAAGAAAAAGTTGAAGAAAAAAGTAGTAGGTGCTGAAAAACAGAACAGCGGTGAACCGAAAAAAGATTGTCCGTAACAAAACAAAAACCTATTCTATTTCAACAAAAAGGAAGCCTACCTAACCTTTAGCTCGGGTCCTCACATAGTTCCCCTGGGAGCTTAATTCCTATAGATACAATAGTTGTATCCCCCTGAGGGGATTAAGAATTTAATTAGAATTCAGAAGAATTAAATAAGAAAAAGTGAAAAATACCTTTCTTCATCGTAGTATCTTCTTCTACTTAGCAATGGATTTTTTCAATATAATGATCGTCTAAATCATTGAAATGAATTTTCAGAATCAATGAAACGCTATTTTTACACTTATGATACTCACAAAAGTATGTTTACAGTACAACACTCTTTGGTGTACCTTGTCTATCTGTTACGAGAATACCATGTACCTGCCTTAAATTTAGCCTTGATGAGAGAGCAGTACAGAGTTACTGCTAGTGTGAAGTAAGGCTTAGGGACACGGATAACATAACAGTGATTGGATGATTGGATTGATCAACACGTAGAATTAATCGACACAACTATGAAAAGACAAGAAAAACAGCTCACTAAATTAAGTATAAAACTAATGACTGGCAGCGTATGATGAGGATGGAGGTGCTCGACATACAGCTTGAAGTAAGCACTAATGCAGCATCTACGCTGGAAAAGAGTGAAGACGATGACTTGAAAACTTTAAAGAAATTAATTTCATCTAAAACGGCATTTCGTCAAACCTAACGTGCTAGTAAAAAGTGTTCAGTGTGAAGTAGAGCAGATAGTCACGTAGATCCGCACTTTTGCTGCAGAATACGAGACAATTTAGAGGAATACGTACGACGATACTAAAAGTAATGCGGGCGCCGTAGCACGTGGCAGGCATGGAGAAAGTTGATCACAGTTCCTATCTCTGTAAAACGGTCAACAGAGACAATCAGCCGGGAGACAGTGTCACGTCAACCATAACTCATCACAAATGAAATGGCAAAGAGTTACATACGAACGGTAAAAATTATGACTAAAGAGGAACGGTCCCATACCTCCCACAAATATATACGTACATATGCAAAGCAGCCATTTGACGTGTTCTCTTGCCTTCGTTACATGAGCGCTTTCATTCCCGGTACATATAAGGGTACTGTGTGCTGATGTACTTCAGGGATTCAAGTATATGGTGAGAACTAATACTTACACAAGGGTAGATTTTGCTGGTTACTCCCCGACGTCATGCAGTATCTCTTCAACATCGTTTGAATAAGGGCAAGAAATGATGTAGCACAACACCCAAGCCCAAATATAAAGTCCCAAGGGAACAACGCTACGGAGCAGCACGCATTAGTTCAAAAGCGTCGAGGCAAAACACTCACGCCCAATTCGCTGGAAAGCTTTGGAACACAAAATAAGAGTGATTGCATCGTGTACGCAATGTAACTTTCTCAGAAGAAACATTGGCGTAACGATTCGGTTTCGGTAAACAGTACGTCAGAAGAATAATCTCAGGCTACAGAAGAATAATTGATATCGCGCTACAGAAGAGTTAGAAAGTTGTGTAAGTTTAATCATCTCTACTAGATGAGAGAGGTGGAAAATGCTCTTTTTTAAAGTACAGAGTGGAAAAATAGCAATATTAAGTATATTTCTCACTACAGCTGACAGAGCTGAGTGAGACAGAACGTGAGAAAATTGATCTTGCACAACGGTAGAGTGAGAGGGAGGCTGAGAGGGGAAGGGCGCGTTTCGAAGGAAGATAAATGGAAAGTGCCATAACGCAGGAAGTTGCGACAGCCCTTGCCGGTCCGCGCTGCAAAACTCGCCCACGATAATAATCAAGCTGTGAAATACGTAATTGCATCACCTTCAAAATGCTGTGCAATGAATCACACCTGATCAAAACAACATGGTACAGTATTTTTCTTCTAAGATTCCTACGGCTAATGGCATCGAGGTAAAAATCAACGATTTTTTAATAAATAAGCAAGAATACTTCAACCATAGGAAATAACAGTGGAGACTGCATGAAACTAACGCTTGCAAAGTCAGTTTACTGAATGTGTAAGCAAAAAAGCGAGATCACAGACAGATTACTATAGTTAATTAGTATCAACCAAGGTCATCTAGGGCAATAGTCTCTCCATAAAATGAAGTTTCATCATTTGAAGGAAGTGCGAATTAAGCCGCAAGGTGAGTAACCTTTTCATTCAGTGTTGATGATGTCAGAACATTTCAGAGCAGCTGCAATAGCAACCATTTGTGCCCTCCGAGGCAGAGCAGGTACTGATTTCCGAAGCAATAATTGCAGAAATGGCAGTGAGGCAGAATTACTTCATCTACAGAGAGTAATTTCATCTACTGTGCTGTGAACGCAAGGAGTGCTTATGTTTCATACTTTACAAAGTTCCGCAAGGTGAAGGTTGACAACCCGCAACTATCGCACGAGATTCTCAGGCTAACTACTTCAGCACAAAGGAAGTAACACACAATGCATCAACAAATAAAATGCACGAAAATTATTGCTTGACAATGGGCTGAGAAAAATAGAATTAATTTAAAAAATCACGCACGAGTTTCCCTATGATTTTGGGGGGTAGAATTCATAGACACAAATGAGCCATCAATCAGTTTCTTAGTGAGCTTGGCTTTTGTCTCCTTCCATAACCATTAAAAAATTATAGTTGAAATTATCAAGGAGAGAATATGAACTACAAGATAATAAATCTAAGGTTTGCCAACAATAGTAGAATTCTTTTTCGCATTTAAATTTCTCACTGCCTAAATTTCCCCGTCCCTTCACCTGACGACACAGGTCACAGTTGGGTAATCTATTAAGATGAGTCACTTCTACAAAGTCGGTTCATTTCGAGCAGTAAATAAAAAAGACACTAATCAATGTTAATACATTGACCTGCATTCGTTGGCACAACGAAGAGTAAGCCAGGCTAACAAGCTCAAGCTACGCAAGACAAAACACGAGTTCAAACGCTTGAAATGATTAAATCCATTTACCTACTTCACTGAGCGAAAAGACGTGTCGGAACGCACGCAATGAATAAATAGCCGCCATAAAGTAGTACGTGCACTCATATGTCTCCCACTGTCGGGTGTACCGACGCCAGTTTCTATCGATGAGCCTCAACTTTACAAGCTGAGTAGGAACAGTCACGCTATAGATATACGAACGTAGGCGTGACGCAACGGTACTGTAATGGATTGTCATCACATAACCAACGATGTCGCGCCTCTTACGTGGAGGCAAGAGAGAAGTCGTACAGTCATTCGACACCCACAACCTAGAGATGCCAAACAGAATTTTCGAGATGTTGCGGCACAAAAGAACTCTATAATCCATAAGCCATAGCAGGAAAATATTCAGCAGATATCTATCCAGGTACGGTAGATGGATCAAATCTACAGTGGCTCAAAGAAAAAATTGCACCAAAAAATTCTTTTGTCCGTTAAATAGTACATTCGTACGCATCCAATGCTTATAGTACAACTAGCAACGAATGCCAACGATACTCATAAAACAGGGTAGTAATATAAAATACCATTGATTAATACTTGCCACATAGCCTCAGTAGCTACAACTGTAACCATTTGATTTGATGCCACCATTTGATGTTCATCTTACACTAGATGATAGTCTTGCACTAGGCTAAAGGGATATTTTTCCATTCTTGATGATAGACTCTTGCTAATTAAGCATGATTAGATAGTTAAGTTTTAACCATATTGAATTTCCGGCTGTAATAGATATTTTCAATCGAATTAAAACCCAAAGATTGAGGGGCCAGTTTAAAACCCTGATTCTCTTGTTCCGCAGTCAATCTTGAGTGTATTTCAAGGTGTGTTTCAATTACCATGTTGAAACATTTTTAACCCTATTTAACCATAAATTATGAACAGAAAGAGATGTAGATAAAATGTTTCACCATAATTGATCATTCATCGTTCCTTAAGTCTCCCTGGGCCACCATATTAAAACACGATTCTCCTTCCACCATACTTCACGGTGGGAAGGGTGTTCTTTCGTTGCATGGAAGTGCCAAACAGTCCTATTGTGCTCGACAGCAAACTGGTCAATTTTGATTTCATACGACCACCAAACAGCGTTGAAATGTTAATCTATTTCGTTGAGAATAGCATTAGCGTCTTCCAACTGAGCAGCAACTTGCTTTTACGCCAGAAGTGGGACTTTTATACACTTTTTATACAACAAGGTCTGTTAATTCTAAGCGAGATATCTTAAGAGTCTTTCGTTACCATTATTGAAAGGCAGGAACGATTATTTAACGATAATTTGCACTGAGCAGTTGATCTTACTCTATCCGCAACATTTCCCTCGGACTTCCATACTTCATAATAATAGCCAGTGGAGAGCTAATAGCAATGTCGATTTCCTTAAATATCATCTGTATCCAATAAAATTCTTATGCATTCTAATAATAATAGTTATTACTTGAATAAGTTGTGTCCTTTTGCTCCAGACATCCTGATAATCCTAGGCGATGTTGATTTGGAAGAGGCTTCTTTTTTCCCTAAGAATAGACCGTTCTAGCGTCCCCTAACCGAAGAAAAACTGACTTGGAAAGTTTTCAACGTTCCTTCAGTAGAATATTGTATGCCTTTGAACAGGTTGATGCCACTAAATCATGATATTTTTAGGCTTTCTATTAACGTTACTAATACAACTTGAAACCTTATTTTCGTTAATTCTACTCGTTCAATTGATAATAAACATTTGAGTTTCATTTATTTTATATCGATCTTAATTTTGTCCTTTGATCAGTACGTACGTCACATCCCAAAAATGTATAAGAATGAATTTTCATAAACGATGTTACGCACTTTCTTCCGTAACGGATATTTTCTACCTTACACAGTAAAAATTAATACCTTATAAAAAAGCGCAAATCGATGTTGGCCATAATATTCACCTACAATCACAACAAAAACTCAAAATACAAGATCAAGTTCCCTCAGCACGAGCGGTTAATGTAAAAATAGTTAATTATAATGCCAAAACCTTGCTATTCAGTCTCATTTAAATCATGGAAGGAGCTGCAAGTAAAATTGCAGGAACATGAAATTGCCTTAAAGCCTCAATGCGACAGGCGCTTCTCACGGGAGTGAAATAAATGACCCAGATAGAAATAGATGTGAATCAGAGGGTAAAATAAATGAACAAAAATATCATCTATTAAGAATATGTCACAGGGATAAAAACATCAACTGGAATATTATGGGCCTGGTAAATTTCGAACAGTGAAAAAACATAAATGCCTGAAGACAAAAATTACATGTTCACTACGTCACAAGAAGACAAAATAGTAACCAAGTTGGTATCAAGGAGTTCAGTGTTCACCAAAACAGCTTAATATCAAAGCATCACTAATAGCCGATTGACATGTTTTCTTTAAAATAATGCTAAACCCAAAATATCATCTCCAAAAATGAATAGAAACAGAAAAATCAGACGAAGAAGCGACAGTTTCATTTCAAGATTAATACTTCATTGATGGTCGAAGATGCTAGATATCACTACCCGAAAAGGCTGAGATTGTCGAGAAACAATCTGAGCGAAAAACAACCTCAGACGACAAGCTCTCTAATCGCGGAGAACAACACCCAACTTTTTCTTAACCTGCAACGGAAAAGTATGAATTACTTGGCTCCAGAGAAATCGATTTTTCCCAAAAAATATATAACACTTTATAAAACAAAACAAGATCCATCTTAATTAGAACTAGCTTGACACATTTGACCTACGATGACGAATAGCGTCAGAGGAAATTTCGAGTTGAGATTTGTGGCTTTCATTCATGGAACGAATAGCTGAGGCGACCTTAGCGATGAAGTAAAAAATACGAAAAACTTCGGTTCTGCATATTTAATACAGTCAGAACAATTCGTGGCACTCACAAAATATCGCATTTTAGTTAGTTTAAACCTCCCTAACCGCAACAAAGATATTCCCAAGAGAGGAAGACGGCAAGCACCAATTATTACGGTAATAAGAAAACGGGGAAACGACACCAAAGGTTTTCATACATTCGTCTTGTAATATTCACCTTGTATTCCCCACTTTATTCGTAGAATCAGCAAGATTGGAAAAAATTAATAAAACAAGATGAAGATTGAAAAAAAGTGAAAGGTATTAAAAAGGGGACGGCAGTGAACCGAAAATAGGTGGTCCGCAACGAAAAAATTCTATTTTATTTCAAGTAAAGGAGGCCTACTTTACTTTTAGCAAGAGACCTCATATTTTCCCCTGAGAATGCAAGTTCACAAAGAAACCTCTAGTTTGTACTTCCTGAGTGGACACTCCCATACAAACCACGTGGCCATTGATACACCGCTTTTTTTCAATCCGCAATGGTTGAAATAAAAATATTTATGTACAAAGCCCCTTACCAAACATGTCACAGGCTTGGCACATCCCAGCCAGCAAAGGAAGACTGCGTCAACACAATAACAGCAAGAAGAGAACTGCACAGGTCGGTTGGTAGTAGATGTGTAACCGCTGTTGTCAGTGCTGTAAGACGGCACGCTATGGAGCAATAGGAACTTTTACAGCACATAAGATTTACACTGCGATGACAGTAGATCTTGCAGTTAGGCGGCTTCGGTAACAATGAAGATACTTGAAAAATTTGATGGTTAGCTCAGCTCCTACTAAAGATGAACTGAAGGTACACTGGCGAACAATGTCAAGTTTTTACACAAATAGTTAAAACTGGTAATAAACGGGTTAGCAAATAACGCTCCTAACCAACAACGCTACAAAATTGCAAAAATGAGATAAGAAACACCACCAAAAATACTTAGTGAAATCTCGTAGTGCAAGTCGCAATGAAGTATAAAACTGAATTTTCATTACTGACACACGATTGAGGGTTGAAAAAGTAAAAAGTAAACCTCATATGGTATTTGCAGTCGAGTTTTCAAATGACCACATACTTCAACTATATTTACCTTAGTTCTCCCTGAGCGCATTCCTTAATTGATCGCTTAGCCTCATCATTTAATAATGTCCCAAAAGTAAAATCTTACTTAACTGGATTCCATGACAAAATTATGACTAGTTCTTACAGCAGAAGCGTAACTCAATTCAATCTAGTCGGCTCCGAGTAACCGAAAAAACGGAAAAGTTCTTTGCTCATTTTCTATTCCCCAGCACTCCACTATCTCTCTAGAAATAGGCAGTCATGCGCAAATGGACTCGCACCACACCATGCAGAGTTCGATACCTCCTATACAGCTTGAATTATTTGCCAAAAAAGATGGCGGAACCAGCAAGCAGATAATGACCTTCAATGAAATAACAAGGCATCGGTAGCAAGAGACAAGAGAAGTTACTCTTTCTGTACGTGATCGTTCTTAAAAAGGCTACCCTTCTGTGCAAAATGAAAATAGCACAGTTCATTCTGAATATATGTCACTATCCGGTAAAATATAACAAAATATAAAAAAAAATTGCTGTGCACAATATTTTAACGAATCGCTCACACATTTAACTGGACGTCACTTTAATAGTCAACGTCCAAGTGGGCACAGTAGGCGCTTGAAGTTGACCTGCATGCACATGCGTCAGGTGAAGTCATATCCTCACGTGTACATGCTCAGTTCAGATAAGACCAGCGCACGATTAATGCACGATTAAATTTACCACGAACTTACTTCACAACTCACGCCATTATCTGAGTATAAAACCGTCATCGCTGTTATTACAAGAAAGTACGACAAAGTCGGTTTAAATAACAAGTGATTGCCAACATATAATGGAACAAATGAACGCACAAGTAGTGACGCAATTTTTGTAAGATGAATGAGCAGGTTAGATTAGATTAGATTATAAGTTAGTTTAAGCCTCCCTAACCGCTGCAGAAATAGAGCGTATCGAAGAGAGGAAGGAGGAAGGCACCATTTAGTATGGAGATAAGAAAATGAGGAATCTATGCAGAAAGGGCATAGAAACAGTAAGATGGGAAAGAAGTTCATGAAATAAGATAAAAGTTGAAGAAGAAAGTCAGAGGTGCTGAAAAACAGGACAGTAGTGGACCGAAAAAAGGTGGTCCTTAACATAACAAAAAACATTATATTTCAACAAAAAGAAGGCCTACCTAACTCTCAGCTCGGGCCCTCACATTTTTCCCCTGGGAGCGCTAATTCCCATAGATACAATAGTTATATCCCCCTGAGGGGGAATGAGCAGGTGCAACGTTGATAGATGAGTCCTATCGATTTCATCATGTGAATAAATCGTCCGTTGAAGCAAACCAATTATCACCAACTTATCCAATGAAGAAATCAAATATTGACTATCTCTATGTTAGACCGTTTTGACAACTTATGAAGACCTAAGAGTAATTCTAAAACAAATACTTTTAAGAATTTAGGCAATATCTTACTAGTAGTCCAGCTAGGCAATATTAGACCAAACTAATTAATGAAGAAATCAAACCAACCTTTTACAGACATACTTTAAGAAAATACATCGAGTTTCTTAGAACTAAGAAAACTATAGTAGTAGTGTTATCATAAACTCTCGCCCGCCTATGAGACAGAAAGAAAAATACGGATTCCCGCAAACCAAATGAAAAGGAATAGCAAAAAAGGAGATGCCTCCCTGTTTCCATACCAAACTAGCCTTCATACACGTACTGAACGATAATGTATATATTTTTCGTTTTCCGCCAACAAGAAACGTAGATTGTAGTCAAATGTAAGACACCCAAAGAAGTAAAATCCATCTTATGCTGGAAAAAACGATAAAAAGAACGGCGTCAATCCTACTTCACCTTCAATTCGGAGAAAATGGGAGTAATCAACAAATGATAAACAGAAATGATTTCCAATACTAATTCTTTAAACTGACGGAATAGAACTCGGACTAGCTAAATACATGTTTAAAAAATGTTTCAAAACCAACAGGCAAATGGTCATGATACGTCACAAGACCTATCACGATCCCGCCATCAGTTTCCACCATTAACAAACACATCAGCTCGTAAGACGATGTGAATCAGAGGCACGGAAGTAAAATATTTCACAAGTTCCTTAAAAAGAAAAAATAACCCCGTGATCGCAGTTGGTGGATACCTTAGCATCAAAAAATTTCTAACCTCGGATGATATTTATTTTTAACATCTCAACAACACTTCTCCCGTTTCTCACGAAACATTTTTTTTAGAATATATTGATAGAAAAGCATAATCGTATTTCACAGTCGATAATAGTAACCAAGATGCGAGCAAAATAAAGGTATAAAATTAATATTGAATGATAAAAAGCGAACTGTACTAATTCAATACAGCCTTCATGGAGAGCAGAAACTTCAAATTAAGAAGTAAAATACGCATTTCTCAATAATAATTCGTCCCGACATTCCAAATGCCATTTGACTCGACAGTTCCACTACTGTATCACAGAAGTAGCAAAGAATATTCAACTATTGTAACACACTTTCTAAGTAAGTAAACAAAAACCATTCAAGTCGAGTGATTTATGTAGGATTGTCAGTTCTTGAATAATTTCCTGTTTGAGATACAGCAATTGGGGGCACAGACTCAGTGTCTCCTCCCTAATTACTTGCTCACGTGAAATTTACCGCGTTAATAAAATAGCACAAAAAGTGCGATTGACTCACCTGGGGCCTCGAAGTACTCTTCGTCGCTGTCGCCGTGACGTGACGCTGAGAGACAGTGTACAAGTGGGTTACGGCCCGCGTTGCGACAGGTGCTGCGGCTACGACTGGTGGTGGTGCTGCTGGTGTTACTCCTGCTACGGCTACCTCGGGCCGGCATGGTGGCAAAATGGTAACGAGGGTCGAATGAAAGAGGGTTGGGTACAATGTGAGGGTTTGCAGCGTAGTATGTGGAAGTTGCCGCGTCGAATTGGAGAGGACTTGGATAAGTCGAGACGAATCGCGAAGGGTCTTTGTTACCGTGGGCAGGGCAAGGATAGGGCCACGCGGGTGGCGGAGGGAAAAAATGTAGGGGACAAGGAGCAGGGAAACTGTTCTTGCTGCATTCAGATCTAACACAATGAGAGAGACGACAGTGGATGTTGTTCACTAACCTCAGGTCAGTGTAGTTGGTTTTCTTCGTTTGATTTTTGGCTTTATTGTTAGAATTTGCGTTCATGTTACGAACATTTGAAGAGTTACTATCGCTGCTGTAGTCGCGGGAGCGATCATGAGGACCGGGCCGGCTCCGATGACATGCGGAAGACGCAGTTCGTAAGCTCACCGATTCATTTGTGGGACTTCTCCCACAGCGCCGACGATTTCCAGTTTCAAGGCTTCGATTTTCCCTGGCCAACTCTCTACATTTTGCATCGCCTTGTAGCTTGTTCTCATAATCTATGTTAGTGCCCTTGCCTTTATTAGGGTTGAAGTTATGATTATAATTTGAGTTATTGTTGTTTCGATGCTGGTGCGGCATCCTGCCGTTGCCGATGATGTTGGTCGCAGCATTAGCGGCAGACGACTTAAAGCTTGAATTGCACTCCAATGGAGTTCTGTGTGATGACGCTGTTATACCGTCTGGCATGGTACCCATCGTGGAGTGAGTAGATTGGCCGGGTAATTCAGCCCTCACCACAGGATAAGGTGCAACAGAAATCATTTCTTCGAGAACTCCTGTTCAAATTATCGGAACACTATTTTTTCCTAAAGAATTCATTTTTCCTTTAGGCAACTGGAACAAATGCATGTTAGGTAGAGCTAGCAAGCACTTATTGTTGCACAGGTATGCCAAAAGTAGGACACGAATGTCCGGGTAGTAAATTTAGCATAAATCAATATGCAAATCACTGATTTATCGAGATTGTTCAACACATAGACTTTGTATTGTTATAACTCACTATTCATCTGAAATGAAATACATGAACTTCACATGGTTTCAAATGCGAATAAATATGATTCCAAACATGAACAAATGCGTGTTTTTCATGCATTGGAAGAAAACACATTTACGAATAGTTAAATTTAAATGAAAGATTTAATTGGTAACGCATTCAAACGGTCAAGTATTTCGAATATTGTTACTTAATACGATAGCCTGGCATTCATGAGTAATTTGACCAACTAAATTAGCACGTATACAGCGTAGCCCTCGACTACACAACATAACCAGATGTCTTCACGGGTTTATATTCTTACCACACATTTCAACCGGAGAAAAAGATAATACACTTGAATACTTAAAAAATGCTCATAGTAGCACAGTTAAAGGAACCATTAATTACGCAGAACATTTCTTTGAATTAACTGACGTGTGGAAAGAGCTCATGGATAAAATTAATGTTCACGGATGAAAGTAACTGGGATCTTAGACACGTTTCTGTCTCCAAGTAAATTTTATACATACTGTAATCTCTCAGGAAACAATTTATCATATCACCTGGTAATGAATGATACATCTATTTAGTTGAAATAAAATTTTACTATGTTTGGGAGTCAAAGAAGAAACGACACTGCCTTTACTTGCCTATTAATTCCAGAAAAAACTACTGGAAACATGAAGAACTGAAAACCCTTAACGACCTACAAAGGTGAATAAAGACTCATTAAAATGAACAAACTAAAACAAATACATAAAATAGAACGATTCAGCTCAGAAATTTGGTGACTTCGTAAAAATTATCATAGCTAAAGCCTCGGTAAAAAGAAATCAAGTGCAATTCTGCATGATTGGACTGACGAAACAAACAAAGACCAGGAAGATAGTAAAAAAAATGAACCAGGAGTGTTATGGCGATGGCTGGCTAATCTGCGAGTAATCTGAGACCGATTAGCTCCTTCACATAGGCAAGTGTACGTCGAGTGCTGCATGCGAAGATGTACGCGGCCGCGATGGCAAGCAGCGAAGAGGGAAGCAAGTACAGCAGATAACAGCTGATACGAGGAGCGCCTTCGTCGACTGGAATTGCACGTGAAATCACGACCACGACTAGAAAGGAACGATCGAGATAGCAGTACGCAAATACGTCGGAAGGTCCGTGCTGGGATATAAGCGTATTAACCAAATTGGGAGTATTAGTACACGTAACTCATGCCAAAATACTATCAAAAGCGAATATTACAATAAGAATAATTTGACTACTAAGATCTGTGTAGTGCCTATACTGCATATACTGCAGTTTAAGTGATATTTTTGAACGAAACGATTCTAAGGAACCAACAAATAACCCTACAGAGTAGAATTTTTCCGTAGCAAATGTTTGACAAATATACGACGAGTTACTGCTACTCAGAAAACTCGAGCACATCTGAAGAATATAGGAAATAACTGGAGGTATGTTGAAGCGGGGCGAAATAACACAGACACAAGGAGCTTGTGTCGTCACGTAACTATAGAGCAAGCCCAACCTGTCTTGATAGATCGCTTAGCCGATCTCGGTAGATGTTTGGATCGAATTACAACGGAATATATCATCGTTAGGAGCAGATAAAAGAATTCTTGTTATCATTATTATTACTATTATTATATAAGAAAGTTTTAGTTTCCCTTTACCACGACAAAGATGTTCAAAGAGAGGAAGTATGAAGGCCCCATTTAGTATGGAGTTGAGGGAACACGGAATCTATGCGCAAGGGGTATAGAAATAGTGAGTAAAGAAAGAAGTCCATAAAACAAGAAATAGAAGAAGCAAGTAGTAGGTGCTGAAAAACAGGACAGCAGTGAACCAAAAAAAGATGGTCCGTAACAAAACAAAAACCTATTATATTTTAACAAAGAAGAAAGCCTACACAACCTTTAGCTCGCCCTCACATAATCCCCCTGGGGCAGATAAAAGAAAACACAATTAGTTTTAAGATATGAGCTTCACCGTTGATGCCTTTATGAACCAGGTCAAGGCAACATAGTTTAAAACATAGTTTTAAAACATTGCAGTAACAGTTGTGCATTACGACGCTACAGCAAATAGCTGAATTTTAGCTACGGATACGAGACGATCTTAGAGCATAATAATGCTAGAAAATCAACAACACTCGATAATTGACGACGGGAATAAATAAACAAGCTAATAAACACGTATAAAATAAGCTGAGAGCAAGGGATTACCCACGCGCATCACTGCTGGAGTAATACTCGTACTCTAGCCCCGCATCGACGCACTTCAGTGTGTCACGCCCACTCGCGTACGCTTTTAAGACACGTAATTACGCGCGTCAAGAAGACGCCCGTATTCGAGTGTAGAGGACGGAATCTGTGTCACACGAGGCAGAGAGAAGACAGCAGTGGCTGGAGCCAGGATACCGGAACAGGACGCCGGGCCTGGAGCTCGATTGCTTCATCGCCGGCCAGCGACAATGCGGGAGTCTTTCGAACAATGGCGCTTTGCTGTGCATGAAATCTCAGCTCTGTAGTACGTCAAAACGACGGAGTATCATGTCTAGAAACTACGAGAAATGAAGTGTTTATCAACAATGCTTGATATTCATTCGTTTGAAATGTAGAGCGTTCGAAGCTCATACTCATCAATGCAAGCTAATTTTAGAAAATTTAACACAGTTCACTTAGAAAGCGATTCTATGAAATGAATATTTGCTTCAACCGTTCCAGCTCCAGACCAAATCCCAGCAACGAGAGCTGGTCAACAGCGGATAAAAAATCACGCAAAATTGTTTTTCAAGCTAAACGAATAGAGACCGCGTGTTTAAAAAAATTGGAAAGGTACACAAAATTAATTTAAAAATAGACAGCATATTTATTCAGCAATTAAACAAAAAAAGAAACTACAAACTATTCCTCAGGAGACAGACGCCCTCGTTATTTGGAGTTGTGCAGAGGATTGCACAAGAGAATTCGTCCCCGTCACAGCAGCCTGCCACGCGGCTGCGGTCGCGTCATTGCCCAACCTGAATTGCGGAGCCATGCGGGTTGTTCTCTATAGTTCTCTATAGACTAAATACCTTCGATAAATGCAAGGACCTTTTTATTTATGGGTAAATAAAAAGGTGATGAGAGAATGCAAAGATTTAAACCATAACAGATCGAGCCCTGAAAATTCATCGACTGCAGTAAGGTCCCAAAAAGTAGAAATTGATATTTTATTTGTGTTTTTATTCATGGAAACTTCACTGGGCTGTCAATTTAAATTCGTCTCACGATAGCTCGAAATGAATATGAAGTTACATGATACTTCAGATTGAATACTTTACGAAAGGAAATTGCAAGCAGCATTCAACACTTAAGGTCAATTCAGATATATAAAGAACCTTAATCGTAACCATGAACAAATACGTTTCCTATAAAATCAAGCATCCAAGGTCACGATACGACTAGGAACGGCGCCCAAATACTGGGTTCAGCAGGTCAAAGTCAGAAGCACTTCAACTATCAGTTCTGAGGTTCCTAAGAACGGTGGGTAATTTCAGTCTTAATAATGCCCGTCACAGGGAGGGTCCTCAGTGCGGATTGACGTTTTTTCTGATGCGCTCGACTGCATAACTCTATACTGCAACTGCTAATCCCGAAGTTTTACTTCAAAAAAGGAGTTTCAAACTCAAAATTCAACTTACAAATACCACTTCGAATGTGATAAATAATTGAAAACGGCTTGAAGATACTTTCATGGAATTGAAATTACAGACACAAACATACCAATTGTTGTAATACCTGAAGATTTTTCGGGATAGTTCGATGAGATGTTAGTTTAAGTATCCCTAACCGCAATGAGGGTGTTCCCCAGAGAGGGAGGAAAACGATATCATGTAATATGGAGTTAAGGGAACGGGAAATCAATGCGTCATGTGCTCTGCGCATAGAAACAGCATGATTAAAAGTGCATAAAACAAGATAAAAGTTGAAGATAAAAGCAATAGGTGCTGAAAACAGGAGAAAAGTGACCCGGAAAAATATTTCATTTCAGTAAAAGAAAGGCCTACCTAAAATTCACCTAGGAACCTCACACCTTCCCCCTGGGAACAAAAGTCTTGTAAAGAGGTAATTCAAACCAAAATTTACGAAAAAATTTTTGCACAAAACCATGAAAGAGAAAATCGACGCGGCACAGGGCCGGAGCGTCGGCAGCAGGGCAAGTCAGAAAAATCAGACGCGCACACGCACACCTATCAATCGCAATTGCAGGGCAATCCGGGCGCAATCATCTTGGTCGCAAGGCTGCGCTTAGATTGCAGGAAGCGGCAGGAGTGACGAATTTTCACAATAAATAAGAGTCAGCCTTCATCAGGGAAGAGGTGTCTAAATCACGCCACATTCCAATTCTTCGCAGAGAAGCCACTTGCATGCAGGCACGAGTGAGAGTACGCCCACAAGAATAAAGCAAAATATCTACAGGGAGCTGCAGGGTCAGCATCTCAAGCACGCAGATATCGATGTTCGTCGAAATAAAAAATCAAGTGCCGAACCAGCATATCAGCTCTGATGGTAATTAAAACACAAGTTATTGCGCTCGAGTGTCAAAGGATGAGCTCAATGTGATGTCATCATGTCAGTGAATCTTGATGACACTAAAAAGTTGAGGTAAATGGCTAAACCATTTATTCAAGAACTGGAGATGAATGAGAAGAATTTGTGCAGCTAAATGAATGAGCCACGATACTAAAACCATGGAACGAAAACAACTGATTCTGCTCTTCGGGCATAAGTGTACAGGAAAAACTGGCTACTACCAGACAAAGATGAAATCTAAAGCTTGAAAAAGAAAACAGAGCGAGTAATAGATATCTTACCACGGCTAAGCAATGCTATAATTAAAAAAAACTGCGACAAAATCATAATGAAATCACTAAACCGCACACATTTTATCACTTGATAAAACTATCATTTTATGAATAGAATCGTTCGTGCACAACGTCTCCACAAGCCCTTTATGCTCAACTTGAGAAAGAAGGAGATTGAGAAAAGAAAACGAAACAACAAACTAAGAGAATTAAAGAGCATCAGATCCTTGCAATGAACGCTTCTGACTGCGGCGGTGAGTGAATGGATGTTACTTGTGAATGCATGCATATCTCGGTATCTAGGCAGGCAAGGCCAAGACGGACACTTTGGTAGCCTCATGAGAAAAGTGACGGACGCCGTCGGGCCTCCGTCCCGCGGTACACTGAAGAGCATCAGCCTGAAACGCGCCAGGTGATGGATTTGTTACTAATTACCAGAACTGAATGATGGCAAAACAGGAGCAAAACTCCTGATCTTGATAGCATAATGGACGATCCGAATATAGAATCATGCACTAGTTTAAATCACACAGGATTTAGTTATCAAGATTACATACCGTAATAAAACCCGATGTGAGTGATAAAGAATCAAAGTCATCGTCATCAGCAAAAAAAGAAAAAAACTCAGCCGGTTTTTTAAGCAATTTAATGCTATAAATTTATGGGACAGCCTCATACAGGTACCTATCCCAGGCAGTGGGAGTCAACTTCAGAATGCTACGCCGACTATCAGTTATTTCAACACTCATGAAGATAAATTTCACGTAAAAAAGTTTATGCACAGCAGATGTAAAGCACCTTAGAAAATAAAGGCGTTCACCAATGAGCATTAACAAAAGAAACACCATTTTCGGTGACAATGAAATAATCAATCGCGGAAAAGACAGTGATACGTGATGTCTCATCAACTTTAAACGTTAGTTGATTGAAGAAGAACGAATGTTGAGCTAGAAGAACAGTGCACGGAAAACCCTCGAGCCACAGCTGCCCGTCTTCTTCACTTATATCATCACACGTTTATGACGAACCACGAGTAGCACAAGTGCTCCTAGCACACAAATCACCGCCCAAAATTACGGACCGGACAACAGCAACTAGAGGGGACACGTGTGTCGAAACACGATCGATGCGCGAACCACCACTACACAGCGACGCCAGTTGCAGACTGACACTGCAGCGCCGGCGCGGTCTGTGAGCGCGAGTGAGGCGAAAGAGACCGCGATCGTCATCGCGATGTAGTAGGACGAGAAAGAGAAGCTGGGAACTTATTTACGTACTCTAAATGGAAAGTGTAGTGAATTATACTTCCACCCCGGGGAAAGCTAGAGAAGCCTTCCGTGATTATGACTGAGGCGGGACCCGCAAACTCGCTATGTACTAAAAAACGCTCAAGGAAACGATAGTCGAGAAATCATTTCACGTTAAATGCATTTTTATAAAAATTACTCATATAAACTAATATTACAGAAATGATACACCCTTTCTGTTCAATAAACTCAAAGAAGAATTTCTCAAAGTTTGCTCTCGTATACCGTGGAATTTTCCATACGAAACTAAAAATAGATCATTCTGAGAGGTTTAGGGTAGGATTTGCGTCCTGACATTAAATAGGCAAAGACATTTCGAAACTCGGACACAGTCGCAATAGCTCTTGCTTTTTATAATGAGGACGATGAGTTTTGCTGCATAAGGTAAAACTGAGGTCACAGCTGGATATCAGCACATTTCTTCGGAGCAAGCACAAACATGTTAGAGCTTCATCAAGTATTGTCAACCGATCCAAGTCGTAAGCTATCGTTCCTTATCGAGCCCTGATAAGAACGAGAGAGATAATGAGATACTAAACATGCTCTGGTTGTACCGCCAAAATTGTGAGCATTAAGAGGGGGAGGCCTTTCGAAACAACACCTATCAAAATCAAGGAGTGCTTTCCTGCAACGACGGGTACTTTGATGATAAAAATAAGTGTACTCCGAACAGCTGACAACAAGGAGGGCCGGGGCCAGAGCGCAGACGTGCATCAGAGTAAAAGTGGCGCATAAACATCAAACGGATAACGGCAGCGTGCCCCAGATTGTCACAAGAAATAATCACATACAACGTACAACGACAAAGATAACGTACATGTGAAAGCAATAAATCCAAAAAGAATGATTAACCATCAACACCAAAGCGGGGTCATCAACAGTTGTGGTTTTATTTCGAAATGTTATTCAATCATTTGGAAGTTTTATTTTCTGCTTAACTTGCCAAATCAGTTATGTATTTTACGGATTCATAACGTACAAAGAACAAGTTATTCGGTTTGCTTCCCATATTAGTAGAATTTAGTTTCTATGTAAACTAGCGTGAAAATTGGTGCACAAAAATATGCAGACGTTTAATTTCAAACTGCTTCTTTTGACGGTAAAATTGAGCTACTCTCGACAATAAAAATGTTCACGTGAGAACGAGACGCATACAAAACGATTTGGACCCAATTTCGCTCAGTAGAACTAAGTTTCTCACATTCTAGAAATGAAATACACTAAAAAATACAGCGCATTACGAATGAAACATCAAACCACAATCATGCACCAAGAGTGGCCGAGGGAGGCAACAAAGACAACACCCTCGGGACGACGGCGTCCCAATACAGGCAGGCTGAACAAGCGGGTCTTTCAGGCAGAACTGCCTCAGACACGCTCTAGAGGCAGTGCTGCAGCGACAGCATTGCAATGAACTTCGTTGCAGCAACATCACAGGATGCATGCTACACTGACGGCATCACCGCAACATCACAGACAACACTTTGCAAAGACAGCATTGGAGTAACACCGTAGTCCCCACACAACACTACAGACAGCATTGGAGTAACACCGTAGTCCCCTCACAACACAACAGACAGCATTGGAGTAACACCGTAGTCCCCACACTACACTACAGACAGCATTGGCGTAACACCGTAGTCCCCACAGAACACTACAGACAGCATTGGAGTAACACCGTAGTCCCCACACTACACTACAGACAGCATTGGAGTAACATCGTAGACCTCCACACAACACTACAGACAGCATTGGAGTAACACCGTAGTCCCCACACTACACTACAGACAGCATTGGAGTAACACCGTAGTCCCCACACAACACTACAGACAGCATTGGAGTAACACCGTAGTCCCCACACAACACTACAGACAGCATTGGAGAACACCGTAGTCCCCACACTACACTACAGGCAGCATTGGAGTAACATCGTAGACCTCCACACAACACTACAGACAGCATTGGAGTAACACCGTAGTTCCCACACAACACTACAGACAGCATTGGAGTAACATCGTAGACCTCCACACAACACTACAGACAGCATTGGAGTAACACCGTAGTCCCCACACTACACTACAGACAGCATTGGAGTAACACCGTAGTCCCCACACAACACTACAGACAGCATTGGAGTAACACCGTAGTCCCCACACAACACTACAGACAGCATTGGAGAACACCGTAGTCCCCACACTACACTACAGGCAGCATTGGAGTAACATCGTAGACCTCCACACAACACTACAGACAGCATTGGAGTAACACCGTAGTTCCCACACAACACTACAGACAGCATTGGAGTAACACCGTAGTCCCCACACAACACTACAGACAGCATTGGAGTAACACCGTAGTCCCCACACTACACTACAGACAGCATTGTAGTAACACCGTAGTCCCCACACAACACTACAGACAGCATTGGAGTAACACCGTAGTCCCCACACAACACTACAGACAGCATTGGAAGTAACATCGTAGACCTCCACACTAGAGAGGACCACATCGACATCGAAGACTGCACGTTCAGCTACAGCATGGGAGCAACATTGTAAACTTCACACTACAGAAAGAACATTTGCAATAGTACAGTGATTCTGCGCAGTCGAGCTCAACATTAAATATTATGGAAAGTGGCAAATGTACTATGACAACACAGAAAAAAATTTTATCGCCACTGCAGTGGGATCATCAACTTTCGTTATTACACGGATGAAAACGTTGTCACGTAACTGGAAACATTCCGTGGATAAAAATCTTGACAAACCCCACTGGATGGGTAGAACATTTCGATCACAATGCTCTTAGATGAGGTCAGGAAATTATCACATCGTGATGAATAATTTAGAACACCAGTAGTGAGTACTTATTTTAGATGGTAAATGTGTTAGGATTGAAAGCAAAACTCTGCACTAAAAAGCCACATATTTACACAAACAAAAGCATGGGCTCCACGTGATGAAACTCTTAGCAAGGTAATTGTTCTGCGCCATAGAAGGAGAGAAACGTTCGGGAAGAAGATCCATTCTAGATTGCAGCTAAGAATGTGTCACTATGTATGGGATATTTCCTCTCCTCATACAGGTCAACGTACTCATAGCTGAGTAATATCGGTTGGTACTTGAAACATTGCAAGCACAAAGAGTCTTGCTTAGGTAGTTATGATCTACTAGCGCTTTTTCAACAGTTTTATTAGCTGCGTCTAAGAAAAATAAACATGAACACTCATACGACGGAACGAACTAACCATTACCCTACTGCTCAGTTAGTGAATTCTCTGCGGTGCCTTTCAAGTTCGTGCAAAAAAAATTAGGAGACAGTGATAAAAAAGCATCAAATAAATGCACAAAGTAAATCAGAGCATAAATTTTATGAAACAGCAAATGTACGCATCAGTATTGCTGTTCTGGATAATAACGCGGAAATTACTCTAGACCAGGGGTTCCTAACCTATTTTGGCCCCGCACTCCTTAAGAAATTTCATTCGAATGTCGCACCCCCTAAAATAATAAAACCATCATAGATCCAATGTCATTATTTACCTGGACTTTCCTCGTGTCTCCAGGGGATGCGAGCACTCCAGGTTGGGAACCCCTGCAGTTTAGACAGAATCGCGTAGTTCCATGCAATAGACGATTGCTGTGTGTATCATAGTTCTGCGGGGCTTCACCATTCCTCACTGAGGGCTGCTTAACTTCTTCTCTTAAGTGACCCTTCTTTGTTGCTTATCGCAATAAAATTATCCGTTAGTTTAGCCTCCCTAACCACATGAAACGTGTTCCCAAGCGAGGAAAGAGGAAGGCACCATTTGGCATGATACAGGTCGCTGCTACCATTATATAAATTCATTAACTGTTTCTTTTCCTGATAATGAGCTCCTCAAGCCATGACTCAAACTGGTGATCTAAAATGGTAAGAATTGTCTTATCAAAGCAAGCCCGTCGTAGATGTTTATTTCAATAAGATTTTTTATTCATAAATTGTTCATCGTCGTCTCTATTACTTTTCAAAGCGTTTGTAAAAAATGACAGAAAATGTAGGATATTTATTACTATGAAGCTAATAACCGTACACGATGATTCAATGAAAGCATACCTTGTGTCCGCATTTGCTGATGTAGTTACACACTCGTATTTCAATACCAGTTAAGTTCCGAACGAGTTGAAAGGATTTAATATTAAAATACAGAATACAAAGAATTGAAGAAATCAAGAACTTATTTTTGATTGGGATATAAATCGAAGCAAGAGGTACACTAGATGCAAATGATTTGATTGGACTCAGAGTTTAGAGGGATGGATTCTGCGCTGGACGGAGAACTCTCACTGCACGCGCTTTAAGAAGTCTCAGTCGATGAGCAATTTACATCACAAATGAGCCTATAAATGGATTTTCTGTACTACACGTTCATGATATGGTTCGTTGATGATAAAAATACATTAGGGGCTTAAATGGCCACGTAGACGTTGACAGATGTTTTAAAAATGGGAATCTACGCCCTATGGGCGAAAAACCCAACTCATTGACACTAGAAATCGCAGAGTTCGGAGGTCAACTAGCTGCCTTAGGCTGAACATCGGCGGCACGCTGTAAGAGTGAACCACCTGTTCGTTAACTACGCATTTGATTGTTGTAGAAGGAAAACATTCAAACCAAATCGAGATGCACCAAATGACGCCTAAATGAATCTGTTGCATTTAAATAAATTGGTATAGTGAATAACCTCGTAAACATGTAAAACTCTAACAAGATACCTTGAGGAAAGTGAGCCTTGAAGATGTCTTGAATAGGAACCATTGCAGTCTGAAGGGTGGTGCATATTGTGTAAGCAAAAGAAACACGCGTTCGAACGCAGAACATCCAAAGTACGGTCGCAAATGAGGTTGTTGATAACTCGTGACGAATTGTACACTCCAAGTAGAGATCTAGCAATTATTTTTGACGAATCACAGTAATAAGGCAGGCCTTTCGTAACACTTGTTCCACAGCACAGAAATATTGACAGATATACGCAATCATGATAGAATCATGACACAGCGACTGAAAAAAAGGCCCGTAACGAAACGAAACCCATATTCTACTTCAACATAAGAAAGGCCTACCTAAAATTTAGCTCAAGACTTCACACCTTCCCTCAGTGAATGCTAATTTTAATAGATCGAATAATTGTTGGTCTCTGAGAGGTTTGTTCAATACTTCTAGTTGAGAACAGTGAAGATGGCGAATTAAGTTAACCACAACAAAGGTTATCTCCCCAATCACAACAAAAGTGTTCTTAACAGAAGAAGAAGAAAAGCCCGATTTAGTATAGAGTTGAGGGAATGGGACATCTACACACCATGTGTCTCGCAGCCTGCACATAGAAACGGGAAAATTTAAAAAAGTTTGCGAAACAAGATGAAATTTGGACAAGAAAGTAGTAGGAGCAGGAAAAAGGACAGCAGTGAACTGAAAGAAGATGGTCCGCTACAAAAATTCGATTAGATAAGTCAGTTCAAGCCTTCCTAACCTCGACAACAAAAGCGTTCGAAAGAGAGAAAGGCACCATTTAGTTTCGACTTGAGGGAACGCGGAACCTACGCAGACAATTAGATTAGATTAGTCGTTAGTTTTAGCCTCCCTACCCAGCAACAATTGCGATCCAAAGAGAGGAAGGAGGAAGGCACCATTTAGTATGGAGTTAAGGAAACGCGGAATCTACGCAGAAAGGCATAGAAACAGTTAGTTGTGAAAGAAGATTATGAAACAAGACCAAAGTTGAAGAAGACAGTAGTAGGTGCTGAAAAACAGGACAGCAGTGAACCGAAAAAAGGTGGTCCTTAACATAACAAAAACATTATATTTCAACAAAAAGAAGGCCTACCTAACTCTCAGCTCAGGCCCTCACATTGTCCCCCTGGGAGCGCTAGTTCCCATAGATACAATAATTGTATCCCCCTGAGGGGTACGCAGACAATTCAAAGAAACAATAAGTTGAGAAAGAAGTTCATGAAGCAACATGAAAGTGGAAGAAGAAAGTAGTAGGTGCTGAAAAACATTATAGCAGTGAACCGAAAAAGACGATTCGTAAAGAAACAAAAACCTTTTCTAATTTAACTCAAAAGGAAGGCCTACCTAACACTTGGCTCGGAATCTTCCTTCTGTGAGTAAATCCCATAGATAATATAGATTTCTCCCCGAGGAGGGTACATTTCAAAAGAAAACGCCCATTTTATTTCAACAAGAGGAAGGTCTACCAATTTTAAGCTTGGAACCTCACATATTCTCCTGGGGAGCTAATTCCTTAAAAGAGAGTAGTCGTATCCCCATGAGGGACCTTTTAGAGAAAAATGATGTATGAAATCGGCATCGGTACATTCAATTTTCGAATCTTTGACAATTAAGTTTCATCCACCATTCTGTAGTAATATCATGGTAGGTCTTTTATGAGGTCAGAAATTTCTTTAAAAGTTATAAAATGAAGTAACGACAACATTATATAGCGAGAGCTGAACCAACCATGCACACCAAATGTGGCTGAATCACACGCACTGCACTCTAAAGTGAACACGACCAAGTCCACAGAACTGCAGCAATAATAACCATGGTTCTGGAATGAATGCAATCACTGAACAGGAAATTCAACCGGAGGCTAAATAAAAAAGCACAAATGAGCAAGAAAAAACAAGCGCGCAGACCTTCCTGTCATGTAGTTCTGTCACTCGACAGGATGAGCGTAAATTGCACGATAATTAGTTTTTTGAATTACGTATTCGATCTCTCAGAATATATAGATCAATAATAATTCATACATAAACAAATTTGACAAAAATAATCCATATAAATTTAGAAAATTAGAAACATAATTCAAAAAATATGATGTAAAATACTTGTGAGCAAAATAGTATCACTGAAAAACTGAAACGAAAAAACTTTTGAACTCATTGGTCGCCAGCGGCTACAGATTCACGATTGAAGGACATCCTTCACAGAACCAGGACAGTGTGTTAGGCTGTGAGAGTTAGAAATCGTCGCGAAGAATGAACGGAACGTTAAAGTCGGCAACGAAATATCTTCACGACACACATAGCGCCAATATTAGGGTCTTCTGTCGTCACTCTGTCCATTTACGACTGGAGTAATGTGTGTCTAGTTTTTCTCGTCATTAAGAGAAACGAGCTTTTTTCCCACAAAAACAATCCTAGCGCACAGTGAAGAGCACATACTCAGCTTACGATTCGCAGGCAAAGCTTCGTCAATTACTGAATGTGGGGTACTTCTTTTGTGTGGCACTCAATGATGTCCGAATTTTTACCTTGTGCAATTTTTAGTTGACCTCACAGTTACGAGTAAAGGCATAGGCAGCGCTATCAGAAGCACTGAAAGTCAGATCTAGAACTTCGTTATCAGAGTATCGTTAATAAGATTGAGATATAAAGTGGCCGGGCAAACTATTTCCAACTAATTGTCATTAACATCTTGAAATTTTAGCACAATTTCCCCATATTGTATCTCAGGCGAAATGGTTTCTCGCTGCAACCACAGCGAATTATTACCATTTAAATATCGTCACTTAATCACCATGGCAGTACCATTCGCAAGCAAAATAATCCCAGGTTGTATCCTATTCTTTGAGAAATTACACAAATGTTTCCAATTTTCCCAAGTAGGACAGGTCATGGATCCTATGATAAAAAGATGCTTCAAACTGCTGATGCATGCAAAAGACAAAACACAGCTGGTGGTATTTGACCGAAAACGAAATTGCAGGTTTAGAATGAAAATCTTACCACATTGCTTTTACGCATAGAAGGATCGCATTCAAAAAATGAAGTAATCGCCCAATTTAAACATCAAAAAAGTATAAATTGTAAAACTTTTCAGGTCAAACGCATCGCTGGCATGCAGTTTTCTCATATTCTCCAGAACTCTCTCCCAGTGCGCGGTGGGATCACAGGAAGTGAGCGGCCGACCAGATCGTGAGGGTAGGCTTTAGTTGCGCTTCCTTGCGTCGTCTGACGATCACTGATGAGTTTGTGCAGTCACTCGAGATAAAAGTTGCGGCGTAAGAAAGGGCTTTGAAATATTCCAAATTTTAGTCACAACTGTAATTATAATTCATTATAATTCAATAATATAATTTCCTGTATATTCGGTGCCTTTAATGTAGCTTCTTCTAAGAGCTAAAACTCTCACTCGTGTACCAATACGAATAACAAGGAAGATTGAAAAGTAAATAATAATACAAAATCAAAAGAACGAATAATTTTCAGCCGTAAGCGGTAATCAATGCTCTCATAACTTCTTGATTGATTTCAGAGGAGCAAGTATTTTCAACGAAACTATTCATAGTTCTTTCGATGGTACAGATTCTTAAACTAAAGTCTGTTTTCACTATGAACGAACGATCGCTTTACTATACCTACACTCTGTTGATTTTAGATTGTGACTTCCACGGAGCTGGATACAAGCATGAATCTTGAGAGAGTTTTAACATTGCAATGATGCTAGCGAATGAACGGTAAATCTGTCATGAGAAAGTTAAACCTTCAAATCATGTAAATATAGCCGCAAAACATGAACAAGTAGCTAGCTAATTACGGCATATCTAGGTCATATTTATATTTCTATGTAGTGAATGATGAAACAACCAATTTATACACTCATCTAATAAAACAACAAATATCGACAGTACATGCTCACTTTGCACAACTTTTACATCACAAATAATTCATTCTACTGTACTAGAGATATTTAATAATTTGTGTACTATTTCAATCTCTCTAAAATTCCGCCTAACCAGTTGAAATCACGATTAGATGAATAGGTTAAATTCGAACAATTTGTACAAATTTGATATTAAGTTTATGATTGTTTATCATGCATTTTGGATTCATTTTCCGATGTGGTAACCGCTACACCTCGGGAACTTGCAGCGTCTTATGACAGTAAACTCAGCTACGTAAAACCTGACCTTAGCACATGAGGGCATACACGCGAATTAAAGAGCGCGTTCAAACCTGACGCCTCAGACTATTAGTAAAGAAAGCATCTCTGAGAAAAGTACACAAGATTTCACAGAATAAACATCAACGGCTCAAACAATGGAGTCACCGTAATTACAGTACAAATAATCCAATTATTAAGTGAGGATGAATATAATAATTCGCCTTAGCGCGCAAAAAAGGATAGAAGTAGTGATCGACTGCGAACTAGAATGTCTCATGCAACGCAATGAAAGCAAAATATGAATCATAATCTATGACCCTTAATACATTCTATTTTCCTAGTCCTATAGGCGAAATGCATAGCTACCGCACATCAAAATCGGTGATCGCCCGGTAAAGAAAGATAATTCATTTAAATTACTAAAAATTATTATTGATTAAAATCGGATTTTTAAACAACGCATTTCAAATGTACGTGCAAAACTCTCAAAATCCATCGGTGTACTAAAATAAATTTTTAAAATATCTTGCGTGAAGAGGCAACATAATATTGTATATGACTATAATCTATTCATTTCTATAATTTGGAATAGAACAGTATCATAAAACGGACAAAAAACGACAACTTAGAAATTCTCCAAACTGAAAAAAGGTTTCAGAGTAAGAATAAACTTGAAAAACAATAAAATATAAGCGATTCTTTGAAGGACGTAGAAATACGTGAGCGTTCTGGTCTCTATTAATCTTTCCCTTTGTTAGAAGTTCAAGAAAGGATGGTGACAAAAATTATAATAAGTTAATGTCTGTTAAAACTGGTCATTACTATCATTTGACGATAAATTGAGGTAAATTTATTCTCTCTATCAGAACTAAATCCCGATCCTACCACAGTTTCCACTTCACGGAAATTGAGGGTTGGAACTTTATATCCTCTACATGTGTTAATGGAAAAAGTCTTAGGCAGTATTCGAAAGAGAGCTTGGATATAATTTCTTGTTTATTTTCAGCAAACAGATTAAGTGAATTAAACCGAAGGTTTTTCATATAAAATTAGGTTCTGGACTGAATCATTACTATAATTTTGTGAAATACATCATTTTCTATTCTGTCAAACTAAAAATGTTCTATCAAAATAGTGTCTGCGTAGGGTAAGCGCTGTAGAACAAATAGGTACAGTGCAATGCTAAACGAGTGACTAAACTCATTCGGGTTCTCAAATAGTTATATTTCACCAGTCCGATGTTATAGATCCAAGCAACGATTCTACTGGTTTACCGCTTGATACAAATAATTTGTTTATTTGTCCTCTGTTCACAGTGAATGCTAAGATGTTTCGGAAATGTATCACCTAAGCCTTGGCCAAAGCTATGAAAAAATTTACCTTGAAGTAAAAAATATAATACCATCACGAATTCATTAATTTGTTAGTGTATACGTGAACAATATGATTAAAAAGATTAGTACACATTCGCGCTTGAAAAACATACGTTTGAAATTTATTAGAGTTATCCATCAATTTCAGTTTTCTTTGGAACACCGAATAGAAAATGAAACTTAACAGGATTGACTTTGATAGATCAGAATGAGGTTCCTTTAACACCACACCGAGGGTATTCAGTTTAACAGTCAAACTAAAGGCAAAAATTCTAATAAATTGAAATTGTTTTACATAATAATAAATGAAAATAACATTCATACCGTCGGATTGCGATTCTAGCTGTAAACTTTTTAGGAGTTTATAAACTGCATTTTAAAATAAACACGGTTTTCATTCGAGTTTCTCATTTCCAAACAAAACGCTTTATATCACCGTTTCACAATGAAATATTCCTCAGCATCACAAATTCGAACAACTGCAAGCCCTAAGACGCCAATTACAAGTTTACAACTTAGAAAAATTGAAACGTGTTTTAGAGCTCCATCTGGATAATGAATTCAGTTGAACGATATACTCGTAAAACGTATCGAGATATACTCGTATTTCTACAATAAGAATTTTACCCTCCCGGTGAGTTCAGGCATGCAAGGTAGCTTCAACGAGCTACAAGGCTCGGGAATAAAAGCAAAACCTACAGATTTTAAAGATTTTTTAAGATTTATCACAAAATGTTCTTCGGCTAACATTCGTAACACTGATGAATATAAAATGGCGATTGGAATGGATTCTTTAGCAACAATATTAGAAAGAAACGTTGAACCACCAGACAAAATGGGAAAAATAAATGCTATCTCATGATGGCTTAACCTCACGGCAGTTCACTTTCGATCACCCTTACTTACGATGCTGAGCGACGAACTCCGTTGGTCATGGGAAGCTTACCTGGAAAACAAGAAAGAAGTTGCTCAGAAACACATATGTTACTACAAATCAAAACTTTCATTCTTAATGGCAGACCGCAACCCTAGTTTTGAAGCAAAAATAAAGAAAAAATTATAAAGAACCTGCAAACCATCAGGAAAGTGGAGTAAATCCAAACTCTCGGCCACGTCACTACGAGCCAAATTTCAGTTTCATTAATTCAAACTTTCAAAGGAAATTAAATCCCTGGTTAAATAAAATGGAGTCATTGCATCAAAATTCATAAATTATTAAAAAATTATTAGCAAGTATAAATCGAAATGAAATTTTTCGAAATTTTACGTGGAAGTACATTTTATGGCAGAGGAACAACTAGACCCCAAAATAGTACCGAGCTCTAGAACGACTAGGCCTACCTTTATTTCTACGAGTGTGTGGTAAAGACTGCAACAAGAAAGGGGCCTGAACAGTGTTACAATAAAAGATTTACCACAAAATAATCAATAATGTACAAAGGAGGTTACACTTCCGCATACCAGCCATAGCTGTAAATGAGAAAGGTCATGTATGCAGAGAGTGAGAGCATGTGTGTGTGTGTGTGTGTGTGTGTGTGTGTGTGTGTGTGTGTGTGTGTGTGTGTGTGTGTGTGTATGCGTGGAGCAGAGAAAATTGCCTTCGTTCTTGGGCTAAACACTTTATTAAGCGAGTTACGAGCAAAAAATTGTATTGTTTTATGTTATACTAATGAGTTAAGCCTCAAATGCAGCGAAATAACTGGAAACGTTCTGTGTCTAACCTCTTCCTATTTTTTTGCAATCGACCTTGGACTTTGACCCATGCATGATCCACTGGCATAAGAGAAATGATCAAATTTCTTTTGAAATTTTATGACTATATTTTAACAAAGCTTCTGAAACTCGAGTGTAAAATGAACACGTGACACAATGAAAATTGAACTTTAAAACATTAATCCGCAAGTAAGACATCAACAATACCTTTAATTCGAGTTTTCAATTTTTCAATTCACACATGCTACCTAAATACGACAATTCTCAAAGCTGAAATTCATTCACGTGCTGAAGCGCTCCCAATAGCTTCTTACAGATGACATTGGCACACACCACATTTGAAAGTTACTTTGGAAAAGCTGAAACTGTGAGGTTAAAATTTGATGACCAAATTTTCATCTCCCAGCTTAAGGAGAAATCAGTGAATTCCAACTGAATATCCCTTAAAGGATTGATGGATTTCCTAGAGAACAGTTGATGACAAATTATTAAGCTCTTTGGTTAATATAACAGGAAATCCTTAAAACGAAAGGAAAAAATGTGTGCGAAATGAAAATTGTGAACATTGAATTGCTTTCCCTATGAGCGTCGTTCACCCTGTATACCAAAGCAACGCATCAAATACAATCTGATTGGTCTATATAACTCAAAATCCGTCGAACAGACGCTGCGAAACTAGATTCACATGCACTTCCTAATAAACGCCATCAGAACGAAGTCTCGGAACGCATTGACAACGCGTGAACACTCATAAAGTGTCCGTGGTAACGAGGACATTTATTGTCAAGGACTTCGCACACTCCACTAGAGAGTCACTCGAGCCACTCCAGCATGGAAATGCTTAGTTCATACATCGAAATGATTTTTCAAACATACAAAAAAGAACTTTTAGTAACGTTAAAAAATGACAAAATTTTAACAACGCAATTCAAACCATTAAGTCATTGAAATAACACTAAAACCATATACGTACATACACATGCAAACGATGGAAGAGGTAGTTCAATTTGTCAGAATATCAGCGGCGAGTTAGCTTATGCACTCTGTAAAGGCCCAGGTCAAGACCAAGCCTTTAACGATGACCTCGCACAAATAAAAAATATCGAGGTATGTCCACGCCTTCATTTTTTCGCATGAAATAAAAGTGGAAATCAATGCTACCCTGTTTAAAATGACGATATACACGTACGTAACCACTTTTGTTGAAATGCCACCACCAATACTTTACGAAACATTATAGCATGCCTCATTACTCGATAGCTATTGAAAAACAATTACATCGAAAAGGACTCGGGCTCAGAACGATAAACATTAATTCAAATTTATTTGAAAATTATGCATCTCAGTCCATTCTTGATTGATTTTAAGTTATTTTACGCCTCTTTTAGCAAAACCAATATGTTCAATGAGAGGAAAGATGAAGCCGCCATTTATTTTGGAGTTATGGGAACGCGGAATCAATGTACATGGTGTGTTCCCGCACAAAATCCCAAGTGCATGAAAACAGTAAGTCGAGAAAGAAGGTTATGAAACATGGTAAAAATTGAAGAAGAAGGTCACAAGTGAACAGAAAAAGATGGTCCTTATGAAAACAAAAAAAAAGCTATTCTATTTCAACAGATATAAGCACTACCTAACCATCAGCTTGGGTTAATCCTATTATTCCCAGTCCGACAGTGATGAGGCGAACTGTTGTAAAGTTATACTCACTGTTGCGAGAAAAAACGTCTGCATAAGTAAATGACTAGGGAGCACAACGAAAACCAAGGCTTCCAAAATGAGGCGCTCATTGAGGCGATGTCCATTAGTCGTGCCCCTTAATTTTTGAGTCACGAAAGTCTTGAGAGTTCCTCCCTTCTCTTTGTTAAGTGGCCCCCAATCTCAAGAGAACAACCTGACTCGGTCCGGAGTGAAGGTTTTTGGTGACATTGTCTAGGCTTGCGTAAGAAAGAGGCACCCCCTGTTGCTGGGAAGCAGAAGGAAGTGCAGAAAAGGACTGGTTCGCAAAAAACTGTCATAACTATCCATAATTATGCAGCAGAGATGCTCGCACTACGCAACAAACTCGTAAAGAAGTATTTAATATAAAATGAAGTCGCCTCGAATTTACAGAGCATAAAGAGTAATTTTTTCGTCATCATAGAGTGAAGGCTCTAATAACTGATGTTCATATTTAAATCTTAATTGAATCTGAAATTCAAGGCAAATCCCTCGATTAAAACAAAACACAAAGTCAGAGCTACAACACAAACCAGGCTTCATTTCTGCGGACTATAAAAAGAACGAGTAAATGATTCCATACAAAGGATATCCTATAGGACCATCGTCGTCAATTAATGCCTGAGATCTTGAATTCAAAGCTGAAGGACATTAGGAAGTCTTCTGAACAACGCACGTAATGCAGTCTACAAAATATAATAAATTCCTACTAGATTATTCAAACACGATGAAAAGCTTCAAATATACAAAACAGGAGGCTCAATGTCATTGAATATCTCATTTTTATGGCGAGGGAGTATTTCATTATTTCAGTTCACTAACTCTATGTGCAATCGAGGTCTCGATGGTATCTAGTATGGTAATGTTTTTAGCTTAAGAAAGAAGCAGTAAACAAAAGTCACTGCATTCTACTTCCACGACCGCAGTTTGAAATACAGTAGCTTCAGTCAACTGCCGTGGTTACTAAAGCCACTAATGGGTAAATACTCTTCGTTAGAAAAGTTAAGCTACTAAACTCTAATGTCAGTTGCAAATAAATTATAACAAAAAGAAAACTCCTAACCCGTTGATTTTATTTCAGCCGTGGTTAATCTTCAAGTACATTCATGAAAAAATAAATGAATCCGACAATCAGATAATTGGAGCACGCGATTTTCATTTTATGCAGTTACAATAATTGAATAAATTGAATAAAGGGAGCAAGTTGCTCAACATGGACCGCATAGCAGGACAATCAAGCAGCCAAAGCATTGCAGTACCTCTAAGAACGAACGTTTGTTCCAAAATGTTGAACGCACTAACTAAACAAGCACTTGAATTTTAAAAAAATTTGGGGTATATCTACGGACAAAAATTTACTTCAATTAGTACCCACGTAGACCATGTCATAAGGAAAAGGTAAAATCGACGTCACCGCAAATTATAGATTTATCTTCGTTGCGCGGCCAAATGTCATCGATACGGCATGGAGAGGAAATGAAGAGCATCTCCTCGTTAGCTCACTTGTGATAACCTGACACGAAAGATAGTAGGCAATGGCTCAGACTGCCGCTGATTAATTTTCATCACACAATTTCATGACCCATGGTGAGCTCATAGAAAGAAGCGGTTTTCGGAAGAATAAAAGTAAATAAATCCCTTTAGAGAAATTCTGCAGGAGACCTAAACGCAAAACAATTTCAGAATTTGTTTACAACAATAGAGACGCAAAATCCAATTTTGGTTAACAAGGAGTAATTTTTCGCTCACTCCAAAGGAGAAAGCACCCACCTCCCATAACTGATATGAAAGAAAAATGATAATGCTTTGATTTCGGTACAGAAACACATGCAAACACTCGGTGTTTCATTTTGTTTAACATTCACTCAATTTTGAGAGAAAAATGTACATGTAGTAGCCAAACAAAATGTTTCAATGTTCATGAAGCGCACAGCACGAGTGGGACCAGTAAAGGGTCCACGTCTTCCAGCATCGAATATGACGCTTGGAACGTGCGAATAAAACTTAGGAGCTGCGAGGAATATTTTCCTCAAATGCACGTAAGTCTTGAAATGGTTAGGATTATGTTCACCCTACGCGAGTCGGGCTGCGAGACCAAGTTCAAGGCTAGAATACAGGGATGTCGGGACTAGATTTCGACTACCTTATGCATGAAAATTAGACAAAGGATAAGCACACTGTGTTGCGTCCCGTCGCCGAGTTACGATGATAAATTTTCTATGAATTATCGTCAACGGTAGTCGAAAAGCCAGCCATATTATCTTCATGAATAAATGCTTAAAAAGAATAGAAAAATTTATTTTCAGTTACAATGCAATACAGTATTTTCCATGTTGAAAAATTTAATGCTGAATTATTGGAATTTTCGCATGAAAGAGGGACGGGAAGTTGCTCTAAATTTTCCAGCTAACCTCTGATTTGGCGGAGCTTAAATTACTGAGGTCACGGTAAGAGAGCGGTCTCATTTCTGTGAAGGTGTCATCACCTTAGAGTAGCTTGAACCCAAGGGTCAAATTCTAAAAACTTAAAAGTTCCCTGCACTCTGCAATTGAAAACGGTACTGATGATTAATTTGAGCTCATTGGATTACGCTCAAGCGATAAAATAAGCAACATGAGCGAGCACAATATTACTGCCCAATAAATACGCACACGGGTAATGCATCTTTTGCCATGTTAAGCTTTATTACAATTTTATAATCGCACTTCGTAGTAAAGTTCATGAAAGATACTGAACAGGCTTGATCAAATCAGAAACCACAAAAAACCTTGAAACAAACATTTTCGATTCGCAAGCAAGAAAGAGAACCAAAAATCGCCACAGCTTAGCTAACGCAGGCGCAAAAAAAAACGATTAACAAACGTTAGGAGAGTTTTAGCGGCTCAAAGTCACGGTTCTTGATGGCTAAATGCCATTAGAGTTTCGGTTGAAAGCGAATAAAAGCTAGGGGCTCGAATAAAGCTCTGGAAGTTTTAGCCCAAGACGCGAACTTGTTCCTTTAAGAGCGATGACTCGGCGATTTCTGAAGGCCACAACAGAAGACTCAGTCGAATGGCTGATGCAAGGCAAAATTCTTTCACAAATGCCAATAAACAACAAAGTAATGCGACTAAAACCTACCCTCATGCATCTCCCAATCGAATCAAAGGAAACTCTTGATGACTAGTCGACAAAAGAGCCTTGTAACAATGGGCAAGACATCATGAAGCTCATCACAAACAAACACGAGCTGAAAGTGAGAACAGAAACGTAATGGTATGGCGAAAAAATGGCGAAGTGAGGGGCGGAGGTAAATTTACCGGAGAACAATAGTCCGTGACCACAGAGGACGCAGCGCCACGCAGAGCACGGCACAATAAGGTCTCCAAGGAGAGAGGCAAATAAGAACACCCATCACACTTGTGCACTCACACAGCCTGCAAAATGCGTTTACAGACGAGCGCAATAGAAAAAATATGTTCCAGGTTCTTGTGAGTTTTAGAAATTCTTAAGCAAACAAGATGAATGATTCATCAAGAAAATTCTGTGTGTTTTATAATAGAACAACATTCATCCTAGCTTTATCTGACAAAGGATGGAAATTATTTCTTCTTATTATTTCAAATGAATAGTACACTACATTTAAAATGTATGCAGCGTTACAGTTAGTTAATTAATTTGACCCACAGTATGGATATGATTTGGATTTTTACGTATTTTGACACGAGCTATTAACAAAGGCAAAGAAAAAATTACTTGATTTTTAACAATCCATGGAGGAAATCAGTCTAAATTTTCATATAGGACTAGAAATTCACCATTCAAGCTGAGAAGAAAAGGATTGAGATCCACAAATAAACAAATATATGTATACATATATATATATAATCATGAGCAATGGCTGGCGCCAGCAACCTCAAAAAAAGAGGTACGGTCGATTCCATGAATGCGCGGGAGTGCAGCACGAAGGAAACGAGACGAATTTACCAATTTCTCGGAGCGCTGGCGATTTATTTTTACAAAAATGGAAGGCGTTGACGTCGCGGTGACAGAGTCGTGACGCCGCATCTAAGGCCTCAGCGAAAGCAAGAAAGGCAGATGAAGAACAAACACTGACACAATGTGCGCCTTGATTATAGGTGCCTCTACTATTCTGGAGGTGACACGCGAATAGCTTCACCCACAGACGTCTTCAGCGAAACAATCTGAACTCACTATTGAATTAGAAACATTCGCAGTAACATATGAAATAAATGAATTTCAAATCATCTTTTACACTACGCATCCGTTCAAAGAGATACATTGGATTTTGGAACAAAGCTATACTTTTATTAGATCAGATGAACAAGGTACTTTGGAAGGAAGAAACTTCATGCAAAAATACATTCATGGAATGAATAAGAACGAGTTATGCAACCATTTGCCTGAGATTATTCAGAAATCAGTGAAAATCTTATTCCTTTAAATAGTCCCTTGCTACCCAGACGGTATTTACACAACGAAGGAAATTCCAAATACCGAATACAGGTGACAGGAAAAAACATCTTTGAACGCCTTTGAACTACTCACTCCCACAGTTAAGCAGCTTAGATAAATCACAATTAGGATTCTCGAGCTTCGGCCGCTTCATGATAGCAGAGCTTGTGATAGCGGCGGTCATGCCTAAAAACAGACAGCAAAAGCTGCCGCTGCGGACTGTCGCGGTTGTGGCAACTCGAGCACAATTACAGGCCGGCTGGTGATGAGGCGGAGAGTTTCATGTTAGAGTTCGGTCACTTGCCTACTCATTACCTACAAGTTAAAAATACTTCATGCTGGAAATGCCGAAAGATTTATGAGTGAGGGCAAGAAAATTGAGACGATTAAGTGGAAAGATGACTCCAAATGTTTAAACGTTATGAAATTTGGATTATATTATAATGCAAATTTTCCACTTAAAGAGGAATCAAAAATAAATATTGAATACACACTAAAATGACATGTGTATGATACATAAGCCAACCTCGCTGAAATGAAAGGAGGAAATGCAACGTCGACATAACTCAAAAATTTAGAGATCACCGGGCATTCTGACAAGTGTTTTGCACGCATGCCACAAGTGACACAAAGACACTAACGAGCGATGCAAACACATCCACGACACATGAACACAAGCAGGTGTGATGAGAACGTAGTTTACACCCGAGAATAAAAATAAATAAATAAATAAAAAACAAACAAAAAATATTATTTTCTGCGAGTACGCCAAAAAGATCTTTCAGTCAGTATCCTCTTCCAAGTAAACCGGCCATAATTTGGTATTTTAAATTTCAGACCAGGTTATTTGTGTGGCTATTACTGGCTCAGTGAGCAAATAGCTCTAATCACAAATAAAACACTGAATTAATTGAACTGAATCATCCCAACGTTGCAAAATAAAGAGATGCATAAATTTAGAGAGCTCTCACAAAAAGTTGCATCCAGAGTACAACGAAAAATGAAATTCATGTACAACGCGCAAAATTCACAGGAGTAATAAGCGATTGAATCACAATATTTCCTCATCGGCCTAACTCAACAGCTCGCTACACTAAAGCAACACTACGACAGTAAGGGTAGGGCTATAAGTGTCTCTAGGGAAATGTCTACGAAACCCTCATGAAGCTGACGTACTCTCAATAACGAATAAAACGTAATGTTAATGCGTTTAGGATAAAATTTCCGTTCTACCACGTCGACAGGCGAATTTTCCTATCAAGGTACCTCAGTTGCGGTGAGAATTACCAACTTCAGATCTCGTCCGCAAAAATAGTTTTCACGTTCATACCCTGCTGGTAAAACACAATAGCTTTTTAGAAACTAACAAACTATTCTGTATATTGTGAAACCTAATAATCAATTCGTTAAAATACTTCATTAATTGAAACATGAAGTATAATAATAGATTTTACTCAATAGGAAATGATTACTAGCAACAGCATTTCCCCTATTTTGCAACAAATCTATAGCTTGCTAAGTCATTTGCACTGCAGAGGTCAAATAATTATGTCTATTTCCAGCTTGCTCCGGGGGAAAGAAAAAGATGCAAGCATCTTAACGAGACGAAAATGCGAGTAAGAATGAAGAATAAAAAAAAGAAAATACCCATGCATGAGGTCGGTTGCGCGGTATGCCGGCCTCCTCCACAAGAGAGACAGCAGAAAAAATTAATATAAAGGCCTACTTAACATAACTCTAAGCCCACAACAGAATCCTTCGAACACGTGTTCCTTGATTCTGTGGCGGGTAGCTTAAAAATTTGACACACACCAAAGAACGACAATTCCCAAAAAGCACACTGGCTAGGACAGAAACAATCAGCGCACCCCTTCGTAGCTCAGGTAATCTACAAATTCCCAAGGTACATTCATTCTGCAAGATGCATTGAATAAAAACCCCTCTTGAGAGCCCTACCTCTCCTTTTTCCCTCCGAGAGAAATACGACACTAAAATGAGATTTCAATTCACTTTTAAATAGTGCTAACAATAAAAATTCTATAAAAAACTCAACCTCTCCATTCTTGATCTATCAAAAAATTCAATAGGATAGTAAAGCAATAAGAATTCAGTGTACCAGACAAAAAGTTCCTCGGAAAATAAAGGACGTCATTGGAGGAGCATACATTTAGAGTGGCGCAACCAGCCCGCCGCACAACCTGCTAAACCGGTAACCGCTTCATGACTTCATATGGGGCATGTTCGGTACTGGATGGAGACTTCAACGCCGTACGGATACAGATCCCGTCAGCAACCAGCATGATGACAAAGTATGTGAACGCACAAGTGATCCTGAAATCTACCAAAATAACAGAACGAAACATCACTCAAAATAATTAAACACAAACTTGAATTTTCAGTTGAAGACGGCATGTTTGTAACTAATGTACAGAAACGTATCAAATCAAAGTTTTAGATATACGGTATATTTATCGATAAGTTTAATTCTACGTCATACTTATATTGGGTGAACCTATATTCTATGTAACATAACAAACGATCTAAAACAAGTGTAAAGTATAATTAACCAAAACACAAAATACCTACTGTTAAAATCTCAAACACAAAATTATACTTAGTCACATAGCTTTTCAAGGTTGACTTCCTCTCACCAGCATCCATAGTTCATCAGAAAACGAAAACAAGTTTCAAAATAATTTCAATCCATTCTTCTCTACAGAAGTCTTGTAATTGCTAGCCATTTTTTGGATTCCTTGGATAAAAATGAATTTTAACTTTTTTCGCGAATTCTCAATCGAATTGAGGCCAGAAGACTGACTGACTAGGCCATTTCATGAGCTATCCTGTTATATTCAGGTTATCCAAGGGCATTTTTGGTAGAAAATTTAAGATCATTATTCTGTTAAAACGAAAATCTTAGGTCAACTCCAAATGAACACAAAGAATTGTAATGTGTCAAATATTTTTGCACCAATTAATTTCAGGCTTTTGATTTTTAAAATGATTTTTTAGTTTTTTTTAGAAAACTAAAAAACAATGATTTTTTTAGTTTTCATTTTTACATCGATAAGTATGCTATAACACAACATATTAACCGAATACCAATCAAAGGGTTAAATTAAAAATGTAGCCAAGAACTCTTTACGTCTTACATTTGCTCGTAAGGGTACTCGAATTCGTATTTGCGAACGCCTACAGTAACCAGCAGCACGGTGTCTTACAAATTATTTTTTCCTATGATTACTCCGTTTTGCAGCAAAAAATAAATTATTCCTAATCTCGTATCTTTAAACTCTACGTTTTGTATAAATATAGTCAGAGACAGGAATCTACACGCGATTAAGCCCTACTCAAGTCCGTAGGTTTTTAACCCCACGAAATGTCAGGCAAAACCATTCGTTTGTGTAGTTTGCCTCCTTACACATTAATTGGGAGAAAAAATCAGCCCTCAACGAAAGAGTTGGAGACGTAAAATAGCCTATAAATGGAAACAACATAGTATTTAAATAAGGAAGGAAAATACTGGCTGGCCGCTGATGATACATTGAAGGGCTCGTAAGCTTCTTCCACCACTAAAACTAGTCATTTAAAGAAAAAATCAAATCTCAAACTTTGAATAAGAAACAAGCGAATAAATATAAGCTTTATTATTACAGTGAGCATGGTCTTAAAGTTTACAAGCACGACACAATACTTTTTACGTCATCACCAGGTTCGATGGCAGAAAAGATGATGTTGATGAGTTTAGTGGCTCAATAGCAGCATTTTAAGCAGAAACGCTCCAGTAATTGATATTTAAGACACGTTTGCAAGGCTCGACTCCAATTCTAGTTCAATAAAATATAACACAACATTTTCGAAGATACTGTCATTCTCTAAACGCACGATAAAGCACCCATGTCACAAGTATTTAGGGAACAGCTTATTAAACGAACATCGGTAACTCAAGATGAATTCTTTTAGTATTTTACAGAACATGAACGCATTATGGAGCAATCTGATGACACAAAGTGCTGGACGCAGCGAGAGCGTCACTGCCGCGGCTGCCACACTCAGCCGCTGCCAAGGTCAATGCGGGATGCCCACAACATGATGAGGCGGCGGGAAGAGCGGGCTGTGGGGCGACAGCGCAGAATGCAGCAGTAGCAGAGCTACTCACAACGCCCGTCAAGCGTCTGATATTTGAAATTTGAAATTATGTTTAAAACAAGCTAAATTTAAAACAGAATACCGACGCTGTTGGAGACAATGTATCCTCACAACTTGAGGACGCCTGCCTGATAATCCAATCGAAGGTATACAATTAACACCCATCCAACTCCGAGCAAACATTTCTATTCACAAAAACACGATTTAAAAATTGTTTTCAAGCAATACGCTTAAATAAATCCAAACCAACTCATGATACAGCAAGTCACGAAAAATTGCGCAGAAAGAAATTGGAATCGACATCATAGCACCACATTTGGCCAAAAACTCGTACAATGATTTAAATGAAAGATATCAGGAGGCTTTGCTCCTATCAGCGTTAATAAAATGGAAAAAAAGTCAGTGAAGATGATGAAAACGCCCATCACTTCACATGAAATAGGTCGCCAGTCAGAACTTTTATCGTATGAATACATGCCGCGGGAAGGAATCGGATGTAATAATTGTGTGGCAAGGTAAACTCACAGGAAGGTGAATATTTATCGAAAAATGTTCACCGAATTAAGCGCAGCAAAATTCAACGTATAAGACCTAAACTACTCAAGCCCTACTGGCTTGATTTTTTCTCGTATCCATAATTAAGATAAAAAGCCAACATATTATAATATTTATTTCAATTTTTAAGACAAGCATTGGACACTACTTGACGAAAAGTAATTGAGAATTTCTTGCACAGCAAAGAGTTAAGAGCAGACATTTATCATTAGGTGCCTCGCGGGTCTGCGCTGAAGAGTGATGTTCGAGTCCTCCGTCACCTGGAGATTAATTGATCAAAAGAGCAGACAGCAGATCAAACAGGAAGCTGTCAAGGGTTTCCTCTTCGGAGCGACGACCAAAAGAGAAACTCGGGAAGTTGTAATAATACGTGAAATAGCAGCGACTAAACTTGAAGTTCACTGCTGCCAGAAGTAGCAGCGGAAGCGCATACAAAGCATGCAATGGTAGTTGAGCCACGAACAGGACACCCAACAAACAGTAATTATTTTTTGCGATTGAAACTTTAGGGGAGTTCAAATTAAAACAGAAAAAGTGAAATGGAAAATGTTAAAAATGAAATTTTTAATCAGTAGCGTCCCTAGTTTTGCGACGCCACAAATCAATAACAGGAAGGACAGAAATACCGTGCCAAGTCAATCATTGTCATCGTAATCGCAAGAGATGTGAATATGAATCAAATCTGCAGGGGCAAAGAACTGAAATTGAAGATTCCGACATAGGTGAAACAAGAATAACATCGAATAAAAACTAAACAGAACTAAGCACGAAAAACATCTTTAAATAAAACAACCACAAAGAAGAGGAAGTTTTTAAGTCCGGCTGAACGGACCAATGAGAAAGCAGTTACCAAGCGCTCGGAAACCGGTCAGACCAGAAACACTTTTGGCGGGCCAATAAAAGGAGATTGTAAAATTACGATTCTTTTTTGCGATGCGCTCAAAAAGAACGGGAAACTGGAAAGACTGGCTGAGGCAACGACTAATAGTTTATTGCGCTTAAAATTTGAGTCGTTAATTGAATCGAACGCTTGAAGTGCATCACACCGATGAAATTCTTGAAATAATTCATGAAGGGCAAAACTGTGAGACAAAAAATTCGAGTCAGGCGCAGCTGAGCAACACTTTCAGTTTAATAATTCAGAGGTTCAATCCTAAGTCAGCATAGAATATACCAGCATTCAGTGATGCATAAGCATCTCAGAGTTGCTGCTGCATCGCTGAAATGGAAGAGTCAAAGAATACCATAACAAAGTGAAAAAATTGAGTGAAAAATGACTGATACTGTGGAATAAGGATCAAATTTTAGCGATAAAATTTACTTTTTCCCTCTCTTATATGTATAGTACACGCAGAGCCATCAGTCGTAAGAAACATCTGAAAGAGTTGTGAGCAGAACTCAAATGCCCGCAAGGTTATGTCGTTATGGGATGGCACGTTAAGATGAAATATCCGTTTCGTTGCGACACATGTTGCTATGCTGAGTTAGGCAACCTGCTGTCGTAAGGGAAATGCAATCTGATTTGCCGAGATTCCAATGAAGGTCCGTCACGCAATGTCAGCAGTTTCATGCATTTTACCCTCTGGAGATGTGATGACTTTACAAAAATGAGTATTTTTTTCCAGAAGTGTAGATCCAAAAATAAATCAATAACATTATGCAAACAAATTGCTCCTTTAAAACACAAAATTTCTAAATCGTAATTTACACTTACGATTTTAAAGTAGTAGATGATAGTATTAACTTCGTTTCAATGCTGTTCACAGCGGAATGAATTCCATTGAATGAAAGATGAAAAAAATTAAGAAAGTTTCTCTATAGTTGGCAAATGCCAGTCCGACACAATATATTCCGTCAGTTTTTAACGAAAATATGATTAGCTACGCTAAACCTTCCAAGAGTACAACATTTTTCTATAACTGAGACGTACACCGTGAAGTATGACAGAAAAGTTCTTGAACAAGCAATATCATACGAGAATACACACCCAAGAGTTCGCCTGAAACAAAAAGAGTTCGTGCCAGACCGTTGCGTGGAGAGGGAAGTAAGAGATCTCGGACTTGATAAAAGCATGGCGCCAGGCATGGGTGTACTATAGAGCACACCCAAAAAACTGAAGGGTGAATCCCCCCCGAGCTGCCTCCATGATGCCTGTTTTAGACAACAACATCCGTCGCCCACGCTTCAGACCTGAGGCTGTCGCAACACAAATCTGCAGCTCCTGGCGCGACTTCAGGACAAACAGATAGAGCTGCATCTTGAATTCAAGCAGGGATTTTTTTCTCAAAATTGCCAAGGAGTCAAATTTTATCGAGCAGGATTCGCGAGCAAAGCAGTTCTTGTGTTAATACTAACTCTCTTCGTTCGTGAGTCGTTGGGCCGAAAAGTTCATACGAAATGAACATTTTTGTATTTAGCACAATTTTATTCCTAATTCATTTTTGTCTTGCTTCATTTTCTTCCCATTCCCTTTTCATTAAATTTTTTAGTAAAATATTGAGCTCATTTACTTCCCTCCTCCCTCCGACGAAGAAAATCAGCAGGATGCTAATGCTCTAACCTACTGAGCTATACATATTATTCCAATCAGAATGTCAAGTTCCTCAGGTAAGTTAACTCAAGTACTGGGGGCAATGCTGACGGAACGTAAAATCTTACAAAATCAGAGGTCGCAAGATAAAAATGCATATAAAATACTAACAGTACAGCAGCGGTTGTAATAGTAGTAAAATCCCTGGATGTCTTCGAAGAACGACAGGACCCGTGATGCTATCTATCATCGCTGCTCGACCGCGCCCACCACAACTGCGGTCAGAACTGGTCACACAGGAAAAGGGAAGTGCAGTCTGCTCTTTGCTTACAAGCAGACGAGAGTGTGTGAGTGTGCATACAGAAACGGAGCAAGAGGAGCCGCAACAGGGGAAGTGCGGTTTTTCCATGATGCGATGCAATAAGTTAGAGAAACTGATAAAATTTAACGAACGTGAAAAAATTGGGCAAATTGCAGCCGAACTGACTTTCACTGACGACTGACTAAATCCTGAAAAAATTTCCCCGCACTGAAATTATTTAAAAGTGATCAGGAATCTGCATCCAAGCGGGAGACGGGAGCAAAATGCCCTAGCTAAAGAATAAATTCTAAGTATAACAAGTGTTATAATTTCCCCGAAATTGTAAAAATAACTGGAGGTGAACGAACAAAGAATGCAAAATGGAAGCAATAGTGTTCTCTGATATCGAAATTAATGAGTTCAAACACACAATGTTCTAGATGTTATCATGAAGAGTAATGGTTAGACGAATGTAATCCGGGTTTTAAACCAGTTTTCTACAATCGGTACATGGACGAAACTTTTGTTCTTTTTAACCATTCGTCACCAGTGGAGCAGTTTTTGAACTACCTTAATCATATATTAATTAAGTTTACCGTGGATGTGGGTAAGAACAATATTTTGGTATTTCTTTACTGTCTCGTGACGAGAAACGAAGATCAGCTTCAGACGTCAGTGCATCGTTAGCCCACTTCAACAGGATTAGGCTCCAGTTACTTCAGAATTTTGTCAACAAGTTTCAAAATTAATTGTATTCAAACTCTATTGAACATACAAAGTATGTTCGAGATTAAAAATTGTTCAATGTGAATTTGAATTTCTTCGCACATATTTTACCCCTAATGGGTTTTTACTGGGTATCAGTAATTCGTAAACTATGAAATTTTCCTCGAAACAATAAGCGTCACAAGCTGGTGAAGAAAAAAATAAAGAAAATTTATAGTGTTCATTTTACTATCTTGGGGCACCATCTGAGAAACTGTCACATGAACTAAAATTACTGTGGGTGAAATTATTTCCATAAATTTTACCTACGCGTCACGGGTGAGTAATTTTAAGGTTGCTTTTTTTCCGGTACAAGAATGCAAAATGTGCGAGCCTCTTTGACTCACTCTTGTCATAGTGTTCCGTAGTGAAATAATCTTCCGATAATCGGATTGGGACAATTTTCAATTCAACGAAACGAGAGCTCTACCTTCTGGAAATTGGGCTGCCCCAATAAAGTACGTGAAAAGAGTTACAACCTCATTTACGGCAGTTGATGCCGAACGAACCTTCACTAAACAACATGCAAGGCTGTCAATAATGGTATGTTCGGTAATGTTATGAAATATTTGAAATTTTAAGCACTGCAAATTTGAATCTCTCACCAGATAAGGAGAATGTTGAACGGCGTGAATTTCAAGGTGGACTTTCATTGGGTTAGAGCTACGCACGTTTTAATGCCAAAAATATTGGAACAAAACAATTGCGAAAATTTCTTTGCCATTAAAATTCAGATTCGAAGTATCTTTACTTTAACCTAATTTTACATTAGTGCACTTTATCAAAAGGTTTTGATGAAAGATTAAAAGTTTCTTTATCTTTTAATCTTAAAACACACCAGAAGTCGAAGGAAATTTTAAGAAAGTCATTTTACCTGAAAAGCAGCCAGTAAAAATAGCCGAGGATGAGTGACGGTACGCCGTCAATTTGCACAATCGTACCGAGCTATTCATTACAGGTAACTTTATTATAATCTATTGGAGACGTAAAGCAGTAAAACATAAATACGTATACATAATGCCATCTGGTTAAAATCTTTACTCTTCTGCAAGTAAAAAAGTTCGAATTTATTCACGTAATCTGAATCACCTATAACTCAGATAATAAGCGTAGAATAAATGCTAAATTTCGCGACAAGGTAGCAGTTAGTTCAACATAGCTTACATGAAAGAAGTTCATTGATAAACTGGTGCGTGTGGTAACAAAATTAAATACTTTTCCGAGGTCAAATGATAATCTCTGTCCTATTACGGGAAATGATTGGATAAAATATGAATGCTTCGAAGGAAAAATTACACCAAATTGGACTCTTTTCTTCAAACCTGATATACTTAAAATATGAACTCACGCCATTCTTTCATCAACTTACAAAATGAAGCAAAGAACGAGTTGGCCAAATAAAAACCCTAGGGCGTAAAAATACACAGAAATGAATATTTCAAAAGAAACGAGAGATAGGATTTGTGGCGTAACCATCATCATTGTGCAATCAGACCGAACATCATCGGTCCAACAGAGAGAATTACGTTCGCAGCACAGAAAAGATTACTGGACCCCCGCGGGGTGGCAGGAGCGACACGCTTCACCGAATTTACGGTCCACAAAACCATGAGCGCAGCTACAACGCAGGCTTCTCTCGTGTTAGCGCTCCCTTGCGTCAACTCCGAAAGAAAACTAAACAGCGGAACAATTGGAGTTAACAAACAATTGAATACACTCAAAGGCCATGAAGCAACTCGAGTACAAACATCACTACGGCAGAGTAGCCAACAAGGGAATGAATTAAAACTACCTATCACTTTCTCGATTTGACCTTGTACCATAGCTGAGAAAGTTGAATCAGAACAGTTTCTAGCGTCGTCAAAGATGGAATGCGACAACTGGAAGATCTTTGAGATAGTATAACTATTAATAACTATTAATGTAAAATGGCAGACTAGGTTCATTTTAAAGACCCAGATTAATGAGTCGTAGTTGGCCATCAAAAACCTTCGGATCAGTGAAAAGAAGTTTAACATGAAGCTCGGATCTTATGTCGAAGAGGAGCAACCCCGCATATTGACTTAGAAATCCTTTAACTTACGCAATAGTTTACTGAAACGACTCAGCTTTTGTGGTAATACTTCAATTATCGCCATATGCAGATTTAATTGAATCTTTTAATATTTAATCGCATTTACAGAATAGCATATTTAATTAATCGCATCTACAGATTGGAAAAAACATATAGTACAGTTGATTTTTCCTTATGAAGTATGAAATGGGTCCACGAACCAAATATAAAAATAGTCTTCACAATTTAATGTATCTTCACCATTTTTTAACAACTCAGGTTCAATATAGTATGTAAAACTTACAGTTGAAACTAAGTCATTACTCTGATGGAGATACTTAAAGCCTCTGGGAACACGCACTAGTAACAAATATATATTTTTAAATGTATTCAAAGGCTTTGAATTCATTTAAAAATATATATTTGTTACTGCTACTGTATTTGTTTGTTACTTTTAAGACTAACCTTATCAGTCAGCAGCTAAAATATTATCACTCAGCAGCCCAGATATTTCATAAAACGCCATTAAACTGAATCTTGCGAACCCTTCTCAAAACAATTAACAGCAGTGACCTAAAAAAGAAGCAAAAGGCACCAGACTGCGCATGCGCACAGCTTGCAGCCGAGTAGATGCAGGAGCACGCACGGCGATACTGGCAGGTGCCCGCTCACACAACACCTGCAAGCACACCCACGCCTTGAAGGAACATTTTACCAGTCACCGAAACACGGAGCAGTTTCTAAATAAATCGAAAGCAAACTTAAATTGGACAGCGAGGGGCCTGGGTGTTGCTGTGAAAGGTTGGAAGTAAAAACATAAATTGGGTCGCATGTCTTGAAAAACGCTTTTGAATATGCGAACACCTTGCAAATTTTTGCTTCTCATACACCAAGTTCAATGAGATTAGCTTCTCTTAAGACGAGAAACTAGGTGAAGACTAGCAATGTGCCACAACGACATAGCGCAGAGAACAATCTCATTAACTTGAGAATCTGTTCATATAATTGTTTAATTGCCTCTAATCATGGGAATGAGAATGCCTGGAACAATGTACAACACAAGAAGTATTTATCAGAAAGTCGACAACGTAAAAATACATAACTACTCAGAATTTTTTTTTTGAAACACACTCCGCGAACAACCGATGGGACAAACGTTAATCTGATCTTAAGTTAATATGTTATTTCGAACATTTTGTTATCTTCAGTTAAAGCCTCATGATGCCTCTACTGCATGCAACGACATACGCCTGAAAAAGAAACATACAATACAACAAATTTTCATTTCCAAATACAATAAATTTCCGTGAGGGCCGTACACAATGCACGGTCACCTCAAGTGTTGCGTAGTAGATACCAAGTATAATACTGATTTATACCATGCATAGTAGACTGCCTGGACTGGTAGAATGCTAACGCTGATACCCTCTATCGGATATTTTTAATACCCGGAAAATTTGAAGAAAATGGAACGCATTGTGCTTCAAAAACATTTCAAACTAGAATAAAAGGCTTAGCTTATTACCATGTGCCAGCAGATAAAAGTGGGGGAGACACCACTAGAATCAAAGTACAAATTTGTGTCGTCTTAGCAAATAATTCGCACGAATCAGCTTTCTTGAGCCACGGTATAAAAGCATGAATGAAAAAAGAAATTGACAGGTTTATAAAGATACTGCGCGCACCATATTGAAAGGACTCATTTCTGACACACTAACTGCAACACGCGATCCTACATCCATGACGTGACCGCAACACCAGCCAGGCGAGTTACCGGAAAAGCAGGAATGTGAGATGACCAGCCGCGTGGGAGCATTCAAGTAGATGACGTAATGACATCTAAGCAGTTATTAATGTGATATGTGTAGGCAACTCACTGTTTTATAGCAAAACTATGAATGTATGGGGAGCTAAAGGACAGGAAACAGGCTCCAATCGGATTCAAATGAAAACTCACAAAGAGAAACTCTTGGATATTCTCTCTTTTAAATTCCCGTCAACGTCTAGTATACGTGAAATACAAGACCAGAATAGCAATTGATTTAGATAGCTCACCTGGAAGTATAGAGCCGAGGGTTTACATACCCTAATGTTCACAAATGAAATACCTATACAAAAGAAAAACTAGCCTCGGGTGGACGAAGGATTGCTCGGCGCGCCAATCATTCGGCATTTGAGCGTGTCAGCGAGCTGGAACACAACTGTGCATTCGACATCAACAGGCAAGGACACAATACCAGCAACTGCACTTTTACTTGTATATTTGCATGCCGAATCAAAATTCTGCATAAACTTTCAACGAGGCAAAGCCGCAATGCCCCAACATTACAACAATGCTAGCGAGCTGGAGCACATTTGTGCATGAAACATCAACTAGGCAAAGCTAAATAGCAATCATTATCGCTTGTATTCCATGTCCAGTATAAGCCGCATGTGATGCGATGACGTGACTGTCGGCTTATACCGAAACTGTCGAGCCTGCTATTACTGGCAATCAAGAGTATCATCACGGTTTGCGTGGTATACACAGCGTCACGTGCATGCGAGGCTCACGTGTTGTTACACGAGGCTGGGACGCAGTGTTTCGCAGAACCAAATTGCTCCAAAGAAGCATGGACAGAATTAATAAAAATATTGAAGAGAGCAAAGCCGTGCCGTTTGAAAGAGCACTTGATGCAAACATTCAGGAGAATCCATCTTCGGGCACGAGGTCAAAACTGAAAATGCACAACATATTACGAATAATGAAACTGCATGACAGAAGCGCATACTATGACCTAGTCCAGAAAAACATACAATAAATATACTCCGGAAAAAATACCTCTCTATGACCTAATGCTACAACAAAATACCAATGTATAGCTGGGAGAGGTGAACTATTTCAGACTCGGCATAACAGCACGTACTCTGCCGAAGTTAATGATCCACTAAATTGAGCAACAAGTTAACACGGCGTAATTATGAATATTGCAGTGACGGGTCTAACCGCGGTGCTAGCAGGAGCAGCGCTAGTACAACACGAGTAGTGCCAACAGCAGTATCAGCGTAAGAAGCTGGAATAGCAATGCCAACAATAGCAGAGCCAACAGTAGCAGCGCCACAATAGTAGTGCCAGGAATAAGAATGCCAGCAGCATCAGCAGCTTTAGTAGGCACGTTAGCAGCAACAGGAAGGCGGTGAAGCGAAACAGGCACAACCTTGAGCAGGGGGACAGCCAGGGATGTCCGTCAGTCCGGCCTGGCCCTCGCCTCCCTTCCCCCAGCCTGTTATGTGTCCGCCATGCACGCGGTCACGCTCCGCAAAACAAGGCGCTGGCCTCCACATCAGTCATGCAGCACAGCGGTCTGTGCGGCCGAGGCTGCCGCCGCTCTCAGACGCACAAGCCTCACTTTAAGGACATTATGTAAAACAGCGGCGCCTACTTATGCACTCAGAATAGAAACACGTTGCAACAATGATCTATGCAGTATGAATTTTATGCCTCTTCTCGTCCTCCCTCAGGAGGGTTGCGGTAGAGCATAGTCGCACAGCGCTCATTGTAGACTTACGCTCCTGGGGGTATGAAGGATTCCTGAGCTACACTCAGAGGGGTACGCTGATTGTGTCTATCCTCGTCAGTCTACCTTATGAACGTAGCGCTTCTCGGTAATTAGCCCTAATGCCACCGCACAATCAGCAATACTTGTTGCAAAAGTTCACTTTGAGTTTAGTTCAGTGTTAGGTAGGTCTAATCTTTCCATTCTGTTAGTCTATTTCTCTTTCGTGAGGAGACCGGCGGGTACCTTAAAACCGACCTCTAGCACGAAAGGTTTTCGTGATTTACTTTTGCTTCTTATCGCACTTTTTTGTCTCATTGAGATACGCTATCTTTCGCCTGCAAGCAGGCTATGCTGAGTGAGACTCAAATATTGAGACCGTCAAGCACATACATGTGAGAAAAAGATGAAGTGATAAGCTCCGAACACACTAATGAAACGCCAATGGCAATACCAATTGGGATAGTAATAGCACTGGCTTAATGCTCGCAATTATTATTTTATAAGAGTTTAAGCCCTTGACCACGACAAAGATGTTCAAAGAGAGGAAGGATGAAGGCACCATTTAGTATAGAGTTGAGGGAATGCGGAATCTATGCACAAGGTGCATAGAAACAGTAAGCTAAGAAAGCAGATCATGAAACAAGATCAAGTTGAAGAAAAAGTAGTAGGTGCTGAAAAACAGGACAGCAGTGAACCGAAAAAAAGATGGTCCGTCATAAAATAAAAACCTATTCCATTTTAACAAAAAAACAGCCTACCTAACCTTTAGCACAGGCCCTCACATAGTCTCCCTGGGAGCACTAATTCCCATAGATACAATAATTGTATCCCCCTGAGGGGTCAATGCTCACAATTTACTGACTAATGTTCTTGCATGCTCATATTCAGAGCACACAAAACCACGTCATATAATTCAATTGAAAAGAAAACATACAATGTAAAATGACCTCGTCTAGGAACACGAGGTTCCGCACTTCATGGACTGAAACTCAGCCAATGGTGGCTATCAAGAGCTGACACCAAGACGAGCTCAGTCGTAGCAGCGACACAAAGACAATCGTCACCATGAAAACGCGTGCCACGTGCGGCGGTAATCATCGGGACTATCTGCGCGAGTTGTCGAGAAATGGGTCATTGTGATCGTGGACAATCAATTGTCAAAGAGCGATCCTGTCAACAGCAACGAGGTCAATGTTTTAGAGAGTGCTACGAATTTTAATCAGATTGCAATGAAAGAATGATGAGGTCAAGAGCTGTTCCTGAAGTTAACTGCGATGCTGGAATTCCAAAGGAAAGTCTTTCTCGAAAACCCGCGGAGCGCGAGCATGGATGTACTTCTTACCACACACAAGTTCAGGATGGGTTTAGTGTATTTTTAATGAAGGTCTGGAGGAAGAAGCTAATGCACAGTGAACTCAAAAAAATACAATGACAATCATGAAGCAATACAAGGTAATATTTATAGAAATAAAGAGTACAATGAAATTTAAACTTCAAGCTCATTTCTATCTGAACTTTTTCTATGATTGTAGAATAATCTAGAAAAACAGTATAGTGAGGCTATGGTTACTATATTAAGATGTGTTCAACATATTTCACTTGATTAGCTTTCAATTCAATATCTCCTTTGGTTATATTCCCGATTACTCATGGAGTACTAACTCTACTTTAAAAATAACACACCTGACTAATGGCAAACCATTTAGGAACATAACACGAGCTCAGATCGTACGTATATTTGCATTTTCTTGAATGCGTGCGCTTTTTACATGTGTAATAATGAAATAAAATGATAAACTTAAAACACCTGAACATTCGAAACGATCTTACCAGAAAATTTCATGCACTTGAACTCATTTTGCGATTTTCACTTGAAATACAATTGCACACTCGTTAGAGGTTACCATCGACAATAACAGAATGCTTCTGCTCAAGCTCATGAAATCGAAACGTAAATAATAATTAAAAAATCCCAATACTAGGTAATGTTATTGCGTTATTGAAGCTTGCACCGAGTAATTAAATAGCGTCGTTTTCTCAAGGCCAGCAAATTAAAGTAAAAAACTTCGAAAGAATATCAATGAAAAAATTTAAAACGAAAATTATTATTATTATTATACAAGAAAGTTTCAGCCTCCCTTAACCACGACAAAGATGTTCCAAGAGAGGAAAGAGGAAAGCACCATTTAGTATGGAGTTGAGGGATCGCGGAATCTATGCACAAGGTGCACAGAAACAGTAAGCTAGGAAAGAAGTTCATGAAACAAGAAAAAAGTTGAGGAATAAAGTAGTAGATGCTGAAAAACAGGACAGCAGTGAACCGAAAAAAGATGGTCCGTAACAAAACAAAAACCTATTTTATTACAACAAAAAGGAAGCCTACCTAACCTTTAGCTCGGGCCCTCACATAGTCCCCCTGGGAGCGCCAATTCCCATAGATACAATAGTTGTATCCCCATGAGGGGTTTAAAACGAAAATAAATTATTAATATGATCCGACTTCATTTCAGTCTACTAGAGCTGAAAAAAATTATTGGGATATAAATATATATACATATATATATATACATATATATATATATATATATATATATATTGGCGATCGATATATGTATATATATTTATATCCCAATATAAATAAAAAAAAATTGATTTGCGTTTGAACACAGCGCCACGGCGTTTTTGACATAACTGATCAAAAAATTTCCGAACTAGCACGTTACATGAGTTGGTAGAATTTTGCCCCTCACAAACCAATTTCCTTCAACAAATTTAACTGTTTTCAAGGACGTACACCACTGCTTGCCTTGAGCATTAAATTAAGGAAATGAAGCTAATGAAGAAGTGTAGAGTGCTGACATAGAAGTGTAGGTATGTAATCGATATATTATGAAGGACGGGAGCGTAGCCTGGAGGCAAGCAAAGGACTACACCGCGTCCAGCACCAGGCACTGCTGTGCACACCTCAGCGCTGCCGCCGCATGAAGCTGTGACGCAAATGTCAACACATGGCGGCGCACGTGATGTTCGCAGCACACAAACAAGTCGTGTTATGTTCAGAGCTCCATAACTGTCTTCCTACGCCAGGAACATATGAATAGTGGCATACATTCTCCTAGCATTTCAGTTGTCTTGGCGACAAATATAATTCGCTGCTGCCAGTGCGACAAACAATTTTAGCATGGCAAGAAAATTAGTAAAGCGTAATACAAGCACACAGGAAAAAGTTAGAAGCTTATGCTTGTAACAAAAATAGCATTTACCAACTCGACTGCAAATTACGGCAAATTCAGTTCATGTTAAAGCAACCAGAAAAACGCGCAAACAGCGGTCAATTAATCAAAGTATGTTTGATGACAAAATACGGCTCGGTAACGCATTTTACTCCCCACCTTAGAAAAAAACAGAAGACGGTGATACACGATCACGAGTCCCATAAGGGACGAGTAACTCTGATTAACCTCCCTCGCCCCAAGCTAGAAAATCTGTTCCTGAATGAAAGACTTAAGCAATCGCAACGCGTTACTTGGAGAATAATTCAGCGCTCAAACCGAATGTCGTTTTGCGATCGAAGCGTTCATAGAAAACTGCCGGATAAACTAGATTAAGCATCCGTGAAAACGATCACGTCTTCAAATGTAACATAATCATACACTCCAGCAGCAGCCCTCCCATGCAGGCACCCGATTCCGCTTTTCTAATTCAAAAAGTTCACAACTTCTCCGGGGTTTCAGGTGGGGTAATGAACGGACGCATCCGTCAAGGCTGTCAAGTGAAGCAGAGCTCGTGGTGCACTCCCGCTCAGTTACCGACACTCTGGGGCTTCAAAATGAGCCTCATCAAATTTAAATTATGCTAGACATGGCAAAACCGATCATTTAAAGTCGATAATGGAAATCCGACAACAATAGAAAATCGACTAGTATTGAAACGTTAACAAGAAGTGGGATATAATTTTTATAGAAAGCATACCTAGAAGCGCTTGAAACTGCGGGTGTAATAACCAAGCTATTATATTTGCTCCAGTGAAATCGCATTCAAATGAATGCACAGGAATGCCCCCGAAATGCTTGCAAGAATAAACGTGTGTATAAAGATTAGATTATATGTTAGTTTAAGCCTCCCGAACCGCAACAAAGCCGTTCCAAAAAGAGGAAGGATGAAGGCACCGTTTAGGATGGCGTTAAGACAAGGCAGAATTTAAGCACAAGGTGAATTCCCGCGCTAGATCACCAGCGTATAGAAATAGTAAGTTGGGAAGGAAGGCTATCAAACCAGATTAAAGTTGACTAAGAAAATTAGAGTTGCTCAAAACGAGGCCAGGAGTGAACCCAAAAGATGGTCCTTAACCATACACATTTTATTTCCGCAAAAAGAAGGCCTAGCTAACTTTCACCTCGGAATCTCACATTTTCCTGCCGGGAGGCTTAATTCCCATAGATACAATAGTTGTATCCTCCTGAGTTGTATAAAATCGACGCGGAGATAACATTATTATGCAGGAGAACACATTATTTATTTTTAACGTCAAGTAAATTAACACTCTAAGTGCGACGTGACCCATCGGTGGTCACTGAGGGGATTTCTCAATTTTAATAAATTCTGAATGAAAATTAAACAAAGGCCCGATTTATTTAATGTTCGTTATTTTCAAAATTAATCTCTAGAATTAGCCCTTATTTGAGTTGAATATTGAACTTCAGCTTAACCCGCCGCACTTTACGTGTTAAAACGTTACACAAAGACAAAAATGCAAAACAAAAAACAATATGCATTTATTCCTTCTTTCAGTTACAGCAAAAAATATCCGTTTCAATAATTTTTTAGCGATGGAAATGTATTGAACCTTGATCTGAGCAGACAAAATCAAATAAAGATCAAAAGCTAAGTACCCTCAGAACTGATCGCCTTCAGATACTAAGTTTAGATCACCCCACAGGAGAATTGCAGTGCCTCACACCAAGTGACTATAAAACAAGGCCGATGAAAAAGAGCGATACGTACAGCGAGGCACAACCTTGCGCGAGATGCTGGCAAACGCGGAGATACTAAACACGTACAAAACTTCAAGTGAAATGCTTCACGGGAGTAAACTGCCTTGCCGTAGCTTCAACGAAAAGATATTTTCCACTGTGTGAGATCTGAATAACTATTTGAGTAATGCCATGGGGAGCTTATTTCACGTAGCGTTAAAAACACGGGAAACGGACATTATATGGGGAAACAACCAAATTCATTGTAGCCAAATTTAAACTTTCCAAATCTAAACTTAACCACTCACAAAATGAAAATGATGCCTAAATTTCACTTGAAAATATCCACGTTGCATCTCACATGTGAACAGGAAGGAAATAAGGCACTTCGACCCAATCAATGTTCACGTAGTTCGTATAAACACTATGAAGATAACAGTCGGACGACGGTTAACTGATATTTATATCGGCACTGTTCACATTCCCGCAGATAAACAAGTGTGAAATTCATACGGTCTTGTTAACTCCGAATGTGCGTAAACATCAGACAATCAAAATCAAACAAGCCATGCGCCATATTCGGTTTGGTTCCAGTCACCACCAGCCAACAACATCCTCTGGAACTTCCTGCAACGCGCATGATCTATTCGTGAGGAATAAAGCACCACGCTAAATACCTACAGAGTTGTAATACAAAGAAATTCAGTCGAATATTGGCTTACGCTATTTTATACTAGGATAATATTCCAGTGCCGTTTTGATAAAAGAGATAAAAAATATTCACAGAGTATACAAATCAACATTAGCATGTAAAATTGCAGATTTGTGAACACAAACACGTCGTTTGCACTTTCGTCCTGACCTTCCCACTATACTTGGATGAACGGTGCCGAGGAATACATATTAATGAAGAGGCTCACTCAACAACCCTTAAGAAGGGTCTTCACAGCGCGCGTAAATCTATAAGAAGTAAGCTTCAGATCTCACGCCCTCCACCAACGCAGCGCATACACGCGTGCCCACATCGGCCAAATAAAGACTCAGTGCAACACGCACACTCACAAGTTTCAAGCGTGGAAGCGACAATATATCAACAGAAACATTCGACTAATATTTGGAAGATTTTATCCTCTGTTCTATTAACTGGTGATGAAATTATCAATGTTTTATTTTCAAGGCTGCAATATTTTCATTTTTCTAAAAAGTTCTACGGACTATTTCAATCCTGAAAGATGTGTAGGAACCACAAAACACCAATTTACACAGAATAATCGATGTGAAATAGAGAAAAAGAATATGCCCAAGTTAAAAACGAGTGAAATAATTCAAGAATTTGTTCACTAACACAAACAAAATGACGCATGAAGACAATTCGAAATGACTTCGAGAATGCGAACGAGTTCTTCGTGAGGTTACTTACACCTCCAATGAGACAGCATACACGGAGCTACAGTTTAAAGATGACAGGATTTGAATGAATGACAAGACGCAGGCTGGAGCTCATGAAGACTCGATCAAAGATCAGTTTCAATGAAAATGTACAATCACATTCAATTTGCTTTTAATTTCAAAGCTGCAGGGCTAAAGTGAAAAAATGCACGGCAATAACCATGAGACAACACCCTTTTTACATAAGATTCAGATGGTTCGAAATACTTCCCAAGACAATAAATGAACTCCTCAAAGGAAAAATGTGATGTAAGAAAACCAAAAGGAAACGGAATAAAAAAACTCAGAAGATTACGAAACAAAAATCGGAGAGCTAAAAATTCCTGTTGGCTGATCTTAAAATTTGTTTTTTAATGATACAAGGGAGAAAATGGCTCTCAGCAAACAATAAAAAAAAATTTGATGAGATAATTGCGCAATTTTCCGAAAAGCGGCTAATTTGCGTCGGCCATCAGATCATCAAAGTGCAGCCAAATGGGATTACTTGGTTCAGTTATAATCTAGCAAGTCCACTGCGAACACATCATTGCCACCAGGACCTAGTTAAAACGTGATGACCTTAAAAAATTGATGCATTCCGCCGAGCATACATGGCAGTCATCATTTGATGGTATTCTGACACAGAGTTCCGAATAAAGCCAGAACAATAGGAGAGAGACAAGATGGTAGATGAACCTCTCTAAAATAACTCTGTACATGAGTGAGATGGACATTTTATTAAACAGCTCTTTTTTAAAGCTGGTAAAAATCGTTCTTGGGAGTGCGGCGCACATCAGAACTATGTCGAGACACACAACGCACAAAGAAAATCCGAAATGGCCGTTTGGTTTACCCAAGAACAAGGTAAACACTTTAACCAAGGATTCATGAAACTATTCCAGACATTCCAGAAGCCTGCTCGTGTAAATTACAATTGATTACATCTAAGTTCACGCCACAGGGTCCGAGCAACAAATTCAAAATATTTCTATTTAAATTGAGGATGTTTTTTTCTGACATTGGGTCGTTTTCTGATAAGTTTGGGTAAAATCTTATAAATGATTTCTTCGTAAATTCTAAAACTAAATTTTCAATGTCGAAAATTTCCTCCGCCCAGCATTAAGCTTTAAATTAAGATTTATCATTTTTAAAATCAAAATAAAGAAGTAGGTACTTGCTCAAGCGAAAAACACCTACACTGGGTTGTATTTTCACAGATATTTCAGTGAACTAACAAGTTTTTCTAAATAAATATTTCCCTAAGCCATCTGAATATTCGTACCCAAAGGGTTAAATACATTCGATCTCATTGAAGATAATTTGGTTTGATTATTGGAAATCATTTACTACTAGAGAACAATTGGTCTATTCATTTTGCAATTATTTAATTTACAACAGAGGACAATGCATACGAAACATACCATTACAACAGACATAGCATTACATTCTAAATATACGGCTTTGCAATAATTTTCAATTATTGAATACAATCAGGCAACGGAACGAACTCCGATGATATAAATAGCAGGCACTCCTTAGAAATAAGTATAGAGTGCACTCCGATTTATCACTGGAATATTGACGCACCTATGAGGTATAATTGCTGGAGCAGACACGCAATCAAAAGTAAAGGCTAGACAAGCACGAGCAAAAATTACACACACAAGACCCACAAAAGAAGCATTGAAGATCGTGACAGCGCGTCACTCGTGCCGAACCATCAAAGACGCGTTATGAAACCACGGTTATGTCGTGGAAGCTGATGAAGAATGCCTCAGAAGCGATGACAGATGAGACAACGGTGATAATTGCGAGGGAAGTGACACAATTATGTTCAGACACAATAGAGGCAGCCTCTCGCGCAAGTGGTGGTAGTGAACATAAGCGCTAATCATGCATGCGTCTAACGCGAGCGCATTAGCTATAAAGAGCGGGTTAGTAGTAAAAGAAGCGCAGAGTGGTTCACATTCTAAGAAGCTGAGCAGCGGTCGCAATATTTTTTATATCCGGTTCCGACTCTCAAACTTAACATTCACGAGAAAATTTTAATAAACAATCCTGCTCGATAAATTTCACGTAAAAGATTTCACGTTGAGCCCAAAAGAAGATCAGATTCTAACACTACGACACCAACTCCACACGTCTACGATGTCAGGGATTTACCTCCTTGATCATTCTCACTGAAAATGGACCACTCCAGCTACTACAGTCTCATGCCCAACGCCTATTCACAGCAATCTTGATTCTATTTAGATATAGAATAACAAGATATAGAATAACAAAAAACATAAAAAAATTATGAATGAAATTTATATTCTCCATGTCAGCTTTTATATTTTTATTATTTCTTTTTATAGAAAGAGCTTCCCAAAAAACGTCGGGGGAAAAGCATTATTTTTCTACGAAGACTTCTAGTAGAATATTACAGGGCTATTTACTCCTACGAATAAGTCATTTCGAAATGTCTGTTTAAAGTGTAGAAGTCATTCTCACAGAAATAAAAGGCGGGGGAGCAACTCACACGTGAAATAAGAATGAAAAGTGAGCGCCTAATATAACACAGTAATGGTTCTCACACATTCTACCGACAGTGGATGCGAAGTTTACTCGCAAAACATTGAGAGAATGTTCATACTCAGTCACGCACTGAATATTTTGGCTACAGGACTAACATAATGGGAAACTTTTCTTCTCATTCACTCACAGCGGCAGCACAAAAGACGGCATCTGGCCTCAATTGATACACGTGCATTGTGCTACGACAAAGTTAGCCGCTCACAATGTGAAAAAGCGAAGTCTGTCGCCATCAAAGTGCAAGTTCAGATTCTCTTTTTTGGGACCTTACGTCAGGCTATGGAGAAAAGAAAGAGCATGAAGAATTCTTTTTCTGGCATGAGGTAAACGAAGACGTTTCCGTTGAGAGGCAATTGCGGCTGGGGAAGAGTTCACATTGCGCCATGCAGCCTTCGCATATTGACCCTGCTACACTGCACGCCGGATATTGAACGCCGCATCAGTAGGGGGACGAACGTGCAGATAACATCATGCAGCTGTTAGAAGACAAGGCTATCATGTGACAGAGTATGGAGAAGAGAAACTTAATTAAAAATGATATTGAGAAACTGCAGCGAAAAGACTGGATACTTAGGGACTCGAAATGCTCACACAAATACTTCCAATAATGTCAGAAAACTTGGGCAGTAATAAAGAATCCGCCAACGCCGCTACAGGAAGTGATCTGTTGCTATATTCCTACAGGAAGAAGTACTATTCCAACAATACTCTTGAATTTACTTCAAGACTATCGAGAAATACAATGAATAAGGTCACAATCCAATAAAGTATAAAACGACTCTGGCTTAATGATTCACTCAAAAATGGATGTAAAGAGCCACCAGATGACTCATGCACTCGTACCTGTACACCAAGTGTTGATGCTGGTCAGTCACGCATAAGAACATGAAATATTACAGACGCTCTGAGGCATGAAGTATTGTGCATGACTCAACGCTTGAAAATCAAACTCTTGGTACTGGTTAAGCCGTAACTCTTGCACCACTTTTGAAACTAGGATGAATTTATTCAATAGAATTTTAGAGAACATCGAGAATCATTGGTAAGCTGATGCGTAGCTAATCCATGGTCGTGTTTTCAAACGGAAAGAACGTGATACAAGAAATATTTCATTTGTAAATTCATGAACTACCTAATTTAAGCACTGTTAAAACAATTAGTAACACAGAGGGAATGAATAACCTTATTTTGTTTGAATCATATTTCAGTAAACGTAAAATCATCCATTACAACAAGGTTTCATGGATGCCTTTTACATCAAATTTCACGTAATATTGAGCATTACGCACAAAAGATTACACACAAATTGATGAAAATAAACTGTTAATAGAATATTTCATCCTGAAAAAATGACCGAGTCTAAAAAACATGAAGACTCACACAAAGCGTGTCGTAACACAATCCACACATAACCTCCTCACGCCACACACGTCACATCAGACAGGCGACATAGGTCGTTACTTTATACCGTCACAACAAATCGCAACACACACCTTCACCACACGTCTCCAACATGCGCAGACACAACACGTCTCACGTCGCCACATGGGCAGACACAATATATCACACGTCGCCATCACACGCAGACCCAACACGTCGTACGGTCGTAACATACGACAAAACGTCATCACACCACCACCAAGGCTGACGGCCTGACGCAACACGTCACACGCCGGCAGCACAAGCAGCGACTCCAGAGAGAACAGGCGGACACTAGCCGCGGCGATGACTTCATCTTTGTAGGAGACGGAAGTGAGGACTGCAGCCACGAACAAAATCATGCTTGCAAACGATGATGACCAAATCCCACAGATCTTGAAGGTCTCTATGTGAAGTGTCGTATTTTTTAGAGCTGCATCTTTCTTTCTCAGAAGAATATTTTACCTCGAGCACTCGTCATGAACTGAATAGGTATTGGGCCATAACACCTCAACCAGTAATTGAACTACATGAAATTAATCGTTTTTAAAAAAGGACAAGCATCAGGTAAGAATTAGATCTGTTAAAGAAAAATTAATATCCGTTACCATTTTTCAAAACATTGCAAACTCATTACCTTCGCACATGATGTATATGAATGAACATATGATACCAAGAGACATTTATCTTTTTTATCTTTAACCTCGAAAAAATGAAATTCCGTAAATGACGAGAATGGAAATGTTGGTGAACAATACCACATAGTTAAATATTTACCATACGCTACAGCTGATGCGGTACATTCAATAGATTCAATATACATTCAATAGATGTATACTTGATTTCCAAAATTCTTTTATTAGCGATTGTAATATAGACAAATAAAAAAATAGGCAGTTAGGGGTTACAACAATATATATAGGGCCATAAGAAGTTGATTAGCTGGTAAATAATTAAAATTATATACACAAATTAAAAATACCTAGTTGACTTGATTCAATTCACCAACGCGCAAGGACGATGTACGTCATTTTTATTCGGTATCCTTTTGTTGAAAAATTCTTATAAGGTAAGCGATGAAAGAACAACAAACTGAAAGTTACTTTCATTATCCGATCAAAACCATGTGATGGGAGAAGCAAAACGTCTTCATGTGGCGCAGTTCTCTCGTCAGAAAACGAACGCTATCTCACGTCGGGTGTACGCCACAATTAGCTGCGTCAGTGATGAGTGCGAGTTTCTCTCAGAATCTGTACATGAACTCTCTGTTTAAGGGCAAGGTTGATAATTAATCTGTGAGAACTTTCGGGCAGAAACCGGGTACCGGGCGGCACCGCACCGCTCCCTACCTCATCGCTGCGACGGCGCTTATTCCCACGGGAACCCGGTGTGACTGCAGGCAGTTCGGGGTAATTCTGTGTCAACTGTTAAATTAGGCTCCAGAATTCAACGCAAACAGACCAATACGCCACTGGTTAGTGTAATAGAGTCCAGTAATGGATCAAAATTCACACGATAGTTTATCAAATACGGTCATCAAAATAAATATAATATTCAATGAATAATATTGATTTTTTTCGAATATAAACCCCATTCAATGTGGGCACAAAGAACAATCCTCGTCTTTGCTTCGTTTCAATTTTAATCCATCACTACAAATCCAATAGTTCGGCCTGAACACAAGCTGTCAGTTCGTGTGTTTGAAGAAGAACTTAAGAAGAACTTAGGCGAAGGAGATAAACCATTTAACCAAACCACCAAAACAAGAAGTATATGTTAAACTCGTGGTCCAGCCCTCAAGGAGCCACAGCAAAAACCGAGCCGCTCCTCAGGAAATGATACAATTCGACTCAGGAAACGGCCTAATAAACAAGCTCGAGTAGCCACGATACAGTGCGTCCCACGATAAAACTCTCGCCTTAGTCGTTATTAAACAAACAAACACAAATTGGAATTAAATATAATTAGTCTCCACGTTTGCCTCATACAAAGAAACGGTGTGATGTTTAGTCTGTGCAGCATCCCAAACCAAACGTCATGGACAATTTTCACCGTAAATAAAGTAAATTAATAATTAAGGTCCTTTATGCTAGGGAAAAGGGAAAAATTGCATTGAGTCTTAAAATAAGAAGAGTTATACTCACGTTGCAAGCATTTATTTAACATTTCGTAGAGATAAATCGAAAATGCCCACAATTCCAATATTCTTGACCTTTGAATATTATTATTTCTGTGCCTTAATCGTAACAAAGTGCATAGTTGTGGTGAATAAATCTCTCAAATCTATCTTAGAGTCACTTGTTTCACTTGATATTTATGTACACAACTCATTTACACTAGTGAATCTGTCGAAAGCAAGTCCAACAAGTATAGAAGTGTTCCAAATTGCGCATAAAACCGAGAACAAATGCTCAAAGCTTGGATTTACAAACAATGTATCATCAGTTTCCCGTCAATTGTCCTTGTCACAGACATACTCAAAGTTAAAAATTTGTAGTAAGAAATTTAACTATTGATTGAATATTATTCTAAGATTTATTAAGTCACAAACAGTGCACATCACTCCGTGAAAGGAATACTGGAATAGCGTTAAACCTACATACAAGGTCAGATGTAAAAGAAATGAAATGTAAATCACATCATTGGCAGATTACTTCAAGACAGAACGTAAAATTTTGATGAAAAAAGTTTCAGAAATTAAAACAAGAAGAACTAATTCATTAAAATTCTAACAGAAAACATTTCCACTCACCTGGACCTATGGCAGCTTTGGCGGTGTTCGGAGCGACTTTAGAGCCACCTGAAGAAATGAGGCCGCTCCTGCTCGGAGCGAGGGAGAAGTTCGGTCTGTCCCTCTGAGACACGGCAGACCTACTCCTCAACAGCTGAACACATCTTTTGAAAGCTCCACCTACAGTTCCAGAAGCGCTTGCCTCTGATCCAAGACTTGGAGAATCAGCGTTCGTCGAAGATTTTTTCCCGCTTGCAATAGTCAAACGACTACCGTCAACTTCTGAGTCACCTTCGAAGTTGATGCGTTGACGTGGGGTTGTTGAAACGAAATTTCTGTGACGCTTACCAGAAACTTCATTGAGATCGGAAGTGTCACCATTCGTTCTAGGGTGATGGAGTTTGTTTCTAAGCAAAGAAGAAGAATCACTCTCCGATGCATCACTGCTAGAGTTTGGTGCGCAACTTATTTCACTATCACTCTCGCGTAGAGCAAGAGAGTTCCGTTTATTAACGTAGAAATTAGTTTGTAATTCCATGACATTAATTGTATTTGAATTAAAACTTTTTTTAGTCAGCAAATTTCTTTCGAGATGCTTTGTCGGAGAATTTTTGTTCATTTTATTTTGTTGCGGGACAGATAGACTTGGTCGCCTCACAGATTTCGGAGGAACGTTTGGTTTACCAGAACCACTCATGGTTACATCATTCTCCGTGATGCATTTTTCAGATCCACTGCATATATTAGGAATACCATTTTCACCTGCGCAACCTTTAGTTTGAAGAGTGATGTTGTCCTCCAAACTTTCATTGGAATGGGGCGCGGAACGCTTAGTATCTCCTTCTGTCTCACAAGTATTACTTGCATTTCCCCTGGGTGCAGAAAAAGTCTTGCTTCTCTTGGTTAAATGACCGAGCCTTCTGACTCCGCTGAAGCTGTCAATCCTAATACCAAATATTTGTCCTTCATTCCGGGACTTGGAACGTCGGACGGTGGTGGACGAGGGTTGGTCACCGAGACTGGGGGTGATTCGGCGAGGTGGAACGGAAGGAGAATCAGCTGATACAGGAATGTGGATGTCCGACTTGGAATGTTGAATGCGCAGAATAGGAGTTGGAGGAGAAAATTTCTCAAACTTACTAGACTTGTTCAGCAACATAGAGGAATAAGAACTCAGATTGAAATCATGAGCTTTCTTATAGAAGCCCCGATCTGAAGTCAAGATATTTTCATTTGAGTTATTGCTATTTTCAGCAATCGTATCTAGCAAGGCAGAGGAAGACATGGAACCGTCTATGCACGAGGAAACATCTTCCACGATTCCACCCGACACATCACAATTGTGCGGCAATTTCAACGGACTTCCGACGATGGTGTTTACGGTTCTCACAGGTTTCAAATCGTTACAACTAGATCGAGCTTCTTTGCTTATGGTATTATTCCTGCAATTCGTGCTAAGCTTCAAGCCGTTCGTTTCCAGATTGAGAGACTTTGATTTCTTAAGAGGGGATTTAGAAGGAACGACCGGAGACACCTGAGGACTGCCGATAATAATTCTAGCTGAATTACCACTCATAGGAGACACGGATTTTGCAACATTCTTTGATGCGCGCAAAGAATGATTCACCGCCTTAGGATTAGTATTTCTACTAATAAGGATGGGATCTTGATAGTTAATAATATGAAGAGTGACTCCGTCGCTATCGTTTGAATCCGTCATTTCACTTTCTGTATCGCTATCACTTTCGTAACATTGGACACTTTCATTGAACTGTTTTAAGCAATTATCGACGCGAATGACAGAATCATTACAACACTCCGTACCACTACAGACTTCAGCGGATCTCATAGAACTTGCATTTCTGTGTTTGCCATTAACGTAAACATTATCAACGTGACCAGATTTTCTGACGTCGCTTTCTGAAAGCTCGTTGGACACGATGCCAGAACGCGAGTTTCTCTGTGTCGTTGGGCATTTTCTTACATTACGCTCCTGATTTGGATCATCAGCATTGCAGGTAATCTTTTCATCATAGCTAGTGAATTTTCTCAGATATTCAGGCTTTGTGTCACTGTTGAAGCTGGGTCGATGAGACAAGAGAACAGGCTTCTCGCCGTCTCCAGCAACCTCCCGGCAACGTTGGCCTCCAGCAATCCGCTTCATGGACTTGAGCTTGAGACGACGCTCCATCTCAATGATGTCTCCTCGTTCGTGCATTGACGTCGCGCCACACAAAGCTAAACTCAGAAACACTTCACTAGTTTCTCATCGGTACAGCGTATCGTCATCAACTTTTCAATGTTATTAACGAATTCTCACAAAATATTTCACTTTTAAATAAAGTCAGGTCAACATAGTCTTCTACTTATACAGAATGCCAAAATCAAAAATTCCACCTGAAAAAATCAATCGATCTACGTTAACTAAGGTACTCAGCACAGCAACTGCACACGAGAGTAATTAACTACAAAGGTCAACGAGCGCGAGCGCGGACTGCAAAAACCAGTAAGCCAACCGTCCTTCAAACCAAATATCAATTGCAACAAACAAAGCCCATCATTACGATGGTCTAATTGCACACTACACCAATGCTAAGGCGTGTAAGAGAGCATAGTCCGTGATTGCGAATGATAAAACAATCGAGCAACAGATACGGACGATTTCTCAACGTTTGAGATGCAGTGTGGCAACAGCAGTACGGACGCCTGCAGTCTCTGCCAGTCTTCCAATGCACTCGAGCAGGATTTCTGACAGCGACCTTCAGCAGCTGGGACGACCTCTTAAAAAACACATTTGTGCAGGATTTCCGGGAAAATGTATCAATTCCGATATAGTGTTTATCGGAGTTTAACTTTTTCCCAGTGCCACAAGATACATAATATTATTAAACTATAGTGTGAATGGGCCGTCGATAATGACGGGATTCGATATTTTCCTTGAATAAATTTTCCAGATGTGGATGACAAACAAATATATCCATCTTAATAGCACTTACGATAAAAACATTCTCGTATTTGTGCACTGGTGAAACTCGTATTACAGATACGGTCATTAAGCATCATTATGAGCATGACAGAGAGACGGAAGAAGTGGACACCAAACAAATATATGAAAATATAAATAAACACACCAAGGGTAAAGTAAGGATTTAAAAACAAAATGATACATTTCTCGTAAACAAGCTGTACACTCAACGAAAGAAAAAACGGCAATAGTGAGGGCTGGCGAGCTTAAAAAAGGCGCATACTAACTAACACTCGAGGATTATTCTTTGGATGGCATTGAAATTGAGAAGAAATTTGCTGCCTCCGTTATCCACCGTTTCCAAGTTAAATGGCCGTATGAGTTACAGCTTCACGGAACACTAAAACATCTGACAAGTAAAAATCAGCGACGTACACCGTGATAGAATTAATTGCATTGCAATTCCCTTGCATGCGCCGCACTCAGACGAACTTCATTCCCGGTTCATCAACGGAAGTGGTAATAAAATAACAGCGCCACCATTATAGCGCAATAGGCGATGATTCGTACGTAATAGCTTGAAAAGTAGGGAAGGAAAAGTGTGAAATTAATTTTATTGTATTACAGAAGTTTCCAAAGTAAAACCTTAAGTTTTACGGTGAAATTGTTACAGAATTATTACGCGGCAAGAACTCTTTTCGGCTTAAAATGAAGCAGGCTTGAAAATACAATGGTAGCACACCCCATAGCTCAAGAGCAGCTAGCGCAGAAGCTTCACGGAACCAAACGACATTCCGGAAGGCAGACAACGTTTGATGCACCAAATAAGGCGAGCACATCGCAGGTCACGCCGTAGGTTAAAAGCCAGTCGTTTACGGAGAGCCGTTCTATAGATTTACGACGAAAGGGCAGCTCTTGGAACAGCTGGTTGGCCTGGAGAAAGCTAACTTAGCTCTCTCGTATCCTATTTACAAGATAGTCTCACGAGATGAATCTTCAGTAAAAGTGCAGACGGAAATAGGAAGGAAGAACTCGGCGGCCTATTTCATGCACTACATCGTATTTATATGATCACACCCGTAGTGTATTTCAACGAACATATGTATTTTTGAGCGCAACTTTTTAGAATTTTGACTCACATGAATGGGAGAACTTGATGAGCGTATCTGTGATATGAATTTTACTACCTCACAAATAAAGATATGGAATTCTAATCACTGGCTTTATCAGGATAACTAAATTTGTTTGATGTTCACTCGCAAGAAATTAATATCATGGAAATCCAAGAGATAATGCAGGCTATATCACAGATACGCTTATCCCACACTGACGTGTTCAAGCAAACCGTGAGCAATGCTATTTCATATTACCAACTTATAAAGTAGTCTATTAGATTAGATTATAGATTAGATTAAGCCTCCCTAACCGCTATAAAAAAGAGCGTACCGAAGAGAGGAAGGAGGAAGGCACCGTTTAGTATGGATATTAGGGAATGCGGAATCTATGCAGAAGAGGCATAGAAACAGTAAGTTGGGAAAGAAGTTCACGAAACAAGATAAAAGTTGAAGAAGAAAGTAGTAGGTGCGGAAAAACAGGACAGCAATGAACCGAAAAAGGTGGTCCTTAACATAACAAAAAATGTTTTATTTCAACAAAAAGAAGACCTAACTCTCAGCTCGGGCCCTCACATTGTCCCCCTGGGAGAGCTAATTCCCATAGATACAATAATTGTATCCCCCTGAGCGGGAAAGTAGTCTATATGCTCCCCCAATTAAACAAAAATGGGTCAGTGTAGCCAGTGGTTTTCTGCAGTTTGGCGAAGCATGGCAATTTAGGGTTGATTTTCAGCAGTAACTAAAAAAGGTGTTCCAAAAGATGTATGGAATGTATTCATGGGATGAAAAGCGTATTCATTTAGTGTGGAATTAACAGAACCGGGAATATATCCTCAAGGTATATCACTGAAACACTAAAATTGAATGAAGTTTATGAAAAAAGCTAGAAGTTGATAAAGAAAATAAGAGATGCTGAAAAAAGCACAGCACTGAACTAAAAAAAGATATGAACCGTAGCAAAACAAAAACTTCAATTTGGCCAAAAAGAAGGCCTTCCCAACTTTCGGCTTAGGATCTTACATCTTCTCCTGGGACGTTAATTGTATCTTCATGCACCGAATATCGATTGCGGCCTCATAATTCAGTGCCGTGAAATCCAAACTTTTTCTACTGCAGCGCACATTAGCAGAAGACGTGATTTCTAAATTAGTAAAGATAGGTACAGCTCAGAGGAGTAACCTGACGAAGTAACTGCAGTGGCAGGCGCAGATTAGTTAGATCAGACTAGATTAGTCGTTAGTTTTAGCCTCCCTACCCGCAGCAACAAATGCGATCCAAAGAGAGGAAGGAGGAAGGCACCATTTAATATGCAGTTAAGGAAATGCGGAATCTACGCAGAAAGGGTATAGAAACAGTAAGTTGGGAAAGAAGATTATGAAACAAGATCAAAATTGAAGAAGGAAGTAGTAGGTGCTGAAAAACAGGACAGCAGTGAACCGAAAAAAGGTGATCTTTAACATAATAAAATCATATTTCAACAAAAAAAGGCCTATCTAACTCTCAGCTCGGGCCCTCACATTGTCGCCCTGGGAGCGCTAGTTCCCATAGATACAGTAGTTGTATCCCCCTGAGGGGAGTGGCAGGCGCTGCCGCGATGCAGGAAAACTGTAGGATAAGCGGGCATGACATCTGCGTCACCAAGTTCTGGGCCGGTCTCTAATAGGGTATCGAAAATTATTGAATGCTGTCGTTTTTACAGGACGCATACGCTCAACTATAAGAAACTAAAATTCATATGAATTTTCAACAAAGAATATACTCACAGGGCTAAACATATTAATTTACATCAACATATGTACTTGATTCTTAATTATGCAACTGAACATTTTGCGTTTAAGATGCAAAAACAAAATTAAACATTTCGACAAAGTCAATGATATTTTGCTCCCAGCCAAGTCAATCCCATGAAAAATTCTCTCGATTTTTTCTCGCAGAGCTCAACTATAAACCAAATAAACGGTGTACGAAAACAAATGACATTGAAGTAATACAACAGCAACAACACCAAAGTATTATGGGGTAATGAACTATTAATCGCAACCCGTGGACGTCCACAAAGTGATGGACAGCTTTCAATCAAATTCTATTTTATTTTAGAACAAAAACACAAAAATTCCAGATACTGCACGAAATTTTTGTTTTTAAGGAATAAATTTTGAGTGAAGACAGTGTGTAGTCCAACGTGAAAATTACAAAAGAAAACACAAACGTCTCGTCATTGCTCTTGCGTCAGTGTTTAGGAGGCACTCCCACTATTTGTATTCATAGTATTTTTTTACAAAGCATTACAAAGTCACAAGATAACTGCAACTTGAAAATTTTTTTATATACTTCTTAGTTACATAGAGCGCCTTTGTCTTATGAACACCTTCATGACAGAAATAAAGTGAAAGCCTTGAGGTGTCATTGAAAATCAGAAGTCTCACAGAAACTACTACTTTTTAGTGATTTACAATGCGGATAAAACGTGGTAGGAATGCAGCTAATGACACGACAGGACCATAGCGAACACGACGCTGTGAGCGACAACATCTCGTCCATTACCAGCATAACAGGCCTCCTCACTCGCTGAGAACTCGACTGACAGATCGACTGCGAATGCATAAAGCTGGTAACCCAAGATGAATGAGGACGTCGTTGTCAGATCCATTCTTCAATTGTTGGAAGGAATCTCGTGTACAGGAAGGTCAAGTATGGATCACTTGAAAGTAGGCGGTCGATCCAATGAGAGGTTTTTTTTCCTCGGCCTTACAAATCCCGCGAAGTCATTACTCCTTTTGGCGCGCTAGAAATATTTGTATTCCTACTAAAATGAGAACGCTGGCATAACAATGAACATGACTTTTGTGTTTTAAAGAACTTTTGTAAAAATAATGAGAGATATAAATAATAAATCCTATATAAGATTATACCGAAATACATTGTAACACTAAGGTGAAAACATAAATGGAAAAACTCCTAAAAACTCCTAAAATACTAAAATTCGATGCATCAGTTAGCTAAAACATAAAATAACACGTCCTCAAGCAGGAGTAGCTACGTCATCATATATCATATGTTGTCATATGAATTCAAATGAAATGATAAGTCGTTCATTTAACAACTTTGAATTTGAATAATGTACCAAATGAGTTTGAAAATAATTATATTGAAATTACCACGATACTGAACCATTTCGAAACAATTTCGAAAAATGAAATCTCTTCAGCATAGAAAGGCCCACTGTTTAGTTCGTGAAGAAGATCCTTTGGTTAAAAAACAGGCAAGAGAACGTAAGAATCACAAATATTTAACTCTTTACATAGTGATTTAAAATTCTTTGAGAATCTCGTGGTCACCAGCGCGAGATCGCTTCAGTTAATGGGCGAAATTAGAAAGCCTAGCCTATACGTGACCAGCCAGAGCATCTCCTCAGATGAGCAGAGGCCGGTGATTAGTGGAACTAGCTGGCACTGAAGATCGAGTCTCTGGCTTCAACGCTCTTATTTCAACGGGCTTTTGTTATTCATTCATGTGACTAGGAGTAGTTGTAACGCTCCCATGCTCAACGTAACAAAATCGCTAACTGCATGAGAATTCAATGCTCCCACGCGGGACAACTTTTTTTAGAGATGAATAGAGTAAGAAATTATAGCGTCGTTCTTTCCAGTACCAATTAATTAATTCATAACTATAAAAATTCAACGACGATTATCATTATGAAGTGACATCTGAACTCCTCCTGAAATTGCAACATAAAGCGCGCAATTTTCCTATGTCTTCGACCGCGTCAGCGAAGACCACCAACTTTTTCCAGCTCAATGATCAAAGACGGCAGCATGCATTGCACACAGAGAGCGTGAGTTGTGAGGTACCTGAAGGATCGCTCACGTCACTCGGTGATCATTTCAGTGGCAGGCACGACGTCGTCAGTGCGGCGACACTGTCTTCTAACGCAAGAGCAGTGAAAGGCAAGTGTCTAAAGGAGCCTCATACTTCCAACGAAACGTGATCCTGCAAACAAACTCATTCTTCGCCGTCATTTATTATTGTACTGCAATACTAACTCAAGAATCACAATGCAGCATAAAAAACACAGAATTTGACGAACGTAATTTGAAAATTTGAATATGAAAATAGATGAGCAGCACAGGCGAAAAAAAGTAAAAAAATTTAAAATCACAGAAACATAAATCTACTTACAATAATTTATACACAAAGGATTTCAACAAAACAAGTAATGAACTTCAAAATTAAAAACTAGTTATAGTGTTGATGAATGTTTGACTCAGTAAGTGAAATTCAGACGATCAAAAATTTCAATTCTTCGAACCTCAATATATTTTCTAACAGAAGGAGCGTTCACCTGCCACACCTCTTAAGAAACTCGATCAAGACAGGAATTTAAAAGAAATTTTTTTCAGCTACATCTTACACCAAAAGTTTCCAAGAAATGCTCGCAGCGTAAATTGGAAAGGTTGACAAACCACAAGTGCTTTGTAAAGCCGTCAGCGGCGAATACTGCGGAGTCAAATTGACTGCTTGAGGTGAATGACGTGGTTTTAGGTGAAAATGACGTAGTTTTCGTTACAGTGAATTCATAATAGCCGCGTAACCTACTTAAGAAATGAGATAAACAAAATTTAAAAAATAATACATTTGACAATATGTGAGATGTTTTACTTTTAGAGCAAAATGAACAATAAAATGCCAATGCGAATAAGATTTAAAAACAGAATAATTCTGCGGAATTGAACTAATGTGGAGACATTACAGTGTCATCTGTTCGGCTGGATCCGACAGAATATTTTATGATGAAACATTTTCATAGTAAGTGGAGAAGAATGCACATGCATACTCCTTTTGAAGGACACTTTAGCAATAAAATGGAATGCCTGAAAAAAACATCTCGAAACCAAATAAACATGCTGGTAAGACATAACCCATCAGCTCAATAAGGACAATGCTCGCATTTAATACCAAAACGATCAGTTAACAAATTCTTTTTAAAGTCCTCCAGTGTTTGACACCAATCTCGAGAGAGCCAGATCGGAGGTGAAAATCCGCCAATCATGTTGGTCCCAGGCTGAGCCGAGCGTCAAACATGTTACCAGTCACAAGCAGACGCGAGCTGTAGTGTAGAACAAGGTGCTGCCAGGACATGGTCGTATGTACATCTTGTCAACGCTTGCTAAAGCAACATTGAGCGATATTTTCTCCAATGAACATCGAGGGGAGACGAATGACGACTGATATGTCTTGCTAGCATTGGGAGATGAAGGTTATCTGTAATACGCCTAGCGTGAGTGATGGATATAGCAGTGTGGATTAGACTATGCTGAACAAAGCAGATAGAACAAATGAAAATCAGTTGGACAATGACAAGACAACTCAAAATACCCTACAGCGATAAAATTGGCGTATGGTATAACTGATGAATGGAAAATAATGCGAGAGATACGAAAGAGTCAAAAAAGGTTGAGAAGGGGGAGCAGAGTTGAATGTAAGGTTGACTAATCACAGAAAAATTACTACATGTATGGAAATTGGGATGACTGATGAAATTTTCGAACGACTAAGTCGTTTTGCAACGAATATTCTTACTTTTACCATACTAGAGCTCCATATCTTAATTCAACTCTTTCTTTCACTTACAAAAAAGTTATGTTATCCTTCTCTGTACTCAGCCTATTTATCCAGATCTCCAGAGTACAAACAACGTTTGAAAGACAGAATCACAACGTAGGGGTTCGACTGAATACTGATGCACAAGGCCGAGTATTTGCACCATGAGATAGGAATTATAAATCGACAGAAGGAAAAACGGTAAAATAGAGAGTGTAGGTACTTTCATATGACATAAACCAATCGAGAGTAAAAGTGCTGACTCAAAATATCTGACGCTGCAAAAATTAATAAGGCATCACGGACGCTCAACTGACGCGTGTTTGATTATCCACTAGTAAAAATCGTCAAAACAGAACTCAGCAACGCTAAATCACGCACCAAGTGACGGGCGATGAAGAACAGATGACATAGAGATTGGACCGTTACGGCTGCATGACCAACGACTCGTGTTACTAATCACACGAGCGTTCTTCAGTGAAAACACTGAACAACCAACACCATGTTTGTGCTAGGCAATAGCCAGCGCTAACCCATCAATTAAAAGATAGAGAAAGACAAGTCTCTGAGTCGCTGCTCCGCACACCGTGACTCACGAGCCGATAACTGACACGGCAGGACCCTCGAGTTGACCGGCATTCAGGAGGCCAGCGCAGTATGTGTGTCGCTCGAACAGGTCATGCTGCGCCGCCGTCTGCTTGCAGCGCACCACGCGTGCGGTTACTCACTTCCTACATGTCCGCTACATCAAATATAGGGCGAGTTGGTCGCGGCTCATTGCAGCACAACTGAGCTTCACCATCCCCGTCTGAGATTGGAACCGAAAAGCTAGCAAACAACAAAACAAACGTGGAATACATGGCAAAAATTAGGAAATTCAGAGCAAACAACTCGAAAAAAGCAAAACATTAGCAAAATAGAATAAAAAGAATTCTTCGATCATTCATTGGAAACTAAGGCAAAGGAAGACAGATTATATTAGATTTAAAGTTAGTTGAAGTCTCCCCAACCACAACAATGTTGTTCCTGCGAGAGCGAGGAGCAAGGCACCAATTAGTATGGAGTCAGGGAACGGTGATGCTATGCATAGTGAAACTTTGATAGTGGTCATAGAAACAACAATATTAAAAGAAGTTTACAAAACAAGATACAAGTTGAAGAAAAAAATTATCGGGATGAAAAATTACAGCATTCATTGAACCGAAAATTGATGGTCCCAAACAAAACAAAAACCTTTTCTGTTTGAACCGAAGAAAAGTCTACCTGACTTTTAGCTCGAAACCTCACATTTTCCTCTTTGCACTAGAACGAACGTAAGAGAACATTTCAATCCAAACAGTCCGGATGCAAAAAAACTAATACATATGTTCTGAAAAATCTTTATATTATTATGTATATTATCATTATATTAATTTAAGATTCCTTACCTACAACAAAAGCGATTTTAGGAATGTAAGAAGGGGACGAATAAAAGGAGTTCCAAAGCTCTATCTATAGCTGCGGTAACCTAACAGTATCTCCATGGGAAGGCCAGTCCTCAAAACATAAGATAGACGAAACTATAATAACCTAAGCCTATTGCCCAACCTATGCCCCTGAGGAGATATTCTTCGTGAAAATACTTTATTAAATGCGCTCCTGATGTAAGAAAAAAATATCGTTTGTTCACTTTATTAAATCTCGAAGTCAGTAAGATTGTTCGTAAAAAGTTAGCGAGGAGAAAGTTCTAACCTCCTCGTATTCTGAACTGAAAACGTTGTAAAAGATTAACACTTTGACTGCGACTACTAAATATTAAGTTCAACGCCAAACTCAAATTCAAAGTCAATTGTAGTTCACTATTTTTAAAATACCAAACATGAATTAGATCTTGTCTTCATTTAGCTTTGATTAAGTATTAATGAAAATTGAGTTTGCGACTATTGGTCGGTCAGCAGCATTATGAAAATTACCTCCGTGTACCACCGGTGGCGCACGTCGCAGTCAAAGTGTTAAGTTATTAAGAACAGAAGGGTCCTAATGACGATAGAGAAAATGATTTGGTGCAGAGTACTTTTTTTAAAGTTCACTGAACATTGAGAACATCAATCAATTGGCGTTTGGAACTACGTAATGGTATTAGTATTTAAATGCGGAGGATCACGTAGGAGCGTCCAAACATGTGTGGCCTCACAAACCACCAATGAAATTGCTACTTCAACGCAACCTCCAAATATTGGCACATATCCCCAAGGAAGCGAGTGAAACAGGGCTAAGAGAGTCTCGATCGCACAACCAAGATGCATCGTCTTCGTTGTCATGTGCATCACACACCACCATCAGATTTGAATATAGACTTACATCAGAGATAGCGTCCCATTATGCAAGGCAGACTAATAGCCAATACGCGCAGGCGCAGCAGGACGCAAGAGGAGACAAAGATGTGCAAGACTCATGTTCGACCGCGCTGCAACATGGAACAACCGGGATCCGTGGGAAGTTTTCCGGATCACCCAGACATAGAGCCCTTAGTAGTGAACCCACAACAGCAGCCAATAATATTAACGCAAGACATCAGCGAACGCAAGAATGGTTCCACGATTACTTCATGCCGGCTATCAATTGCTAAACGCAGAGGTTGCATAGAGTGAAAGAGAAATAAATTATACGAGGATGTAGACTCTTAACACTGACTAAATAAACGTTCAGGACAAGAGTTCTTATCTTTTCTACAACTCAATATCATTTTCAGGAAAGCAGTATCCTATTATGTGTTTTGAGACATGAAGGGTAAAGTAACAAAATTTTATTAGCGAAATTAATTACTTCGCACTCTTACAAACAATGAACTTGCTTTAGTAAATTTTTGCATTGATTTATGTAATTATCAAACAGTCTCCTGAATAATTTACTCATTAACCACCTTCCAAAACGAATTGCCCATTCTTAAAATGAATTGAAATGAACAAATAATCTACGGATAATGAATCATAAACGTTTTCACTCAGTGTTCATTGGGAGCCCACACAGCGCAAAGCACAAACTGTGTAAAATTCTTTGAAAGTCACATTGTGTCACCAACTTTGTTCATGTAATTTGTATTACGTTAAAGAAAAAAAGCTGCTCTCGAAAGTTACGATGTGAAATTTATCTAAGGTAGCAAGCCAGAAAGAAAGTAGAGTTCATAATAAAATATTAGAATCCTCCGATTTTATTTTGAGTTCGGAACCATCAAAAGCAATTCTCATCTTGTTCTCCTCTCCCACAAATGTTTCGATCCAACATTGGATATAACAACAGGAAAGCCTTGCAAGGAAGTAAAGTTAAAGGTAAGCGTCAAGAAAGTATGTAAGTTTTGAGGCGTCAAAGGCACAAAAAGCAAGTTACGCGCGGCACGGGATGTCGTGGCGCCTGCGACGCTGCGCAAAGATGGTAGCACCGCGCGACCGAGCGTCGCCTCCTGCGCGTCCCACTTACGGGCCGAGCTGGCGGTCCTCCCTAGCTCTGAACGAGTCACCGATTATCTCCGTTGCGGACGCAGTTAGCAGCAAACAAGCGGGAAATGCACCGGTCTCTAGACCTGGCAAACATAATTTAATCAGCAAACCCACTTGCCCGCGTTAAAGATAGGAATTTTTTGTTTATTCTATGGTTAAAAAAGTAAGCAGAGTCGCGAGGGATTAGCATGTTTTCAGCGGAAGTGTTTAGATTGGAATATAAAAACCATGAAAAAGTTACAGTAAATACGTCCCATAAAGTACAATGCGAGATGTAAAAAGAGTTCGGGTAATTTTCATGTGTTCTAGATAGCCTATACTAAGCAGATAATAATCCGTAATCACAATATCAGGGTACCTTTTTTGTGTAAAAATTTATCATGTGATACTTCTCTATAAGTAACCACGATACGGAAGCACTAAGATGCAAAGGTGCTCCACTCAGACGCGAAAGATGAAAGGTAATAATTTCAAATGTTTCTACAACAAAAAATTTGAAAATGCTTAGTTTTAATTTCTACTTCAACGACATAAACCATAGCGAGAGTCATTCATGTTGGAGTATAATGTAGTCATCCAAACACTGTACCTTCGAACGATATTCCTTCCGTCTCAACATCTTGTGTAATTGTTCCTTATGCAACCGCAAGATATGAACAAATTATGAGCCAAATTATTTTTATCATAAATTTGAAACAAAGTATTTACAAAAGTTTATAAAACATTTTGAAGAGGCGTAAATAAAACACATTCATATCATATTAATCAGTTTCACAACTTGGCGTATCTCTAGAAAGCAATTCCTAAGGCTAGAGTCAGAGCTCAAATCTTTCGACCGTCTGAATTTGCAAAAAAAAAACACCCAAGGCCCACTTCGGCCTTGACAGAAAAACTACCTAAACAAGTGCTTTAAAAAAAAAGAAAACTCGACATTAGTGGCATAGGCGCTACAGTATTTCTGCCCGTGGCCCCTCCCTGACATTCCTGGGCCAGTGAGAGTTTGAAGGAAGAGTTTTCTAACGAGCTCATGTATTGAGTGGCCTACAAATTTGAAACCCGCGGCTGAAAACCACAAACTTTAAGCAGTGCTTTGCGTCATGAAAAATGTGAGTGTAAAATGTGAGCGAGTATCTGTATTTATCGTGCAAATATGGAGTTTTTACGCTTCTAAGTTTCAAACAATGGACTAAAATTACGCGGATCCTAAGCTGTTATCTCTAATATAAATACTAACCGAAGGATGAAGCTAACTCGAATTATGTTATAAGGTTTCTAAGGCTTTAATTGTCGGCTGAAATTGCTCACCCTTTATTACACAAAATGAACTCTACAGAGGCGCCAGTGAAAGATAAACTGTACAGGCTGTGAATGTCACCCTTTTATTGTACGAGAACGACGCTAATTCGCGAGCACTTGACAAAAGCACAGATAAACAACAAAATACCATCATTTACGCAAATAAGAACCTAGCATTCAACATCATGTATCGTATGATTTCGCCAATGCTGGCCAAAAAACGTCTATGCCATTCATGGAACATAATAAGAACGTTTCTTAGCTTTTTTTGCACAGTAAAAGACGCAGAAGAAGAGGTTGATTGGACGGCACTCGAGGTCAGCACCGATTGAGCTGAAATCAGCACGGGAAGGTTAACGCTAATGAAGCGATAACTCGGAAGATAAGCCGGAACAAACAACGCTCAACACTATAATAATACGGAGCCTTTCGCTACGAATGTGAGAGCAATTGTTCAGAGACCGACATATTCCACTGCAGTGGACTCCTCATGCAGTTGGTGATACGGCAAGGATGCGGGGTGACAAACACAGAACAAACATAGAAAGTGAGCTACGCAGGGTCTTAAGCATCAGGTCTGAGATAAGCAAATTTATGCTACCTAACCCGATATGAAAAACAATTTACGTTCATCGTTTGCGTGCAAAGATACCTTCTATTTACAAATGTCAAGCAAATTATTTATGAACCTTGTAAGTGTGACGTTTCAAACTGCATTGCAATGTGGCCAAAATACAAGTATATTATCTCTTTATAATACGCAATGATATTAAGCATTTTCATAATACACTACGGATATGAACGATAGTGAAGGTAACCTTACTATTTACTATGCTTCGTTTTTTTTTTTGCTACCGAAGCCTCGATATTCTTATAATTTATGTGTTAGGAAGAAACGTGTTGGAAAACAAGGCTGTTTTGAAAAAATGGTTTTGCAGCCAAGAGAGAACTAGAATCTGAACACATTGGAGCATATGTGAGCGTACTGGCGTCTCTTGCTACTCGGTCACTATGACAATCACTGAATACAAACACAGACGTCACAAAATAAACATATCGCTAGAAAAACGAGTTTCTGCAGCTGCATCATCTCGTAAACATCCGTCATTCACAAATCGCTATTTTTGAAAACTTTTAACTTTACAACAAACTTTAAGCTACCATTACCTTCACTCTCATAAAGCAGGAAAGCATGAAGACCAGCTGGATACGGTTAACCGCGCACTGTGCTACTGGCGCAATCTATCCATCTTCATTTGTGCGGGGACTCGGTATGTGAAGTTCGTGGCAGAGCACGACGACTCAGCAGCAGTCCGAGTGCCCAGCACCCGCTTACAACATCTACGCGTTTGCGTTTCCACTGCGAAACTATGAGAACACAATCCGACATAGGATAGATGATCTTAGTTCAAATATCTATTCCTTTCAAAACACCTTACTTTTTTCAAGGTATATATTCTATATTGTCTCGTATTTAGAGGAAGGACAAAATAGCACTTCATGGACCGAATCGAGACAAATTGGCTAGGGGCAAAATTTCGATGAAAGCATTTGAGGAGACAGGACGGTTGCACAAGCTGCAGACCGGCCGTGCAACCGACAGGCACGTCATGCTCCATTTGGCACAGTTTCGATGCCACTGACGTCCCGCACTTGTCGCTAATTCCACGTTGTTCATAAAAGAAAGTATTATACAGGGCTATAGCAACTAAGATATGTTCTGCGCAAAAAAGTGGTTATTTGCAGTTAAATTAACTGGAGAAATATAATAAATTTTGAGAAATAAGCTCAAACGTCCTGTAACACAGTTAAAAATACCGCAGAAATCATTTTTCACATTCACGTACATCAGATGTGCCAGACGTTTCGAAAACTGTTCAATGGAAAACACTTCATTCAGTTCGAATGCTGGTGATCAAGTTTGTTACCACCGGAGAAGAAACAAACGTAGCTCAATAAAATATCGATATTAAACTCGAACGTTTCATTTGAAGATCACACAAGCGCTCTCTCTTTTGAAATATTAAAAGCAGCGACAGGAAGTTTTAAAATTAATTACTAAACGTATCTGCTACATTGCTACAAATGCCTTTATACTCGAAATACTCTTTACCAGCGGAAATTCATTCGATAGAACACTGGAGTATTTAATTGCATCTGATCGCTACCTTCAGATGTCTCTGATGTTACTACCCTGACCCTTCAGCAGACGTTATTGAAGAGCGTTGAAAAGATTCGCACCAGAAGAAGAAGTTTTGATATGTTATAATGTGCTCTCCTTCCTGAGTAATCACTGAAGAAAAAGGACTGGAAAAAGCAAAACACCGAGTGGAGATGGATCTAAGACGGATCTCCACAGCAGTCGGCCTGCTTCTCACACTCAAACTTTTGCGTTCTTTACTTTCACGCCCAAGCCATCCTTATTATTGGCAACTTTAAAAATAGTCACTTTACGATGAAAAATTTTGTAATCAAATTTAACTAATGAATGTTAGTCTGTGACATTGTTTCCATAGGTCTGCACGGCTACCACTTACGTACGATATTGCAATAGCCGTTTTCAAACGCTTGATACCAAGGCTCGTCTGATGTAAGTAGAGAAAATTCAAATAATTATTTACTCATGGAATAATGTATAAAAATGAATTGAAATAAGACTAATACAATCCCTCATTTTTCACATATTCAACGAACTTAGAGCTTTTAGCCACAGCTACGTCTGGATTTTGCTAACTGAATTAAGCCAGTAATTGGCTCGCTCATACCCCAAATTACGCTGGACAATATAGCATGAAATCCTCCACAACAATGGAAATCAATTCACAGTTTTATAGGCCGCTATCATCATCATACACAGACATATTTACTGGATGTATAAAGTCTCCATTCCATTGTTCTGACAATTCAGAGTATCGTGCATGGACCCCTTGCAGAGCTGTGCAATTTTACTCGGCGTAAATCGGGCAAACAAGCCACTCATATGTACACTTTGTAGTTGTTCGTAAAATTTGCTAAGACATTATCGAGGAAATTCAATTCAAACTACAACGTCTTACTTAAGAAATGATTCTGATGTTATTACAGCTGTGGGGAACATGACAGCTGCGACAGCGCTCACGTTCGCTGCCCTAATGACAAGACAAGGCGCAAGTTGTGCTCGACAAATGAAACGCTTGGCTTTCGTTGACTACTTAAAACAAATAAAAATGAATCTCTCCAAGTGGAAACAAATTACGCTCCCAGAGTTTTAAGTAGCTCATTAGGTTGTGGAGGGTACCAATCAGAGTAATTTATCCCAGCCCCATTTGCGAAATACAAAACCAAAAACGCGGGAAGGCTTCACTTTCAAGTTAATTCTTTAGAACTTACAACAATTGAATTACGGAAAGAAAAACGACTGAAGTATTTCTGAAGATTCAACACCATCGCAGTAAATGAAACAAATCACTGAAGAGAAATCAACTGTCATTTCTCCAATTACCATGAGCGACATCTAGCTCACAAAATTTGAATTCATTCGACCGAAGTCTCACTGCAACTTATAATCCATTCCTTCACCAATCTTCAGTTTTATTCTCCAGAGGCATTAAAACATTGAGTCACAATTGCAAAAATGCACACAACAGGCATGAAAAATTTTTCAAACTAGTGACGTAAAAGGGAAAATTTATAGCAATAACTTCCAGCATGAATTTAAGTCTTCAAGTCGTGAAGTCTTCCAGCACGAATTTAAAGATTGATAAAAACAGGAGCGATTAACATTTTTATCACAAATGTTAATATAAGTAGAATTGGTATGGTCTGGTATCATAACCGAATACTACATAACAATAGGTTATGTAGGGAGGTGAAAAGCTGTATATTACTATGTTTACAAAACAATAATGCACAGGTACTTTGAATGAATCATCAATATTGAAGCAAAAAACGCAATTTATTTTTTTTTGAATACGCGCATGAACCAACTTTCATCAAGATGTTACGTCTGAATCACCAATGAATGAAAAGTTTACGGAAAGAACCTGGTCAAATTTGATTACCAGTCCGAAAGAAAGGCTACGACATGTCTGGTGCTACAATTTACCTCCTGTCAGGAAGTGGTGAGTGGACAAGCGGTGGCTGCATGGCTTTCTTCATGCAGAACTGATGAATTCAAAAGTTTACGCAAAATCGAGCACTTTCAGTAGAAGTGACATTGGTTTTAACGCATCGCCAAGCGCGGTCGTTTTACTGATGAGAAAAACTCGACTTCCTTGATGTTTTCAGTTAGTAAAAATGGACATTGGCGTATCTACACGTACGGGAGAAAGTGGATTATCTTCATTAACTTTGATACAAGAAGACTTTCTTCTTCAGGTTGATAAGGTAAAAGACTTGTTTGAACTTAAAAGGCTTCACCGTTTGTCGTCAAGAAATAGTTTCAAAGCAAGGTAGCAAGCCTTTAAAAGAAAATTAAAGCAGAAGAAAACAAAGTAGAAGTGCCCACAACGACACAAGCGTAACATAGACGGCTGTACGATAAACCAGTCTTTTAACACAAGAGAAGTGAGAAAACGATACAAGGGAGATAGAGAAAAGCTACATTATTGCAAACCCAAATTAATGACAGGATCCTGCACAAAGCGATATAAAGTCTCTGATGCAAGCGACTTTGACGGCTACGGTAACTCCTGAAGCCCACTGCAGGCCGACGGATGATGAAGTTTGGCTAAGTGTGCTTCAGTCACTGGTGAATACCAGCACCAATCTTCCACGTCTGAAAATGAGCAGCCCATTGGCGAATTGAGCAGGACTGCTTCAATGCTGTCATTGGTGCACCGAAGAGAGTTCCTTTGATAGCTTATGCTAAGACAAACGTGAATTTTCTCTCCGTTTTGCTGAAAGATTGGAATTATCTTCAACGTGAAGGAAGATGTTTAATTTTCCTCTATGACTTAATTAAAACAAGGCGATGATAACCCTTCATCTACCACTGAATATAGGGAGTTGAATTTTGCCGTGTTATCGCTGAAAATAGTGCGGGCAGCAAGCAACAAACTATTAAGCACGAACACAAATGACATTATCCAAGTTTTATAAGTGCGTAGATGTACCAGTAGAAGCTGACGCATCTCACTCACTACCGGCAACAGGGACATCAACCTCAACAAAAAATGTATTAATTAGCCGGTTCGGACGCAAATTCGAGACCATTATGAATTATAAAATCGAAGATGAGTGAAGTACCGCGTAGCATGCTCCCATCCTCCACAGCAATAATTTATAAGTGCCTCCATAGCTGGAACTTTTTTGAAAAGAGCATGGAAATTTCCGATATTAAGGAGCCTCACACAACAGAGCATGTAAAAGGAAATCATATAGGCTACTGCGAATTTTTGAAATTTTCGAAAATATATTATCAAACTACCAGTACCAAAAGACTTCACAAAGCTACTGAAACCACTGAAAGCAGCGAGAAATTATTTTTCTCCACTCTTACACGATCAATTTCACCCAAAGATTACAAAATCATTGCATTAATTTAAAATTTCAAAGCATCCCCTTATTTGCCTGAAGAAATGCGCCGTTGAATGACGTGTGGCATGACATGCAAAATGCTTCCTTGATGGCGACTCAACGTAAAGATATCCAATCGTAGGTTACTCAAGTTGGTCTGCGAGTTAGAGGAAGCCATTCTTGAGTTACCGAAATTGAACAAACACGTGAATAAATGACAAATCCAGCACATGCAGTGGTGAAGCTTCGACCATTCGCAAGACGGCGGCGAGCGGCAACGACCGTAACCGCACTGCGAGGGATGTTAAGTTCAATATCTCGTCCTGAATAGGCAAGGGTGAAGGCACTGAACCTCAAATACGTGCAGTGGCTGCAGCTACGAAAGATTTGTACATAGTTCCACGAATAACAGGAGAGTGACCAGGAATAACAATCGAGCCGAGTTCTGATGAGAAATATATGATTGCTGTGCATCGAGAACTCGACGGTGAAACTTGAAATTATCAATCAAAGGAGGTTACGTGCGATAAACACCATGAACTGACTGCAACAACCATGTATGCGTCTGATAAGACTGTGCTTCGGGAACGTCAGAAGATTGCTTCGGATCTTGAGGACAGCAACTATTTGACGTAAAATTTTCTATGCCTGGTAAATTTTAAATTACAAACCTAATACTTGTAATTTATCATGATTCTCATCACACCCACTCCTTACATTTTTGGAGAGCAACGGACTCAAGCCTTTACTCAAGCCTGAGTAAACTACATAAAGTTAACAGTGGATGCAAGCAAAAGGGAAATGAACCGGTCCTGCAGCTGGCAGCAGTCATCCGTCGGACAGGAAACGACAATGAAGCATTAAAAATAACAGCATATAAATGCACCTCGAGCGTTTTTATGTTTTAGCCGGGCATCGTGAAGTTCATGGTGGGCTTTAGACTGGTGTCTGTGTTGATTTAGGCGTGGACAAAGAAATACGTAACGACAAAGCGACGAATGCGTACTTCACAAATCTTTTAAAATACTGCACTCCAAATGCTCTATTTCTTGAAAAAAATTAGAAAAAACTGAGACGATATGTTGTAAACGGTTTTGTAAATAATAAGAATTTTCAGCTCTTAAGATTCCTTTTTTGAAGCCGCACCACAGACGTGTTTTCAGGCGCGAGTTGCTGCAATACGTCTCTGATAAACACGTCTACTTTTCCAGACAGAGCAAGACGTTTGCTAGCATAAACTGAGTGATCTCAGCCTAAAGAACAACCAGTCGCACCGAATAAGTATGGAGGGTTTAAAATTTAATTTTACCACTTGTCTAAAATGCCAAATGAGATCGGAAGTGTATTTCGGTCGTATTATTCACTTTAGCCGAACGAAGAACAGCAGCTCAACAATGTTCACTTTGAGACAGTTGAAATTTGGGTCCTCGTGTGGTAGTTTGCATTAGAACTCTAATGCGCATTATTTCATTTCACAACAAAACTACATAAAAGTAAACATTAAAATGAATGAGAGAGCGGAGAGTACAATGGATCCCATACTAATTCAAGACATTCTTGAATAGATTTCCTCAATGTTACCACAAACCAAATGGGAAATTTCTCAGCTTCCTACCTTATTTTAGGTAAATTAGTTTGAGCCACCCTATCTACAAAAAAGGCGTTCCAAAGAGAGGAAGGATAGAAGCACCATTTACTATCTAGTTAAGGGAATGTGGAATCTACGTACAAAAAGTGTGTTCCCATACAAGATCCTCTGCACAAAGAAGCAATAAGTCAAGAAGGAAGGCTATGAAACAAGATAAAAGTTGAAGGAAGTAAGAGGCACTGAAGAACTGGACAACCGTGAATCAAAAAAATGCTCTTTAACAACATAAAACGCATATTCTATTTTAACAAAAATAAGTCCTACCAAACTCTAAGCCCGGGACTTCACATTGTCTTTCTGGGAGCGCTTATTCACTTGGGTACAACAGTTTCAGCTTCCTAACTTGAAACGTCAATTTTGTAACAGAAGAGTTCACGTCAAAAATCACTTATCGTTCCTGATGCTAAAAAATTTCCCATTGAAACACAAAAATGAAAGTGACGTTGATGTGCTGCTTTTTGCTTCCTTTTTTCTATTTGTGAATGAGAAACAGACAGAGATAACCGCACGACTAGTATAACTCAAATAATACTGATTGACATTAAAATTTATTCATATCTTAGTTAACTCAGATTTTTGCTATGATTTCATATCTTTCAAAACCATCGGAAAACCCACGAAATATGCTCAAAACAGAGCACTCGTAGAAAATCAGTCACACATTAGCAACAAAATTATTTAAAGAACACTTATTTAGCTAAGAAGATGAGACACCGTGAGTCTCAGGCTCGCCAATGCTCTCATGCTGAGTCTTTTTTTGCGTTGAGGTCTTTAACTACAAACCAGCGAATGCCGCTTCAAATCACATAAGAACGCTCCAGACTGCGTCTGATCGCAGTCACGCCTGAGCCCCTCGTTAGGGAACCCAAGCTGTTCCAGAGGCGATAATAAGGTGTTCGCGAGCCATGACTCGCAACTGAAACCACGAAAGCAGTCACATGAAACGCGAGAATGCACATTAGTGACTACAAACTCGATTCAATAAGCAAACAAATAGCGTGAGAACACTCAAGTCAGCTCAGTACATTCCCGTAATAATGATAGGTATCACTAAAAGAAACGTGGCTCGTATAACTGTTCAGTTGTGAGCCTTGGCACCATTTAACACATGATCAATGAGTGTTGGCAGGAAGCAGTCTGTTGAACAAGACAGTCATTCACGAGCAACAGTTCGCGAAACATAGCCAACACTGGAATAACGATTTACTATACAAAGCGTTGAGCAATAATAAAAGAGATTAGCAGACAAATAGTAAAGTTTGATGCTGATAAAATAAAGCTTTTAGCTTTCCGGCCTACAAAACTATTTCTGTGAAAAATCATCCAATCATACTACAGATGCCCTTGAAGAATCCGAGGAGATTAGATTAGATTATAAGTTAGTTTAAGCCTCCCTAACCGCTGCAAAAATAGAGCGTATCGAAGAGAGGAAGGAGGAAGGCACCATTTAGTATGGAGATAAGAAAATGAGGAATCAATGCAGAAAGGGCATAGAAACAGTAAGATGGGAAAGAAGTTCATGAAATAAGATAAAAGTTGAAGAAGAAAGTCAGAGGTGCTAAAAAACAGGACAGTAGTGAACCGAAAAAAGGTGGTCCTTAACATAACAAAAAACACTTTATTTTAACAAAAAGAAGGCCTACCTAACTCAGCTCGGGCCCTCACATTTTTCCCCTGGGAGCGCTAATTCCCATAGATACAATAGTTGTATCCCCCTGAGGGGAAGAATCCGAGGAGTAAATCGACTCACCAGTATCAGCAACCTGTAGATTTCTCAAGTAAGATCATCAAACAGAGACATAAACTTTCCCATTTACGTTTTCAATATCCTAAAATAAGATATAAACAAAAGATTCGAGCTAGACGCATTAACAAAATTATAAGCATACGCATTAACAGTTGAAAATTACTGTTACATGGCTCACTATATAGAAATTCAAAAAAAAAATATCGGGAAAAACACCAATAGGCCCTGAATAGCTGATTGAGCAGAAAACAGCTCAATTTGGCCGTATGAAGAGTTAGTAAGCAAGAAAAGCGCAGGTAGCGAGCACGGTAGCTCCACCATGGAAGCGACCTTGAGTGGTGGAGCCAAGAAAGCTGCTGTCGCTACACAAAGAACGGAAATGACTTGAACGGCCAATAGCAGTCTGCTAATTGCATTGTCACCTAACTGCGCTGCTAGCAGTTTTAGTGTTTCCTTTAACAAGTCAATTTTTACAAACATTTTATAGCCGCATATGAAAATATACAAACACATTTGAATCGTGGTTGAATGTTTCAATTTTTTTTAAATTGCGTTAGTTTCTGCGCAGGACTCGAAGTTCAAAATATAGAAAATTATAGGTAAGTTAATAAAAAAATCCACCCTGTACCAGGAACACAAGAAATTTAAAGAATTGAAACGTCATTGTAGTGAGCGCAAAACTATGCAAGATTAGTTTCGTTCGAGCAAGCTGTTTAAGAAGTATATAATCCATACCAAGGATATAATTTTACGCTTCATTGTATTTAACTCTGTAATAAAGCAGTATAGCAATAAATAAATACCAAACAATTTATCCAATAAGATATTTCACTGAGGGAAGTCACATAATTCTGCTGCCGATGCAATGGTATAATGTATGCACATTTCTATCCAACACGACAAAGAGGTGGGAGACCGCTCGCCCCGACTCAATACTGAACTCGGAGAGAAAAGAATAGATTTTGCGCTAAGTACGTTCCACTGGCATAGAGCAAAGGGTCTCACGTGACACACGGAACTGTTTGTTAAAGGTATTTAGGTGGACAGGAGAGATGTTCCCTGCTGAGCAGCGCGCATTGAACACGGCCGGAGAGGTGGCGCTTCAGAAGCCTAATAGAAACACGAGAACGTTAAGCCGCAGTGGAACAAATGGATAAGCGCTTCAAGAGATAAGCGTCTTCATAGCAAAAACTATCCTCATCCGCCCTACTGAAAGCGTGAGGTAAATTACGGCAAATATGTTTACGGCTCTGGTCAGCAGGTGCTACAAACCTCAAGTACTTTGGCAAATCGAGATGCAATTATAGTCACATAGTTCTATGACACTAGAAACAATTCAACAGCAAAGAAAAAAATTCTCAAAGTGAGACTGAGCAAACCAGAGGCACACAAGTACCAGCAAAGAGTCATCGGAACTCACTAAAGGCGAAGTATTAGTATTTTTATGTAATGGAATTCTGCTACGAAGCCAGCAGAGAGAGCAGAAATACAACATGCCTGACTACAACAATGCTTACAGGTGGATCCCAAGATTAAGATTATAAGTTAGTTTAAGCCTCCCTAACCGCTGCAAAAAAAAAAGCGTATCGAAGAGAGGAAGGAGGAAGGCACCATTTAGTATGGAAATAAGAAAATGAGGAATCTATGCAGAAAGGGCATAGAAACAGTAAGATGGGAAAGAAGTTCATGAAATAAGATAAAAGTTGAAGATGAAAGTCAGAGGTGATGAAAAACAGGAAAGCAGTGAACCGAAAAAAGTTGGTTCTTAAAATAACACAAAACATTTTATTTCAACAAAAAGAAGGCCTACCTAACTCTCAGCTCGGGCCCTCACATTTTTCCCCTGGGAGCGCTAATTCCCATAGATACAATAGTTGGATCCCCCTGAGGGGGGTGGAGGCCAAGAAAGAGTGACATTGTGAAAAACCCATGTATTCACGATAACTAATGGAAGACATCCTAAATAATTGGGTCCCTTAGAATGAACAATTTCAAGATATTTTTTTGGAAATAATGGCAATAACATTTGTATCACAAATGTCACGAAATATTCCATAATTTCTTGCAAGATTTGAACAAAATTAAAAATGCAAGTACGTTTTTTAAAAGGGTGACCTCACTTGCTTATTGCCATCACTCGGGCAGAGAAGTTAAAGAATACAATAGCCTTAGTTTGCATGAAATCAAAAAATATGAAGATAAAGCATACGTTAGGGGGCAGTAAACTGTAATTTTCCCGCATGCCCATCAAATATGCTCAAAAGGCTCGGAATTGCAAAGCAACTCGACAAAAACAATGACTCCTTATTCACCAAGAAGCCTTAACACGGACTCGTAGAGAATTTTGCCACATGTTTACACCATAAAGAACGAGAATGATGCGTCGTAAAGTCATGTTAAAGGAAAACAGATCTCGAGTAAACAAATTACTTTGAATGTACGAGATAACATGAGACAACTTGCTGCTGGCATACCAACAAGTGCACTTACTCTTTCTTCATGACAGGTGTGGAATGTCTCCAGAACGATAGCCTTTAACGAGCTCAACGTGACTTATTAAGGCTGTCAAGATATGCATCTTGAGGACAGTGCGAGTTTGTCTTAGGTATGAAAGTACCTCGCACTCTTTAGAAAGGAAACACGATAATTAGATGACGAACATGCTCATTAAAGGAGTAACTCGTGCTTTAACGAATGGGATTTACGAACCAGCTCAAAATAATTCCACCAGTTAAGGGCTTAATCTAATTATGGAAATGGAATATTTTCGTATTTCCACTTCGTAAAACTGACCTGAGTGGGTTAAATATGCAGACGCCATGAACAATATGGTTATGTAATAGAATGAAAAACTACCTACACGTATTTCATCGAAATTTCACTTCGCTTAACAATGATTGACTACAGATTTCATTTTGAGTTATGACTTCATTGCTTGAATATTTTTTCAACGCATAAAATTGACAAATTTATGACTTCGTTAAAAGTTTACGTTAGGGCAATAGGTCCTTACGTATACAGAACTATCAGGAAAAGTTATCTACAAAAGTAATACATCGTAGATATTGTAATAAAAAATTCTACTCATATAGTCGCTTTTCCATGCGTTATGCGATAGTTTTTTATTGATAGCAGCAAATGCCTGCAACTGTGAGAGTGAGCAGCAAGATCGAGGGACCAACACAGAGAGGTACACAGCCAAGCGCACACGGGGGTGGCGCGGACATAAGCTATGGGGACCCAAGGGACCACTTAAAATGAATGGAACTCTAGATTCATTTGTGTATAATTACATATACATAAGGCAGCGTGAGGTCTCAAGCGCAGAGGAAGACTCATTAATGGGTGGAAGAGCGCCGGAGAAGTCCTTCTCAAATGCCCACTCGAGGAACTTATTTCTCATCATGGGAACACATTCAAAATAAAAATTACTGTAAAATTTCAAGTATGATACCATACTTGAAAAAGAAACTGAACCGAGTATGCAGCCATGAAATATAATTAAATTAACTACGATATGAATCACTTCGCTTGAATGCAATTAGATGTGAATTTAAAAACTCTATTCCACATGTAAACCGTCCGCTTGCACACGGTCGTACTCCAACGACGATGCAACCGGAATAAAATATAATACGACGAGCGACCGCGGTATTTCCCTCAATTTGAATTGAATAATGATAGCTTATGAGGCATAACGTATGAAAACAAGTACATGCGCACGTCCGAGCTAGCGCTCAGGGCAAATAGAGTAGCTCAGTTTCACATGAGCAGCTCAGGAGGCAGATGCAGAACTTATGCCTATTGACTTGCTCACGTACAGAATGTGTAGGCGTTTCTGCTTTAAGCTACAACAGGTGACAACATTTACAGTCACTATGGCAACCATGAAATGTTAAAAGCGTGACATGTGTTCTCTGTGGGTGCACAAGACACTTAGACGTGCCCACAACACATGACAGTCTACCACGTGAATTTCGGTGGAGATATACATGGCTATCTCACCGTAGAATGCCATTTTTTAGTTAAAAGGTACAATTCAGATTTATGAAATGACCAAAAAGGGCTTTAACTGGTAGATGTAACAAGCGACTGTCACGGCAATCGGTATGCAAGTGCAAAAGAACTAAGTTAACAGCATCAATATTGAAGTTACAAGTCGCACTGGCTACGCAGCGGTCCTAACACGAGCTTCAAGTGTTTCCTACAGATGACTATCTCTACAGACGGAGAGAGCCAAAAGGGTTAGAAAGGTAAACAATTTTCAGGTTTGAAAAATCAAATTCATGTGAAAGTTAGACTTCTGGTGACGAGTTTCTACAGGAAAATCAGTTCTGTTTCGATGTTAACAAATATGCTAGAAAGTCAAGCGGAAATATTAAACGTTTCATAATATACTCGGACGCATCTATTGCGGGCATTCCATCTTGTTGTGCGGAGTGAGTAATGCTTCGAAGGCAAAAACATTAAAGCCACAAGACCGCAAGTTTGTTTCAGCACTGACAATACCGCTTAATTTTTCACACTTTGGAAAGTTCCCCAGCCCCCAGTTTACTTCATCCAATTAGTGCCACGTCGACCTACAAACTCTCCTCCTTAGTTTCGCTGTATCACAAAACCACAAGAAACTGGCCAACGAAAAACTCAAAACCTGCAGTCCCAGTCAACATCTCACAGCACTGCACGAGCTTGAATCAAACTTCCTTTATTTTGGGGATCAGTAAATTTAAAATAAAATAATATCGAATAATGTTAAAAATGAAATTTTTAGGATATCGTACTTACAACACTACTATACATCATGGAAAACCGTATTAAAATAGGCAATAAACTCAAATATTGATTGGAATACCAAAATATGTTCACCACTAATGTACGATAATTCTTATCTATTTCTTGTATTTACGTACACAATAGCTGACCATGAAGTAAACTGAAAACATTTGAAATCTTTGAAACAACCAGTAAGTGCAATAGACGTAAGAAACATAACATGAATGGGAACGTTTTAGGCGGCCATCTTAGCTCTTTCATTTACATTTGAGTGTCATTGGAGGCCAGGTTTGTGTGGGAGCACGCCAGGACCCGCTGAGGTGATCTCAGCGGCCACTGGGCGGGAGGGACGCTAGCCCTACACACGTACACTGCGGTGCTGTTGGTCACGGTCATATTGTGATGCCCTATAAAATGCACCGGCGTCTTTCGTGCACACAACTTTTGGTGGTCGGAGGCGTGCGTCGCCGAGTGCTGTCCCAGCGTTCTGCCCAACGCGCTGTCTCACGGCTCATGCACTCATTCTAAAAATATTGCACTAATCTTATGCATCCTTTCGTATGGGACCTGAGAGTACAGGATATCCTAAAGTACAGATAAATTTTCTAGCTGTACGACTAATAATAAGCATAATTCTACTATAAATAAGAATTTCCCGTAGTCAAATATTTACGCACAAAAATATTGGGTATGGGAAGTTTTGGGCAAATGAGTGCAGTGTGCTTCTCGAAAGCCAATATTAGATAATTTACCGATTAATGTATTTTATTGGTTGAAACACTTTTCATTTGTGGACGATTTTCGAGAACTTGATACACTTATTTTGATTTTGCTAGCTTCGCTTCAATGACGAATGGAAAATTTTCAAAGGAATTAAAAATTCCCAAAAACAATATGAAATCGTTCAACAGGAGCTAAACATTGGCAATTACTTCGCTGTTCAAAGCAATCCGCGCAAGTCTAAGATTCCCAAGTAACAATTACTGGAAAACTTAAAAATAACAAAACCTTGTACGAACAGAAAGAGCTCTCTCAGCACAAACACAATAAGTTCATGACGAACGAGAAAAAGACCCAAAGTACGGATGTTCAAATACCTTGTGACCTGCACATTTCTGCCTCACTCGTGCGCTCGAGCGAATACTGTACAGTTCAAATGTCACCCTAGCCCCAGACAGAGGGGACTGGCGAGATAAGAGTTCCGTCTGACCTATGCCTCAGTACATGAATAAAAAACAATACTCGGAATATCACCCCAACTTATCAAATACCACAGCCACAGAAATTCACTCAAAACTCGGACCACAAAGCTTGATGAGTTACTTTTTCTCTCTCCACGCTGTAGACACTGAAGTACTTTCGGGGGATAATCCTATAAACAAAGAATAGTGAATCACTGCGACAAATCGGGAAGGGCAAACTCAAGGAAATCCCTGGGCAGGTAAACAGGCTCCGTCTTACATCAAGAGAGCTCACACACAACCACAGTCAACTGACGCTAATTTCACACTGCCTTCAACTCAGAATTTAGTGTTGCCACTTGCCAGAGTAGCCAGACGCCAGTGTGAAATCAAGAGTTAAATTCTTGAGATAACGGAAGGAAATTTCTTGTAATATCGTTCAAGCACTTTAGTGTACTTATTTTGAATCAAGAGTTAACCTATGTTATTGACAGATATCTGTCCAATAGATTTCCGGTAAATTAGCTTACAAAATTGTGGTATAAATTGAAAAAAATTATAATTCTATTCGTATACTTTCCGATAAGTCAAAGATATTTCATTCTATTTTCAAACTTCTGAGTAGTCGGCAACACTCACGAAAGCATGTGTTGGTAGGCAGCTACGGGCGCAAACAAGTGTGCCATTCATAGCAAAAAATTTGTAGGAATGAGACGAAGTGAATGACGCACTTCCGTCCGTAATTATTGAATGGAGTGGGCTAACGAGTCGTGGGCTGAGAAGAGAGCTCCATATCGCGAGTTGGAAAAAGAAAGGTTTATAATAAATTGTTATTGGGAAAAATACTATTAGTCAATCAGCCACCGTCATCACTGGTGAGAATACACAGAATATGAACCCATGTGGAAAAAATACCACTTTCACAGTTAATTTTTCATTTGATAAAATTAATGAGGACGTACCAAGTCATTTCCAGGCACAATGCGCTCCTCTCAAAATTCGAGTCGTTTCCAAGTATGAAGAGATGAATATTGCTTAACTCGCATTGCACTGGATGAAATTGAAGCAATTCTGAACTCATATGGTGAATTTCATAGAGCAGCAGAAGCACAGTGTGTGAAAGATACAGAATAGGGAGTCAAATCAAAACTGCAAGTAAATGAAAAAAGTGAAAGTCACAAATGGTAAAGTACCTCATCGGAAACCAGTCGCATGTTCTTCTAGCAGCAGAAAATCATTCAATACGCGTCAGACATCGAAAGCAGGACGTTTTCTTACATTTCAAGTAGATGATGTTATTGCTTTTCTTACCGGGCAACTGGTTAGACCTGCAGTTGCGGTATCAATTTCCTAGAAGTTCACAAGCACTATTTTATGCAAACGAACAGCGCGACCGTACGAGTTGAAACGCTGTTTTAAATTAGCAAGCACGCGGCACGGGGCTGTTACCCTTTCAAATCTGGCACCACAGAACACGCACTAGCTAGTTGAGACTCATTCAAGATGTATCTATTTATTGAGAGTTTAACTTTCGTTTCGCTCGCTCGAAGCGATTATCACAAAGAAACTAAGTAAAGCTCAAGTTTAATTTTTTAATGGACCAAAAGCATAAATTTCAGTGATTCAGTGAAATAGTCAAAGGAAAAGGTGAACTGAGCACTACCAACAAAATTGGAGAGTACGCGTAAAGGAGTTAGATTGCGCGACGCGCTGGCGTCACTCACAAAAGCGACAAAAGCAAGGAATAGAAAGAAATTGACTTCCGAACTACAAATCTAAGCCAACGACAGACTCCTGTAACAAGTGTTACTAATTTCGCGATGAGTAGCTATTAGAACTACTGAGGAGCGATAGATCCCATAGGTGCACCAAGCTACACACTGCCAGCGAACTTGTGTGCAGTACGGGAATGCTACACCTCTCGCGGAGAGTTTACCTAAGTCACTAAAATTCGGTGAACGACAATTTGATTCCACGTAAGCCCCTTCAGCGTCAATTCCTTTTCGAGGAGCGCTAAGCAAGAACGTCCCCATAAATCAACATCCTAGAAGCAAGCCTAAAAAAAGCCCATTTCCTCTGCAAAGAGGTACATTCATCAAGAACGTATCGAAGAGAGGAAGAAGGAAGGTACCATTTACTATGGAGTTAAGGGAATGCGGAATCTATGCAGAAAGGTCATAGAAACAGAAAGTTGAGAAAGAAGTTCATGAAATAAGATCAAAGTTGAAGAAGAAAGTAGTAGGTGCTGAAAAACAGACAACAGTGAACCGAAAAAAGGGGGTCCTGAACATAACAAGAAACATTTTATTTCAATAAAAAGAAAGTCAACCTAACTCTCAGCTCGGGCCCTCACATAATCCCCCTGGGAGCGCTAATTCCCAATGATACAATAGCTGAATCCCCTTGAGGGGATATTCATCACTAAATATTAACGAACTCATCAGTAGCCTTACTTAAGCTCAAAGGGAGAACTCACAATAAAGATACAGCTAATATTATACATGAATTTTATCTAAGCCGAGTCTCGCGTGTGGACCAAATCTCCATTTGAAAAGGAAGAAAAATGCACTCCCAGTAGACGCTATCACGACGTTGCTCACAGTAGCAGGGAGCAGCGCAATAATACCTGTATTGCAGGTATACTTCCGGATCTCAAGTGTCATAATGTTGCATCATGAGCAGACCTGCACTACATGATAGCACTGAGCAATGCGAAGGGAGATAAATAATATTTAAATTGCTTAGCAGCGGATCATATTCTCACAATTTTGAACCACGTGTAGAACTAACATGAGCAGCAGTAGCACAGTGTGTAAAATTTACAAAATAAATTGGTAAATTAGAACTCAGCGAGAATTAAGAAAGGGAAAGTAACAACTTTCTGGGTTCTCTGTGCAACTCGCATGCATTCACTATGAAACAAGTTGAACGCACTACATATTCAAGAGCGGTTTTCAAACTTTATACACACAACGCTCAAATATCAAATTAACTTCTGAATCACTTGCAGGGAAAAAATTTTACAAAGAACATAGAACGGTTTGACTGAATGTATTTTCTTTACGCTACATAGCCCTCAATTTCGTGCATTCAGCTTTAGCCAAAAGGATCTACTATTCGATGGTCGAGTAAAGAAAATGCAATATAGTACGCAGAGTCACTCTTGAGAGACCGAATTAATTTCATTCAGTTATATAGCGCCCATTCTTTGTGTGCATTAACCCAAAATTGTCTATTGTTAAATGCACATAATACGTGGCCAATTTGGAAGACTTCAATTTACCCTCACAAATTCTCTGTACATCAAACTTGAAACAAAAATTATGATATGTTTGTACGAGGAAGCAGAACAAACCTAATTAGAAAGAAATAACGGAGATAAAGCAATAGCGGATGTAGGTTCATTTTACAAATACAATTAAAAGTAGTAATCCAGTACAATACACACTGAAATGTGCTCCTTGCACATGAGAGCACTCATTATAACAGAAATCCCCAAAGTGACCAGCAGGCGCTACCACAAGTACTCGGTACTGAGGATCAGGGAGCAGGAGCGCCAGGCTGAGTCATGGTGCCAGTACAGCTGCGTGGCGTCATCGCAGCGGTGGAGTGACCTCATGCACGCGTCCGCACTCAGGTGCTTCACTCAAATTTCTCGGTAAATTGTCGCCCTCGCATGGGGTCAGATGTGTTACGAAATTCAGAAAAAATGGGTGCAAATCAATGCATAATTTTTTTTAGCGAGGATCGATACTACCAGTGATTGCGCTTACTTGCATTTTTATATGAATATTTGCATAAAGATAAAGACTCTTCTAGCTTAAGACTGTAAGAGAATAAAGAAGTGTACACTAAAGAAAACCATGTAATTAAGAGCAGCACATGTGCACACCTTTACTGTGAAATTGATCTTGTATGTATTTAGGCATAGTTTACGTAGAGTCTTCATGTTAAATTGGTGTTCACAAAATGGCACGCTAATAAAATCAGGAAGACATGACAATACTCTTGGCTTTAAATTAACCATTTCAAAGAAGAATAATCGGCGTCGCATAAAAAGAGTTCGGGCACACGTATTCGTACACGAACGTGTACTTGTAGTGTGAGCAGAGAAAAATTCTCGGGAATTACCTCGATGGTATGAAGTGAGTTCGCAGCACCCAAAACTTTGCCAATATGAACGTGAGTCACAAGATTGGAGCGAGTCACATTGAGCAGGCCACCTCACTTCAGCGGAGTGTTGGGAGCATGTGGAGCACAAAACCCGCACCTCAGCCTGACATCGAGGTACACTCATTGAGCAAATAACGAATTCAAGAACGTACAGAAACATTTCATGATATTTCGATGTTCATGATATAAAATTAGAATTTATCTAACACTGATTCCAAATTCCATTCAGTGATCAAAAGATCAGGAAGATCAATAATCGGAAAAACTTTTCCAGAATACACCATACCTTCGGAAAAAATAAAGGATGAGCGATATAATAACAGGTCCGTATACAACAAAGTAAGCCTTGCTGACATAAGCAGTATATGGTAGGGAAAAGTAGCGACGAGGTGCCAGCATTCGACACAGTCAGCAACAAGTACACCTTTCAATCGCAACATGCGAGGCACCAACAGTGATATGAGAAACATACCAGCATTACAATTCCATGTAACAACAATATTAATAACAAGAGCAGCACGTCAGTGCAGTCCAGCAGCGGCAACTGGACCAGCAGCAGCAGCAGCAGCAGCAGCAGCAGAAGTACAGCCTCACAATTCTGCAGAAGCGCACAAAAAAGTAGGCCTGTGAAGGCCAAGCAGCCGAAGGATAACAAGTACAACACAAATTCAGGGCAAGCGCCGGCGACATTAACAATTTTCACAACGCGTTCTCGGCTTTATGACTGGCTAAAGCTAAATTTGATGAAAAAGGAAACATTAAAGCAATTAATTTGTCAATGATAAAAATGGATGAGCATAATAAAATACCCTGATATAACAGCTGAGAAACATCACTAGCAGCATGACAAAGAGGAGTCGGAGGAGAAAGTTAACTGAGGTTAGATTAGATAAAATTAGTAAAGTTAGTTTAAGCCTCCCTAACCGCAACAAAAGCGTTTCAAAGAGAGGAAGAAACCACTATATAGTATGGAGTTAAAAGAATGCGGGATCTATGCACAAAGTGTATAGAAACGGTAAGCTGAGAAAGAAGTTTACGAAACAAGAAAAACGTTGAAGAAGAAACAGGTAGGCACGGAGGACAGGATAGCAGTAAACTGACAAGAGATAGTTCGTAACAAAAGAAATAACCTTTGTTAATTTGACAGAAGATAGGCTAAACCAATCTTTTACTCGAGATCCCAAATTTTTCCCCTGGGAGCGCTAGTCTCAATCGATACAATTGTTGTGTCCCCCTGAGGGGGAATTAGCTTCATGGATGCTTATTAATATTAAAAAAAAGACGTCGATGTGAAGAAAATATGCTATTGGGAAGACTTGGAAGAATAAGTACGGTGAAGACATGATAAGCAGCCAAGACTTGTCTAAAAGACTGACAAAATTAGGTACAATGATAACACGGTGATAGGTACCGGATACAGCAAATAATTATTACGTATGAAAAAGTGCACAGAAAACAATTGCGGAACAAATACGAGAGTAAAACGAAATTTAAATTCAATTAACAATGACTGAATCTATAAGTATCTGTTCAAGCCATTTTGAGACGTGAGAACATTACCCAAGCAAAAAAAAAGCATTGGAATGTTTCCTAAAGATCTCTGCAGAAAATTTGCACCACAAAAGTGTGAAAATAAACTTTGTCTTCACTATAACATCTCCGAAACAGAAAATAAGAAGTTATTAGAAAACCAACGTCGAAGTATGTCGATTTATCATTTTTGAAAACTAATTCTTCGTAATGAAATGTACTTAGAATCCAATTCGTGGTTCTCCAACAAGAAAGCCTAGATTTACTATCATTACTCTGAATTATTACTTTCTCACCCCGAAGAAGCACCAAGGTTACTGGGAGAACTAGAGCACTAGGGAGCGACACAACGGCACACCCAAAATAGACTTCCAGGGTGTAACCAAGCAGTACGAAGACAGAGCAAGCGAACTGCTACTGAGAATATGAAGCAAGACTGGTCTCGCAACTGGAAGACCACCTTCATGCAGCAGAGGAAATACTGACGACGGTGGAGATCTCGGTTGCCCTCTTGGTCTTAGCAGTTTCTCCATCATGTGGAGACAACGAAACGCGGCTTCACGTAAACCAAATATTTTCCTGTGTTTTAGGCAAATATGAAGTAGTGTGAAGCATGCGTGGACGAGAATAAATCACATAAGAAGCCTTCTAAATGAGTGATAATATGGGATCATAATCTTTTTGAACCACGATCATGAGCGGTATTTGAAGCACGGGGTGGCTATGATATGCGCCGGAATAAAATGAACGGAAAAACTCATCATTTCACCGATTGGAAAATACAATGGAAGAGAAAACGTTCCCACTATGAGTGTTTATCACACTTTCTGTTGGAAATATAGGGGAATTGCAGGGCCACATTCTCCACCGCAAAACTGCCTCATGTCACCTGTAAAGTAATGTGTTAGAATGAACAGGAGAGCTGGATGCAACGCAGGAAGAAAGAATGAAAGAAGGCTGAACCTTACAGACGTCACTTTAAAAAATAACTCAGTATAATAGATTTAGCAAATCATTGACAAAGAAAAACCCTTAATAGTGAACTAAACTGCTGAAAAACACTGAATAACTGACTCCATATAAGAACAATACGTCAGCCCCCAAGTAACTCGAAAACCTGTACAGATTTTCGAGCGTCAGCCTGCGCCGCACGCTGCTGCCGCACGACCGCTCGGTTGAGGCGTTCAGTGCGCGCCGCGAGCTGCTGTATTGCGTCGTCGCTGTGATACCAACATGAAAGAATGCTTCATAGACATAGAGCAAGTCAAAATGATGCGAACGATCGTTTACAAGAAAAATGTAGAAGAGAGAAAAGATTAAACAAGGGTCAAAATGTTTAGAAATACAAACTTTTTATAAAAAATATTGAACGCAATTTCATTCAATGATGCCATAAAACACAGAAAACAAACATTACACCTACCACTCACGGCTGCCGACGATCGACTCTCCCTCAATTTTCCCAGAAGTTAAACGCGAGTTCTGACATATCAATCACGTTCGCGCTCACGTATCCACGCGAGTGCACAATTACAAATACTTTATCGACCAGTGAAAAAGGGATCAATTTTAGAAAAAATCCACGTGTGGAGGCCAAACCTAAGGTTCCAGTACAGCCAATGTAAGGAGGGATACGCGTGTGCCGAATAGCTCTCGGTAATATTGATAGAGGCCATCTCTATAACCCAGACGGGATTAAGTGCGGACAATATTGCGGGTTTATCAAGAGCTTATCAGGGAGGAAGGCAAACTCATCAGCGCGCCGCACGAAAATGAAGACTTCAATCAGGTAATATCGGAGAGGTAAGGTCGCCGAAAGCACGTCTGGGCTAGAGGCAGTGATCCCACACAGCTGATATGGAGGAGAATTAGATGAAGAAATTGTCCAGGAGAGGGCTTCTATTGCCATCGTGGATACGAATATTATACACACGAAGAATTGCCGAGAGGTAGGACGCGCAAGAATTGCGGGCGCATGGACATAATAGGCGAATACATATTCTAGGTAACTAAGATGAGCGCTGGATAATGATACGTACGGGTAATGTTAGGAATGGGACATTTGACACAAAACATCACGTGTTGGCAATTATTCAAAAAATTAAATGAGTGTAATGCGGAGAAAATACGCAGCACACGCTACACCTAGAATTGCACCTAGTGTCAGCCTTATATGATTAAGGATGAAAAAGAGATGCACAACCTTGATCAGCACAATTAAAAATATTTAAAAAATTAAAATCACGTCAACAAAATTCACTCATCGATATCAACGGCGACCTGCATCATTTTTTAAGTCACTAGAGACTAATTTAGCGATAAGAAAGTAATTAAGATCCAAATACACTGTGAGTGAATGCTAGGGTATTGAGCAACAATGCTTAAGGCAACACTGCTGAAGTAAATAGATGGTATTTAAAGTAGCACATGAAATTGATTGTGAACGCTATTGCTCAATAAATTTGAAAAACAAACTTGAATGGTGCTGAATAATAACGACCTTATTTTCCGTTTTTTCTCAAACTGAGCAAAACTACAGCGAGACCAAGCATATGGTAATACAGCAGAATAAAACTAAATTAAATGTAAGTGAACCACTGAAAACAGAGTCCATGCTATTGCAGGCAAGACCAGAGTTCAACCAAAGCTTCAATTTACATACCTTTGCATCCAGCAGAAGGGCAAACACGGACTCGCGAATCAAAAAGTAGATAAATTTTTCTTCAATTTATAGGTCAAGAATTTCAAACTACGGTATTATGTCCAAGAGAAGATTGAATGGATATTCATTACGAAATACGTTTTGTATATGCGTACACTTGAAACAGTACTCGTAAAAAACCGACGTCGTATCGGGGGCTTAATCATTAAAAGGAAGTTGATCTTCCTCTCGACATATGTATTTATGTATTTATAATACGTATTTATAATCAGGTGAGAAATTAATGGAGAACAAACAAGAAAATCAGAAGTAGCGATCAGTTTAGGATATTCGCAATACACATTGAGTTACATTGCTACCAAATTCAGGTTACCAAGTAACATAACCGATGGTTTTTAAAAGCTGGAGGTAGGCCTGCTGACCTTGACATGGCCTAAATTTACGGCAGGCTGACCTCGGGAGCCTGACTCAGTAACCTGCTGAGGTAAAGGAGCATGGAGTAATGGAGGAGGTCAATGTAAAAAAAGAAATAATATTCCACTAACATGAGAATGGGCCAAAAAAATAATAAAAAGGCTCATGTGTTGGCACACACGTGGGTAACATGCGTATGACAAGCGAAGACGACGATCACAAAATTTGCGAAATCAGAACCAGGCTGAATGCAAGAAGGAGAATAGAGAGCGAACGTGGACGCAACTAACATCATATTACACACTATTAATTGATGAATTAAAATTAATTAGAACAACGTAAAAGTGAAAACAATTAAAAACAGAGTGCTTGCTTTTACGAAACAGACTTACGAAAGTACGTTTTTTGACAATAGTTTCAGAACCAGAGTTGCACTGCAAACTGAGCTAGAGCAAAACAAGATGAAAGTGCAGTCGAAAAATGAATGATTTATTTAAATAATTTAAATAATTGGTAAACGAAGCCATGTTATTTAAAAAATGACAACTCCTAAAATAGTGAAATTTTGAGATTCAACAGGTAAAGGCGTCTAAATTGTAAAACGTGATCTTCAGTGAACTCAGCACATGAAAAAAAATCGTTTTTAGGTACTAGTAAACTAGCTACTGATAAAGCTGCGCCAATAAACACGCATCGGTTATTAGACAATGGACATCAAAAATCTTACGATGATACCTCAACAGGTGCACAAATACTCTAAATTTTATTATAACCGGCGATGCACCAAAATTTACTTGAAATTGAAATTTCCTTGTTTCTCAAAAAGGAGACCCCGATTTCATTTAACATTTTTAGCATTTCGTGTTGTAATCTGGACTAACTTAGTGAATTTCATGATTCAGTATAGGTTGAGCTATTCCGGAAAATTATTTTGTCCTCCCTTTGGTAAACGTAAACAGAAAATAGAAACTGTTTTCATGAGGAAATGATACAACGCACATACCCCTGCTGAAAAACAGATACCGTTATGAAAAGAAAGCAACAGGCAACGACCATACATCTGAGCATCTGGCTTAATTAGATTCAGTAAAAAGTTGTTCCAGGCAACCTTCCAAGGAATGAAAGGGATCTAACGGGGAGTACAAATATAGATGTAGGTAGCTCAGGAAGAATTGGCAGCGGGCGCATCGCCGCCGGTGTTACGCGGTAGACTAGCAAGCCGCTGAGAAAGATAATTAGAGAACAGAAGTAGGATTCGAGCCACCACAAAAATAGATAAAATGTAGATTCGAGCAGTATTGACATTCGACCTGCAGTAACAGCGCAGTAGGAAAATCAGCTGCACATACGGTAGTCACAGTTAATTGCGGCGGAGACGCGGCCAGCAGCAGTGGCAGACAGCGAGGGCTCGTAATCATTAGATAACCACTGATTGACAGACCGCAATTAAGGAGTGAGAGCACCTTCAACTGCTGTGAGTACAGGCGTCGGAGTTGCAGATGGAAGTGCAACGAACTATAGATAGAAGTAAATAGAATTGGCAAACTAACGATCCTAGAATATGAAGACGGCAGATGCAAAGCGTGGATGTACAGGTGTGCAGTATCGAGCCTCACGCAGGTTCTCATGTATTTGGGTTATGATTTTGTCAACGATCTCACGAAATCATCGTTTTTACTGAACGATTTGCAGCGCGTGAGCTCTGCATCACACCATGGTCTACATGTTATCACTGTTCCACATCACCAAAATAGGTGACGCTAGAACTAACCGAATGAGGCCAAACTAACTAACTGTTATCACTAACTAACTAATCGAATATTCTGGTTTTGTGCTTAGTGCAAACGTTAATCCAGACAGCGAACACTGAGAGCACTAAAACCAAGAAAAGATTGTTCACACGGTGATTGTTAGCTTCTGAAAAAATACAATGCACCAAATACCTCGATTAGCCGCGCACTTCTTCTAATTGGAAGCGTCCCAAACACAAAACTGCTGCTGCGAAAATTAGTACATTAACAACCACTAATGAATGAAGATTATTATAAACTATAAATTTCTAAAGGTAAACAATTAGACACGAATCATATCAACATTATGTTCACGAGAAAGGAAAGGCATTCAAAGTTAAGGCGTTTTTAACGCCAGTTTTGTCGAGTTTCCATACCTCACTCAGTCCCGCAGCATCTTTTTGGAACACAGACATTCATGAGCAACTGCGAATGAAAATATTCAGGAAATTCTCTGCAAATTCCCTTGCCAAAATTTACACATTCAATTTATATGACTCGCAAAGTGCGAAGCGGAGGCGGCTCAATATTACAAGGTATTTGTCAGCAAAATATCGAAACTGCAATATTTGAAAGTCATTACAAATGACAGTAAGCAAAACTTTATTTCTTATCGGTATCTTAAAACTATTTTACCCATTTGCGCTCGCCCTCTTGGCAAATAGCAAACTAGAGACGTTATGTGCACCGACAGTCGAATTTGGTCTCCTAAGCCATGGAATAATATCAACAGATGAGCCCACAATAAGAAGTTACATACGTAGGTTATGGATTGAAATTAGAGATATGCCACTGCAATACAACGCTCAGTGCATAGCTTTTTGTAAACACACTGGAGTGTAACACGCAACCTCAATATTGTGAAGCAGGCACACGTACTCTACATGAGATGATAATTATTTCATATCACCCTTGAGGAGAACACTTTAAAAGCCTCATCGAGATTGAGATAAGTGTTCTAGATTGTTCAGGGTGGTGCTGATAAAAAACTGTTTCTCAGCTTAGAAACTCGCATTGCAGACTTGCGATGCATACTTCCTCGAAAGGCCAAACAATGTTTTTGACAAGTTTCTTCCAAAGAATTTTTTATACCTGTACACAAAACGTAATAATCTCTAACCTACGAATACTTTTGAGCTACTGTTACACAACACTATAACTACACCTACCAGGAAGAGGCAACTAAAATAGCATAAAGAATGTGAAAACAGGACTATACTCGTATTTTGTCATAAGGATGTTCATTTTGGCAGCTCTATAGATGCATAAAAAATTTTCAAAGCCTCAAAAAGTGTTATTTAAAAAGAATTCCACTTCCTAAAATGTTTTCTTTATACCAAATAGAAATTAGGTGAAAAATAAGGTGAATAAATACTAAACAACACTAAACTACGATTGATTGCTAACACATAAAGTGCAGAGGGTACATGACACAATCTACTGCCCGAATCTCCGAGTCGCGGTATTGGCCGCGAAAGTCATTATGGTAGCGTGCAAGCAGGACAATCAAAAAAAAGCTGATAAAATGGACTTTATCAAATAGAGACACACTCGTGTTTCACACGAATTCAAAGGTTGATTGGTTTATGTCGCGTTAACTGACACTCGACGAAAGCCTATTGGCATGACAGTTAAAATGTAAAAACGTTTTGTTTTCTTGAATTTGAAATCAAATTAAGATATTTCACACTTATTCTGCGTTACTCCGTGTAAAATTAGATGCAATAATATATTTTTTAATATCCGTTGATGAAAATGCAGACGGATTTTTTTACGTTTCGTCACAGCACGAACGTGGAATATTTCAGAACACAACTGAGCACTTCAAATCACAAAATTTGACGTACGCTACAGCGTTTGAAACTGTCTCAAGAAGCAGCTGATATATAAGTAAAATGACATAAAAATACCAATAAAATATTAGAGTTGCTCAGTGCATGCGATTCGAACAGACTCGAGCGACGAAATTTATCTGTTTACAAATAAAGCAATGTTCGTACTTACGTGAACATTATACAGTCGTCTCTGGGATCGCGCCTTACCTGGAACAATAAAATATTGAAAGTTTAATGTAGTAATTAGATAAAAAAACTGGGAACATATAAAAGTATACCAAAACATAATTGATGTACGAGTTTTCTCGATTATCAAATATAAAAAACAGAATATTTAGGAATTATGTTTGACTCACAAACTTATGACGCAAAAGTGTAGTCATTCACTTTTGTGTATTATTTCCAACAAACATTTCACATTCACTGAAAAATAGTTTTGTTTACCTTAAAGGCAACAATTTTCTTCTTGAAGAAAATGTAAGAAGAAAATATTTCCCGATTACTCAGGAGAAACTACACAAATTAAGTCTACGCCCTTATCAACTTTTTAAACTCGTAACGGTTACAATACGTCGAACAAGAAGTCATTACAATAGAATACTGGGCAAATTTTTCAACGAATTGAACTTGATTCTTTCAATCAGAAGAAAGCATAGATTATTTCACTCATAATTCTGTCTGATTTGCAATGCAGCGATATCCTCGTGCCTGGAGTGAACTCTTGAGAACAGGTTCAGGCCTGGTATACTTCTAGATCAGTACAAACTTTCGACTCAAAAATAACAAAACAATTAAGCTATCATGTTGAACCACACACAAATTTCGTTGAATATAAAAATTCCTGTAGGACATGTGCTGATGTTACAGCGCAATCAACCGTGTTACCTTATATCTGATCCTTTCTGTTAAGTAATCATCGCAAAGGGAGAAAGCAAGAAATTATACCTAGAGTTTGTCTACTGTGACAACTCAAAGGATTCTTATCACTCGCAAGAAGATTTTTCGCAAGACCAGAAATCGTAGACTGAAAACAAAATATTGCACATTCGGGCGGAAGGACGGTTGCCCAATATGCTGCCTCCTCCCGCTCCGTTAATGAGAGACAGAAATGAACTAAAAATTAGCTAAAAACTGCACATCAACTATACCAACGAAAGGCTCATGTAACGAAGATCGCTGAGTTAGCTGTTAGTCGACATGGAATAGAGGGAAGGCTTGAGGTACCAAAGAAGAGTTGTGTATATCAAAAATGGGCGAATGGTTGCGAGTGGAAGTACATATTGAATGAAAGTTTCCGGATACATCATCGCTCGTTTGAACCAGCTCATCCCCAAAACACACAAGTTACACAGTTGTATTACAGTCGTTCATTTCGCTCGTGCCTTGAATATTCTTGCTCAGAACGAAGCATAAGGTCAACTGATTTTTGCTTTGATGCTAGGGGTGACCTGCACTATCAGTGAGACAAGGAAGCTATCAGCATCATCTTCTCAAAGAGATTTGCTGCTGCATTCTACATGTTTGTGCCACTGAGGACAACTGAGCGAATCAAACAAGCACTTCACGCCAGTCTGAAATGCACACTCGATATAAAGTTTACAATAGATTTGTATTCACGCCCCTTGGCGCAGAGCTTCGATTAAGGCTTATCGGGTTAATTCAGATCATTGGACAGATAATATGAAATGAATGAAAATATGGTGAACAGTATTGTGAGTTTACTACGTCAAAGAGTATATTTCAGTAACGGATGCAAAGATTGTTTTATTTTTGTACTCATACTTCTTAACTACCTTAGGTTTATTGTTATACACGGTATTATTCATTTAATATGTTACGGCTGGCATTTGGACACACAAAATTACTCAAGTTGGAAATACTGTCATAATCTCTCGAGTTGCGAATCAAAAAGGCCCTTCTGACTTTGTCGGACTGGCCGACGCGCACAGCCGAGTCACGTTGATTTCCTCAGAGGAAAGCAATAACCGCCTCGTTCACGGGAAAAATACATGCTCTCTATTGCATTTTGCCATAATGAATTTTAAATTTTCTTAGTATAATTAAGCTCCATCTATTTATTTAAACATGAGAAATGCACCACCAAAAGAATAACAAAAGTTATCCCCGCATGGTTGATTTTACACAACGTAAGGGACTACATATTTTTGACTTCGTTATTTTCGATCACTTATGCACACTGTTCACGATGTAAAAAAACCCATTAATGACGAATCAAAAAACAACCTCAGACCTGTACGCTGAGGAAATTATATATGCTGACAACGCCATCATAAACTTATTTGGTTTAGCATCATTATTTTATTAACAGGTTGACTGACCCAAATAATATATATACAAATAAGATGATGAGCACAAACTACTTCGTCCGGTTGAGCCTCGGCGGTCCGGGGTGCAGGCTTCAAACCTGTAGCTGACTCTCGTCAGAGTGGTTCGACTCCACCTACTGGGCGATGTGTAATGTTGAAATGACCGCAATAATGCGGACACTTGAATATCGTAACTTCCATTCTAGCTTCGAATAAGCATCTAAGGAAACTTTTAATTTTTAGATTGAATTGATGAACGAACGGTGAGGGTTCGAGTCCTCCTGTGTGCAAAACTTTTTTCCATTTGCCCGCGCGTGTAAAAGAATAATTTTCAAAAGACATTTATAAGCCCTAAAGTCGATATTTTTGTTTCTATGCAGTCAGAGCGGCACGACCACAAGAATTTTAAAATAAGAAACGTTTTCGGTATACTTGAGTCACCTATAGAAAACACCTTAGCGGCCAGCGATGTCTCTGCGATAAAAACTTTTGGTAACGTGGACAAACTAAGATAAAGCCGAGGAGTTGAGCAAATGTTACTATCAGATGGCGCTGATAAGATATGCCCCCGCACTCCAGCTGTTAGCACAAAATCTACATAGAAATTACGATACATACTAATTCTCTTTCATTTTACATCCACTAACACATAATGCAATTATTGGTACAATAATCTAGAAAAGACAGCGCGCACAGCCGTTCTATCGCATATTGCTGGGTGGAAGCTTAAATTCCTGACTAGTTCTCTATCATTTCAAATTTACGGTTGTTACGGAGCTTTCTAAACATCAGGTTGTCCAAGAAGTCCAGTTAATTTCACGTTTTCCAAATTTCAGTTGCTCTGATAGTTATTAGACTTTTCTAATGACCAATTAAAGCCATGATGAATGCAAGCTTATTTCTGTAAATTATTTTATTACGAGCTTCCATCGCAACGGATTATTTCACTGGGTGAGCTGACCAAATTACTAAAGTGGAGTGTGAAATGAAACATTCTTACCACTTTATGTTTTTCACTGCAGAAAAATTAAGGAACTTCCAAGAAGATGAGCGGTGTGTAAGGGCAGAATATTGTTACAAAACGTGCGCGCCAGAAATGGTTTGCACTCTTCAGGAAAAGAAAACGCTTCATTTGATGATACACAGCGAACTGGGTGGCTAAATTTGACTCAGATTAACGAAGTGAAGGAGGTAGTCGAAGGTTGCAATCTCACAACAAGAAATCGCAGACATTCTTCAAACATCCAAGTATAGTGACGCTGATCAGTCAAGTAATTAATTACACTGCAAAGCTCAATGTTGGGGTTTTCGTGAACTGGCTCAAACCATTCTCATGCTGAGGACAAAGTGCTTTGGCGTTTAAAAATTGAATCGTTTCCAAAGGAACTCAATACGGAAGACGAGACATGGATACTGGCGTAACAAGCTTAAACGAAAACAACGGTAGCTTTAACAGCTAACGAAACTAAACTGAACTAACTCTCTAACACAAGAACGAGGAACACTTTCTGCCCCAAGGCTTTATCAAAAAAAAGTGTTACTGTCAATAGAGTACCATTGGCACGAGTTTTCTACAGACTTTGAACATCGTTCCATTAACAGCACCATCAACGCAGGTGTTCATGGTGCTCGACTGAATAAACAGAGCGCGGCAACATCCAAGAAGCATCACTAGCAAATCGAAAGTGTCTTATATTTCATAAGACGATGCGAGACCCCACACTTCTTTGCAAATGCATCAGAAGTTATTACGGTTTGGTTGGGATCTTCTCCCTCACCCTTCAGATGCCCTGGATCTTCTCCGTTTCGGTCGTCATAAAATTCTACGGTCAGAAATTCAATCCCCCAGAAAATGTTTAAATTCACCCGAGTCAATTCTTTGCTGATACTCAAGACTGCATATTCTCTGAACAAGTAGTATTCGACCGCACAAGAAGATAGCAAACTATAATAGGATAAAATGGTAAATATATTATTTCGTAGATTGTTTCAAGTTCCTCGAGTTTCAACCGTCGTACAGAAAAAAAAACACTATCTGAAATTTTGGAAAATTTGATCTAAGGTTTGGACAATTTGATCGTAACAAAGGAAATCTATTTAGATCAATTATAAACATCACAATACAAAAACAGCAACGTATAAGAACGAATACCGCAATTCTGAAAAAAAATTACTAAAAACCTTCCTAATCAGCGTAACAAAGGAAATCTATTTAGATCAATTATAAACATTACAATACAAAAACAGCAACGTATAAGAACGAATACCGCAATTCTGAAAAAAAATTACTAAAAACCTTCCTAATCAGCGTTAATCACCAGGCCATTACATGGTTTTCGTTTCCAAATCAGAAACTTCAAAACTACTAAAAGCGGTGTCTCAGATTCTGTTAGCCTTGGGCTCACCTCTCCAGGAGTGACTGAAGCAATAGTCCTCCCTGAGCGAGCGCGTCTCAGCGAAGCTCAGGTTGTCACCGTCCCCCTCGTAAGGCCGGGAGTAAGGGTCCTCGGGGTCCTCCCCACACTCGCCGTCCTCCTCCAGCAGCGTGGGGGGCTGGTGCGGCATGTCGTAGCCCCACCGCTTGCGGAACGCTCTCGCCCCTCCGTCCAGACGGAGTCGAGGCACATCGTAAAATAGCGAGTCAGGCATCTGCGCGAGAAAAACATTCAAGTTAACGAGGTTCATACTTGACTTATTTTCATTCATTTGAATATATTCTAGAGAGGTAGGGTATCCTCTAAGTGAGATATCTTATAGCGCCTGAGAAGGTTCGGTCGTAATCTTCCCAGGAAGCTGAGAATAATACCTCGTAATTTCGAACACAGGTTATGCTCCAAAATGCCTACGCAGTAACAGTAATAGAGAGTAACACTGAGCACAGCATCCGCATGCCATACTTAATTAGTGCGCAAACACCTAACGGAACGCATTGAGAACTGAGCTTGGTAACCAATGCAGCTTCGTCGCCAGCAGCTGCAGGAGGGCAAAATTAGCCGAAATGCGACAGCCCACTTCTATTTGCCTCGGGAAAGTAAACTGGCACTTAAAGGAAAATAAAACTCCCAGAAAAAACATCTCACGAACCGTTTCACAAAGAACGTGTTCTATCTGATCAAAGTTATAAGGATGAGGGGAAAGAAATATTTCACCTCTAAAAATTGTAATACAATTCAGAGGTTTCGATCATTTTCTATACCTATCTTCAAGAAGTAGTTTGCACAAATAGAAAAATTGCACATTAAAATGACATTTGCAATTTTAAAACGATGAAACATACAAAAAATGTTAATTTTTAAAATGACATGACATTATATGATAAAAAATCCACAGTGGAATGACCGTAGTAATTTTAAAATGAAAAAATCACTTCAGCTTGTATTTTTCTATTTTTACAGTCTACCTGTTGAAGATGAGCATAGATAATGATCGGAAGCTCTAGATTTGATAACACGATTAAAAAGCAGAATGATTCTTCCCGCATGAACGATTTTTTAACATTTATCATGAGATCACATTTTCCACAAATTAAGTCCATCCGCGATATCACATATTGACGTAAAATATCCATGAACACGTATTATACTAATGATAATAACGAAGTTAGGCATTGCAAGCCAATAACAGTAGCTATTAAGTTATTCTGCTGAAAGGTGGGGTATAATCAGAGAACAACATATCAATCGTTTCATTCAAAGCTGAAATATAGCTAAACACAGCACGGCGGGCACAAATTACACAGCACCTCGACACCTGCGAGCTTGTGCGCTACCATCGCAAGTGTTCGTATAAGGGCTGAACACGCTCGAGCCTCGAAGTGATACATTCTAGATTTGCAGTTCGATTGCAGCACATGGAAACAGTGCGTAAATATCGAACTACTCATTTGAAACTGACACGTGCAGGAGCCGAGACGTACAAAGCACAGTAGTTCCCATTGTAATTTTAACGTACATTAGATTTTTGTTAATTTCACCTTCTCATTCAGGGAAAGGTTCACGAATGGTTAACAATGCCCATTCAGCTTCTATATTTTCAAGAGAATTCAATATTTTTTAGCATTTTCAATAAATTTTTAGAAATGAGCTGTTATTGTAAAGCTGTATCGTGCTAGTTAGGCAAAATCAGGGATTGTCAAGCTGCAGAAGGAGACGAAAACCTCAGGATTATCGTAATCCGCGTCAGTTCGACAAGTTTGGAGCTACCGAAAAAGTGGTCGCTCTCGAACTTCTCACACTTCTCTTGCTCATCAAAACCGCCAAGGTTAGGGCCAGACGAAACCCGAATAGCATGAAATGTAAGTTGGCCAGGCTTAATGAATCCATATACATTGTAAAAAATGTACTCTTTGTACCATTCAAGATACAAAGCCGTCAGTAACTCATAAGCATCCAAACATCCCAAAGGAAAAGCGAGTAATTAGGGCAAAGATCCTCTGAATAAGTTCAAACAGAGTACTCACGCAATCGCCATGGGGTTGGCAGGCAATAAACTTTGCGCTGTTTGGAGTTTAACTGACAAAATGATTGAATGCTGGGAAGCCAAAATTGCAGACGTTCCACTCTCCAAAAGATCATACTTCGGACGTCAAGAATTCGCATCGGTATTGGTGAGAGCTGCCATATCCAAAAAAAGTAAATCTATACTTTTCTGTTAAAAACAGTACGAAAGCGAACACAATTCAAACATGTAACAAATTTTGTCCTGCGCTTGAAGAAGATGAAACCTGCTTCAAAAATAGACCGTTCACGTTTTACCTCGACAGTGGATCCTCTCACACGTTAAACGGAACATAATATTGACGTCAATCGTATTTTAAGGTCTTCTTTGCAAGGTATTGTAGGCCTCTCTCATTACCTATAACAATTCAATGGATTTTTCTGTTCGACCCTTTCTTGTGTTCAAAACTCGGCTTCTTTCCGTTTCAAAAGTGAACACTTCAGCAAAATGCATGGGAGAAAATTTCTCCCATGTTTCGTAATACGACAAAAAAATTTCTGAGACAGACTCAAGCTTGTATTTCAAGTTAAGAGGCGACACGTTGAATATTAATTAGAGATGATGTACAATAGAAACAAGTAAATGGTACAACAGTTGTATTGTTCTCTTTACTGAAGAACATATCTACAGGTCCGTGAGCATAAGGGTTACCTGCACTCTGTATTTAACAAAGAAGAGTTTATTTTGAATGAGATCAGTACAAAGTGCGATGCTTGCAAGCCTTTGTATTAAGGAAGAGTGTTACGTCGGACGCTTGAATGAATTACGTATTCTTCTTCACTTGGGAACCCAAGCATCTGTTTTATTGTTGTCAGCACAGAACATTAGAAAAAGCAAACAACGCAAATAATAAAAACACCGATAACATATAATGTAAAAATGAACAGCATCAACATTAAATAGCTCTAATAGCAGAAAAAACAAAGAGCGCAGTCAGCGTATAGCCCAAACGGTAAATAGTAGAAAAAGTATAAAGCACAAATACAAAAGAGCGCCTTCAGCTAATAGGACAAACAGCAAATAGCACAAATAATCAATATCATACACAGTAAATAGGCTCGTCAGCAAATAGTGCAAAACCAATTAGGGCATGTCAATAACACGCAGCACATTACACAAACACTAAGTAATGGCAACAACCAAATAACAGAACCTACAAATGACAGAAATAGTAAAGAGATAAACTAGCACAAACAACAGTGTCATCTCTGGCGGCGGCGGCATATGAAAAAATGGATACGTCGAGGTTGAGGAGCCAGGTCCATTTCCTCTACATCTATCATTGATTGAAACTCAGAAGCACGCTCAGCGAATCCCAACCAAGAGACGAACCTCGTGGTGCTTCATTTCACGATCTGACAGATTATTCTTGTGGACACTTCCTCGATGGACAATCCGTGAACATCGAGACGCTGCTGTACTCGTTCAACTCAAAGGAAATTTCCTTATGACTTCTTACCAGTTTTCCAATGAGTGCAACAACAAAAACATTTAAGAAAACATTTTCATGAGAACAAATGTACGCAATCGTTATTATAGCGCATAATAAATACACAGGTTCGCATTGCGAGGGGTAACCAGTTGATACATTTGGCTTCCAGAGTAAATGGACACGCTGATCACGAAACACGAACACGCAGCTCACACACGAGCTGAACACGCAAGTCAGGCACTTGCCGCAAGATGTGCGACGCTCGCCTCGCAGCAGCGCAGAACAGCGCACGAGTCCTGCCTGGCATGATACATGTGCGCGCGGCAGTGCAGAACGCGAGCCAGGAAAGCCATGGAAGACTCACGGCCTGTCCGGACTCCATAATAAGAATCAATCTACTGCGGTTACACACGTCGAACGGGTGGCGCTCAAGATTCGAGGTGGCTATTTCAAACGGTTACAGAGGACGGTCAAGCACTGAACTGACACAAAAGAAGCAAGGATGTCTTCGAATTCGGGAGCGATTCAACAAATTTGTGCAAAGCACCAAAACGAGCTTACTTCGGGATCTTCTTGAACTGCCTCACTAAGGATTAGCGAGCATGACTATGAAAATGAACTGAACATCATTTGAAGGAAGCAAGCGCTTTTCCAGGATACAAAAATACTCTTTCGATCAGAAATAATTCTCACAGTACTTACGTTTTGAATACTGATTAAATTCCTACAAGAAATAGGTACCTAATGAGAAGACTAATAGTAACCTATCAAGCGATTTTACGTTAGAGTTTTCATCAAGCTTAGATACTGAGCTTCTCTATCTTTTCGAAAGCAATGCATCAATTTCAATGGCTAAACTAATTTTTAAAAAATTTATCAAAGCGTCACCGACCTGAACACCAATAAATTGAGATTTTTACCACAAAACCCAATGTACAAGTGGGAAACGACTTGGTGAAAATACACCACCAAGGACTTCCTTGAACATTTTTTACCAAAGGACGAAACATCCAGTCAGTGGAAGCGACAGAATAGCGTACAGAGCGTCTACCATGGTACAGAGTCACACACAGTCACCAATACCACAACACACAGCGCCCGGTAGTGGCAGCTCGGTTATGCCGTCATGGCACTCCCTCACGCTGTGCTGCGCTCGCTGCCGCCTGTATTTCCTGCACTCCTGGTAGCCGGGGCTCCAACCTCCACACTTGTCTCTTCTGCATCGTTCCTCGTGCTCATACACACTAAGGAATTTGTACTTTCACTTCAAAATTAACATCTTTGAGTAAAACGGTAGCGTTGAAATCTTAGATTTATGCCTACAAATTTATTTATTCACGTCGCATCAAGTTCATTTATATCTATCTTCTGATACATGTACATCTATGATCTTTCAGTTCTCGTTTATGTTTCCTCGTATTTTTTACAATTAGGACATCATAATTCCCGAATATTTACTGATGTACTTTTCCGCTACGTAGGATAAGCCCGACTTTTCCATACTCATTATAACTTGGAAGCCTCCAATTTAAAAAGTAATTGTGGTGCAAATTCACATTTTGATTTGACATTGTTCGGTAGTTCACAAATTTTGAATTAAGAGTATCTAGAGTAATAGTCCTGGCTACATTGTACAGTCTTTTAGCACATAAAATGAAATGGAATAAAATTTGTTTACAATCGCTGGCTAACAAACTCATCCAAAAATGTTTACGAAAGCAAAATGAGAGTCATCTTCTAATGTACAGTAAAATGACGCAGAATTCAACAGACGTGTAACATGAAAACAAACAGTCATAGCTCATATGAGAACAGTCGCAGCAGTCAATCAAATCACAATCTTAACCGTAGACGAAATATGTCACTGAACATGAAGTACAATGGACTCGGGTGAAAATTAAAATACTAACAAACCAAAGCATGCAGGAGACATAAGTAAATAGCGAAGCAACGACCAAGCACGTGCAGAAACGCACGAGGTACGATGAAGAAATTAATGAATGATATTCTAAAGTGATAGGTTTTCGAACAACGCATGGAACCAAAGAGAATTTTGAGTACTGGCCGCGAGGACACGGAAGCTCGAAGAGGAGTCCAGGAATTTGAGGGGCGGATGCGTGAGATCGTCGTTAAAAATATCTTGGGATGCGCGGGGCAGCGCCGCCTGCGGGGCGCGCTCGCTCACGTCTCCTCTTCTCGAGCCAAGGTCTTTGAAAAGACCCTGAGATGCGGCGATTATAAAAGGGGAATGAAGACTCCTACAAATTTGGAAGTTATGTAATCATAGAATACCACTGAAAGATCAGTCGCAAGCACTGGAAGGCTGCTGGTGAACAAAAGGATTCAGGAAAATCGCAGCTGTCAGCTAACACAGGGTCAACAACATTTTAAACAAAAAGAAAATTCAACGGTGAAATACAAAATAGAAGAATTTACCAAAACGTCGATAACGATCAAACCGCACGAACTGAACTTTGCAGAGAACATTAGGTAGGAAGAATTAATGGGTAAATGAATGAACGACTCACTAAATTGCATAATTAAAATGTAAAATGAAGTATCAAGGAAGAGACCATGTCGGCGCAGTTGATTGTGCATGGAGGAAGGCACAAGACAAATGTCAATTGAAAATTCCAACGTACAAGTCGAAAAAAGAATAGCAAAAGTGAGTAAAAAAATCAACTTCCGGGCGTTAATTAAACAGTTAATCTATTCAACAATGGAGGTGATTTAAACCGAGTAAATGAGTAGCTAAAATAAAGACCAGATCAAATATGCGCATGGTGCTCGAAAGATTTCACACAACCGCGAGAGAGGAGTACGGCAAAATATCCATGTAAATTTTACCTGATATTTCGGGAAGACTGCTCATATCATGAGCTTGCTAGAAACAAAGTAAAAAAATGCATATCTAAGATGTCACTAAACTAAATTTACCTGTTGTTTACACTTGTTTGGTTTAAGAAGAGCAGAGTCTGGATTAAATAATGAGTAACGAAAGAATTAGGAAAATCGAAAGCTAAAATGGCGAACATTATAATGGAGAAACTCAGACATTCGTATTTATGAACTCTTTTATTCTAGCGGTGTATATCTACGTATAACTGACTACACATAGCAACTAAAAATAAAACTGTAACTCCAAACGTTGGGAGCAGCAGGGTTAATTGTGGAGCAATCAACGACAACGGGCGACTGAGAGGTCTCCGGGAAAAACCGGGCACATGACGGCAATCATGGAAAAAGTCCTGCTGATAAGAAAGTACCGACGAGTGAAACGACCATGAACGACAACCTGCACTTGAAGAAGGGAAAACGATACGAAAATCTATCATGGGAATGACCTACCATATGAACAGTACACAATCGTCTCAATTTTCAATACTGGGATTGCTGACGCTTATCTAAGCTACGGCTGAATGAACACGAGAAAGCCATGATGATCGGGGGTATTTGCAGCGTAGGTCTTTGATGAGACAGGAGAGGGTTGAGTGTCGCAAAGAGAAAAACATTTAACAAGCTGAACCTAAAAAAGATGCAGCAATGGAATGGCTGCACAAAGTGCGGGTCAGCAGTTAAAATAAGAAAAAAACAGAACAAAGGTCACGGACGATCCTCTTGAAATGCCTGCACCTCATCCAAGCCACCCTTGAAATATTAGGCAATTGGGCGTACCGACATTTCGAGTAAAACTATGTCCACCTCAAAAGCTCATATAAGGCATACGATTCATGGGATAGGCAATTTACTTCTCGAATTTGTTTTCGATTTTTCCAATTAAGGGGGACGGTGGGAAAAATCGAAGTGAGAGAATGACAGATTTTGTGCAATGGTCAAAAAATTGCTTGCGAACATAACAAAATACTCATACATCAAGAGCTCACAGGCGAAGACATCCACAAAAAGTTGCTCGTTCCGAAATTTTACCGCCGCAGCGGGGGCTACGGAACGGCGTACAAAACAAAAAGACATCACTTCTGATCTCATGAAGTCATCGACATCACAACTTTCACATACCACCAAGCTACATTGCTTCCAGCTGCTACTTGGTCTGTAATTGTACACTACGGAATGTATCTATGAAATTTCTCAGGTAATATTTTGCTTCGTGTGAGAAATTAAAGAAGACATTAAACCTTAATTGGAAGGGAGTATATTGCAGATTTCAAAGAAATCCGTAAATGTTCGAATGTTAGTAGCCGGTATCTGGGCACCATTTTTAATATTATGGGTTTCAGTATGTGAAGCTGTAGTTGTGTTTTGATATTTTAACATAACCAAATGGTGCACGGTCTTCAGATCCGAAGAATTCAAGATCCGAAGAATTCAATGTCTATGCACATATTTGAGAACTACACATGCATCTACATAATGTGACATTATTTTCATTAGCACATTGTATGAAAGGGATGAGGCAGCTCAATCTCCCTTGACATAATAAAATTATTCCTGACTAGTTTTAGACCGAACTCTGAAGCCCCTACATGTTTTGCACTGGGTAGCATGCTAGAGATCACGTAGAAGCGCGAAGAATGCCTGCTCTTATTTGTTGTGGCAACAGAACGCTCACTTCACCTAGAATGAATAGCAGTCATATTATACATGATAGTGTCATAAACACTCAAAAATAGTCAAATGCTTACAACTATTGAGGCAATGCAGGCTCAACAAAGGAACCAAGACTATACCTATCACTAAGCTCTGAATGAATGCACTACAGTCATTTTAAAGAATCACACTGCATTCACCAGCTGGGACTCAGGATCACTATTCATTAACCACAGCACTATAGTGATCAGAAAGCATAAATTAATCGTTAGAAAAAAGTAAATTCCTCACTTCTCTACATCACCAGAAAAAATAGCAACCAATGTACAATTATTATGGCTGCGCAGCAAATAACCCCGATTTCTAACGAAAAATTTAGTTCTGGGGCAAAAGCTGAGAAATATTTCAGGAAAGAGAAAGCGTCAGATACTTAGGTTCGGGGATGTTTTCTAGGAAGAAATCGCTGGAAAGTAGCTGCATGAGGACGGCTCCACTTGGATGCGTGCGTCAAGGGTCGAAAACGCTGAGAATGGCCTGTGCCCTTGCACAATTCGCATGGAAAGCAGACCTTAATGGGTAGGAGAGGCCAGGCTGGTTCATCGTGCGCAGGAGGAACCCGCACTCATAATCAGCGATGCGCTCACTTCAAAAGGTTACCATGGAAGATGAGGCGAGTTTTTTGCCTCCATGCAAGCTGGGAAGACGAGTTCCGATTGAGGAAGACCCCGCTACTTCGATCTTTTGAGAAAATTGAAAAAGATGCGATTTCTTTAATGAAGGGAGTGTCGCATTTAATTTCGGGGATTTTCCCAAACGTACTGGTCTCTGCAATATCACTAACATGAGACACGTAGATCAAGCCATTGTAGTATACCAAAGATTTGAGAAAATTGAAAAAGATGCGATTTCTTTAATGAAGGGAGTGTCGCATTTAATTTCGGGGATTTTCCCAAACGTACTGGTCTCTGCAATATCACTAACATGAGACACGTAGATCAAGCCATTGTAGTATACCAAAGAATATGATGTAAAGCTAAAAACAGCCGTTTACAAATCAAATGTAAGACATAAATCAGCACATGACAAATACGAAAAACAACTAAAATGCAGGTGATGGTCCATCACATCCAGTCAAGGACAGTCACCAGATTTGAGGATGAGGGAACATCGTACCCGGAGATGGACCGTTATGGCTGCGGGGACATGGTCTGCGTGACCGAAGTTTTATCAAAAGAAGATGGTATTTTGAAGAAGGTCGTGACTGCTCAATTTAAAGAAATGATATACGAGAATCACTTGTGAGGGTTTATTGTGATCGCAAAAACTTTGTGGAAGCGAAAATGTTCATATTCGAACTGTTACAGAAAGAGTTCATGTTGTGATGAAAGGAAATGAGTTGTGACTAAAACTCATAATTTAAGTTTACTATTGTAGTTACATTTGCCAATATTTCAATTGAAACATTTTTCGGGAGAGTTAATAGTTATTCCTGTTGATTTTACTCCATTGATGCTTCTATATAGGAAGTTACATTGCCACTTGCCACACATTGAACTATTTTTCCATGTACTTACGAGTATTTAGTTGCGTGTTATATGTTGGAAGGACGTTTCACTTTTACAATGATAATTCGTATTTCGGACATAAAAGAAAATGCAACGATTCAGTTTACGGAAATTAGCGATCGAAATTCATCTAAGTCATAGAATATAACAGAAACATGGTTTTAAGGGCTCCAGGCAGCATTTACGAATATGAAAATCAACAATGCATCAAAAGTTACCGCACTTCCTCAACGAGCATTGAAATTCGGTCTAAACTGACGTCAACATCGCGTAAGCACTAACTGGTCTTGTTAATTGAAGTCTCCGGATGGAGTTAAAAGGCGTTTTCACTATAGGTACAAAAACACTGTACTATCAAATACCAATACAAAGAACATTTTTGGCATGGGTGAGGAAAATAGTTTGCAGTTTATTAAACGCTTTCCCTAGTTCAAAAAAGTGCATGTAAGCCAAGAATCTATGCATAGTCAGAAATTAAAAAGTGGTGTGCTTTAACTAACGTCTTTCAGCGGTACTTCTGATAGTATCTTATAATTCCCTTTTTTAATCGCTAGGAAATGCCGAAGTTTTATGATACAGTGAAATTAACTCAAAGTATAGCACTCATTAAATGAAATAAAAGCAACTACTTGAAGCCCGATGTGGCGAAGTATATGAGTCGGTAATGTATGTGGAACTGACACCGCGTTAACAATTTTTTTCGAGCTTACTCAGGCGGCATGGAAAACATGTTCTTCTTTGCTGTTTTTTTTTAGGGTGTTGCCAATATCTGAATCTTAAAATTTTTGCCCCATTTATATAAGAACTTTCAAAACACAAATTTCCAGTAACAGATGGAAGTGTAGAGCAAACCATTTAGTGCTCGACCTATCAGAGGCGCGGGTTGTCTGCTGCAGGCAGCACAAGCGATCGAAATGGCGGATGAGGCAATGCTAGGTGACTTCGATGCTGCTTCCTGTGATGCAATCAATTTCGCGGTCCTCTTCTCCGATTGGAATGCTTTCCGAACACAAGGCGAGAGCGCGCAGCCTTTTTTTTTGTGGCGAGAGCGCAGTGTGCTTGAATAACAAAATGTCATCATTCATACCAAACAATTTTGGCGTTCCTCAAGGTTCAATCATCGGCCCGATCTTATTTTCAATTTTCATCAATGATTTCCCCACCATGCCGGCTAACACAAAAATCTCAATGTATGCTGATGACGTACAAATTTCCATGACAAGCTCAACAGCGGATTTAACAGAAACACAAGCCAACGCTGAAAACCTTCTGAGAAATCTGAAATTGTGGTATGACCATAATGGCCTCAAACTTAACGCAAGTAAAACGCAATGCATTATTTTTGGATCACAGAATGCGACTAAAAATTTACCACCATTCAAGCTAACATTTGGAGACGATACAATTGAACCAGTAGAGACGGTAAAAAATCTGGGTGTTTGGTTTGACAAAAATATGACTTTCAATTCACACGTCGAAACAATGTGCAACAAAATAAACGGAACCTTAATGTTCTTTCATCGCATTAAGAACACACTTGACGAAAAATCTAGATTGTTAGTGATTCAGTCTTTAGTTTTATCGCGCCTGGACTACTGCAGTCTTGTATGGGGAAATTTACCTCAATATCGTCAGGAAGAGTTGCAAAAATGTCTAAACTTCGCCGCCAAAGTGGTGTGCAAAGGAAATTTCAATAAATACGATCATGTCACCCCTCTTTTAAGAAAACTCGACTGGATCCCAATACCGAACAGATTCATGATCCAAAAAGTTCGACGAGTGTTCTCCTCTCTGTACCTCCCCCAAAGTAATGCAGAGGTGGTAAAATTTTTTCCATCTAATATCCCAAACAAAAGACCAAATCGGAGGAATGATGTTTTAGTCAGTTACCGTTCATCTAACGTGGGACAAAAAGCTCTCTCAGTTTCTGGAGCTTTTTTGTGGAACAAGCTTCCCCAGCATATCAAAAACTCTAAAACTGTAAAAGAATTTAGAGTAAATGTGTCACGTCATTTTGCATCTCTATAGACCTGCAGCATTTCGGTGTGAATTTCCCATTTACCAGAAATTTTAATTTTCCTGAAATTTCTGTTAGAAAATTAGAAACTATTTCATTTTACGTTTGCTAAGCCATTCGTGCATTCATCTTAACTATTTCTGTCGACAATAATGAGCACCCCAGCCGTGAGTTCAATACAGCAGAATGAACGTTTTTTCCATAATTAGGAGTATTTCCTCATCTTTATTTTGTTATTTTTTCTTCTCTGTGTTAATATTTAACATCCGTATGGAAAACATACTCTGAAATACATTTTGTGTGTACACCAATATACAGGTTTATAAATGTGAGGATTGTGCAAAGTTTATAATGAATTAAATTTTGGCTAACGTTGTCTCGTTATTTCAAAATCATTCTCGAAGATGTTTTCAATCGATTTCGGCTGAGCTGGGGAGAGGGGTTAATTTAAGCATTTTCGTTTAGTCTTTTAATATTTTTCCGTGCGTTCAGTGCACACCAGCACTAAACTTTAAAATCGAAAAAAACTGTTAATTTCTGTTATCAAAATTATCACTTTGGACCATTGCTTAATCTACCTATATGTGCCAAATTTTGTAAATATTCTCCACTCAAATGTGATATCCGGCCACAATGTTACTCCATTTTATCCCATGTACACATGTCTGTATAATGCTGAAGAGTTGGGTTGTTTCTTGACTGTAACCTGAGTTTTCTTAAAAATTTCTATGAAGGAACTAAAAACCAGTTCATTTTACGTTTTCCGAAGTCTTCTTTTCCTTTTAGTTATTTTTTTTTCGATTAATTTCTTAGGATTACAATGAGCTCAACTGTCATTATCGGTGTAATAGATGGTAGGTTGTTTCTATCCTCTTATTTTATATTTGTATTTTTTCTTATATTTCATTCTCAATAAGTACATATATTAATATGTGTGTGTACGTATAAAGGTATATATATATCTACATAAATAGATATACATGTTTCTATTTCATTTCTTTACACAAAAACCATCCGGTTAATAAATTTTATTGCACTAGCGAAATGATTCAAAAATAGATCTCCCACTTACACCAGAGGACGTCTCTGTGAATCGGATTAATGACAAATACAATTAATGAAATTAATCGTAATTTGAGCGTATGAATCGTGGTAAAATTATCTTTCTGTCCGTATGTTGTACAAGCAAATTTTGATGTTGAGTATATGTTTGTTTGCGTATTTCTGCCAAAATTTTGTAGATATTTGTCAATCATGAGTGGTAACTGGCCTACACTGTATCTCCATTTTATCCCATGTACCCATGTCCGCATGATGTTGCAGAGAATATCGAGAAGATATGATATATGATATATATTGAAGATATGTTTTTTTTTGTTGTTGTTCCTCAGCGGTAACTTGAGTTTTCTTAAAATTTCCTTTAGGAAATCAAAAAACCATTCCATTTATACGTTTTTCGAAGTCCTTTTCTATTCCTTATCTTTCCTCAGGTTATTTCTTACGATTCATCAGAGCTTGGGCTGTCATTTTAAATATTGAAAGATTAAGATTATTTTTCATGTCTATTAGCATTTTTCTTATATTCGTTTTCAATACGTATATATATGAATATGTGTCTTGGTGTGTGCGTGAGTGTGTGCGTGTGCGCACGCAAACATAAATGTTTATGTAGCAGTGTAAACATGCACACGTTTCGCACACATATATGCGCACATGTACATATATCGGTTTCTATTTCTACTTTTTGCATAAAAAGCAAAACCTCAAGACACATTACATTTTACCTAAAGCTCTGCGATCAGTTAACACTGCACCAAATTTCAGAAATAAACAAATTGATTGCGCTTGCTTTATGATTTATAAATCGATCTATCACGACCCCGAAGGGCATTTCTGTGAACAGAAGAAATTAAAAAGTATAAACAGACAAAGGAAATAAAGCACTCGTTCAAAAATTATCTCTATATTTGTATGCCGAACAAGCCATGCATTTCAATTTTGAGTGTAAGTTTGTTTACGCATTCCTAGATGTGCGTGCTGTGTTGCGCGATGTTCTTTACAAATTATTTCGAGACTATCTTTTTCTCAATACTTGATTGTCATTTACGGTGTTGTTTCAATCTAGTACGGTGTAGCGTTTTTTTGTATTTTTCCTACTTCGATGATCTTATAAATAATTCGAAAAATACTAAAGAATTCTTCGAAACTGCCAAGTTCTTAGTTGAAATTATCGAAGTAGGAAAAAGGCAAGAAGCGCTGTACCGGAATCTCTTGGAATATAAAATATCCAAGAGATAATATTTCTCATTTCTCATTCAACTACCCTTGACAGAGTTAAACTATTAGCACGACCCGTATGGTTTGTCTATTAGTACGCCTCGTATATTTTTTCTATTAATATGCCTCGTATGGTCTATCTATCTGTACACCTATGATAGTATTGTCTAATATTACATCTCGTATAGTTTGTCTATTATTATGCCTCGTACGGCTTATCTATTTGTACATCTCGTATGGTTTGTCAATTAGTATTCCTCGTATGGAACTTTGTTAGACTATTAGCACACCACGTGTGGTTTGTCTATTATAGTACGCCTCGTATATTATGTCTATTAATATGCCTCGTATGGTCTATCTATTTGTACACCTCTGATAGTTTATCTATTAGCACACCTCATATAGTTGGTCGATTATTATGCCTCGTATGGCTTATCTATTTTTACACCTCGGATGGTTTGTCAATTAATACTCTTCGTATGGATCTTTTGTTTTAGGACGTCTTATATTAAGGAACTTTTAAAAGCCAATATGTTGGCATATGTATCTCATGTGACAACTTGGAAATAAACGGTTTTGTTTTGTTTGTTTGTTTTGTTTTTTTTTCTCACAGTTCTTTGCGAGTTTTTCGCACGTCACTTTTTTGATATGTCACGACAATACTGAGAAAATATGTCACGACAATGTGTTTTGATACAATATATTTATTTTGCAACACTTGCAAGGGTAAAGAATTATTTTGTGTTTTCTGCAATTCTTACACTCGTCTGTCGAAGTGGTTTTAACTCAGTTTTTCACATCATACAAATAATAAATGTCCATATCACTTGTTATGGGGACGAACATTAAAATATGCATACAAGCGATGGATGAAAGTGAATAATTTTCTTGAAATATTCAATACGCTACATTTGAAATTACTATAATTAATTTCAAAGCACGGACAATTTCTCAATTACATTCTCTGATTGTTTCATAAAAATGCTCGAGCATGATACTTAGACTACTTTTTCTCTTTGCAATCACGAAGAACTGTTTAGAGTGACACGATTTTTAAGGCTTCACATCATAGATGACGTTGCGCATGTCAAACCAATAAATACTTAGCGCAGTTACGTGTAGAAAAAGCAACACCCCCCGTTGGTGAGGAACAGATAAGTCGATTCAATCTCCTGGTTAGTTGAGGTAGAAGAACAATAGTCAGTCAATACGCCACACATTAAGGAGCGAAGCTGCGGTTGTACACCTGAGTGATGCATTGGAGAAATTTATCGGAAGACCGAAATCATGAAATAAGAGAATAAATTTCCCACAGAAACAATTCTGAATCGTGAAAAGAAACCTCAGCGAATATAACATAAAAAAGAGTACGCCAACTACACGAGGAAAGAAATACGGGTTCTTAATTCTTCAGCCGAAGGGAAAACGAGGCACTCTGTTTGAAAAGCAGTCGTATTCAACAGTACACATTTCTATCAATGTTTCATAAGTCACGAGCACTAAGCGTGATTTCATAAGTTTCTATTAAGAAGTTATGACCTATAATACTAGTTATATAGAAAATCGACAAGTTCTGACATATGACTGGAAATCAACATAATTTCAATGACAAAAATTTTCAGTGTGACGTCCAGGTATTCTGGTTGTGTGCTTATACTGTACTGTTTTCTTGCGGCCTTATTTTACTTCTCTTTTATTACTACTAGTTAGGATATATTTCCTAGAAATAAATAAAAGACAAAGTCCCTAATTGGTACCAGAGCAAAAACTGCTTCTTTGTAACGATATCTTTTCATTGAAAAGTTGAGCGTAGTTGTTAATCTCTGGGAAATGATCAATTCGGGTGAGTGACCGTCGTACATTGGACACCGAACAGAGCATTGGTGTGAATGCATTATTGAATCATGCATAATCAGCACAACAAAGCAGACGCTGTTATAACGGCCCGTGCAATTGAGGATGACAGCAGCAGCAGGACTGGAGGTGTCGTGCTGCCAGCGCAGGTATCGCGGTCGTGGCGTGCAGGACACGTGCAGCCTGCACAGGACACGTGCGGTCTCCACAGAACACGTGCGGTCTCCACAGGACACGTGCGATCTGCACAGGACACGTGCGGCCTGCACAGGACACGTGCGGCCTGCACAGGACACGTGCGGCCTGCACAAAACACGTGTAGCCTGCACAGGACACGTGCAGCCTGCACAGGACACGTGCAGCCTGCACAGGACACGTGCAGCCTGCATGGGACCCGTGCAGCCTGCACAGGACCCGTGCAGCCTGCACAGGACACGTGCGGCCTGCACAGGACACGTGCGGCCTGCACAGGACACGTGCGGCCTGCACAGGACACGTGCGGCCTGCACAGGACACGTGCGGCCTGCACAGGACACGTGCGGCCTGCACAGGACACGTGCGGCCTGCACAGGACACGTGCGGCCTGCACAGGACACGTGCGGCCTGCACAGGACACGTGCGGCCTGCACAGGACACGTGCAGCCTGCACAGGACACGTGCAGCCTGCACAGGACACGTGCAGCCTGCACAGGACACGTGCGGCGTGCACAGGACACGTGCGGCCTGCACAGGACACGTGCGGCCTGCACAGGACACGTGCGGCCTGCACAGGACACGTGCGGCCTGCACAGGACACGTGCGGCCTGCACAGGACACGTGCGGCCTGCACAGGACACGTGCGGCCTGCACAGGACACGTGCGGCCTGCACAGGACACGTGCGGCCTGCACAGGACACGTGCGGCCTGCACAAGACACGTGCGGCTTGCACAGGACACGTGCGGCCTGCACAGGACACGTGCGGCCTGCACAGGACACGTGCGGCCTGCACAGGACACGTGCGGCCTGCACAGGACACGTGCAGCCTGCACAGGACACGTGCAGCCTGCACAGGACACGTGCAGCCTGCACAGGACACGTGCAGCCTGCACAGGACACGTGCGGCCTGCACAGGACACGTTCGGCCTGCACAGGACACCTGCGGCCTGCACAGGCCGCACGTGTTCTGTGCAGGCCGCACGTGCAGCCTGCACAGGACACGTGGAGCCTGCACAGGACACGTGCAGCCAGCACAGGACACGTGCAGCCTGCACAGCTCACAGCAGCCTCAACACGCATTCGGATCACAATTAGAGCCCAATTAACGTTTCGATTCGTAACTGAGAAGAAAACTAAAATTTTCTACGTATTTTTAGAGTCAAGGAGCTAAAATAATTCAACATATCATTACATAGTGTACCGAAAATGACTGAACTTACAATTACATATCAAAGCACAAGCATAAAATATCGTGAGCAACATTATGCAGTTTTTTGAAATATCTTTACCGAATAAATATTTAACAATTTCTGGATTGATTAAAAATTAGTTTTAGCCTCCCTTTACCGCAACAAAGATGTTCAAAGAGAGGAAGGATGAAGACACCATTTAGAATAGAGTTAAGGGAACGGAATCTAAGCACGAAGGGTGTTCTCTCAAAGGATCCCGTGCACGTAGAAACAGTAAGATAAGAAGGAAGGCTATGAAACATATAGAAGTTGAAGAAGAAAGTCAGAGGTGCTGATAAAAGGACAGCAACGAAGCGAAAGAAGATGGTCTTTAGCAAAACAAAAACATTTTATTTCAGCAAAAAGAAGGCCTAACTAACTCTCTGCTCAAGACCTCACATTTTCCCCTGGGAGTGCTAATTTCGATGGATACAATAGTTATATCCCCCTGAGGGGAACAACTTCAAGAACAAAATTCATTTTTTAGTATTGTGAATAAAAATATTTCAAAAAAGTATGCCAACATTTCGGCTTAGAATGCAGCGTTGGTTGAGCAGAAAGCGATCAGTTGTGACAAGAAGCCAAATTGAAATAAAAAGTAAACGTTCAGATGAAGCACCAAAAAGAAATCAAATTTCCTTCAACACAAGTTATTTGGAGACTGAGTTTAATTCTAGTACTTTCATTCTAATATTATACTAGTTTCCTCAATACATCGTAAATGCCATTCTTAAATCATGCACGAAGATGTTTCGCCATCACAAATACATGAGCCACAGCTAGTATTCTACATTTATTTAAACATCATGCTGGAAGACAACTCCTCGTCTAGGTGTTCCGTTTCCCTCGTGAACTTAAACAGCGACTCACGAGACATGTTTCTCACGTACAAATCGAAAATTTAAGTTAACTGACCGCGGACAACGCAACGTGAGCGCGGACACTGCTGAACGCGACTTTAACAGAAAGCAAAAACGTAATTATGTTGCGCAAAGATGACGACTCAAGAATTCAGAAGTTCGCAGCAGATCTCACGTGGTGCAGAAAATCAACTATCTTTTTGTTAGCAAAGGAGGAGAGAATTGTGTCCTGTGCAGTAGAGAGAAAAAAATGTTCAGTTAAAGAAGACGGTCAGCGCAGCAGGATGGTTCAGTCACGTACCAAATCCACCGTGTCGATTTTCCCACGCAACAGGTGTATTTTATTTGACAATGCAGCATGAAGCCGTACTGTTAAAATAACTGAAGTGAGGCAACACACCGGATTGCTAGCGCATGCGCACACACGAGAAACAGATGGCTCTGCTTCAACATTGTGATTAACTGTTAGTTCACTTCAAATTGTCACCTTTTCGTCTATAGTTCATCTAAAAAATTTAATTTTCTTAAGCAACATGAGACTTACTGATAAGAATGAAAATCTGTGAATAGCTGGACACTTACGCTCGCTGTTTCTTGTGAGTAATATTAACAATGGAAAGCAGGAAAGCAGGTTAAAAAAATGTTATACCAAATGCTAACTCCCTGCACTGACAGAAGATTGAACGCAGGAGCGAGCGAGGAAGCAAAAAGTACATGTCACACGGAGAGATGAGTTGCAATTACGCAGCAGTGATGCAGAATCGCGCCACAATACACACACGAAGGCTGGACAAAGGGATACGCCGGGCTCGCATGCACATGCCATCGTTACGTCCTACAGTGTGTTCTATTTTGGTAGAATTACTGTACAGTGGGAGGAATTTGAAACTTTGCCGGCAAACAACAAATACGTTGTATAATTTTTTACACAAAAAGTACATGAATCAAGAAGTTTATGAAATAGGTTTGCTCTGACATATTAAAATCATATAATTGGAAAGCAGCTTGTGCTTGTTTGATTTCAATTTTGACCCAGTCTACCATGAAAATTCTATGCTAATCGGTAAATAGCAAGATAAATTTTTCTATTCACTTCACGATAATTTTGAGAGTTCTAGTTCGATCAGAAACACCTTTAGGATGATGTTTTACCATATAGCTTGCCTTGCTTGGTTAGAATCAGTTGACGTCGTACCAAACTTCCAATACAAAAAATGATTATGGTCCTGATTTTGTTGTATCAAGGAACATTACTGATACGTGTTCTTGCAAATCTGCACATGACCAAGATTTCCATTTACTACCTAAAATAAGTAGCCGCTGCGCTCAATACCTCTCCGGACCACCAACAAAAGCCGGGCTCTGAGGACCCTAGAAAGTTTAAAGTTTGCACTGCCAATATCCAAAACGAGAAGTCATCAGATTAAGCCATACAGCAGCCCTCGGCTTCAGAAAAAAGTTCTAACTCTGGTTATAAGCCTCGCTATGAGAACGATTCAACAATGGCATTAGAAGGCTCTGAAAATGTCACCTCAACGTACTTAGAAGAATTCCTTGTTCCCAGAGGCTATGCAGAAGATTTGGCTTGATTTCTGAAGAAATTTCGAGGATTAAGCGGCAGAATATCATGTTCAGTGACAAAAATAATTCCAGATTTATCAGGAGCCACTCTAAAATCGTTCATCGCAACAGTGATGCGTCCAGATGCGACAAACGAAGCATAGTTGTACAACAGCAAGACGCCGACAGTTTGATCGTGAGGGTCAAAAGTGCAGTGGGTGGACTTTGTTTCCTCCTTTGATGAAAATAAAATCAATAAGCAGAAGAGGACTAGACTTTATTTCCATCGTCCAAACGAACATTTTTTGCGGCCACTGTAACCGTACAGTAGTATAGTAGCTAGTTTAAGGTTTCCTTAACATTACAGAGATCTGAGAGATGTTTTCACTCAGGAAAGAGACGGGAACATTCAGCATGGACTAAGAGAAACATGGAATCTATGCACAAAGTGTGCTCCTACACACGATACCATAGAAACAGTATGTTAGGAAGAGAGAAGAAGAAAAGAAACAGTAGAAATAGCGAAGAAGGTGTGACAACTAGATGAAGCAAAATCGGCAAAAAAGATGGAAGTACCCAAGGCCTATTCGATATCTGAGGTAACCTATCAGTACCTTCCATGGGTGCACCAGCCCCTGTAGCATAGACAAACCAAACCAACGGAAGACAATTGCCCATCCTATGCTCCCTGAGGTGTCAGCGTACCGTACAGTGCTAAATCTAGCAACCAATGATACGTGTCTTCAGAGGCAGAAGAGCAGCGATTTCACTGTAGGGGGTGAGATTAAAAGCCAAGGCACTCTTCTAACCTTATCTAAATAGCAGTTATGAAGAGTATTGTTCAAAATAAATACCATGTACCATATACTTTACAGCAAATTTACAATTGTATTATTTAAACACGAGTCAACTTTTCCAACGAAGGTCACACGCAGGAACACAAAACCAGTGTTACAACTGATGATCAACCAGAGGAGGCATCATACTAGCAAAAAAATGGAGTAACAAAATTTAACAATCTAATCGACAATTAATAGGTCTGTTTCGAGCAGTTACTCCTGGAAACTTAAGATTGTTTTTAAGTTTTACACACGAACAATTGGAGCTTGCAGAGAGCTCACACCAACTAGAGACAAGCCTCAAAACAACGTTCGCATTTGATGGCGGGTCGGCCATGTGGATGCCCTGTTCAAAAGGGATCCCGGCAGTCGGCCCCCGCCATTGTTCAAAGAAGTGAGTTAGAAAGAGATTATCACAACGAACTTCCGCTGACCTCGAATCAGAGGGCGCAAAATGATGCTTTTCATACTAAATGCGGTCACTTCAACGATTATCGAGTGCGTCACTGGATGAATGAACTTTGAATTTTTAAGTATGATGCTTCAAAACGCAAGAAGATGCTTATTTCTACCACCGCTACAGTATATATCTATTCAATTCACCAATACATTTAACACAAATTATTCATTATTAAAATGACATTGTCAATGCATATAGATAATTCAGGCCCATATTGAAAATCGACTGCTGAGAACTTGCATTCAAAGCAGACTGCCTTCAGCACACCGCTGCAGTCTACACCCTATAGGTGACGAGGCAGCAGAGAATCCGCCTTCAGCAAATTGAATTTGAATCCTCACAATAGTAACGAAGAGCGTGAACAACGAAACTGCGTCTTTAAGGAGATACATACAAGAAATAAAATTATTAGTTTTAAATATTAGTGGAATAATCTCTTAAGAAAGTGACCGAAGGACACCACGCTTAATTGAATCATTTAAAGAAGCATTGAAATATTAAAAATAATCATTTGCCAAAACTGGATATTTTTAAATTATTGCAATGAAATCCTATTATGTTGAAAAAATGAACGTAATTGCATTGCACGGTTTCGAGTGCATAAAAAGAGTCGAACTCATGGTTCCACTTCACTTAACCGAATGGAATGAAGACGACACGAAGGTACCCTAAGAAATACATGGCAATTTTTTCAATTTATAGCATTGCATATTTTACGATCATGGGTTTTACTTAGAACTTTGTCGGGATATTGTAGATTTAACCAATTTAACATCGTTATGTATTAAGGGTGTGCGAATTATAAATTTTTCAATGTTCAGAAGGAGAAGATTAGGCAAGCATACATGGACTATGGTTCAAAGTATAACACGTTGTTCACGTAATGCAATTCTGTGTAATTTAATTCAAGGTTTTTAGCAACATGATAAATGAAGGCAGCAACCTGAGACATCATTGGTCTCAACGGTGAATCACTCTGATTGTCATCATTTTTGGTGTTTAGTAATAGCGTCCATCCAGTTTTTAAAATTCGACATTATTCGGGACGGCATCAGCAATATCAATAAGTTTGTTAAATTTTTTCTGTAACTTTTCCGTTGGATCTCGATACAAACGTTTGAATCTATTGTTATCTAAAAGTACATGATTCAGCTTCTGTTAGAATAGTTCTGGTTTAACAATATTTACTCGCATCATTTGCTAAATTTTCTCACAACTATCTCTTTATTCGAACGCAAATTACTGATAGCCCGGAGTGGAAGTCAAGCTTCACCGTTACTCAGACAAGTGCTTCTATATTACGTGCAGTTCAAGCTATTAATGCAGTGCCTAAGTTAGCTTCCATGGAAGTCAAGTTGCTAGAAAATTATCATGTGATGATCTTGAACACTATTGTAGGGCTGAGAAGATTAAGTTATGAGTTAGTTTGGGCCTTCGTGACCAAAATAAAGGTGTAACCATGAGAAGGAGGAATTTCCTCATTCAAAACGGAATTCAGGGAACGTGGAAACTCTGCACAAGGCGAGTCCAATACCCAGCAAGAGAAAAAGAAATTTATGAAACAAAATAAAATGTTGCAGAAGCAAGTGATATGTGCTGAAAAAAAGGAGCAGTGATCCGAAAAAAGGCCCACAACAAAATAAAAAATATCTCTTTTCAACAAAAGGAAAGCCTACCTAACATTCAGCTCGGGTCGTCACGTCCTTCCTGAGAGCGCTTATACTCATAGAAACAATAGTTGTATTTCCTGGAAGGGGGTTGGCTATCGAATTAAAGAAAATTTCGGTCAAAACATAAGAGAAAGAAGATTAGATTAGTCGTTAGTTTTAGCCTCCCTACCCGCAGCAACAAATGCGATCCAAAGAGAGGAAGGAGGAAGGCACCATTTAGTATGGAGTTAAGGAAACGCGGAAGCTACGCAGAAAGAGCATAGAAACATTAAGTTGGGAAAGAAGATTAGATTAGATTAGATTATTAGTTAGTTTAAGCCTCCCTATCCGCAAAAAAGGCTATCCAAAGAGAGGAAGGAAGAAGGCACCATTTAGTATGGAGTTAAGGAAACGCGGAATCTATGCAGAAAGGGCACAGAAACAGAAAGCTAAGAAAGAAGATCATGAAACAAGAAAAAGTTGAAGAAGAAAGTAGTAGGTGCTGAAAAATAGGACAGCAGTGAACCGAAAAAAGATGGTCCGTAACAAAACAAAAACCTATTCTATTTTAACAAAAAGAAAGCCTACCTAACCTTTAGCTCGGGCCCTCACATGGTCCCTCTGGGAGCGCTAATTCCCATAGATACAATAGCTTTATCCCCCAGAGGGGTAGAGAAAGAAGAAACAGGCACAGTTAACATACAAAAGACATATACCGTAAACACCTGAAGTGAACACAGGCAGCACGAGGTGGTGACCCAAGCACTACGTACAAGACAGAGCCGAGTTCCGTCCCTCGCCTGATAAGAGTCGGAGTCCACGCACGTAATTAAGAAAAGTCGAGCCCAAGATCCTGAGACGCGGCACTTTCCGGCCATTGTTGCGAGCGTGAACACTTGCATAAGCTGATATAGGGAGACTTTTAATAGGCATCTCAAGTGCTATAATAATAAAATTGCAACAGTCACACAATCGAACTTGCAGTAAATTCTGCTCCAGACAAAAAGCGAGAGGGCAATGTAACCATTAGAATTATCTTATAAAATTAAATGCTTTTATGATGAATGCGATGCTCCCATACACGCACGTACCTAATAGTGTGCACTTAAAATATTACCGATAGATCAATTAGTCAAATGTTGAATTCAAATTCTTGGGCCCTTATTGAAAAGTCAAGTAGTATTGAACTCTGCATAAATCAAACAAAAAATCAATAGATGCAGCAAGGGAGCAATCAACTTTCACTCTTGATACAAGGAATGAAGGAATACTTGTGCAACTTCAACAGTTCAATTAATTGTGAAACTGTTTCAGTCCGCCAGTGATCACAGTGAACGTTCTTCAGTTCACACTTACCAACACAAATATTTTATTATTTAAAACCTGGTAGTGATTACTGCCAGCTTCCATTCAACTGCCGTAAATTGTACGCAAATTTATCGCATGATGGGCAAAGCACTTTCATGAGCGAGGCTATCCGGATCACGCATGCAACCATGCTAATCTCATTTGATATAAATTAGCATCAATAACAATGCTGTACTCAATAGTGATCCGTTTAAATTGGATATAATTTTTCAACATTAAAAAGATCGCAAGGATGCTACCTTGAGAAAACGCCAGAAAATAAATACCTAAAATATTGTCTCTTCCAAAAGAAGAGAGTTCACAAAACTTAAATGTGAAATATTAGCCACAATAAATGAACTGTTAACTTTGTTGAGCTGTGTTTGGGTTCACGGGTGTGCTAACGGAAGCGAACCATGCTGAACGTTTATAAGATATTGGCGTGCGAGAGAGAACGTCAAGTTTATCACGACCCAGAGCTAGCGGGACGGATTTTGCATGGGCAGGAACGCTTCGGCACTCACAAAACGTGCATTGCTATTTTGTGTCGGTAAACAAAATTTTTTGCATAATTCCTTTTAAGAAAACATAAAAGATCCCCTAAGCTAAAAAAATCTAATCTAAAACATGTTATTTATTTAAAAAATGGAACTGTACTCAGTTTTCAGAGGACTGTTACTAGATGGCTCAAAAAATTGATCATGAATGACATGGATATGTTCGGACCATATACACAGTTCGAACATCGGCAGCATCGCCTCAACTTCACTATGAGATGAGATAAGTTTGTTTCAGCCTCCCTAGCCGCAAAAAAGGTGTTCTGAAAAGAAGGAGGAAGGCACCGAAGTAAGTTATTAAGGAAAGAGGGAATATATGCACAAGACGTGTTCCCAAACAAGATCTAGAGCGCATACAAACAATAAGTAAGGAAGGCAGTTTATGAAACAAGATAAAGTTGAAGACAGTAATAGGCTCTGAAAAAAAAGACTATAGAGAACAAAAAATTATGGTCCATAAAAAATAAATTCACAATAACATTACAACAATGGGAAGGTCTACCGAACCTGCAATTAGGAACCTCATCTTCCGTCTGGGAGCACTAGCTAATTTCCATAGATGTTTTAGTTGCATCTCCCACAATGCTCGCAGGCATTTTCTCCTTTCGACACCTTAATTTTTTAGTATGAATAATTGCATTAATTACTCTCTCCTTACTCGAAGAACAGTGCGATGAGCGCCTCTGTGATACAAACTTCCCTACCTTTCGAATGTTTCCAAAATTAAGCCTGGAGAGATGTACACGAAATAAATTTTTGACATGTATTCTAAAGCGTAGTCAAAAATACTTGTATTTTTCCTAAGGTGAAGTTACTATTCTTTCACAAGCGCTGTTTTAAATGATATGTGTACACAAATGTCATTCCTTCGAGCCCTCCATTTTTGTGTCAGGATAACTTTGTATGAATTAAAATCAACGCAAAATAGAACATAATTCACAGGCAGGAATTAGCCATCACGAAGCGCCCAGGCATGCACTTCTGAGGAGGTGAGCAGGTGCGGACAGACACGAACGAAGCAACCAACCAAGCGAAGAAATAAGCAAGCGACGGCCTCTGTGTTATTACACACCGGGGACAATGATGAACAGACACGCACGGATGCACACAATGGAATTTAAATGAAATAAATATCGATTTCATTCATACATATTTACTTTGTTGTATTTTACTTGGGAATCTGTGCATAAAATGCATTGAAACAGTTATTATTATTATTATTATATAAGAAAGTTTTAGCCTACCTTAACCACGACAAAAATGTTCCAAGAGAGGAAAGAGGAAGGCACCATTTAGTATGGAGTTGAGGGAACGCGGAATCTATGCACAAGGTGCACAGAAACAGTAAGCTAGGAAAGAAGTTCATGAAACAAGAAAAAAGTTGAAGAAGAAAGTAGTAGGAGCTGAAAAACAGGACAGCAGTGAACCGAAAAAAGATGGTCCGTAACAAAACAAAAACCTATTTTATTACAACAAAAAGGAAGCCTACCTAACCTTTAGCTCAGGCCTTCACATAGTCCCCCTGGGAGCGCCAATTCCCATAGATGCCATAGTTGTATCCCCCTGAGGGGTGCATTGAAACAGTTAAGAAAAAAAGTTCATGAAACAAGATAAAAATTGAAGAAGAAAGTAGTAGATGCTGAAAAACAGGACAGCAGTGAACCGAGAAAAGATAGTCTGAAACAAAACAAAAACATTTCGTTTCAACAAAAAGAAGGCCTACATAACCTTTAGCTCGGAACATCACATACATGTTATCCTCACGGAGCGCTGATTCCCATAGACACAATTGTTGCCTCTCTCTGAGGGGAGAAAAAGCATGTTGAATGCGCTATTAACTGCGTTTCTTAAAATAATACTCATGTACTCTTCATATCCTTAATGTAATTTTAATCGAAAAGTAAAACACAATATTAGCGAATACAGAGTGTGAAAGATGAGTGAAAACCTTTATAATTGAAATGGAAGCAATAGCAGAGTTAAACACTGTAATTCGATCCAGCTTACGCATAGTAAGGACATTATTCATACACCCCTAATGTTCAATACTAAGATATTTCTTAAAATTTAACATTTCTGCCTTAAAGCAACGCTGAACTCTAATCATAACCATTCTGCGGTTAAAGTAAGAATGACAATGATGATACTGCGCTACGGTTGAGCTTTTGTTCGTTACTTGAATTATCTTGATTAATATCTAAGTTAATACCTACTTCGTAAAACTCCTGCGCTTGAAATAATATGAATTCCCTACAAATATTTGATTTAAAAACTTTTAAATAAAACATTTTCTTGAACGCGTATTTTTGTGATTAATTTTTTACAACGAAGAGTTCGGAACCACACGTGAGCGATATTTTAAGGAATCAATAAAAGTACTCAACTATGATGCGTGAACTCAATCTCTCCGCGAACTGTACGAAGGTTTGGCTTATAATGAAGCCTAATCAGCCATTGTGCTTCCCTGCTTATGAAATATCATCAGTGGAACGAAGAGATCGTAGGAGTTCCTAACTGCACACCAATATCACCAGCGAAGATGAGGTACGTCCGATGAAGCTATGAAACGAGCGTGACAGCTTTCCCCGCACAAAGCTGCTCTCTTGTCTACGCTTAACAGCCCACGTGCTACGCTGTGCAGGACATGAGGGTTGCGAGAGGTAAGGTGCACTGACTCCAGTCAGACGTTGCAGCCAAGCTATAACAAAAAAAAAACAGACAACAAAGCAGGAATTGGACATCATGACTACAGAAATGCAGGAATAATATTACCTCGAAAATGAGAAATGAAAAGTACAAATGAGTCGCCTGAAGAAAATTATCGCTTAGAAGTTTTCGGATTGTAGTGCCAAAGTCAAAATTAGATCGAGATTATAGTTCACCAGCTCAGCGAACAAGCCCATTCCAGTAGAATAATCCACTTCAAATAGAGAGGTAGAGCAATATTTATTCGTGGTCTATGAGTCTCGAACGGAAGGTTGGAAATTGCAGCCTCTATTTGCATCACGTGGCAGGAAGTTTGAGAGCTGCTCATATTTCAGAGCCGCTGCAGCTCAGGCACACGCAGGACACAGCGCATTTACTGCATGCTAACGCGTTCCCGGCAGCACCTTCCAATTCTAGCTGCCATGTCGAACACGGGAAACAACCGAGAGCGTCGATCTGGTGAATGGTTCTTAAATCATCGGAGTATGCCGGCGAAGTTCCTGTTATCCCGTGTAATTATTTAGTATTCTCAGTAGCAAGAGACAATCATTCCTCGCTTGCCCACTGTGAGATATAATTTTGGAATCCAATGAAAGAAAGGGCGATAGATGCTCATAACAGGTACCGCAGTATATCAGTATTATTATAAAAGAATTAATTGAAAATTAAGGTAAATTTCGTTTGAGCATTCAGAAGAATAGATATCGCTAAATCAATGCGTTCAGTGAAAAGTTTAACTATTTTTAAATCGGTAAAATGCCTTACAAGAATATTGCAATTCGTCAGCAAGAAGATAAACTCACTAAAGGAATACATTCGCAATGGAAGCAATCGCCCTGTTTCATTTCAAAACAAGAATATTGTAATTTTTGCAGTAGTTAAAAGAAAAACTGACTTCAACCGTAATTTTTTATAGCCGCACAGAAAATGTACTTGCGTGTTTTGATCTCTGTTGGTATGTCGTAGCATTAATTAGGGATTCACTTCATGTACGAGTTGAGAAATTTCCCAAGGCAAATTAAAATGATTCCAGTTAGAAACATTCCGATAAAATAGTGATGACTGTTGTGAGAGGCGCAAGGCGAAACTTGACTCATATCTGCGCTAGACTGACGTAGTAACAAGTAATCTCTGAGCACAAAGAAGTTTTCCAGCCAGGCAAATCCACGGCAGCATTCCAATCTAAGTGCTTCGGGTCCACGCGATCTCTCCGCCCCCGCTTTTCTTGCTGCCTGAACTCCGGCTACTGCACAAGCTAGGTGATGATGGTAATCAACACATTAAGGCCGTAAGCCAAGGAATAGTAATAGGACAATAAAAACTTGGCAGAAATCCTTTTGAAGTAATATTTGACATGTATCATTTAATATGAGACCATTGCACTGGCAGTTGAAGAGAAATCCTCATAACTGTGGTGGCAGTAGACAAGAAGGCAGCAATGCTGCTGCGATAACTGAAGCGTAGCACACAGCGATACACCAGCACAGAACTATCCTATCCGAGAGCCATAAGTACTTCTTTGCACAACGAGAAATAATTACATCGTGTTTTGACGGTGCCAAAAGTAGCGACAAGGAATTATGCAATTTCAACGATATTTTTAGATTTTCACTAATATAATACATGGTAGTGATGACATCAGCCATCTCGCATCGACGCTGGTGGCATGGATATACTATAACGATATTTTAGGTCTGTCCAGAAATCAGTAAAGAAACATTCGGTGCTGTGATTGTACGACACTACGAGTCCCGATTACTGACACAACTGTCTGCAGTACGTGCAAGGTGCTGCAGAAGCAAAATCGCTCGCTCATCATTGGATCCGATGAAGGGTGGAGCTCTTCCAATCTACGCGAGTCCGGGGACGTTACTGCGTCTAAACCAGGGAAAGTTATAGCAGTGCTAAAGCAAAGCAGTCTGAGAATATGTTGCGACAGCCTGTACGACAGCACTCGTATCAGAATTGTTGGTGCGAGTAAATTACAGGAATACAAGAAGCTTTCACAACGTTCAGCTCATCATGCGTCTTCATGCAGCATACCTCTTCCTTCAAATAGCTTCTTTTAGTTTTAGCGCATTCATACCACGAAGGAGTAGAACAAACATTATAGGACTTCAAAGTAATGCAAATCCAAAAAGACAAACTCGAGAAGAAATATGACGAATGACACAAAAAACTGTCATTTAGAAGCGCATAAACTCTTGCCACAAGTAATTAGTTGAGTTACAATAGCAAGCAAACCGAGGTGTGAGAGAGAGTGAGTCTGATCCACTGCGGCAGACTGACAGCTCATTTTTGTGGAAGTTTCAAGTTCTACTTCCTGCGTATTGTAGTTCGATAGCAAGAGCTCCATGTCGAGATAGTTTAAAATTTTCTCATGCACAAATTCTTTTAGCATCTCATTCCAGTGCGTAAGTTGACGTCATCGGCTGCTCCTCCCACCTAAGCTCTCACTCAGAGGCCCTTTCGATTAACCTCTTCGGCGAATTTCGTTGCCGTTGTTGCTTTGCGTGACACCAAGATTATCTCGGTCGATGCAGGACAGCCAAAAGCACAGCAACAGTGATGAACGACTGCAGCAATAAAAGCAACCGCGACTTGGGGGTGATTCACCGCAGAAATTACCAACAGCAACATCCGGCAGCGGTTGTTCGCTCGAGATCCTTGCAAGGGACGCGCGGTATTTACTATTGACGACCCCGTCAGAGCTGAAGCATGTTGGGAGAACGGCCAGTTTAGTACCGAAAGTATAGCATCTGAGATAAGTGTACAGAATCTTAGGTAATGCTACAGGATGTCACTAGACGTGAATGTATCTTGTATAGGAATGCAGGATGTAACAAGACAACATTTCAGGCTAAAAAGCAACGCGATATGAGGCGAGTTAATGTCAAAAAATTCACACAGACAAAAGCGACATCAATTTGAATCGTTCTACTATTTCTAAAACTTTACATAATGTGTGAGATAATGAACTTGATAATCGACGAATGAAAATGAACTAACGAAGCACAGAGCTAGAAAGACAGTGAAGTATTAACGTTGCCTTAAAAAAGAGAGTCGAACAGAGTAAAGAAGTCACAAGAACAGTGCACACTACTGTAAACTAAAAAATTTAAATCAAAGGTAAGTTATAACTGTGACTAGCAAGAATGTTTCGCATGAAAGAAATTCGCAGGTTTCTTATGAATATTATTACGTTTTTAAATTCTATAACGTAGATGGTTTGGATTAAATTAACGGCTGTTATTTTGATAGTAAAACACGTAAAACAAGTAAGAGAAGTGATTTTAGAAATATTCCACTAACTCAAGGTTTTACTTTTTGGCGGGTTTGGCCCTCTGTAACTGAATTGAGAGGCAGTGTAAGCACCTCAAAAAATGAAGAGGTGTAATACGGAGGATGAACCTGAATTCCCAAAGACGTAGAAGAGAGACAGAGAAGATGCACATGATTGTCATACGTTCACGAAAGGAACTCAAGAATCTTTCGTACTTTATGAGGGGAATTTAAAAAACATAATGATGTGGTACAATTAAGTGTCAATCAGGGGAAATGATCACGCACATAATTTAGAGAAAAGTTATGACAAAAAATGTATACCATTGCATAATTTCAACAAAACCACTTCGAATTTCAATGGAGACTCCAGGTTTCGCTGAATTAATTAAACAAGTCGTATGAAGTGCGCGTATCTTAAGTATGAATGAATCATTCCACACAGATTTTAACTTTTTACTATAGAAAGTAATGAGCGTTTCGAAGGAGGATCTCTATATCGAATCTCTCATGTGTCAATCAGTGCATGTATCGAGAACGCAACATAGGCAAATTTCATGATTATTAATCCCTAACGGGAAGAATTTCATTTTTATTTGATTCCTGTTGACAATGATTTACAAGAAATTCAGCTATTTTAAAAAAAACTACAAGTTAGAAAATGTAATCGTTGAATGTTGTGGATGGGAAATCTCGTAACTTCTGAATGAGAAAATAATAAATGAACTCGTCATTAACAAATGTTATATATGTTTAATTATTGGTAAATCAATAAGAATACAAACAGCAATAATAGTGATGATAAGAAACATCAAGTATGGCTTTCGTTTATGATTTCCGTCCAAATTTTCATCTTTTCCCAAAAGTTGTTAGTAATTTTATTCATTTATTTTTAACATTATTATATTAGTTCGTTTGATGATTCTCTGCCACCACAAAAGCAATCTTAAGACAGCGAAGAGAAGGGACCATTCAGCATGGGCAGAAGAAAATGGGGAATCTATGCTATGCACAAGATGAGTTCCCACCCTGGATTCTCTGCGCACAGAAACAGTAAGTTAGGAAGCAAGAAGAGGAAAAGACAAAGAAGGGATAGCGAAGATGAAATGGAAACAGTGAGTAGTAAAGCGAGCACGAAAGGTAAAGTCCCGAAGGTCTATCTAAAGCTGAGGTAACCGTACAACATCGCCCCAGGGAACGCCAGTCCCCACGACATGGGTTCGTTCTCGGCATCGTACAAACATAGAACATCTCACCTATAGCCTTGGTTCACTCAAATCTGAGCTATAATATTCACTTTCACCTTAATTTCGACCATAACTATGAAGACGAAATTTCTTTCTGTTAAAATGAATCAAAACCGCTCACCCATAATCAAACAGAACTTCGCTTATCTGTTCTGTTTGTTTCAGCAGTAAAAAAACATGAAAAAAACATTCCGTAAAAAACTCAAGCAGTCTGACGCACAAATTTTGACATTGAATTTAGGTCGTCTTCCGCCGGATGCATCTGAACGGGAAGCGGAAATCTAAAACCGGAAAACTTGGCAAAAACGATTTCCTAGAGGTACAAAAAGGGATGTAAGTTGTACTGAAAGGATGATAATGTTACTAATAACAATAATAACAATCAAAGTGAACTTAAAGCAAGCCAAACAACCGAAATGAAATTAGCTTATGAGTTTTCTAAACACAACAATAAATTCCCGAGAGGGGAAGGAGGAAGGCACAATTCAGTGTGAGCTTAAGTGAATACAGAATCTATGCACAAAGTGTACTCCCGCACTCTGTGTATAGGAACAGCAAGATGAAAAAAGTTCATGAAACAAGACCAAAGTTGAAGGAGAAAGTAATAAGTGCTGAAAAGGGACAACAGTGAACCGAAAAAAATGATCCGAAACAACACAAAACTCCTTTTATATCGCAACAAAATGCATTCCTATTTAACCTTCAACTCGGGACTTCACATCTTCGCCCTGCGAGCACTGATTTCTACGGAAACAACAATTGGATCTCTCCTGAGGGGGTAATCGAACACAGCCAATTTATTATTGATCCTCAAGATCGATATGATGCGGTATGATTCGTCAGCTTATTCGTTCGGTAGAGCAAGGGAACAGCAGATGAGTAGAATGGCGGAACATGGAGATATTGTATTCATAGCAGAGTGGAACACTCCGTTGAGAAGAACAAGGGAACAATGCACTAGTAGGGAGGTGGAACACTCCAAGGAGAATAAGAGAACAATGTATAAGTAGGGAGGTGGAAAACCACAAGGAGAACAAGTGAACAATATATCAGTAGGGACGGGGAACACTCCATGGAGAACAAGGGAACAATACATCAGCAGTGATGTGGAACACCCCAAGGAGAACAAGGGAACAATACATCAGCAGTGATGTGGAACACCCCAAGGAGAACAAGGGAAAAACGTATAAGATAGGGAGGTGGAACACTCAAAGGAGAACAAGGGAACAGTGCATAAGTAAGGAGGTGAAACACTTCATTGAACATATCAAAAATGGGAGGTGGAAGGCGACAACGGCGCATCTCAGCGCAGCGGACGAGCAGCAAGAGCCAAGAGGTGAGGCAGACAAGGTCGTCGGCGCATCTCCCAAAAGGTCACTTGTGGAGCCTGGCCGTCCGTGGTGGAGGCGCGCGACATGACAGAATGACAGGCGAAACAAACAGCGATGTTCCGGAAGAGAAACAGAGGTCAATTGAGTAAATACCGCAGCTAGGTGGGGAATCTTACACTTGGCTCACTATTACGAAAATTATGCAGAGCTGACTGGAGTTCAGGAAAATAATACGATCAGATTATAGATTAAATTATAAGGTAGTAAGAGTCTCTCTTAGCACAACAAAAGCGTTCCCAGGAGAAGGAGAATGCCACAATTAGATTAGATTATGGATAGATGTAGATGGGTTGCTTTTGGCAAATCCGTATTATAAATAAAAGTGCCATGAAACACGTCTTTAATGAGATCATTCTTTGTCAGAAGTGTTCCAGCTTACATTTCCAGATTAGATTATATGTTAGTTTAAGCCCCCCCTCCCCCCTAACTGCGACAAAGGAGTATCAAAGAGAGCAAGGAGGTAGGCACCACTTAGTATGAACTCGAGGAAACGCGGAATCTATTAACAAGGTGCATAGAAACAGTAAGCTGAGAAAGAAGTTCATGAAACAAGATGAAAGTTGAAGAAGAAAATGCTACAGACTGAAAAACAGGACAGCAGTGAACCGAAAAAATAAGGTCTTTATCACAACATAAACACTTGATTTTAACAAAAAGAAGGCCTATTTAACCGTTAGCTCGGGACCTCACATTTTCCCCAAGGAGCGATACTTCCCATAGAAGGAAGGCACCATTCACAGTGGAATTAATAAAACGGGGAAATTTCAGCAAAAGTTTTTTCCTCTTACTTTGTCTCAATAGCAGGATTGGAAGAAATTTATGAAACAATATCAAAGTTTACGATGAAAGTAATAAATGCTGAGAAAAAACAGCAATGAACAGAATGTGGGTGAGCTGTATAAAAATATACAAATTCTATTTCAATAAAAGGAAGATCTACTTAAACTTCTGTTGAAATGATACGATTCATGTATTATCGAGAAAAAATTAATTAAGTAGTTAAAGGAAAAAATCAAAACATTGACGCACACAAATCAGGATGAAAGGGCCGTAACTTTCGAAAAATTTATATTTATTTTCATTGTAAATAGTGAAGATATTCGTAGTGACGAGAAAACAACGTGAAAAAATGAGAAAACGACTAGCTGGAAAATATTTTTCCCAGTTCTTTTGGAAATATCCCTAATCACAGCTGACAGAACAAAATTATTTTTCACAAAATTGGCCTAAAAATGTCCAAGCACGGACCAACACCTTCTGCTACGACTGAATACAATACAATCTACAATTATTCGAATTTTTAGGTCTCAGAGGTGCGTGCTCGATGCATCCAGCACCTGATCAAACATTTATTTTTCCATTGCCGTTCAATGACTGTAAAAAAATCAAACTAAAAATTTGTGTTCAGGCTTGAAAATTTCAATTGTTACTAAGCTTCTTCAAGGAATAAATTATTGTCTCATGGAGAAATGTTCAAATGAATGCCATGGAAATTTTCACACAGTGCTACTCGACAATTTGATGAAATGTACCGAAATAACTGTCAGTGTTTTGTTTATGTTCATTCTTTAAAATGAAACTCATTCTTCTTAGATCGCGGAGCTGGTATTGACACTGAGGAACAAAATAAAATTATAAATAGTTTGCTGCACCTCACCAGAAAAATTTTGCACACAACGATAACTGCTCTATGACACTTCCGACAAAAAATGATGTTCACTGCGTTGAGGAGTAATTCGCTCTAAATACCGTATGGAAAATAATATTTAATAGTTATAGCAACGCTAAGTTAAAGTTCAGCTAAATAAAAGTTGTGAATGATGAACGAAAATTGCCGAGAGTTGGCCTTGGATGTGACGCTTTGGGAAGGAGACAACCAAATACGGGGGTGACGGCTGCCTAGTGTCAATGGCGCTCCGGAGAAGAGATTGCGACCGTAAATAACGAAAACTTATAATTGATTGATTATGAATTAGCTTAGGCCTCCCTTACCACAATACAGATGTTCAAAGAGAGGAAGGATAAAAGCACCATTTAGTATGGAGTTAAAGGGAACGCTGAATCTATGCGCAAAGTGTGATCTTGTCCAAGATCCCGTACGCATAGAAACAGTAAGTTAAGAAGGAAGGTTATGAAACAAGATAAAAGTTGAAAGAGAAAGTCAGAGGTGTTGAAAAAAAGGATAACAGTGAACCGAAAAAAAATGATTCTTGACAAAACAAAAATTTTTTTTTGAACAATTTCCCTCAGCTAAGGCCCTCACATTTTCCACCAGGAAGTGGGAATTCCAATACATACAATAGTTATGTCTCCCTGAGGGAAATGAAAGCCTGTTAGAAACCTTACAAATTATATCAAAATTTCTCTCAATAAAAACGATATCTTGTTTTCGGTTACAATCCACGTGCTTAAGATATAATAAATGTTACTACCACTGAATATTTTGTTTACTTCATCGCAGGCGCAGCGCTTTCCGTAACCCACTTCACAAACTCGTAGAAGTTGTGAAAACACAGAAAACAAGTTCATCAGAAAAGAATTACTTTCAAACAATTTTCGAACCCTCCAAAAATTCATGCTTGAAAAATGCTCCATCAGAAGTATTATGAATTTGAAACCGCTAGCTAAATTCTGCATTATAAGTGTTTCCTTAAATAAAATTAAACATTCATGAGTTTGATGAGCAACTTTTATCATTTTAGCATCCCTGAGGTAGATCACATAAAATTATACGGCAAAAACTTGAAAATTACCTTATATGTTGCGTTGGTTAGAGGAGTGTTCTTCGTTCTGGCCCTTGGTATGAGGTACCTCGAGGTTTTCTTTCCGGCGGTCGCCCGAGCGCTGCTGTAGTGCAGAGCGCTCCTCTTGCACACGAACAATGGGCTGCTCTTCGATATGGGTTTAGATATGTGTTGGTAACCTCTGCAGTTCTGTGAAGGAAACTTTTTCCCATTGTAGTAGGACGTCCTATCTTCGGATGCTGACCTTGGAGAGTCAGACGGCCAACTGTCGTCATAATGTTCGGCTTTCGTCTCCGAATCAGAATCCCACCGAACTTCAAGTTTTGAATTAAGTCGCGAGTCGGATTTGCTCAATTTTAATGCCGATTTCAAATTTGACGGTTTATTTTTGGTTTGGGAGTGAATTTCTAATTTTACTGATGATTTTAATTTAGTTAAATTACCAAAGCTTTTGGAAGGCTTCATAGTGCGATGATCATTAAATGAGTCGCACAAAATTTTCGTACTTTTGCTTTCTAATGAGCTCAGTTTCTCACTGGAAATACTGTAAGAATTTTTGCTGAGAGTGGCGACATCTTTGCTTGTCAGGTAATCTACCTCCGGGATGATGGGTTTCGTGATGTACCCGTATTGCACCTCGACCTTCCTGTCGAGCACCAAACTCCTGCGGTAATCGCCAGTCCTGCGCAACTCTTGACGCTGCTGGTGATGAACCGATGCTTGAAAATTCGTTTTCGGTGCGGACAAGTCTCGGTTGGTGAGGTAGGCGTCGCTGCGCTGCATGAAATGACGCTCCTGACGTCTGAAGCTGTCAGTTCTTCGCGGAGTCCCTCCTCGCTTGTGGCTCTTCTCGCTGAGGGGTCGGTGGGCCCTTCCTACTCCCCGACCGAGAGGGTGGTCCTCCTGAATGTTGCTCGGCAAGTTGCGGTACTCGAGGCCATTCGGGTGCAGGGGAGCCATGGCTGATCACAATTAGCAGACCCAAAAATGAGTTACAAATAGAACATCTCCGCAATAGATCATCACTATCCAGCCTTTCTTTCCTTCACTTTCACTTTGAATCTTTGTATTTCTGCAAGGTTCCTACACAGATCCTGGAAAATTAGTTACCACTCCACAAGTAGTATTTCTTTAGATCGACAAACATGTCAAGCCCTCGAGGCGTGAAAGGAGCAAAAAGAACTATTCCTTTTCCGGACATGAAACGAAGCGGAACTTCCTACTCCCTTTTATTTTTTTTTTTGAAGTGAACTGGGATATAAAAAGTGAAATGGAGCGCAAAAGGTCACAGATTTTTCACATTTCACTATAGCAGGAACATGGAAACTTTAATGACACGTTGCAGTATGGTTTTTCGTTGCTGAATACTGTAAGTCAAAAGCAGGAAATACCAGATGGTATTTTAATTCATACTTTGTTGAAAGTGCCGAAGCTCGAAAATTAGTTATTTTCGTTTCAGCGAGGCGCTGGCGGTTCATAGACCCTATAATATTTAACGTCGGCACGAGATACTAACTTCTCACAAATGAAGTTGGAGAATAGAAGAAATGAAATGATTCGAGAAGAAAATTTTAGTATATGTACCGCCGAAGCAGGTACTTCAAGAAGGAAACAAACTTTTATGATCCTACATGCAACAGAACTTTTTTCTTTCAACTTTTACATGTTATTTAAAGGAATTGCTGACGAAAAATTCAACTACGGATTTCCTAACAATAAGTATGAGACAAAATTTTTTTAAAGAAAATGAACCAAAATGTAACATTTTTATACGAACTATCATGAACACTTTAAAGGAAAAAATTATAGAACTCAAATTTGAGCTCTGAAATTAGCATTATCGTAAGACAAGAAAAATATTATACATTTTTTCGAGTCGAATCAGGAAACAGCGGCAATAAAAACGCAAGCTTTTTTATTGAATTGATTTGCACGATTGTACAGTGTAACGTCCTTTAAATTAAGAAGTTATTCAGACACCTCAAATTCTAGTTTTATTTCCTCTTCATACCTCTAAGTAAGGTGTCCCAATCTTCACCTAAGAATATGGGATAAACAGTAGCGTTTCGTGTCTGAGAGGCCCCACCTCCACTTCACGCACAAACTCGGACAATGATAACACGAGAGTTCACTTCGTGTGGTGAAGGTCGCGCTTGCTCCTCAGCCATTGTGAACTCCATTGTCGAGACCTACACAGAACTGCTGCGCCTGGAGGTCATCTACGTGAAGTGCTTTAAAACTATGCGCCATTGCATGCTGCTGGACTGCTTCAACCGTAAAAATACATTTTCTAAAAAACATTATCCATCACTAAGGCATCGCGTTACATTTAGGACGAGACAGTGCAGGGTACAATTATACACATCAACGCGGTACTTTCGTCAGTTCAAGCGACATGGAACAAGTAAGGATAAGGCGTGTAAGAAAAAGTTCATATTGCTTTTTATTCCGGGAAATGCAATCGACATAAACGAATTCGACTGGGTGTGTATATAGATTAATAAACTACACATACGAAAACCCTGTCCTCATAAGCTCACATTTCACTCTCTTTTCCCTTGAATTAACTCGTAAAAACCCTTTGTGATGGCAAACAAATGTAAATGTACAATGAAGAACTCTATAAAATTTGAGTTCATATTCCTTCGCCGAAACGTAATACATGTGGAAGGCTCCTCGTTAATAAGATATGAAAACTATGAACGAACACAACACCTAGAGCATGAAATTGAGCACTTCAATTGCCATGGGGAAGTTGTGTTGAAAGTTTTTTGCGCTCAAATGAACGGGACCCAGAAACTTGCAGTCAAATAAGCGAGGGAAGTAGTTAACGCGGACTCTATTGGGGGTCACGAATAGAGCTAAATTAATTTTCGTCGCAGAAACTAGACTCAAGCAATCGAGCTGTTTGTTCCAAGGTCATTGTAGATGGAACGAAGCAGAGGAAAGCAGCATTGACGCGAAGCAAAATTTATTGTCCGTAACAGCAGGGAGCAGATCATGCACTGTGACTGAGAGAAAATGCAGTTTGAATTTCCATTCAAAGCTTGTAAAATTCCCTCTGAACAATTGACCGATCAGGCTAAACAACTTTACAATTAGTGTCAGGGTAAAACCCTAATTTTTTTAACTACGTCAAGTTTTTGAGGGATTCTGCTTATATTCTCTCGTGCATGCGAATACATTTTGTTCGCTTTCATTTAAACTTACAGAAAATTTAAAAATAGTTTATGAGGAAGCAATTGCTTGTTTTTTCAATTTCGTACTCAGTATATGTCATCCAGTTTGAAACTAGGAACTGCTAAATCAAAATTAGACAATCAAAATCAACATTACGAGGCTACACAATGAAGTATAACAGTTTTTTGTCGGAGCTGAATCAGGAAACTTTCATAATTATTAACAGGTAAACTTATGTCAAATGTCTCACGAGCAGAGAACAAATTGTACAATTACAAGAAGCCTACAGATCAGGCTTAATTGAGAATATTAACACCACTTAAATAAACCAGTCTATTTAACTAACTCATGTGATAGGATATTTGAAACGTACCAAAGTTTCAATCAAATATGTACTGCCGTGCCTTCAAGATTCTGAAGGCATCCAATCCACATACTTAATCTTTTGAGCGGCATCTTCAATTTTATACATTGAGTTAGCCGAAGTGTCGAAATGAAAAACATCCCATCAGAAATGATAGCTCGGATTTTTACGTGGTGTAATTACAACGCTCGTAGGAAGGAGCAGTTGTATGAGCAGAAGAAGAAAACTTCGTATCAGAATTACAACAGAGCTTTGCCAAATGTCTCCCTGTCACCGTGAAAAGTCACGGGCGCGTCACTGTGAACCGAGGGAACGTGAGGTGAACTTGACATTAGGCGGATAACAAAACACGTTATGGCCGTGGATGCTCATAAAAACTCCTCGTTCGTTAGAGCATTAGACACATACATATTCTCACTTCTGGAAGGAACTAGAACTCAGCTGAACGTCCCGTTTCCGGCTTAAATAGATATAGGGAAAGGCACAAGAGTGTTTCTCCACGTTGTACTTGCTGTTGAAGCAAGGATAGTTACAAGGATAACAACTAAATCGATCACCAGCAGCATTCCAGGCTGCGGGCTGGTCATCTGCAACAACGCTGAACGCATGCGAAATATACGGTTAAAAAATGCATGAATTTCATTTACAGCGGCACGCACACAAATAGTAGAATTTATGATATATGATGGCTAACTCTGAAAACTGCACTAGATACGATTCTATCGCGTTCATGAACACAATTATAAACTTTTTCATCGTATCAAAATATGGACATTATTGAATTAACTGCATTAAATTTCAAGGGCAAAAATACAAATTAAAATCGAACCCGGTATACTGAACATAAATGACCGAGAAATATTCAGAAATAATTTCATCTCTAAGCAATAAACGGTAAATTTCACACAAGTGCGGAAGCATCGAGAAGCAGATCAGGCATATCCGTCCCGCCGGACCATGTGGAGCGCATTGGTCCGAGCGCTCACGGAGCCGCGCTCCCAGGATGCGGTTACACGCATGCGGCCGCCTCGGCGCCGCCGTACGGCCTTGTGCTGTCCGGCCACACCAACTCTTAATTATGTTGCTGCAACACAGCCAGATATATGTTACGTTTGCACTAAATATTATATGGCGCAACGTACATTTCCGCCAGGAAAAAGTAAAAACTGTACGTTTAAACACAATTTGTACTTGCAGTGGAACTCTGAAATCTAACGCGCTGTAGGACCAAGAAAATATTTTCAAGGTGAAAAACTCGGGTAAATGAACCTGGAACAAATATAGCGCCATCTTGTCATTTGAAAAATCCGATGTGATACCTTCCAAGTAAAAATGACTTTTTGCATTAAGCAAGTGGCTGATCGACGAAAAGACAAAAAAAGAGAAAACATCTGTCTGAAGGCACAGATATATCATAGCTAATTAAGTATTGGAACTTCATGTCACTCTCCGTTCGGCAGTCCAACAGCAATGCAATAAAAGATTGAAATCCTCTTGGCAACCACAGGAAGACGGACCTAACCACGGACATTAGCTTCGAGGATCGGATCCAACGGAAACTGGCGGCTCCGAAACTTGCAGACGCACTCGACCCGTCCGATCTAAAAATTTAGTGAAGGCTTGAGAAAATGCGAGTCAGAGCGATAATTCAGCCGACGACACTCGCCAGCTCGAATATATTGCGGCAATTTCAAGTATGTGACCAGTCAATCGAGTTGAAAGTTAAAGTCCTAATTCGGAACTAGGCAGGCGCACTGTGGAATCTAAGAGAAAGAAACTCACTTAGAATACTTAATTTTCAAGTTAATACCAAGTATTCTAAGGGCCGTCAATTACTGTACATCAGGGTCGAAAAGAGAATTACAACGCATGAATTACTCATTACCAAGGAAGGCTCTTTGCTTATAGCGCTTCATGTCGTTTTGCTTTTCAAACTTTTTGCTTTTCATTGTTTTCTATTTCATATTCTATGTACGGCTCATATTACACAAAATACTTTATATAGCCACAGAGTTGCAGCGTGGATTAGTAGAGTTAAATAGCGGGCCATGACGCCACGAATGTCAACTAAATATCATATACAAGGAAAGTTTGAAAATTCTGTCTCTGACCTAATTAAAATTTAACAAAATTTTTAACAGGCGTTTCTTAGATATCACGATAATTTACGCACTTCATGAATAAAAAAATCTGGGACTCAAATTCTCGTACAAGTAAAATTAAATAACACATACTAGTAATAAACTTACTAATAAGTACAGCATACTAGAAGTAAATGAGCTAATTTTTTACGTCCGACTTGGAATTTCACGTGGCCGTCTCACGAACGAACGAAGATAGATCAACTCTACGGGCAGAGGCGACCTGTACAGGAACGCTGAGGGTTGCAGCTTGTTTGAACTAAGGAAGGCAGATGGTCGGGATACCGCCAATCAAAACATGCTTACGAGCGCGCGTGCGGAGGATAACCTGTGCGGCAGGTCGGGGTACTCGCTACGAGTTCGCTTACGGTTTCTTGCCGCCAGCCGAGATACGCTCCTTCAGTGGGGGCGCCATGTAGTATCTCGGGACGTAAAACATCCTCCTGGATGTTGGTGAATTTCATTATTATTATTATTATTATTATATAACAAAGTTTTAGCCTCCCTTAACTGCACGACAAAGATGTTCTAAGAGAGGAAGGAGGAAGGCACCATTTAGTATGGAGTTGAGGGAACGCGGAATCTATGCACAAGGTGCACAGAAACAGAAAGCTAAGAAAGAAGTTCATGAAACAAGATAAAGTTGAAGAAGATAGTAGTAGGTGCTGAAAAACGGGATAGCAGTGAACCGAAAAAAGATGGTCCGTAACAAAACAAAAACCTATTCTATTTCAACAAAAGGAAGCCTACCAAACCTTTAGCTCAGGCCCTCACATAGTCCCCCAGGGAGCGCTAATTCCTATAGATACAATAGTTGTATCCCACTGAGGGGTGGTGAATTTCATTTTTATAGTGTTTTATAACTACTTGAAACTTTTAACAGCATGTATCTACTATATTCACACCAATTGAAAAAGTACAAAAGTGCTCCCTAACGCTACTCACATCACTTACTTCATCGTACACATTATAGAAGCAGATACGTTAATCTCTGCAATAACGATGCCGGCTTTGATACCAACAAACAAATAAAAATATTATACATAGAAACCTATAAAATAAATACGCACAGTACTTCAGTAAAAATTACGCAGTTATGAAATTTCAAATTATATTTAAAAAATAGAAGTGATGTTCTCCGCAGCATCTGAATATCAATGCTAATGAAAAAATTGCACGATTTTCATTCTCGAAGAATGTGAGCGCTTGATCTGTAGCTTTAACTTTCTTTATTAGAAAAAAAACGCTGATGAAACTAAGGTATGTGATGGGCAGGAGTATTTTTTGCGTTATGCTAAGAAGTGATGTATCATTTACGACGTAGTGAAGTGCAACAGGCGAATGTAAAATATAATCGAATAAAAACAAGAGGGGAAAAACAATTGACTAAGAGGTGACAATTTATGTATTACAATCTTGATATTACTCCATAACGGCGTAACCGTTAATCAAAAGTAAAATCCGATAGCATCCTTCCTGTCTTCAAGGTTGTTAATTCAGGTGAAAAAACTCCTTACAAAAGCAAGCAGCACCTCTTTTCCCGCACACATACTGTAGAAAGTGGTAAGAAGAATTATTAGTCCTCAGGCCTCTATACTCCATTGCACAACGCTCGGATTGGCCTTCAATCTGCGCTCGCACAGCATGAACGCGTCTCCACAAACACGGAGTCCTGGATACCGCGTGTGCATGTAAACACCGTCGTGCCGCCTAAACAATCTTACTTCACTCGAGAGGGCAGAAAGAGGGACCGCGGCTGGAATCGGTCGTCTGTGAAACACTTGAAGATCCCGTCTAATGCTATCAACATGAATTGCTAAACAATATGGCGATGGATTAGGACGCAGGACAAGACTGAAATTAGGACACTGCTTTCAAGCATTCCAGAAAACACGATCAACAAGTAGGGTCAATACAGATTACAGAATGCCTGCAATAAACATAGATACATAACAGACGTGCAGTGGACAGAAAAGTTTTCCCGAGGCGATATGCCGATATAAAGTGTTGAGTCAATTTTAAGTTCTTCTGAGCTCTCTTCATCATCATGAGGTTGGTAGAAATTTTTTTATGCGTAACCTAAATCGATAGCTATAAAATTTATGTTAGTAAACAGTGCTCATAGAACAGTTTTATCCTAAACGCAGTGATATACGTGAGAATGAAGAACATAAAAAAACAAGAGACAAACATGTGGAGATTCATCCAACCACGAAATTAGCGAAATCACTAAATGAAACCTGATGCAGGCATGACGTGCGAAGTCTGTAGAAACACAAGGGAATAGTTGCAACAAGCCCGCAGCCAGGAGTAGCTCTGCAAACCAGCTCAGCTGACGAAAAAAGTTGAGCAATTACTTGTTTGCCCAATTTACATGAGGTGTTGGTCACGCGAGACACGCGAGGGCGCGCCAGAGGCCGACCAGCAGCGTGCCAGGCTGCGGGCTGGTCATCTGCAACACCAGAGATTCTCTCACATCTGTGATGCTGGCATAATGAGCTCGACCTGTCTGTTCCGAGGGAAGATTCCTGTGTTACAGTCTCACCTCTTCCATTAATTTGATATTTTGGGCATTGTAGTCTGGTCTACCATTCGAGTAGAATGGAAAACAGTTTAAGATAATTTTTTTTACAAATTTGCTTATGTTAACTCGATAGTGCTTCCACAAAACATCAACATAACTTCAACTGGAATTTCCAGGGAATTGATCCATTTTTTCACATAAATTCTGTTAGTGTAAGGTAATTTATTCCTATAAAATTAAATCGACTCTCTTTAATTCTCAGTATTATGAAATGCCCGTCCTCATTTTAATTTAGATTCCCAGGCATACAGCGAAGATAAAATGCTATTTATTTTCTACGATATCAAGAAACCTTAATTCAACCGAGAGTAGTAACAACGCAGAATAGCTTCCCAGGACACATGAAGAGAACCCTGGTGGTGTTGGACGGTATTTCAAATACGTTTTAAAGGAAATCTTTCCGAATTCTATCTCTAAAAAAGGAACGGAACAAAGCACGGTGTGCTTCAACACATAGACATGGCCCAGCCTCATGTCAATTGCTGCACTGCTGGCTGCTCAATGAGCCGCCAACTGGCTGACGTGTTGAGGAGAGGTCTATAAACAATTGCAACAAAGACGACAATTGACTATTAACGTTCACTGAACGGTATCATGGAATGAGGTACATACTATAGTTAATGAAATTTAATGCTTTATTACTTCAAACACTGTTTTTGTCCCTAATCTCTATTAAGTACGAGTATGTATCTAGCGATCACAAATACAACAAACAGCTCGCACTTCCACGATCTTGATCTCAATCAAAGGCGACACTCAGCATTCCACAGAGCCACTGAATCTTGCATTCATACATACGATATGAAAGCGCGATGTGTACATGGTATTCAAAATGCAATAATCGATTAGAATCTAAAAAATGAAAAACTCAAAAGGACTGTAGAGAGCAAGTAAATACATACTAAAAGAAAGTGTATCATTTGTATCATAGAAAGTGTATCATAGAAAGTGAGACACGCATTCAATTCTTTGTTGAGTTATAACGAGCTCACCAGAATCGCTACAATAATAACCCCCTTAATTTTTAATATATTTATTTACCTCCTGTCCGTATGTGACATGTGATCTTGTCCATATTTGAATGGTATTATACTCGTATATACTATTCAAATGATATAAAAAAACTGTTATCCCTTCACTTTTGTTTACAAGCCAAATAATATTGCGGCAATGAACATTGAACCTATTGTGAAGAAAATGTAACTCATCGCGAGGAAAACGATGCAGAAAGTATTTTTAAATAACTTATTGGCTAATAATAAATAATAATACACAGTTGTTGCTTGCTTGGCTGGTCCGTCTCTGTCACACTCTTGAGGATATACAATGACCGTATCATTGATGCAAGTTTCACCAGTGCACAAGTACAAGAATATTTTAATCGCACGTACTACTAGGATGGATATGTTTGGGTATCATCTACATCTGTAAAATGTATTGGAGGAAAATATCGAATCTTGATATTTTTAACAGGCCACGCACACTATTACACCAATAATTCGTAAAGCTCGTGAATAATTGAAAAAACTCGAATTTCGAACGAACTATTCAAGACTTTAAACAATTTCATACAATTACAAATTAACGTCAAGTTTGAAACTAGAAACATTAGCTCATAGTTTCAAAAAATTTTAGCTAAGAAATAAGAGAGTAAAATTTACCACGAAGCGAACTGTTCAGGGAGAGAGAGAGCGATAAGATTCAACTAGATCCGGCGGCATGACCCTGAGTGCGGCTGGCGGTGGGAAGCTCACAGTGGACGTAATGCAGTCAATTTGTCACAGCTGAAGAAAGGGCCGCTGCAAGTCGGCGCTGTTATAAGAACACTGCCTCACGCTGGAAGGTCATCCCTTCGTCCCGTGAATAGCGTGGACACAACAACGTGACGGGCATCATTCTTGATCTCATGAAAAGCCTTCTCCATGAAGCAACTCTTGGAGAAGTGTGCATTAAACGACGGGCGATATTACTCGATAGATGAGAATGTTGTTTTCCCTAGCGAAATGCAGTTCATGATTGCGAAAGAAAAAACATTGAATGAAAATCAATCAGTTGTGAGAACAAGTGCAATGAACAAGTATACATACTTGTTCCTTGTTTTTCTAACCCCGAAATTATTCCACTTTGAGCTCATCCAAACATTAGACTTTATTTATATACAATAATGTTAGGATGATGTTGAGGCCATTAATTTATTTCCAGCGAAAACAACAGAGTAGATCAGTGACCTCAAGAGGTTTTCGAGCAAGAAAAACGGGCACGGTTCCGCTTTCTGCGCAAAGGCCTATCGAGGCCAGCGTGCCCTGATCAATTGAATTCTGCGATGACGGGTTAAGAGGAGCCGAAATCCTCGCGCAGAAGTGGGCCACGGCGGAGCGTGAAGCCATCAATGCTCTCTGAATCAGGTCGATATCTTGCGATTACTTCTGCTTCCTCCGACGCAGCACCCGCTGCTGCTGCTGCTGCGCGCTGCTCCGTCAGCTCCAAGAGTCACCCATTCAACCTGATCTCTTCCTCGGGTCACACGCATTAACCCCTTCCCAGTTACTAATTCCAGGGGCCTTTGCCACCTACATCCGAGTACGAGTCTTCTCAATTCAACACCCTTGCTTTATCGCGCGCGTTTATTTCAGTGAGAAGTAAGCGCACTGTTCAATTCCAATCGTAGTAGAGCGATCATTTTTAGAATTTCTTCATGGCAAGAAACCGTATGTGCCATAGCAACTAAAGAACATTATCCTACAGCTCTTTAAAATGGAAAAAAACACGAGTGGTAATTGTAAACTGCAATGCCCAGTTAAAAATTCATGCCGTTTTTAGAGCGACAGGTAGCCGAACATAGTAAAACATGGCTGCACAAGGCAAAAATATTTCTTTGTCGGCCGCTCTCGACCCAAATTTACCGTTCGACGGCTATATTCGCTTATCAAATTAGGACGTTACAAGCCGGAAGAATCGAGCTCTTTCACAAGGGCGGTTTCAAGCAACAGTCTCGGCCTGCGGTCGACTTAACGACCGGGAAGCATCCGGTATATATATACTTCGACTAATTTCTCTTCAGTGCACTTTCACACAGCGCCCGCGTAGAACAATTATTGTTACTCCCTGGCGTATTTATTTTATAATATGTAATTAACAAATTCTAAGAAATTTTCATTCCAATAAAAAATTAACATTGGTTTACTAACCCCTTTCAACTAACGTTTTACAGTGAAGTAAAAATTAGGTTAACTTGAAATACTCCAAAATGAAAGAGTTGAACATTCTCTCTCTCCATATTGTACACACGACCCTAACGGTTTACTGGGAACTACAATAATTTATCACTAAGCCTCTCCGACTCGTGCGCCGTCAAAAAACTCAAGTTGACCCGCTGTTAACTTTTGAAAGAATGCCCCCAACGACTTCAAATTACTCTCAAATGAAAGAATGAAACATTTCTTTTTCCATAGTGTACAAATGACCCTAACGGTTTTCTAAGAACTACAGAAATTTATCGATAAGCCTCCCCGACTCATGAATGCGCCGTCAAAAAACTCACGTTGACCCGCTGTTAACTTTTTAAAGAATGCCCCCAACGACTTCAAATTACTCTCAAATGAAAGAATGAAACATTTCTCTTTCCATAGTGTACAAATGACCCTAACGGTTTTCTAAGAACTACAGAAATTTATCGATAAGCCTCCCCGACTCATGAATGCGCCGTCAAAAAACTCAAGTTGACCCGCTGTTAACTTTTGAAAGAATGCCCCCAACGACTTTAAATTACTCTCAAATGAAAGAATAAAACATTTCTCTTTCCATAGTGTACAAATGACCCTAACGGTTTTCTAAGAACTACAGAAATTTATCGATAAGCCTCCCCGACTCATGAATGCGCCGTCAAAAAACTCAAGTTGACCCGCTGTTAACTTTTGAAAGAATGCCCCCAACGACTTCAAATTACTCTCAAATGAAAGAATGAAACATTTCTCTTTCCATAGTGTACAAATGACCCTAACGGTTTTCTAAGAACTACAGAAATTTATCGATAAGCCTCCCCGACTCATGAATGCGCCGTCAAAAAACTCAAGTTGACCCGCTGTTAACTTTTGAAAGAATGCCCCCAACGACTTCAAATTACTCTCAAATGAAAGAATGAAACATTTCTCTTTCCATAGTGTACAAATGACCCTAACGGTTTTCTAAGAACTACAGAAATTTATCGATAAGCCTCCCCGACTCATGAATGCGCCGTTAAAAAATTCAAGTTGAGCCGCTGCTAACTTTTGAAAGAATGCACCCAACGACTTCAAAGTACTCTCAAATGAAAGAGTGAAACATTCTCTTTTCCATGTTGTATACACGTCCCTAACGCTTTTCTGGGAACTACAGAAATTCATCGATAAGCCTCTCCGACTCATGAATGCGCCGTTAAAAAACTCAAGTTGAGCCGCTGCTAACTTTTGAAAGAATGCACCCAACGACTTCAAAGTACTCTCAAATGAAAGAGTGAAACATTCTCTTTTCCATGTTGTATACACGTCCCTAACGCTTTTCTGGGAACTACAGAAATTCATCGATAAGCCGACTCGCGTGCCGTGGAAAACTTAATGAGCTCCCAGCGTTTACCTGAGATTGAAGTTATTCAGCCAGCCTGTCATAACACAGCACCTGCTTATTGTTCCTTTCAATATCATCGCAGCCTCTGCATCCATCATGCATGAGGTCTCTTTTGAGAGTTCCCCTTGGAAATGTGATGGCCGAGCCTAAATGAAATGATCTTCTGAAATTTCAAAATGAGCTTTTCGTGTTTTTTCCATGCTGCAGGCATCGTCAACTTCGTGTTGATATAATTTTTTTATAATTTTCGACGAATGTATTTCTTCCAAAGCATTTCCACCATGATTTTTGAGGAACTTCAGAAAATGAATAATTAGGTTATTCATGTCTCTACGAACAGGATGTTTTATTCTTTTAAAGCCTTACAAATATGCATAAATGTCCACAAAAGTTATACGTGCAATTCTCATATGAGAAAAATACTTCATAATTCAAGCAAATGAGAAGATTCATTTTAAAAACATGTATTTCTGGATAAATAAAAAATTTCTGGATAAATCTATCCGCCTCGAGCGCCGCCATTACACATCAGTTCATCCCCTCGTATCTATCGAAATAATGCGTCAATGGAGTTCAAATTACTCTCGAACGAAAGAATAAAAGATTCTCAAGGGAAAATCGTACATGCTAACATTCCTAAGCAAAATTATTTTGCCATGAAATCAAATTATACTTCCAAAGCTGCCGAGGGAAACTAATTACTAGTCAGAGCAGCCAACTACGAAATTGGTTAATAAACATAAAAATTTTAATTTATGGATAGTTTTTATGTTATTCGAAATTTATAGGTCAATTTAATATTTTTTGCCAGTTTATTATGAATAATACTATCCCGCTGCTCAGCTGAGTCAATTCTTTTTCTTTGCATTCGAGTTGAGGGTACAACACACTGAGATGTTGGCGGCCCTGCGCGACGCTGAATTTCCCGCCAGTTTCGACCTTGATGTTGTGTGCGGCAGACAGGTGTCTTGAACGTGCTTCATTTATTTAAGTTTAAAGTAATGTTAGAGTGCATATCAGTGTATCAGTGCGAGTGTTTAGTACGTTAGAGTGTATTTTATTTGGAATAAATAACCAAAAATTGGAATAAATAACCCTACCAAAAATGAAAAGACATTTATAGCAGTAAAAAATCTACATCATTCATAAAGATGGCCGGCGAAGATAAAGTTGGTTTTCCAGCTTTATCAGCACTGTATAGCGTTATAATGTTAAACAAGAAATTAAATTAATGCCTAACCAAAGATTTCTATTGATAACAACAATATTTATAAATAATTAAGAGAAAATATTGTATCTCAATTCAGGTAATATGGATAAATGTACGAAGTCGTTCGTTTGCATTTGCTTTTCTGGAGGAAAGTGGGCGGTAGTTCCTAAAACATGGATGCGGGAAAAAAACGGCAAGCTGTGGAGCTTCTGGCCCGATTCTGGTGATATACCTACCCTGGTTAAGTACAAAGTGAGTCCTATGGAATCTTGGAGGGAATGGAGAGTCACATCGGTTCTTGCTGCATCTGGTGAGTTTGAAAATGAAACACTCTTCATGTATGCACCTGTAATACATATATATTGAAAATATTGTTTGAATAAAGTCTTAAGAATTAGTGTTATTGTTGAGTAATATACGTCCCCTCATGGGAATACAACTATTTATCTACGCTTTCGTTTTCAAGATGACTACGAGCGTGCGGTAACAAAGGTAACATCCCATGGTGCGGTGACAACAGCGTCTGAAAACGAGGACGAAGAAACAATCATGAAGAAGCGCAAACTTTTTCGTGATGACAAGGATATTCCGAGTGTGACCGCTAAAGTGGCCAAACCACAAAGGTTTAAATCATCAACCGCTGCCAGAAAACTTCATTTTGGTAGTGGCATCCAAGGTAATACTTAAGAACCACTTCCTAGGACACGTGCGAGTGTCAATATCTAACATGCAATTGCATCAAAACGTTATATATGGTGTCACAAATATTTACTATCGATATATTTGTGCTATGAGGTATAGGATGTTCGCTCTCACGTGAGTTCCTAATTCCATTGAGGACGTTAGAAGCCGGATAGTACGTCTGGCCTGGTACCGGATAGTACGTACGTCTGGCCTGGTACCGGATAGTACGTCTGGCCGGATAATTTGAAAAACGGATAATAGAGGAAAGAGCCCAACTGTGAGTTCCACCACCTCGGTGAATTGATATATATGACAATTCATCGTTGTGGTGGGACTGGTAGAGAAGGCAATGCAACTTCAGCATCACCAACGGAAAAACAAAACATGGAAACCATACGTGACTTTCCCTTCGGACAGTCTTCAGCAACTCTTGAATTGAAGGACCTTCTGGCAGGTGATGAACGATGTGTACATCTACATATTTGTGTACGTGTGTGCGTACGTGTGGGTGTGAACGTGTGTGTGTGTACGTGTGGGTGTGTACGTGTCCGTCTGTGTGTGTGTGTACGTGTGTGTGTGTACGTGTGTGTGTACGTGTGTGTGTACGTGTGTGTGCACGTATGTGTACGGAAGGCCGGTGTAATTGAGTTCGGGCAAGGTCGAAATAATGCGGCAGGATGTTCGGAACGATGCGGTGCGTGGCCGTTTAGGTGCGTGGAAAGTCGATACGTAGCCGATAGAAGTGGAAATTTAGGAAAAGCTGCAAAGGAAATTCCATGGTTTTGAAGTCGTTTTTTACTGCCATATTAAGTGGTCATGGCGACCAAAAAACTACTGCTTTTCCGAATAATATACGGCTAGAAGTCTTGCCTACCGCAGCATAGAAACTACTTGGAAACGTCTAAAATTTTTAACTGGGTGGTAATGTAGCATTGTACTCTCAATAAACCGCTGTACTTGTAATGCAGTACTAGTACTGGTAGCGTTGTACCGTACTGGCAACGAAACACTATTAAAAAATTACTGTACTGAAATGTTGCACTTTACGTACAATGAGTATTGTACTGTACAGAAAATGGAGTTCAGGACTGACAGTGAAGTCAGCAGAATTATCAGTGGAGTCTACGCACTAAGAAATCACCGTTAAGATCGGAGGAAGGAAGAAACAGTTTAAGAATGGATTTGCAACTTTATTTACACCCCTCATCTGCGTCGTTCATTTGCAGATCATCCAAATTATTCCCTTCTGCCAACAAGCAAGTATTTTAATTAGTGCAGGGCGTATCCTGGCAACAATTTCGTAGTGAAGGTAAAATGTCTGAGTGCATTACATTCTAATCCAAAAAATTGAACTTTGAGCAAGACATGCATGAGAAGCAGTTAGGATTAGTCAATGATTTTCAGGAGGAAATTTTTTTTCCAGTTGCTGACTCTGAAGACACTGATATAATAAAGAACTCAATTAAAAATACCGAATGCGAGTAGAAGCATTGCTCTAAACGCGTTGCAATACGGCTACTAAAATTTAGAAAACAGTCCAAATTTGATATTAGTCGCTATCTAGTAACTTGACTGTGCATCTACAACACTCAGCTATTTTAAAAATCGCCTCTGAATACTCGAACCACTGGGCGTTTTAAAACTTATGAAAAAGAACGGTTCGCCCAGTTCAAAGGTCACGCAATGGTAGAGAATAATGTGAAATAAATCCTTTACTCCTCAAGTGTTAGAACATAATTTTCAAGTTTTCACCGCCGTTCTGAACAGCCCAAAAAAGCACATTCCTTTTCATAAGAGCACGCGCAACGATCATCAGAAACGGGCTGCTGCCTCTGAACTGCGACCTTGTCCGTTACAAGATGATTGGGGGAATACAAAACCTAAGATAATAGTTACGGAATAAAAAATGGGGGGAGGGGATCTGGAAACTGTGGGTGGACTCTTTCCGACGAACCGAAGATGAATTCGTAGACAGAGTTTCTGAAGAAGAGCCACTTAATGAAGTTATGCATAAGCGCTCAGTCTCTTCGATAAGTTTTGCGAACAAGAATCTCGGGAGCGGCGCAAAATAATAATTGATAGTTGAATATACCTAAGGTACGTCATACACGGAATTTCATAGACTGTGTGCGATATAATCACTAATATTCCTAGTCAATTTCAACACTATACAGTACTTTTCTGCTACTGTGAACGGAAAAAGTACCATTCGATATATAGAAAACTCAAACATACTTGTTATGCTTCTAAGAGCACAATTAATAATAGCTAATACCAAATATATTTTAAAAGTTCTGACCAAAAAATAAGTTTTTTCTATTGTACACAGCACTAGTTATAATTAACACACATACTAATAGATAGGTTAACACCTGGCTACACGCATGTACGTGGGGTCGGCCGAAGAAGTACGGGTTCTTTAGCTATGATAAAACATTTAAATAGCATTTTTTTTGCTTAGAACATGGTAAAATAAGCGTATATGAAACCTGAATTTTGAGGCAGGATTTCTTCTCTTAATTTCAGCACACAACGGCTCGGCCTTAAAATTTTTAGATGAGATATGAAAAAACTGAAGAGAATGTATGTAAAAATATCTGTGTTGCACTAAACGTAATGGGAGCAAAATCAAATATGCAGGAAGTTGCGATAAAATTGACAAGAAATGTGAGTGATGTAATCCAGCGCATTATAATTCATTACAAATCTTACGTATCTTCACACTCAAGATAGGAGGCAATGAGATGAGCTTGCCAGATGTCAAACTGGAAGTAGGCTAAATGAGAAGTAAATGAGGCTAATTGGGATGTGGCAACGCATACCAACTATCTGCTAAAATTACTTAGGACTAATTCCTTCATTTTTAATGTTTACCAGTATATGTAGATATAGACCAGTACAATTAGATTTACATTGGGGCTTTTGATTATTAGCTGATCGATGTACAAGGATTTTCTGTGGCTTAAACTAATGGAAGGACAAAGATACTCTGTGAAGTCAACATGCGATTATTATGATGCCAGTTGCATTGCTATAGGATACAGGTGCAAAATTGGCCTCGCTAAATTACGAAATAACACATGAACGAATGCACCTCTTCGAAAGGGAAAGCGTCTTTATATTGACACAGAATTCTATGGGTATTTATTGAGGGAATCAATCATCCCTAAATTTTTATTTTCGCATTTATAATAAAATAAACCTTTGAACCATTTCATGTCCTTTTATGTTCTCACGACTGTGTGTCGTGAGGAGCTATGACGACACACTCAACGACACGCTGTTCTGGAACGACGAGCGAAGAACAGCGGCCGAATTTTCTCAGGGGTTCCAACGGGACTCAGCTACGCAAACTGGAGCTCAGCCACCAAGGTAAATGTAGACTTGGGCCTAGGGTGTAAAAATTTCCATTTAAAACGGTAGGAACCGACAGCCACTAAACCGTCAACAATACGTATGTTTCTTGGATACAATTACGGTGAAAAATAGACTTCCAAGAACTTTTCGAATACAAATTTCCACTGGTTTCGAAGTTTCTAGTAATGTTTCGAAAACATATGACTCGTATTAAGTAAAACGTGTCAGAGGCTGACATCGACAATTAACGCTGATATATCACATAAGCAGGAAAAAAAATCTGCGTTAGGTCAAAAGCGATAAACATTCATCCCTTTAACATATAATTTGGCGATACAATCACATGAGCTTAAAGAGCACTACTTCACTACCCACGCCGTTGGAGAGAATAAGGAAGGAAAATTACAAAAAGCATGCAAAAACCGAGGCCCCACCGCACGCAAGGGGCGCTGCAGGGTTACCGACCGCCACACCGGCCCGGGCCCGCTCAGCTCGCCCAGTCCAGTCTCCGTACAAGTCGGTTACCAACACAGGGATCTCGTCAAGATTTCCTCCCCTAACGAGAGTGACTCCAAACTTTACTGAAGAGTAATTTTTACCAAGGGGAACGGCTGCACGTTTCAATATGGAAAACTAAGGATAGGTTATGGACTCGTGAGTGACTGAAGTTTGAAATTCATCATTATCCTCGGCCTTAATTCTTTTCGCACACTGCAGAATAACGCTAATAATTGAATATCATCTATTACAGTATTTTGGAAGTTCGGTTAAGTAACATGTTTAAGAATTACTCGCATCAGATCACAAACTATCGTTACACCTGAAATATTTTCTTAATGAATCACGTTAACCTGCACTGTTTACATAGGCGCAGCAATAGAATTCAATAAAAGTCAAAATACTTTCAAATTTCCTCAGATACTGCTGTGTTTGAAAGCAGTAAAGGGTAATTTAATGTAAACAAATTCTGCTCAAACATCACTGAAGAAAATGACTGAAGCAACAGAAGCTCAACTCACAGCGAGCTCGTCGTACGACTCCGTCAATAACGTGCGAGACGATCACTTGCAAGTATAGCAGCGCAAGGCGGGCTTCTACGTAATTAAACCGTATACGAGAACGCGGAGAGCACGCAGCGCATTCACGTGCGACAAGGAGCAGCAATGTCGCAACGCGCGCTGCAGCACTGCGCGTCTTCTGCTTATGCAACTCCGGCCACGATACCGACGCGCATATGAAGCTCCTCTCAGGAGCTCTCGAGGATAAGCGCTGTGCAAAGATGACGAAGAGTAAAGAACTTGTGGTTGTTATACACACGTTTCAACTAATTGAAACTTGTCAATGTTAGTAACCTTTCCTCTCTATTCTCATAGGTTTTGTGCGAACCGCTACTTAAGTATATTTTCACGGTAATTGAGGAAAGGAAATGCGAATGACGTATTTCTCTTAATCTGAATTGGTCGCGATTTGCCGATTAAATTAGAAGTTATTTTGAGCCTCCCTAACCGCAACAATACGTTTCAAAACGGAAAGAAGGAACGCGAAATCTACGCACAAGGTACAAAGAAACAACCAAGTTGAGAAAAAAGTTAATGAAACAAGATAAAAGTTGAAGAACGAAGCAGTTGGTGCTGAAAAACAGGACAGCAGTGAACCTAAAAAAGGTGGTCTGTAACAAAAAAAGAAATCCACTCTATTTCAACAAAAAGAAAATCTACCAAACCTTAAGCTCGGGGCTTCACATATTCCCTCTTGGAGCACTGATTCCTATAAATAAAATTAGTTGCATCCCCCTGAGGGGACAATTTGCCCATCAAACGCTATCAGTAACAAGGTTTACAGTTTTTGAAATCTATAGCTGTAACCTAGTTTTATGTTTAAAGTTAGGGTCCCAAGCGAAAGCTTTCATGCTATATTTCAGTATTTACTGATTATATGAATTTCCTGCAGAGAAACTTGGTGTAGAAAATTTTACAGCGTATGTAATGTTAAAAACTAAAACCTTTAATAAAAGTTATGCCGTTACTCCTGAACATGTTCTTTTCAATCTGTTTTCAGTCATTAATAAACCAGACGAGGTTTAAAAGAAAACTTAAAATTTTAGTTCCAGTAATGCAATAGACTGGAAAAAGTTCACCTGTTCCGTAATGACCGCCATTAGTAGCCTATTTTTACATAATTTGATTGCCATTTTAGTCCGGACCAAAACAGCTGTCATTTGACATGCACACGGAATGACATGCTCCAAACGGTATATGATTCAGTTGGCTTGGAACATAAGTGAGTGAGACCTCGGTGAATCGTTACTCACGAGACGCGCGTGTGGTCTTGAAAGATAGTTCAGTCGCAGTGCAATCAAGAGTGTCTGATCTAAAATTGGAATAGGGTAGATAAGTTAGTGTAAGCCTCCCTAACCACAACAAAGGGGTTCCTAAAAAAGAAAGGAGCAACGTACTATTTAGTACGAAATTATAGGAATGGAGAATCTATGCACAAGGTGTGTTTCCACACAAGATCTCTTCGTCCGAAACGGTAAGTTAGGAAGGAAATTTATTGAACAAAGTGAGAGTTAAAGAAAAGAGAAGTAGACGGTGGAAAACTGGACAGCAGTGATCCGAAAACAGATGGTCTGTTGGATTCTGTTTCAACAACTGGAAGGCCTACCTAACCTCCAGCTTGGGACCTCTCATCTTTCTCCTGGGAGCGCAATTCCCATAGATACAATGTTTGTCAGCCCGTAAAGGGACTGGTCCAAAAATCCCGACAAGAAATTTCTCACTCAAACATCAAAAGTTAATTTCATACCTCTTTTTGAAACACCGAAGAAGATTATCAAATCAATTTCAGTAACGGATTACGCATAACTTAATTCAAATCAGTATATTGATATAATCGACGTATTCAATACAAGAGCTACATTCCTTGCAGCAGAGACCGAAACCTTTCTTGCGAAGTCAGACCTGCACGCGGCAGCCAGCATTGAGGGCTGTTGCGAAGTGGCGAGACGTAGCAACACAATTGGGGAATGAATCAATTCCGGGACAGCAAACCATAGAAGATCGAGGCATTCGCAACACGCGTTGCTACTGTGTGAGAGCTCTCTGTCTTACAACATGATTCGCAATCTACACTTAAGGTTGACCTATCAGTTCGAGGCGTCAACACTCTATCAATACTACCCAGAACACCAAAAAATCTCATGCTCTCCTCAAATGAAATGGTAATACCAATTAAGGCGATGAAATGAATAGAAATGAAGGCTAGTAAACAATACGTAGCCAATAACCAAATGCATACACTTGTATGCTGCTACGGGTAAATACAAAAAACCGTAAAAAGACATTTTAAATTACCTGTACGCAAAAATTCTGTTACAACGCGTCTGAAACAGTTTATCAATAAATTATGATTTTTTACTATTATTTTTACTCATTTAAAAACCGCATTCATACTAGATGATCTAACAGTGCTCCGCAGTCACACAGATGTATATAAAGTTTTGGTAGTTTTATCATGAGATTTCGGTGAAGGACAATATCTTTACAAAGTAATTGGTCTGATTGTGCAAGCTTTTTTCTGGGATCAGTAGTATTTTTCAATATCCTTTTTCATCCATTTGTTTTCCCAAGACGAAGTACCACTGTACCGAAGATACAGCACCAGCGTTTTAGCAGTGTGCTTGGAATCCAACGCTTTTTTCACTTGATCGAAGTACTCAATTCCACCAGTGCCGTTAGGCGGTATATGTAGTTACTGAAAAGGACATTTAAACCCAATCATTACGATTAAGGGCTCACAAATGAATAGAAGGATCAAAAAGTGAAAAGAACAAATGAAGGGTGTTGTAAAGCCAGCCTGGAGGTATGTATGTGAAAGTCAGACAAATTAGCAACGTATGAGGTTCCAAGTTCCTAATTACAAGGTGTAGAACTCGCGAGTCAATTTTAGTGGACAAACTGACAGATTCAAAATGATTGCGATAGGCAGCTGTACTTTTTTTTAAATGGCTTCGTACATGCGTAAGATGTCTTAATCGAGGGAACACAACTCAGCTTGATGAATGGTTCATTGCAGAAATGTACTGTATTAATAGAAAAAGCTACACAAATAAAATTGTTCCATAATTTGAACATGTTTGTACTAACACAATTCACAACGTAGCATACCATGTTTAACCAAGGCAAAAAACGGTCAGATATATGTCGGAAATTTTTATAGATGAATCATTGTTGAAGATATATAGTATTGTAATTACACTCAAAATCACTAACAACAGTTCAGAAAATTCAATACCATCCACTTGAAAGTCTGGAACATTTTAAAATCTCATAATCGATTGTTTTTCTTTTCCACACATAGAAACCTTCAGAGAAATTCGTTTCACCAGCGAAGTGGATAGTGTAACACATCCAGAATCTCTTACGTCAAGTTTTCCATACGATCAAGAATCAAGTCACCACACAAGCCGGTGCGAAGGGCAGCACTGCGCACTCCCAACACCAGCACGGCCACGCAAATACTGAGGAGATGCGGGTCGCCATCTGTACGAGTGACACAGGCGAGCTACGAGAGGGCAACTGGCACCTTCAAAACATGCTCTGAACATGACTGAACAATTGCAATCTTGCAAGGCAAATTGATGTGCCCTGAGAATTGATCGCTTCCACAACTTGCGACACCGGTTATGCATTCAACAATTTTGGAGCGAACAATTTGAAATCAGGACCAACTTCCTGGGGTTTTCAAGGGTTGATGATCAGTCATGCAATAATTATGATAAAATGGCATGCATCTGTTGAAGTTTGGGAGTGATATACGAGATAAGTGATAAAAATACATAATTCAAAAAATGATGTACGAAAACACAACGTAAATCATTTCGGTAAAAAGGAATCCCTTAATTCTAAAAAAAACTAAAGAAAAAGTTACCATACGAAGTACTCTTTTCGATTGAATACTTCGCTCGTATTCACATGAGTGCGTGTGGAGCAATGAAAATATCCCTTATTTCTTCGAGCCCGCAGATAAATTCTTCTCTTCATGATGTTGTCACTCGAAAAACGTGCCGCTGCGCGTGGGGCTCAACATTTTAACTGGATTTTCCAGGACTCTGACTAAAATGGGTTCTTTATAATTTTGGGAATAATGTATTATAGAATGCTTTCAGGTGAACGAGAGCATTGAACCAGTACGAGCATGTAAGATATTAAAGCACTGAACACACAGAGTAGTTCTATCGAAAAGGTAAGTAAGACTAAAAGATATAACTGAGACAATCTAACCTACCTCCTGAGATTAGACAAAAATTAGCTTCTACATATTAGAAAAATTATTTCATCAAACAAGAATGTAAAGAAATATTTCATGCAATCTCGCTTGCACTTTCTTCCTTTAGTCTGAAATGAAGGCTTTGACAGACCGATGGGATCGCTGATACTAGGTTATCAACATGTTACTTTTGGTTTACACTGCAATCCCTGTCGTTCATGAGGTAATTATTGACTCTTTGAAGAGATTAAAACGGAAGAATTGTGAGTTTCAGTGAACCATAGTAGTTTAACTCAACTCAGTGCTACATGCGTAGGAAACAGGAATAAAAAAGTAAAAAATCGTTAAACTGACTGAACACGGATTATAAAATGATAAATGTTCTGCGGCTGGAGAAATAGCATCAATTTGGCACAAGGAAACCATACCAAAAGTCACGAGCAATAAAATCACACAAGCGACGCTCCTGAGCTGCGTACAAGACCGTTTGAGCAACTCCCAGCCGTGCCAGCTCGGCAGGAAGACACAATTATCTACTTCACACTTCACTCTCACTTTCCACAAATCATAAGGCAACGCAGGTACGCAGCTTCCTCCGGCTGAATTATCTCCTTTAATTTAGCTGGCCTACTTTACACGCTCATGATTATAGCGTAGTTCAAAAATTTCTTCCATTCGACACATTAATCTTTCACTGACTGCGTCTTTATTAACCGGAAAGAAAGCGTCCTGAAGTGTCATTGTCGAAGTAACTTTTTAATTTTTGTCTCTCATCCTCCGCTGCAGGGTATTTGTGCCGAGTGACGGAACTTTTTAGGCGTATTAACTCACCAAAGCTACACAAGCTTTCGACGTAACTCGTCTAACTCTTGGCACGGAACTCTTGACACACTGCCGACACGACTACTAATCAAAATGAAGAGTAACAACTTCATTAATTCCACAAAATACATCAAATCCTTGACGCGATAGTTTCCCTAACACAACTTGTGAAACTTCTGACAAGACAACTATGTAAACCACCGATTTGAAAAAAAATTGTATTAAAATCAATGTCGTGCGTGCATTGTTTTCAGATTTATCATTTTGAAATACAAATCTGCTAGAGATAATTGATGCAGAGGGAAATTATGCAAATGTCAGAGATGCAGTTTTCGCCAAATTCTCATACTTTGTACACAAACATTAACAGAAAGTTGGGATGTAATCTAAATTTGCTACACAGACGCATCAATTTGAAAGGCTGTTTTTGCTGAACTTTAATTTTCAATTCAATTTATCCCAATTCATAGCGTTGTTCATGTAATTTCTTTTTCAACAATGGTTTTCCTCTTAGAATCATAAACTCCCAAACTAAAAAGTTTTTTGTTACGAAAATATTGTGAGCTTGACACTTCTGATAAGTATAAAAATTACCTGCACTTCACTTTACTATGTTTTGGTTCTCCATCTGGAAAACTGATCGATGAACTTGAGTCGTTTTTCTGCAAGCAATTTTCTAGAGTAAATTTACGTATCATACCAGTGAACAAATTAACTTTATTTTTGTACAAAGACTCTACTCGTGAGGTCATGCTCTCTTCTGTGGTGCACAAGTATAGTTGTGCGCAGCGCGCATCAGCATACGCAGGAATGCCGTCACGCAAAATTTACACAAGAGTGGCAGAGCACGTCGGAAGGAGTTTTAGCACTGGCAACTTACTGGCTCATCCTCCTCATTCAGCAATACGCAGCTATGCCCTTATCTCTGAAAAGGATTATTAAGCGCTTGTTGTGATGTTGACCTTTGAATTTAAAGATTTTTTGCACATTTTCAGATAAAAATAAATTTTAAACAAGACACTGAGTTCTCATCCCCATCAGAGAGTAAGTGCACAATTATGTATTTCTTTTTTGCACCTTTTTGTTTTTATTTGATGTGCAGCTCCAGCAGCTAGTCTGGAATATGTTATCGTTCGTGACTTCAATGTTACATAATATTGATCTTACTTTGTATTTTACAGAACTGATTAAGCTTGCCAGTTTTAGAGACGTTTTTGGTTTTTTGCTTCTTTGAATAAAATGACTAATTTGACTAGCATTTACTTCACTTTTATATCCTCAAGTTATTTTGAATGGTAGTGTAGTACAGATTTGCGAATTTTCTGCTTAAAAAATTAGCAAAAACTATCATAAGAAGTTTCAACTGAATTCACTCAGTTTCAATGAAGATTCTTTCATTGTAAAAACTGCATGCCATAGATGGTGTTCTTATGAAGTGTCTACACTACAACATCCAAAAAACTCCCTTCCCAGCGAACAATTTGGACGAGACGCGTGCACGCCACAACGTAAGACGCGCTCTAGAGCAGGGGTTCCCAACCTTCTTTCTCTCCGCACCCCTAAAGAAATTTCATTCAAACTTCGCAACCTCAGAAATAAAGATGGCAACATACAGTCAATATCCTTTTATTTACCTGCGCTTTTCTCACACCACTTGGAATATCGTTTCCCACCCCGGGGGGTGCGAGCACCCCAGGTTGGGAACCCTTACTCTAGAGCATGCAGCTAACTCTTTAAGCACCTTTCAAAATTACTTAAAACTGTAGTTTTATTTATTATGATGCGATCATTTCTGCTTTAAAAAAAAAAGGTATTTCTTCGGTCAAAGCTTATGAGTAATATGAGCAATAAAAAGACTAAAAGTATTAGAGCCAATTCCTTGGTAAAAAATAAGGTACATTCATTGTTATAAAAGCTAACGAAATCATAAGCATTCTATAAATAATTTCAAATATTAGGGACCAAATTCAGAAAAAGTCATTTCACGAAATTTCATCATTCATGTCTTGGGAAATTCAAAATAACAAGTAATTAAGAGCGAAAAAGAGCTGCTGTTAGGAGACATCAATGCATCAAAACTAGTTATCTTATTTCGAAAACTTAAAAAACGTAAAATTATATCTGTATTGTTATGCATAAAACAATGACTGATATGCCGCTTAATACGCATCAAATTCAATTATGTTATGAAGAACGGTCACAAGGCAGTGTAGTTGAAGTACGACCGTTGCATTATCTTTATCATCATTATACTTGCTCCGGTGGGAAAAAGTTAGTCCTTATCAATGTTGAAGTTGGTCAGAAATATTTGCTTCAAAACAATTGTAAGCCTTTTAGAAAGGACATTTGCAAAACTACTGGTTGTAACGAAAAGATAAACTTTATTCTATAATTCAAAACATGGAATTGATAATGTATTAACATCCATGAATAATATTTTTAAAAGGATAAATAACAAAAGAAAAACTCTACATTGCAATTAAATACATGAAATTGATAGTGTATCAACAGAAAAATACACTTGCAACTATATTTACTCAAAACTTGTTAATTTATTCTTCAATTTTTCCGAGACCTGAATTGAATTTGAAAGAATTCCTTTCCTTTCTAGTGGTACTTTCGGCAGATGCTGAAGCATGTAATTGTCGCCATCGTCAGCTAAAATAATCTGTTCCATTGACTGCTGCAAGTAAGGAAAATATTCAATGTTGACCTCTGTAATTCCTCAAAGCTATCTGTCACTCCTTCAACTAATTCATCAACGTTAAGTGGTGCTGTTTGATGTTGAAGGAATTGGATTGAATTTGTAAATAGCAAAGAGGCTGTAGATCTTTCAAGAAGTGCCTGCAATGCTGCTCTTCTCTCAGAATCTATCTAATCTTTAGTCAGTTGGTTATATGTGTGCTTTCTTTAAGTATCATCTCTATTTGTTATGTCCTGCGGGTAATTTAAGAACTTTTACAGATTATCTGAAAAAGGAAAAAGAAAGAATGATTTTAATACTTACCCTATTCTTTATTAAAGGTTAAAATTTGTGTTCAACACACTGTGCACGATCATATACTGTACTTAAAGCAGAAGTTAATCGAAGGACACTAAAACGTCGAGACTTTTCTTTTTGTGTAGCAAATTTTTCCGACCGGAGGGAGTATTATTTATCCAGTTGTCGAGAAAGTTCATGCCGATTGTACGTAGTTCATTTTTCGACTTATTTTAGAACATGTTTGAGCACAGAGAATAGGATTTGACTATACTTCCATTTACAAAACAGTTTGAACTATCTTTTCATGGAAGACGGTTTACGATCCTATATATGACTTGTGTTAATTCTGTAACCCTTTAAAAAGGAAGATAAAAAGATTCATTTTCGGCACCTAATCTTTTTCTTTTTTCACAAAGAGAAAAATGCCTCACAAGCAACCGAAGATATATGCGCAGTTGACAGTAATGATTCTGTATCCGAAAGAACTGTACTGAAGTAGTTCGCGAAGTCTCGAGCTGGAGATTATATCCTTGTTGATAAAGAGCGATCAAGCTGACCATCCACCACAGATGACGACCAAATCAAGTCATTAATTGAGAATAACCCACATTCCACAACCCGAGAATTGGCAAGAAGCCTCAACCTTTCAAAATCCGCAGTTCATGAGCACCTGGTAGAGCTTAGGTTCACAAATCGCTTCGATGCTTGGGTGCCGCATGAGTCGAGTGAGAGGAATCTTTTGGATCGCGTTTCCATCTGTGATCTGCTTAATAAACGAAATGAAACTATGCCTTTTTAAGGTAAATTGTGACCGGGGATGAGAAATGGATTATCAACCGAAATGTTCAGAGAATGTAATCCTGGAGTAAGCGACATGAGCCACCCTTAGCCATCACCAAAGCGAATCTTCGCCCAAAAATAGTTATGCTTTGTGTCTGCTGGGATTGGAAGGGAATTCTGCACTATAAGCTTCTCACGAGTAACCAGACAATTAATTCTGAAAAATACTGCTCACGACTGGACGAGTTAAAAGCAGCAATTCAAGATAAACGTCCAGAATTGGCCAACAGGAAAGGTGTTACGTTTCAACATGACCACACGCTTCTCTGCGAACCAGACAAAAATTGCTGCAATTCGGCTGGGATGCGTTACCTCACCCTCCATGTTCACCAAATATTGCCCCTTCAGACTTCCACCTATTTAGGACTTTGCAGAATAGTCTTAATGGTAAAATTTCAATTCTTTTGGTAACATAAAATACCTTGAATTTTTTGCCAAAAAACACCTCAATTCTGGGAAGAAGATATTTGCAAGTTAGAGGATAGATAGAGACGTATTGTGCAACAAAATGGTTCATATTTGGCTGATTAAAAATGTATTAACAAATATTTATTGACCTTTTTCTTTTCCTTAAAAATTGGTACAAACTTTCCGGACAGCCTGATAGTTTGTGACTTCCTAGCCTGAAAAAAAAAACGATCTCAAGAGAGCAAAAAGAAGGGATGATTTAGTATGCACTATAGAAAACTGGAAGTGTTCCCGCACATGAAATTCTGTCCATGGAAAAACAGGTTGGGAAGGAAGAGGAAGAAATGGCAAAGACAAGATTACGAAGACGGTATGAAAACAGAAAGAGTTAAAGTGGGCACGAAAGATAGACGTCCTGTAGGCCTATGTAGATCCGAGGTAACACAACAGTATCCCTAGAACGCGTAAATCTCATAGTATAGGATAGATAAACTCAACTAGCGTAAATCTACTGCCTATCCTACGCCTGAAGTGGGGTGACGAGAGTGTCTTCTGGCAGTTTACATAACATTACCGAGATTAATAAAGCGATCGTGAAATCCTTACCAATAACACGTTACAAGTTCTTTCAAAAAACTTAACTTAACATAGAACAGTTGAGAACTGCAAAATCGTAAGTTTAAGACGGAAGTGAAATGAGTTTTTTTCATATAACTGAATGACGCTAGCACTATAGAAATCGTTAATTTAACCTTGTCCACCAACGAAAAACTAATTTTCATAGCAGTCGCTATTGGAAAATTCCACATCTAAAGTTAAGGACAGTACAAGAACGTATGACTTGCTTGGAAATGAAAGATTAAAGGATGTGAAATGCTCAGCTCATTGAGTACGATAATAAAAAAATCATAAAATGATTTAAATAAAAATAAGAACTGATACTTGACACATGACCTAAGCCCTAAGAGTCACACAATTGATAAACCTAATTTACGCTGATTTTTTAAAGAGGCCCACTGAAAATAATGGTATCCTAATCTGTGCTAATCGTGCTCATATATTCCGATTCTAAACTCTATGTAAAAAGTCAGTAAATTCCTCAGCAGCTAGAAGATTTATAGGGAAGGAGGGTTATAACAGATATTTTTTACACTCGAATAAATAATTTTGTATTATCCCTACGTACGCTAGATGTATGTCAAGCTTTAGTTTCCCTTCAACAAAAGTTTCTATCACAAATTTTTAGAAAACTAATTTTAGAGACACTATTTTAAAATTCTACCTCACTGGTCGGTAAATCGACGTTGTGCGAGAATGAACTTATCGTAGAACCTTATATTTTTGTGAATGTATTTACTGTGTGTACTTAGAATTTCTGTGCATGTTTATGCCCAGCTTCCATAGCACTATTGGTGTGCTTAACGCTCTATGGGAGCAAATGGAGACCCGTGTATTATTTGTATGGAAAAGGAAGAACAGCCGCCATTCCCCAAGGGACTCAAATGTGCAAAATAGGCACTTGCTCGACCAGAAGTAGTTGTAATTGCGTATTGGCAAATTAGTTATGAGACATTTTCAAACCCTGCGCATGATTTGGTATAGCATACATCAGCAGGATTGGAATATAATATAATTTATTCTTTGAGTCTACTTCAGAACATCAAGCGTTAAACTTCACTACAGTATGCTGCTTACAGGCTGGGGAAATTTTTCGTTGAACTTCAAATTCTATTTATGAAAAATGAGTTCAATATCAGAATCAGGAGTACATAAACTTGCATTCTATTGAATTGGGCATTACCTTAACTGAAAAATAAATGTGGACGGGAGGCTGTTCTTGCTATCGTCACAAACATGTTTTAAAAATGCCCAATAAAATTGTGGTAGCTATTGTTGGCACAAAATTGCTTACAGTTGAAAGAATTAACTTTTTAGAAGTATAAACAAATATAAAATTGTGTAAACCGTAGAAATTCAGGAAAATTAATTTATGCCTCATAAGAGAAGAAGCCGGCGACTGATGCGTCATTGAAATTTTATGCACGAGTGAAGAACAGTTTTCATCAGTACATCTATAGGAGCAGCAGCATCATTCAATAGACAAATTTTTCCCCACAAATATTGCATCGAATAACGCACATGTCGCGTTTGTAACTCATATGCAAATTAACAATTTTCATTTCCATGGAATTTACGCAAAAAAATCTCGGGTACAGTAACACGATTTCACAACCGAACCCAAGCTGCCTCTGTCTTCCTCTCTGCCGATGGATGAAAGAATTTTGTAACACAGAATTCAAATACAACTGCAAATTTAGAACTAAAAACTATTAAAGTGATGTTAGAAAGATCACTTAATTGAACTCTATTGATCACTATTTCGTAACCTTGTTTCATGGTTACGAAAAATATAGGAAATGTGGGGGATTAGATTAGATTAGATTAGTTATTAGTTTTAGCCTCCCTACCCAGCAACAATTGCGATCCAAAGAGAGGAAGGAGGAAGGCACCATTTAGTATGGAGTTAAGGAAACGCGGAATCTACGCAGAAAGGCATAGAAACAGTTAGTTGTGAAAGAAGATTATGAAACAAGACCAAAGTTGAAGAAGACAGTAGTAGGTGCTGAAAAACAGGACAGCAGTGAACCGAAAAAAGGTGGTCCTTAACATAACAAAAACATTATATTTCAACAAGAAGAAGGCCTACCTAACTCTCAGCTCAGGCCCTCACATTGGAAATGTGGGGGATAAAATAATTTTCCGCCAATGACAATACTGATCGACCTATAGAGACTCGAAAAGCTTCCCAATTATAGATATCATCTTTCCCATCTTAAATTACAATAAAAATTGAGAATAAACTACGCTGAAGTCGAAAGGGGTTCCCGCAGTTAATCGAAACAAAACGTGCCGCCGTGACTGCGCATATACACTATGGTTCTATTCATTTACTCTGCCAAATAACATCATAATAGCACATATTATATTGTGCGGTACACAGATGCTTTTAATGTTACGTCAATATTAATCACATAACATCGGTAAATGAAATAAATTGCAGGGGCCAGATTAGTTGAGTAAATCAATTTTGTTGATGCAAAATTGTTCACAAAAACCTAATGCTTTAGGCTGGAAGTTTATGCGCTTAAATTCGGCACGCTGCAGTCGGTAACGAAAATAACTTACAAGTAAAAATTGGAGGAACAAATTTGATTTTAGTGAAAAACCATTTAAAATTATTTCAAATTATTTTGGCGAAAACGAAACGCTTCTCCCCAAACTATGTCGAATGACTGCTACTGCTCAAGTACGTATAGAAAAAACGCCACTTCATCAAAAGTGATTTATTGAAAGAAGTTTTATTGGAAAGAGTTACATATTGAAGTAAAACGAAAACCTGCACGTCTAATTAAACATAAACCTTTTAATCCGTCGTGAAGAACCACCGCACATGATGTACACAACTCTCAAAATTACACCCATGAAATTGTTGACATGTAAGTAATCTTCATGAGTTTGGTCCAACAATATCTATCCAAATACAAAATTACAATTCATGTCAAGTGATGAAGTCAAAGGAGACCCCAGAACATGTAATTCAGTTGAGGTGATGGGCCGATTTATGAGTTTAAGAAAAGTTAATTTCTATTCATACACATTTTTCAATGGCAATTCTGATGCAGGCTAATTCAACAAGTTGATCGCTAATGAAATAGCTATGATGACTTATGAGCCTGTTATGGAATGCAGGATTAGCCACTTCGCTGCTGACCGAACGCTGATAAGAATCCATGATTTCTCATCGATGGTTCCAGTGAAGATAATAAGAAAAGGTATTAAATTTATTTATTATTTATTTTTTTCTACAACTGAACTAGCATACGTACAGATACATGATATAACGTGTCCACGTGTCCTGTTAGTAGATGCAAATTTGTTCCCTTGAAAATTTTAACGTAACATCTAGAAATAAAATCATTTCTGACAAACCGATTTCTTGTACTTGATTAATTCGGTATTTAGCATTTCAAGGATGCAAAGGGATTAGTGTCACTTGCATGATTTTGCTACAAGCCCCGAGGGCAGAAGCGCGTCCGACAAGACAAGCAAGTGTCGAGGAGATCATTAGGTGGAAGTTTTATGGTCGGGGGTATCAGCGATACTCGCGATGTCACCGACATAATTGGTCCAAATGAGATGAGCGGACATCCCGCCAGCGATAGCACGGGCAGCTAATTTGCATCATCGCTTGCGTGCGGCGCAGCAGCCTCCCGCTGGCGCGTCTTTCGTCGCACGCCCACCAAGCTTTGCTCATCCGCACAGCCCCATGGGCATGGTGCTAACTACACCTGTAAATTTTTATGCGTTGAATGGTTAAAAGTTGCGCATAATTTTAAGTGCAAAGATTTCCTCGTGATTAATGCAGTAACTATATACGGCTAAATTTTTATGTCTTAGTTTAACTTTGCAGTTTAAATCACATAATGTGCGATCGAGATATATGATGTAAGAAGGTAAAAATTAGAAAAAAGAAAGGTAGTTTCCAAGACAAAAACTGAAGAAGCAATAAATAAAGGTGTGCGCAACACAATACATCATGTTGCTAACAACAGGCGAAGAATTACACCAAAATAATGCCTTACACGAATCAAGATTAATTCCTTACTACAAATACAGAAAAGTACATAGTAGAGCACAAGACATCTGAAGCGCAACGAAACTGACAATATAAGCAAAACGATTGAACAACACGATCATTGCAGACAAACACACGAAATGTGAGCATAAGGGCTGTGCGGAAGCAAGACTCAACAAGACACAATCAGACGTAATGATGCGTCCGCAGCCTTGGGAGACTGCGGGCCGGTGGAGGCGCCACATCCTCAAGGGTCACAAAGTCGAAGGAATTCTCCGATAAACAAATGCCAATTTCTCAAAATACACTAAAACTTGACGATGTATGTACGTGCCAATTAACGAAGCAGTTTTCTTCATTCAAATCATGTATTGCTCGCGGGTTACTCGTGCTTTCTTCCCTAAAAAAATCAACGCTTTTCAGAAGGAAGAACAATAATTATTCTCGCATTAAGGCGCTGTCGTTTGACAATCAAACCGAAATAATGTTGACTGAATTAGTCCGGCTTTCACAGGTAACACAATGTTCATCAACCGCTGTAAAATAAGTCAAAATGATTGAATCATTGAATTTTTAATCATTCGGTACACATTTGCGGCATTAGTAACATTGAATAAATAAGTAAGTCTGTTAGTATTCTATACCGAGAGAAATTTTGCCACACCTGTGTGCGTGTCAAACGGTTATTTAAAAAAATTTTGATAAACATTGGATTATTTCTTTCGACCTCATATTATAGCGGTTGAGAGAGTTAAATCACATATTCACGTTTTGAATGACTCAAAATATTTTGTAGAAAACCGAATTCTGGTAAGATTTTGTGAATGGAGTTTAATTCTTCTAAAAAACCTTAATACTTTCTCTGATTTTGCTTCTATTTCTTAGACGTTGTCTGTATATTAGTGTAATCAGTGGCCAGTCGGAGAAAGTGAAACATTAATGTGAAATAAAATTGACTTACGTTCAGTGTGTCATGAATGGCACACAAAAGTGCGTCATAATACATAGACTGATAATGTATTTTGTTGACACTCTTGTGTGTGCCGGTTTTGTGACAGCTTGACAAACAAAATTGTGTGGGTTTTGTGACAAATTTTTTCTCAGGGTAATACCGAAACATTATAAGGCAATTGACAGAGAAAAGTTCTGTTCTTCCAAAAAAAAAAAATTCCCAAAACGATAAAATTTTCAATCAGGTAAATGCAACACAACATTTTACTGGAACGCTATTGTCCTGTAGCATAACATTCAATGGAACGCTACTGTTCTGTTCAACAGGAAAAGGAGCATGCTTGGATCATGCATTTTACAATAGTAAACGGAACATATCAGGACCAAATTTAATACAGTAGGAAATGGAACACGCATGGATCATGCCATTTACAATAGTGGATAAAGTAAAACTGGACTATGCTTCACTCGACAATAGATGGAGTAAACAAAATTCACGCGTTCTCCACACGAGATGAAGAGCAAAAAGTCATGCACGCACAGCCGCAGACAGGACACACAACGTCACGCCTCGTGTAACAGAGGTTAGATCACACTGAAATCTTACCTTGCACTATCAAAAGCGTAGTCCTAAATTTAAAATATGTACACCAGAATTACAAGACACGCATGCACCATTAAAAACCACACCTTATTGACGACTCGCGGCCGTGTTCTGTAACCGGGAATGATCTGCAGTCGGAGGGGCAGCGTGCAGAAAGATCATCATCATTAATTTGGATCTCACATTGACTTCTATGAAATCAAGCTGAACCATGTCAAGGCCTATTTAGATTTCTTCTGTAATATTTAACAGATTTCTATGGATCTTTATTCGTACAATAAACATGGATTGAGTTCAACCTCTAAAGACCATTCAGACCTATAATCTCCTTGCATGGAAAGAACGTTTTGAATCGGACTAAACGCAAAAGGCTCTTATCAGCGAGTAAAATCATGTACTGCGGAATAGAGATGACTTATCAAATTGTAAGACTAAAAACAGCGAGATGTGTACTAAGTAATTGGCGTCAATGAGGGCTGGAAGAAAGACGGTTGCAAATAGCTTTCTTCTGAGGATAATTTTTTCAAACGCCGATTCATAATTTTTTTTAATTCGGAAAGCAAATACAGGGGAATAAAAAATTATTAATTAAAAAGAGGTACACAAAATAAGAACTTTGCCCATTTCAATTTGAATGACAGTACTGAAACACGTTACCAAACACGAAACCATTATATTTATCGTAAAGACAATTATAATTATTGATAAAAGAATCGGGGAGTAAAATACAACAATGATCAGAAACTTGTTTCATTTTAGTGCAGAAAATAGTACAGAAATTAGTCCATATTGTAAATAAAGGCGTAAGATGTACATTTGGACGTAAGGTGATCCATTTAGGTGTTAGGTGATACATTGAGTTCCCGTAGAAAAAATAATTAATGCAACGGGTATAATAATAACTGATTCGTAATAATGGAACAGGAATTTATTTACCTAAAACAGCCGTCAAAGAAAATTAACCACTGGGTTGGATGAACCACAAAGATTTTCCGAGCAGACGTTACCTAATTACTGAGGTAAGGTATTACTGCGTTGGAGCAGGGCATCGGCGCCCGAGATAGGTGGGGGAAAAAGAAACGTGTCGCTGACTTCCAGTTTCATCGTATCGTTAATTCTTGGAGCAACTCCTCCACTAGAAAATGACAAACCAGAGCTAGTTTGAGGTGAATTTCCAAGAACCGAAATGATGACAAAAAGAGTGCGTAGAGGCAACAGTAAAGCGTATGGAGTAATGAGCATGCACAAAAATGCAGTTCAGTATCAAAAACTTGGTATTTTCAGGATAACCTTCGTGCACCGTTTGTATATCTTGCTATTTTGAAGATAAAACATAAAATGACTAAGTTCTGCAGCAACACATGAGCAGCGGCAGCGGAAGAAAGCAGCGGCAGCGGAAGAAAACAGCGGCAACGGAAGAAAACAGCGGCAGCGGAAGAAAGCAGCGTTGATTGAGACTTAATTGAGGCAGAACGTGCGCTCGTGAGTCGGAACTTACATTTAAAGTGAAAATTTGATCAAACCGCAACTGCGAAAGTTATTGTAAGAACGACTGAAGTAGTTATTTTCAAGGAATGACGGCAACCCGCCGTGAACATCTTCTTTAGCTTCTTTTGAAATGAAAGTAAACTTTGTAGTTGAAATGTTTAAACATAAACCTTTTAATGATAAACCTTTAACATAAACCTTTTAAGCGGTATAAAGTAATTACTGCAAATATTAATAACATTTGAGAGGACGGATGCATAAATTTAGACCGCGAGTTTGACTAGACGTAGAATATACCAAAAAAAGAAGAAATGATTTTAATATAATGAAAATAAGCACTTGGAGGACAGCTGGCGTGCAAATACTGCACAGTACAGACATCTACGAAAGTGCGAACCATAGAAATAAATGGTTACCAGCGTTAAACTCAAATTCCAAAGCAATGAAGTATCCACGCCCTCAAGTTGCCGGCCTCACACAGGTCTCCGCACACGAGGAACGATAAGCGGAGAGCGTTCAATGGAAAGCGCCGCAATTCTCGTGCGGCTTCATGCAGTAACGAGTGGGAAAGTTCAGCGTTTTCATCATCTGTACTTAGCCAGCACAGTTTATTGTTAACTATGCTCATTTATCATTCAAATCCATAAAACTTTTATCACAAGTCCCTAAATGTACAAACTACACAGGGTGCGAGGAAACTCAAACAAAATGCTCGTATTTCACTAGATGTGTTCAAAGTTATGCAAAATTTTAGATTTTGCTAACATTAAAAACAGCTCTCAGTAGCTAGTAGCCTACCAAAGCTGGTGTTTTCACCACCAAACGGTCGTAGGAACAAGCTAATTTTTGGAGACTTTTCCGGCCTATATCAATTCAAGTAAATAGTATACATTTCTTTCTATAGTACCCTGATGCGTTCGCAGCCACAAGCACAATTTGTTGCACGGTAAACTACAATATTTTGCAGCAACATTCCTCGACTAGCGAATGTACTCGTACTAATGGTTTGAAGATTTTTATGTTGTGATATTTCTGCCATCTTTTAAGTCATAAGAACAATTGCTCTCGATCGAAGGTAGCCAGACTGAACTGGCACTTTGCTCATTCGATGGGATCGACCCCAAAGTATTCTCTAACAACGAAGCAGTAATTAGCTGTCTTCGTTATATTTTGACTAATGAAGCGCATTTTCAAAATGAAATTGACAGATGCGGAAGGAAATTAAACTATTCACAAATGCCTACGCTTTTACTCTACTCAAACGTCGAATTAAAAATGCTTAAGTTACAAGTAGAATGCAAATGTAATAAATTCATAATTAAGACAGCATTAACTTTTCTGAATTACATTCAAGTTTTTATAAGGTCTTACATTTTTCTTCCATTTTAATAAAAAATAATGATGTACGATTGTCTAATTAAGAATTAATTTCTTGACTAAGAAAACAATATCAATTATTAAAGTTATTTACAACTGAACACTTCAGATTAGATTAGATTATAAGTTAGTTTAAGCCTCCCTAACCGCTGCAAAAATAGAGCGTATTGAAGAGAGGAAGGAAGAAGGCACCATTTAGTATGGAGTTAAGGGAACGTGGAATCTATGCAGAAAGGGTACAGAAACAGAAAGCTAAGAAAGAAGTTCATGAAACAAGAAAAAGTTGAAGAAGAAAGTGGTAGGCGGTGAAAAACAGGACAGCAGTGAACCGAAAAAAGATGGTCCGTAACACAACAAAAACCTATCTTATTTTAACAAAAGAAAGCCTACCTAACCTTTAGCTCGGGCCCTCACATTGTCCCCCTGGGAGCGCTAGTTCCCATAGATACAATAATTGTATCCCCCTGAGGGGAACTGAACACTTCAATTCCTAATATTTTCAGAACCCGATACGCGCAGAAAAGTAAGGGATAAATTACTTAGAAGCGACATGCAGAGGAAAGACTCGCACAGCATCATTGAAAACAGGTTTGTCTCCTAAAGTGTAAAGAGACTCAAGAAATTCAGAGATTTGTAGGACCAGACACTCGGGCAATAACCTTAAAGTGTTCCTAACGAACGGGGAGGTCGCACTTATCTGCATGAGACCAAGCAGCTGAATTTGGACACGAAAGTTCAAGTCTTGTACGGACATTTCTGCTGGCAAGTTCTGGCGCATGAATATTGACGACTCTTTAGCTTAGCCCACACATTCAGAGGCACACAGTGTGCAAATTTTTTTTCTAATCTACTGACTCAAACATTACTTAGAGAGTTTACCGTTGAATTTGCAACTAATACCAATCCCGCAATGATTACTATTCCAAAGGCAATGCGTGTGAAATAATTAGGTTGATGAGAATGAAAAATTTTCAGAGTGTCTCGATTGACGACCAAAAATTAAATAGAAAGAAAATAGTTTGATAACCCTATCCGACTCACCAAACTCTTAGCTGAAATTTCTGCAAGCAGAGACGGGTAACTAATCGCACGAAAAAACTCAAGCTGATCAAGAATAGGGAATCAAGCACAACTAGAAAAATGATACCAACGGCAGGCAAATGTTCTAATTTGTACGCTCATTATTTTAATTTGTTCTAAATAAAGCAATTCACTAATAAGCCACCACAATATTTTTATTCAAGTTTGAAGTATAAGTATTCATTTTACTTTGGCCCTCGCTCAGTGTCAGTGAAATTGTCCTAGTGTGGGTGCTTTTAGCTTAAGCAAGTCCCTATTGCTTTATTTCGATTTAGTAAAATTTTTAATTTTTGAAGCTCTATGCTTGGCGACAGAAATTTTAGACGTCAATATTAAAGTTTTTGAATTCGCGAAGAAATTATAAGTTTTTACCTGAATTTATCAAAAATAAACGAATTTCAAAAATATTTTGCTGAAGTTAAATGGAAAGGTTATTGAATATGTTGCTCGGACCCGGTAGCATGAAATAAGAGGTAACCAATGGTAATTTACGCGTGCAGGTTTCTTTAATGCCTAAAAACTAGTTTCATGAATGCTTGTAATTTATCTAACTTTGTTATTTACTTCAAAATATTCCCTCACTAAAATTATTTTGAAACCAGGTTAGATGCCCTAAACTGGAAGCACGAGCCATCTTGGCACTGGAGTAGCCGTCAGTACCCATGCAAAAGGTTAACTTCTGAGAGGACTTCTCCGCCAGCTGATATTCAACTTGAATAAGTAGTGAGAGAGCTGCTTAAGCACAAGTGCCCGTTATAACATTTATTCGATCCGTCATTACGTACTTTGCTCATAACGTCATTTGGTCACTACGTACTCCCATCAATATGTACTTGGAACGAGAAATACTTTGATCAAGACGCGCTTCAGTCAAAACGAGCATAGAACGGGCTCTAGTCAAGACGCGCTTTAGTCAAAGCGTGCTTAAATCAAAACGAGCTTTAGTCAATGAACTTCATTCGAGACGTGCAGTAGTCCAGACGAACCTCGGTGAAAACGTATATCAGGTCAAATCGAACTGTTGCTCAAAACTTTCTCTCTGCTAAGATGAAGTGGGTTCATAAAGTTTCATAGTTTGTTCACGACGCACATCGACCACACTGTCATTCGGTCTCGACTGCTTTTAATAGATAAGAGCAATGGATGTCACATTGAGCCACATCTGACAAAAAATGAAAAAAAACACGTTACAATGAAATTCGAGGTGTTATACGAATTCTCACGTAGCAAATTGGTGAAAACAGTGAAATGGTTTGAAAATAGTTAGGTGGAAAGAATAGAAAAGTTTGATGGACGTTACCTCCTATCGTTCTAAGAGTAACACGCATAGAAACTGAATGCCATCCTTAAGCTGAAAAATAAAACTGAGAGTAACGAGAGAAATGGCTGGAAAAATAGGTTACAATTAATTTTCAGCAATAAAGAATGCCCTCGCACTTGGAATGGTTTTGAAGCACCCACAAGAGCGCGCGTAGAACTGAGCACCCGCCTCCGCATGGCGGAAGCGAGGAGCATCAGGAGTGTCGCAGACGACTACGCTAGCTGATGATGTCAGCTCGCAGTGCCGCCATTGCGGTTCCTTCATCTGACACGGTGCCTGTTTATTCTGCGAGTTGTGGCATCTAACCGATCATATAAAATGTCTCTTTACGACGCATTCGCTTCTTACTGTGTAATAGAGTTTCTATTTTATTTAGTTTGACCAAAGTGTAAAATATTATCTCATTGCCCAGATTTGCATTTCAAAACTCTACACATAAATGCGTAGATATATGTAAAATAAAAAGGTGTTTTTCTAAAATTCAGTCAATTGAATGCAAGTCGAATATTTAATATTCTGATTCATACCCGACCTTAGTATAATTGGCAGTACGCAGGGATTTTATAAAATAGAATTGCTACTTTCATAAAATTCGCGATAGTAAGGAAAAACGAGCTCTAGCTGGAGACTGGTACGGTATACCAAGCACTGCATCAGATAGAACATCGGAGCTCTAGGCAATATGAGCTCTGGCATCTAGAGCAGGAGTTCCCAAACTGGGGTGCTCGCACCCCAAGGGTGCGAGACGATGTTCCGGGGGGTGCGAGAAAAATCTAGGTAAACAATAAAATATTGGTTATATGTTTGCATTTTTGAGAGTTCAAGTCAAGTCACCCCCAGAAACAGATAATGAATCTGGTACGGGAAGCTACTGCTTCCACAAGGCTTTTCAAACAAATAAATCGATAGCGCGGTCGATAGCGTGCTAGCGCGGTGATTTGAAGTCCTGAGTTCGAGTCTCCAAACTCCTCGTGCATTTATTTGTTTGCATTTTTTTCAAGGGATGTGAGGTTCGAATGAAATTTATTTAGGGGTGCGGGGCAGAAAAAAGGTTAGACAATCTGATCTAGACACATGGTGACTACTGATATTTCATTTCCAAATTTTACTACTTTTTACTACCTTCACCAGAAAAAAATTACTACCTATTTTTTACATATTGAATGTTGTCCAAATGTCCAGATGTAAGTCATAATGAGTAGTATGAGTCAATGATACACGCAATACCAAATGTTCAAAAAGGGTCCAAGTTTCTTAATACTCAAAATACTTCATGCTCAATGCATCAATCAAAGCATCATTGAGAAAAAGTTACCTAACTTCCTAAGTTACCCCATCCTAATGGACTCCATCGAATGTTAAGACAAAGAACCACGTCTTAACATCTTTCAACGATGAGGACAACCATTCATGATACCCAAAAAATAAACCAACTGGAAACTAGTAGACACCAGGTGATGATTGTCATATCACTTTACACTGCAGGGTAAAATACCAGGGAACTTTATCGTGACTAAACACTATGACACTTCGTAAATATGAGATTGTGAACTATTGAACGAATTTAATATGTGAACGAATTTTTGTAAACTATATCTAACGTACCTCAAAATTTAAATTTGCACCCTAATTGCGATCAATAATGATAACAAATTGGTTATTAACATTATATTATGGAACAAATCACGGAAATGCAAATTTCGTGTAACTTTCATATACGTACATATAGTATCAGGTTGTAACACAAGTTCCGTCCAATTGTTGAGCTATATGTTTAGGGCAAGATTACTTCAATTTAGCTTGTTAATGTTGTATGCTTATCTATGGTAATTAATAAAATATTGTTTCTTCTCTCATATTCTGTGATAATTATCGTAATTAAAAACTATTTTTAGCCCAAAGGTACACTCCAAGTAAAGAGCATGTCAGGCATATTTTACTGTTTGAATTTCATAAAGTCAATATGGCAGGCTCAGCAGCAAAAACACTCAAAGACACATGGAAATGATGTTGTGAATGAAAAGACCTGCAGAAGATCGTTTTTTGTTTAAAAAAAAATGACTACAGTCTAAAAGACTTACCATGAGCAAGATGCCAAAAAAAAAACTCAATTCTGAGAAATTGCTAGCTGCCATTGATGAAAATCAAACCTGCACCACTAGAGAAATGAACAAAACCTTTAATGTAAGCCATATGACCATATATTGTGTAATGAAAAGATTTGGCAAAATCTCAAAGGCTGAGACACAGGGTCCCACACGATTTGTCAGAAATCAACAGGCAACATACGGGCGACCTGTTGTGTTTCACTGCGTTCTCATGAACTTCAGACCCTTTTCTAGACCGAATCATAACTGGTGACGAGAAGTGAATCCTTTACAACAATGTTAAGCGCAAAAGACAGTGTCTAAGTTGTTGTTCAAAGCCAATTCCACAGCCAAGAAGTAGAATGCACCCTAAAAAAATTATTTTGAGTGGATGCTGGGATTTGAAGGGAATTGTTTATTATGAATTAATGGGTGACAATCAAAAAATAACATCTGAAGTTTACTGTCAGAAGCTAACTCGTTCAAAAGCAGTTTTACATAAAGGCTTACTACAAGAGAAGAGGTCGAAATGAAACTAGTTTCTCTTTGTGCGTCCAAACCATCTAAATTTTATGAAGAAGGAATCAAAAAGCTTACCGGAAAATGGGAGGACGTAATTAATAAAAATGGTGCCTATATTGAAGACTAAATAAATGCATTTTGAGAGGATTTTCACTTCATTTCATATCTAAAAAATGGACAGAACTTCTGCTACAACCTGATAGAAGACAGAACTTTAATAAGATGTAGCATCACCATGCTCCTCTGACAACATCCAAGAGGTAACTGAACTGAACCGTGAGTCGCCATGACTGCCAAAAGGAACTTAATTCTCATTTGAAAGATTACATTTTGTTCTAAAAGACAATTTTATAGCATAATTCTTTCAGTATTTGGACATAAATTAATGTCATGGGATTAGATTAGATTAGTTGTTAGTTTTAGCCTCCCTCCCCAGCAACAAATGCGATCAAAGAGAGGAAGGAGGAAGGCACCATTTAGTATGGAGTCGAATGAAATGCGGAATCTACGCAGAAAGGGCATAGAAACAGTAAATTGTGAAAGAAGATTATGAAACAAGACCAAAGTTGAAGAAGAAAGTAGTAGGTGCTGAAAAACAGGACAGCAGTGAACCGAAAAAAGGTGGTCCTTTAACATAAAGAAAATATTTTATTTCAACAAAAAAAAGACTACCTAACTTTCAGCTTAGGCCCTGACATTCCCCCCTGGGAGTGCTAATTCCTATAGATACAATAATTGTATTCCCCTGAGGGGTAATGTCACGAGAAAGAGAAAAACTTTCAGCTCTACAAAGAGGTAAGCTTTTCTACAAAAAAAACATTCATAGTTACAGTAAATTGTTATTGTTCCCCTCACACCGAAACGGGCAGAATAAACTCCAGTCTTTTCAAAGGAAGATATTATTGCTGGATGTAAATGAACTGCAGAGAAGTTCCTTTGACATCTTCACCGAAGGATTGTAATGTACTGATGCTAAATTGAGGATGTAATGATGTATTGCAATATGATACATTCAAAATTGTGATCCAAGGAACGTGATATGAAAGAGTTGATTTATAAATCCAGTTTTTCCCTTAAATTGCACATAAAATCCCATTTTTGTTTACATTGAAGAGCGTAGTGTGAGAATATTCATCTCTGAATAAGATTTGGAAGGTTATATCACTTGGTTCTTCACTGCTTATATTTTATATTCACATTTGTGAGGTATAGTTAAATGATGCAATAATTTGAGTGAAGTGCTATTATTAATCTTAGGGCAAGGACGTTTAAATGCCTAATATATGACGAAGGATAAGTTTGTTCTTCGAAGGTAACGCTATGGGGTATATCCAAAGAAAATCAGCATAAAACATGAATGTTGAATATTATAGAGAGAAATAGCCACTTGAGGTTATTGTTTAAAAAACTCGAGCAGGAAACTGAATTCAATCTTAGAAAAGTTTACAATCGTTGATTATTCACTGATTATTAAAAATTTAATGCCTAAAAATTTATGAAATGGCATTGAATAAAAGTAAAATTTAAACATTGAAATGGCCCAAATTAACCTTCCATCATAAAGCAATTCGATATCCTTCAGATCAAACTGAATGGGAAAAAAATGAACTATTTACAGTCGTCTCCAAAAATTTTGGAACATATCTCTATTTTGGGGCCCCCAATCCTGAAATTACATCCCGCCATACAGGAATATTTCACATAAACTCCGGCAAATTGCTAATGCTGGGAGAAATAAATTTTAAATAATCTTAATACACTTTACACCCCTGTACATTACTTTCAATTTTAAAAGAATTATTCCACTTCACAATTTTTTACTACCCAGAGGTAAATTTTACTACTTTTTTTACTACTTCTCAAATTTTACTACTTTTTACTACTTTTTGCTACTTTACTACCTAGTAGACACCCTGAGACAGTCTACGCTTTTCCACCACCTAGACAAGGTACGCTTTAGCTTTAGACAATCTACGTTTCGACACCTTCTATACCGTGAACCAGAGCTCTAGCAACAGCTGTAGACAACCTTCAATTCTGCGACTGCCCCGTCGCGCTGCAAATTAACTATAGAGCGCACACGACCGGTGCCCCACAAACGCCATAATTGCAGCCTCTTGCACAAGATCGCTCCAACGAGCGCTTGCTTAACTAGTGGCTCCTCTAACTACCCGAACTTCGTTAAAGAAAACAATGAAGACGTTTCGTTTCTCTCTGCCCTACTATAATTTGAACGGTAATGCTTCGAAGTCTTCTCTCAATTGAGTCATGAAAAGTATTTGCAATCCACGCTAACGATCCATTTGAAAATACCAAACGCATACATACGGTACAAGCATTCACCAAGAATGCTTGATAGCGTTGATATGAGACGTGCTTTGGTCAAGACATGCTTTAGTCAAGCTTTGCAGTGGTCAAGAAGTACTTCAGTCAATACGTACTTCACGTACGTCGTATATTTCAGGAGTAAGCAACACTAATTATACGTTTCATATCCACTGCAGTAAGCCTTGAACTAGCTCCAGAAAGAATCAGGTTTAGTCTACATGAATTCCAAATTGTCCTCTAAAAATGTAAATGATTTTTCTTTCAATTGCCTAGGGAATTTGAGAAGATTAGATTAAATTAGATTATATGTTAGTTTAAGCCTCCCTATCCGCTACAAAAAAAAGAGGGTATCAAAGAGAGGAAGGAGTAAGGCACCATTTAGTATGGAGATGAGAGAATGGGGAATCTATGCAGAAAGGTCATAGAAACAGTAAGATGAGAAAGAAGTTCATGAAACAAGATCAAAGTTGGAGAAGAAAGTAGTAGGAGCTGAAAAAACAGGACAGCAGTGAACCGAAAAAAGATGGTCCGTAACAAAACAAAAACCTATTCTATTTTAACAAAAAAGAAAGCCTACCTAACCTTCAGCTCGGGCCCTCACATAGTCCCCCTGGGAGCGCTAATTCCCATAGATACAATAATTGCATCCCCCTGAGTGGAGGGAATTTGATCGAGAAGCTGTACATACGTAGTTTCTAGGTCAATCATGCAACACCGTCAATTGTCCCCTTGCCCAGCTAAGTACTTGAGACCAGAGTTCGTCACTCTCAGACCACGTTTATACAGTAGCGAGCACAATATCAACTTTTTAGGATTCCCAAGAGAAAATTGTCTTAATCATTTTATATAAGAGCCAAATGTTGAGGAACGATGAAAAAGAAGCAAAATATTCGTGAAACATTTTTCGCACAAAAACATGAGGGCATAATGTTATCGTAACATTGTTAGCGTATCATTTAAAACAAATACTGACTCAGAACGAAAGAGTCCCCGACTAATTGAGCATCGACTAATCCCAATCAAAAGGACCAAATGCATGGGTGCGTGAAAAGTCATTATCTTAGTGTTTAGCTGTCAAGTCTTTCTCACCAATTACGGCTCTGCAATGTCATAGCATAGAGTCGACAAAAATAAACATAGTCGTTTGTGGTATTGGCTCCCACACCCTGACCATCTGAATTTTATCCCTATTACGAATCTATCAACTCCAAAAGCGCTTCTTAAGCTCAGTCCACGTCGACTCAATAGCATTTAAGCTAGCGACTCAAAAATGTCAGCATGACAACGTATGTCGGAACTTTTGCAACACCTGTAGCGACGTGCTTTCGAGCCCAACAGTATTCTGTAACAAATGATGTTCCAGCAAAATTTTCCTCTCGTTCACGGTTGTCTAAAGTATATCTTTAATTATATCGATATCCATTCAGAGAAACATAAATATGACAGAGATATTATACCAGTAATCTTAAAAACGTCCCAAGCGAAGACACTGCCTCCGTCAATCTTTTGGATAGGAATTTAGTATCCATGTTCAAAAACAGTGCTGGCCCACGCGTTTAATACACTTCGCTCAGTTCGTTTATCTCTCCACCACAGTAACACTATACACTTTGACTCGTCACTTCCGACAAACGTGCTCTATTCCGCAGTCGCTCAGTAAATATGTTCTTTTGTTCATTGTAAGAGAGTGCGATTTTATTCAAAAATTTTTCTTTATTGGAACCTTCTTTCGAATGGTCCAACTTCGCGTCGATGTCTTCTTAGTATGTTGCTAACATTATGGCCTGGCGAAACACTAATTTCACGATGTAATTCCATCGCAGATAGCTTTAGATTTGCTCCAAAAGAATTTAATTTTTCGATCAACCAAACGATATTAACAGAAGTCTGTCTCGCTCAGGTTGACAATTATACGTGTCTTTCAAAGCGTTGGCAGTTTTAAAAGTAAAAAACTCGATCACCTGAACGGCACTGCCAAATGTGTCAAATGTATTTCAGTTTTCTTCCGTGTGCGATGGTTTTCCGATCCGTTCCCGCTATAGCTACTGCATCGGTATCATTATTCAATACTTAGTCCGTGACGTGAGCCGCCAATGGTCACGGAGCGGATTTTCACAACACAGCAGACAAAAGAGTAGTTGTAAACTCAAGTCAAGTTCTATAAATACTTAATCAAAATTAAATCAAGGCCCGATCAAGTTAATATTTGCTATTTTTAAATTACTTACCACAACTGACTTTGAATTTGAATTGAATCCTGAACTTCAGTTCAACACATCGCGGTCCACGTGTTAAGTGATGAAAAATACACGAAGTAGTCCTAAAGTGATAAAAATATCTAGTGTGAACTAACTGGCTTACAATTTTCTAGCACGCATTTTTGTCTCACCATTTAGAAACAAAATTGTGCCCCAAAATAGATACTGTACATGAAAGTATGAGAAACCAGTACCCATTTGAAAAGATTCTGAGTCATAAAATAATGAATTAAGACCCACTCTTCGGAGGCGGCCATGAACCATTCAGCGTGCCCACCCTGTGTGAGCAGGACATCAGATATCCATGGCGCTCGATATAAAAGTTTTGCGCGTCAACTACACTGGAAAAACGTGTAAATTACACGTCTACCGAAACTTCACCGCAAGTGAAGTCATTTACGAGATAACATTTGCTCAATTATGTCAAAAACCAAGAAATTAATTTACATGAAATTTTCAGGGAATGTTGGCACTCTTAATTAGCGCTTACTATGAAAAAAATAATAAATACGTGGCTGGCAATGAATATTATCATTCCTTCTGGATGACTGGAGACCTTAGTGAGCTATAAATTATAAGCGAGAATAATTACAGTGCAATAACCATACGAAACAATCACTTTAGTTATTGTTTCTAACACTGAAGGATGGCCATAGTCGTGAAATGAAAAAAGAAGATTAATAAATGTGCAACAATTGTAATTTCAATGAACATCTAAAGGGCATTAGTATGAGATGTTCATTTTTTTCTCAAAAACGGCTTGAATGAGTCGCTGAATCTCGAAATGTGCTAATTTCAGAATCTTATCTGCCGTAATTCAACTGTACATGTCAAGGAGGTTTTCCCACAACTCATGCTTGTTCTTATATTGACATCCATTTTCGTGGAGTCATCACTTAAAATACTATACAGGTTATCTATTGGGTTAAATCTGAGTAATTTGCAGGCCACTTCATCTTTCGAAGCCCAGAACACCAGTTCTTGGAGACATTGCGTGGTTCTATGAGCTGCATGCGCGCTGGCATTATCTTTCATGGAAATGTTTCAACTTAATGAATGTTGCTCTTTGTCTCATCGAACACTGTTCAAAATGCTCCTGTACAAAAGTTATACATGCATTTGAAGTAATTTTAACGTCATCTAGTACTTTCTAAGGATCATCTAAGGTTCCTCCGCCAATCCCAACCCAAATTATACTGTTTGATCCGTCCATTTTATTGGCGTTTCAAACGATGATGGCGATTCCACTCATTCACTACACCCCTTCTTTGCTCCATCGAGAGAATCGCGTGTTTCCTTGGTAAACAAAACTTCCGCAACGTTAATGCTGATATTGTCCTCTACCAATTTCAATTGATTTTCTTCTAGACTTTTATGACAACAGAGGCTTTGACACATTGGTTCTAGTGACAAGAATATCTTTCAAATGACGACATCGAATACTTTTCGCAGTTAAAATTTTCTCCACTTGTCAATTCAGGACTTCACACAGCTTTACATTTAATGCGCAGCATAGAAAGGGTTGAATCAACTCGTCATTTACCTTCATCAGCCCTCTACAATACCTTCATTTTATCACCGGCGTAGTCCTTCGTAGCTTTGTGATACCTAACATTGTAGCTATTTCTTGTGAAGCTTTATCCTTGGCCAATTCAGAGGCAATAACACCCCATCCAGAATCGGCCAAGCAACATTTATGACCAATATTTAAAAAATTAGAGCACCTCGTTATTAATTTGGCCCACATGAAACGCACAGATTCAAGCAAATATGTCGTCAGCTCGTTCACTTTACTCTTACCTGTCCGATTTTTCCCAGCATGTGCACGTCGGAAAACCAACATTCCTTGATTTTTTTTTCGAATTATCGCCCTGTTTTTGATGAAATTAAAAAAAATTTATTTTTTAATTAATTTGATGCACAGTGCCATTATGTAACGAAATTAGAATTTGAATAATAAAATAATCAAACTGAAACAGCAATACAGAATATAGAGCAATACAGAATACAGCACGTAACAAGTCCCTAGCAGTGTCATGAATTGCTTATGACAAATTTGTAAAATTAATACCAAATAATGTAGTTTGCAAAGTCGAAAGGTAGAACTTATGTTGTATGAAAGTATGGTGAAGTTTCAAATCAGACATTTCGTCTGATGTCTCGAGCACCTCGTGGCTGATGAAAACGACGCCTATGAAGCAAAAACAGTTACGATTGCACAGCACGAGTCACGAGTAAAAAAAACTAGAATATAGCATAAAAAGAAATTGAACAAAATACATTTTTTTCAAAAAACAGAACACACGGACCATCAACATTACAATATTGGCACGAGCTTGTTTTCTATTGGCCTCAAAGCTTCCCACTCATGACAGGCGAAGAGCAGACTTTGACAAGGATCAGCTGAGAGCAACGAACTCGAGAACAGACTTCCTACGTTTGAATTAAGGAACTCTCTCGTGTTACGAGTGTCCTCAGCTTGTTTCCCCTCAGTACAGTAATGGAAGTAAAAGTTCTTCCCTAATCTATAACGCGCGTTTGAGAATTAATTTTTAAATTTCAATAATTATGAAGACTCACAGTAGAAGTAGAGTGGTCACTTCCTCTATTTTACAAAAACATGACAAAGACCAAATCGACCAGGTTCAACAATGAAGAACTAACCACAAGAATGGAAAGTTTATTATAACTCTATAACTCAAATCAACACTTCTACAGGCATTGGAATATTTTCCCTGCTGATACGATGGAATGACTATGTTCAGCAGAATAAACGCTTTGAACATAACGAATTGTGTAAGTTGGGATGCGTGATCAATAAGGCAAGATTACTACTTTTTTCTTAAACTAGGAAAATTAGCCCTCGCTGTTGGAAAAAGATGTACGCCTAAAAAATAGCTGACATTAAACAAAGAATAACTATCTAGCGATTGATTTTCGTAAGTCCACTGCTCATCACGTGCTTTAATTATAAATACATTCAGTACTATCTGTTGTTCCAATACTACAAACTCTTCGCGTTGCAGGTAGGGAGGTGGCACTGCACATCTGAGAATACTCCCAATCAATACTTGGAAAAGAATCAAGGTCATCTTTTCAATTGGTCACATTAAAAGCCTTTAATTAAACAAGACAAATACAAGAAATGTGAGAGGCAAACGAACCACGAATGTCTAACAAGTGGCGACTAAACGTGAATAAATGCAGCAGTCGCACGTAAGCGCTCGCACAATGTCTTGAAATGAAGTTTGGTTCTTATTATCTTTAAGATTCAACCATAGTTTCCGATTATTTTACGTAAACATTGCGGCGAAATTTTTCTGATGAAACTTAGTTTAAGCGACACCACAAAGGCACAAAATTTCAGTCTCGACAACTCAGCCGCTAAAGCCAAGAAGGAAACGCAGCTCAAGTATCACACGCAAGCGAAAAAGAGGACCGTAAAAAATGAGAATACACACGATGACACTGGTACAAGAATTTGGTTGCGCGGTACGCTGGCGCAACCAAAATTTCTTCTTTTTATACGAGACAAAAGACGAACGAGAGGAAAAATTGCTAAAGAGCCACGCTTGACTCCCGATGTTACTGCTACCGCCTTCTATAACATGCATAGCAGATTTTAGCCTGAGTTGCTACAGTTACCACAGAACAGTGCTAATTTCACAAGGTTACGATGACAAACAGTATGAGTGCAGAACAATTACACAGTGCATCTCTAAAGAAATACTAATGGAAAATTATTTTCAGCGGGTCCGGTGAGGAAGTAATGGCATATTACAAATATACAGGCTTTGAGGCTAAGTTACCTCAACGAAATCAGGCCTCCAACTTCCGTTCCTGTGCACTTATAAATTGAGATTGTTCGGTAATCTGAACAATGTACCGGAAGAAATGTAGGACTTACATGATTACAATGTTGCGCACACAATCAGGGCATAGTTTCCCTAATGTACTTACTAGAATAATGGTTAGTCCAAACAGAATTGGGAAAATTTACTGGGAAAATTCTATACATCACTGATACCTCATGCACATCATTTTTTTCACCTCCATTCCATACTTTCTTTTTCTTTTCTAGTACACAGTCGTAGATATTATCCTGAAAAGAAAAAAAATTAAAATATTGGAATGAAATGAAAATAAACACAAATTTGTTTCTTGATTCTACACGAAATGTTTTTCATAAGAGCTCCAAAACTTGATGCTGTTGAAGCATAGAGAATAATTGCATTTAGATTACTATTATTCGCTTTTAACGTTATCCCACTTGAATTTCATTGAAGTTCCTTAATAATAATGAAAGTGAAAGCTATTATCCCCGTCGTCATCGAGCAATGATTCTAAAGGAAGCATGGAAATCAATTTGCAACACGTTACTCTCATTATACAACGTCGCGACACGTCTCCGTGCTGTCGGTAATCGCGGAGTGTCGTGCAGTTCATGGGAGGCGGAAGCTCCATCTTATATACGAGTACCATGATGGAGTCACGCCCCACACAAAGCAACTAATGATCAGAAACTTTGAGAAAGACAGTTTGCCTACGATACCATGCAGGGTTATCGTCTTCCAACGGCATCATAATTCACTCGGCTAAGTTACTCGTACTTGAGTGAGCAAATGGTAAAAGTAGACGATTATCACCTCGCAGTGCAAAGATTACGAAATATTTGAGTAAATGTTTGTATGTTCTTTGGATGTTCTTGTTCTAAACTATCTAAAAATGCCTTAAATTGAAGGGTAGTATTAGAAAAAAATATTTATATGGTTAAATATATTCCAGTGTAAAGAAATTTCCCAACTATATCTCTGTCACAATTATGAAAAAGTTGTAGAAATTATAAACTCTATTTAGTGATACAGCATGTACTTACAGGTACATAGTCACCTGGTTTAACAACACAGCCTCAGGTTAAAAAATATTTTGCAAATATATTATAAGCAATAGGTATTGATCACCCAAATTTGGTTCTCTGAGGCATTGTAATTCAGTCAATACAGAGTTCTTGCACGATAGGACGATAAATTTTGTGTTGTATCACACAATAGTTATGAAGCAAAAATAAACCAAAAGCTCTAAATCTTTATTTTTCGCTCAAAATATGGTACTTTCTTTGGGTTGATTTCACTCATCTTCACTTTTGATAGAGGAGGTGCACTGCCAGAGTCCTGCCTCGCAGGGCATGGGTGAAGTCAAACAGCGAGTCAAACTTGGGCATTTGTACATATGCATGTGACAAGATCTTAACGCCCTAACGTCACAAACATGACATGAGGACACCATTGTGAATCATCCAAGGCCGCAAAACCTTTTTGAAGCTCAAATAAGGCAAACGTGCGGTGGACAGCGCAAAGAACGACGCCTGTCTCCCACAGTGAGCGAGGATTGGTCACCTGAAGCGGTTGTTCCCCGGGGCGTGTAGCGGCGCTCTTAAGGCAACACTTTACTGTTGCCATTAATGGCTTATGAGACCGCTGCCTTCCACCGACGCCCCTAACGAGGAGACTTGGACGCATCCTTAGCCCAAATGCCTCTTACTATGGTCGCTTATAACTAATTCTCCAAGGGCAGTAACTATGTAATAAACGAATATTACAGGCCACTTGGAGGATCTAGAGAAAGATGATCAATCTCAACGATGAAAAAGAAGAGGAATAATGCAAGGGAACCGACAGAAAAGATGCCGTCAAAAACGTTCAGGCCAAAATTTGATGCAGAAAAATATCACTTGGAAGAGAAAAGAAATTAAGGACGAAAATATTTAGAACATGAAAATGTATATGCTGAGTATAAATAGAGACTCAACAAAACATATTCACTACGAACTGTAATATTGTACAGGATGCACTGCCGTTTTTATTTGCTCTAGAGCGGAGCCAATAACCGATAAAAAATGTATTTAAAAAGAAAAACTGTTAAATTTCTCTCACTCTTGCTCGCTCTATACTCCATACCACAATGGCGCAAGAGGGAACATTTTTACTTGAGTACCGAGTGGCTTGGTTAGAAGTGCAAATAAATAAACACAAATCAATAATCATTGGCAGCCTTTACCGGCACCCATCGTCTCCCCTAAATCTAACACTAGATTTCATTGAGGAAACCTTCAAAGAAATCCTTCAGGCAAAAAAATCATTCTTTGCTTTCGGAGATTTCAATGTTGACCTAACGGACAAAAACAATCAGCTAAGCAAACTATTGTATAAACTAAGCTTATCACAAATGGTCAAAGAACCGACTCGCATCACTAAAGTCTCTGCAACTCTCCTCGATTTAGCAATCACAAATAATCCCACCGCAATACTTAGTACAGTAATATCACCTTCTATTTCCGATCACCACTCTATAGAATGTGAAATTAATATTGCGAAGGAAAGACAAAAATACCGCTTAATGACCTATCGCTCGAAAAGGCACTATTCAGCAGAACTATTTCAAGAAAAACTGCTCGATAGGTCTACCGAATTCCAGAAAATGATGCAGTCTGACGATGTTGACATACAAGTGTCAATTTTCAACGAGAACTTCACAGCAGCTCTCGACGAGTGTGCACCTTACGTCACCAAAAAAACCAAGCCAAAACGGACTGTTTGGATTACTGACGAAGTTAAAGAGATGAGCAGAATAAAGAAAGCTAACTTGCGAGAGTACAAAAACAATAGATCAAACAGTACCTTATACAAGAGATATAAAGAACATGAAAAAATTCTTCGAAAGAAAATCACTGAAGCGAAACAAACTCACTTCCACCAGGCACTGATAACGGCTAAAAATAACCCGAAGCGAACTTGGGAAATCATTAGTGAGGTAGCCCCATATAAAAATTTAGATCGCATAAGTAATTTTGAAAATCCCTTGGCAACAGCCACGGATTTCAACACATTCTTTTCAAAAGTAGGGGCTCAAGTTTTCAGTGAGGTGTGTACCAATCCAGATGAAACGACAATTAAAAATTCATGCCCTACTGCACCCTCGAGGACTGATGTCAAGTGGAGACCACGCCCTGTCGATTTACCAGAGTTACGAAACATCTTATACTCACTAAAAAACACAAAGGCAGTTGGACATGATGGTATCAGTCTTCAATATATTAAAGACAGTTTCCCTGTTACAGCACCATGGATTCGTCTGATAATTAATACATCAATAGTAACCAATACGTTTCCAAACCAATGGAAACACTCCATTATTAGACCGTTGCACATAAGTGGTGACCTAAATACAGCATCAAACTACAGGCCCATCAGTCTTTTGCGTGTCATGTCCAAACTATTGGAGAAAGTGGTGACAAATCAACAGTCATTTCACCTGGACGAGTCAAATTTACTCCACCAAAATCGATATGCCTATAGAAGAAATACTAGCACTCAAGACGCTCTGCTCAATATATCTGAAAAAATATACAGTGACATCGATCAAAAGAATGTAACACTCTTGCTACTACTCGATCTCTCTAAGGCGTTCGATAGCGTCCAACATGAAAGACTTCTCGTAAAATACTGAACTTGGGAATAGACACGCAATGGTTTGAAAGTTACTTGTCAAATCGATCTCATGCAGTCCGCATAGAAAACAAATTGTCCCCATTCATTCAAAACAATTTTGGTGTTCCCCAAGGATCCATTCTTGGTCCGCTACTGTTTTCTATTTTCATTAATGATTTCCCTCCAATGCCTTCTAACACACGGATCTCAATGTATGCAGATGATGTTCAAATTGCAATAACAAGTTCTGTATCGGAAATACCACAGACGCAAGTTAAAGCCGAAACTTTACTGACTAGCCTGAAATCATAGTACGACCGAAATGGTCTCAAATTAAATGCTAATAAAACACAATGCATTGTTTTTGGATCCAAAGATGCAATTAAAAAAACTTCAGATCTTACTCTTGCAGTTGGAAATGAGAAAATTAATGCATCAGAAAAAGTTAAAATTCTAGGTATCTGGTTCGATAGAACTATGTCCTTCAAATCTCACGTTGAGACTACTTGCAACAAAATCTACGGAACTTTAATGTTTTTTCATCGTATAAAAAGTATGCTAGACGAAAAATCCAGATTATTAGCCATTCAATCCCTTGTGTTATCGCGCATTGACTACTGCAGCCTAGTATGGGGAGACTTACCTCAATACCTTCAAAGGGACTTACAAAAATGCATGAATTTTGCAGCCAAGGTGGTATGCAACGGTAATTTCAAAAGAAGTGATCACGTAACCCCTCCTCAATAAACTCGGCTGGATCCCTATCCAAGAAAGGCTCCTCATGCAGAAGGCCCAATACGTATTCTCCTCGTTATATCTTCCTCAGAGCAATGCTGAGATAGTGCGTTTCCATCCACCCACTGTAACCAATCAAAAACCGAACAGAAACAATAATGTCTTAGTCAACTATCGTTCATCTCACTTAGGGCAGAAGGCTCTGTCCATATCAGGCGCCTTACTGTGGAACAAACTTCCCCTGAGTATTAAAGTCCCTCAAAGACCCGAGAGAATTTAAAGCCAAAATAACTCGTCATCTTGTGTCTCAATAATAATCCTTAGTTACAGAACATACTGAATGAGTACTGACGAATCTCATTTACCTGGTATCTCCATTGCTGAACAATCTCCCTCGCTCATTGTTTTATAATTCAAGACATCAAACAACAGTTTTGAAGTATGCGTAGGTATTATGATTTGACCGCCTATACGTTGTCATTTGCGGACATGCTTGCCTGTATATGTGTGTACGTATATAGGTGTGTGTGCGCATATGGGTGTGTATATGTGCACGTACAACTGTGTGCAATAGAGTAGATGAACCAGTCGAAGGTGCATTTTATGTCATTCCTCTCCGTTTCTGTGCAAGCATCAAACTAGACCGTCATGGTACCTATGTGTGTGTATGTTGATCAATTACAGACATTCTGCCACCATATTACAAAGATAATGTATTTTTTATAATATGAAATTGTAAAGCATCCATGTAAAAAAAAAAAATTCGTTGTGTGATCATCCATTTATACTGCAGTAATATACTTATTCGGCTTATAGTTATATGCTGATAATAATGTGATACCTATGTTTGTTTATCAATTGACGACAATTTGCGCCATATTTCAAAGATAATGTGATTTTTTTTTCTAATATGAAACCTTTATAGGACATTAATGTTTTCTTTCTTATTCACGTCCCACAATCGTTTTCATGTTTCTGACTTAAGTAGACTGTTTTGTGCCACTACTTTTAGTACGAAATTTTATAAAATTCATGCTACAATAAAAGATATTTTCTCCGTTTCCCTCGATTGGAATTCTGGTTTATACTGACTAGTTTACGCTGATATTTGCGCACATGCTTACTTGTGCAAATGTGTACGTGTCCACGTTATGCGTATGACACTCTGTAGAATGCGTATGTATTGCCTCGATGCATAGAAATGCATTTGTGTATGCTTACGAGTTAGGTGTAAATATGTGCGTGGGTATGTGTGCATGTGTATGTGTAAATATTTACATGTATACGTGCACATATGTGTGTACTAGACTGACAACTAGCATTTTACTAGAGATAATGGTCTTTTTTCTGTGCACTCTCAACTTGTAACATTACCTAACTCGTCATATCTTTAGTATTGTAAAGCATTCATGTAAAAACTATACATTTGTTGTGCGATCATCCATTTATATTTAAATAAAATGCTTGTTAACTAATGACCGTTATGTTAAAATTGTTGAATCAGAAATACAAAACCTATAATCTTCTTGGTCCTCATGCTTATATGTACACATTTGTATATATGTGTGTGTGTGTGTGTGTGTGTATGTGTGTGTGTGTGAGTGTGTGTATGGATATATACACACATGCATACGTATTTGTACATATGTGTGTATATGGATATATATTTATATATATATATATATATATATTTTTTTCTTTTTTTCATGCTTCCTTAAAATGGCACTTGTGAACATTGACCGAAACAAGCGATTTCATATATTATTTCCTGGCGTCAAGAATTGCGAAGTTTTATGTCATGTACATGTAAACTGTCAAGTGTTTTCACCCCACAATGAAAATGCATCGTCCATGAAATTGTGTTATCTCTTACAATTATCATTACATGTATTATCAAATGTAGATTAAGCTAGATTAGGAGTTCATTGCCCTCAATCATTTCTTTTGACTAGTGACACGAGTTTTTCAATACTCGTGTGTGTGTATCATCTAAGTGTATTAATTTTAAGATATTTTAAAAACCAATGATGGTACTTTTGTACCATCTCTATTGGAAATAAACCGTTTTCTTTCTTTCTTTGAACATTCTGAGTTCTGCCAAGAAGGCAACTCCTCAGGCCTGCTCCTTTCGGGGAGAGGAGAACCAAATGCAGAAAGCAAATACTGTAAAATAAATTAGGCTTGCTCCTGATGTGTTATTCGTCTCTATTGAAGGAAGAGCAACTTCGATCACATGAGCAAGCAAAAATTCCACAATTATTGGCATAGCGTACATGTATTTAGAAGAACCAAAGACAGAAATCTGAAGCAGGAATGCGTAGTAGTTACCACTCGCAGTGAAAATATTCCTACATCCGCAAGTGTTTAATGCTGTTAATCATTTCTTAGAATTTAATCTTGGTTTAGTTCCACAACTAAAAATTTTCAAACACTTGAAAAAGCATTTAGAAATATATACTTATTAATGATAGATCAAACTCAACAAATTTAACAAGTGCATCATTCAATGAACAAATTACCAAAAACATCCGTGCATATAGAGCATATAGATGAAACCTTCGAAGGTGGAGCACCAACGATAGCATACCCTTTTATCCAGAATACTTCCATTTGACGGTTTATATATTTATAAGCGGAAGCGGAACAGTTTTTTGGGGTGGACAGGGATGTTATCTCCTTCTTCCACGGCCCGGTATTCCATTCAATTTTTAAGGTTTTCCGGAGCCAGATGTGGTATTCAAACTTTTTATTCTCACCATATATTTATATGTCATTTCAAGTCCAGACTCATCAAACCTCTGAGGAAGTCATTACCGCTAGAAAAAAGTTATCGTAGTTAGAATGGGACATCTTGCTGTTTGAGGTCATTGTCGTGTTGGGCTAAAAATTGCAGGCGAGGGCCAAGGTTTCGCTCTGATAATTTGAGGTTTCCAATCAATCTCGTAATGTAGTCATCACATTTCATTACTCAAATGATTGCGATTGAATAACCACTACCATTAAAGTTGAAACAAGCTCGAAGAACCATTCAACAATGTATTTCAAATTTTGATAGCGGACACTGCGTACTAGGGTAGATAATTTCCTCCTTTCGTTATATGCCAAATCTGGTGACCATCCTTTCTTTGAAATTATAATATTTTTGGTTACGTCACAACATGGTTCTTCTCCCCAAATGCAATCTTCTTTGCTCAATAAAGCTTCAAAAAATTAAGGCGTACTGAGAGAGATCTGTAGTACAGCTTGTGAAGAGGCGTACGTGGTAAGGCATTCTGAATTATTAAACCATTTTGAATTATTTTTCACATACTTAACATAAAGAACTAAGAATCATAGGGGCAATAATGTTCAAGAAAGGCCAGCAAGAACTGAACTTTGGAGGATGCATGGAGAATTTCGTCGCTGTTGCTGCCTGCACAATTAAGCACGGTGTCTTGGATGCTTCACACCTATCTTAATTAAAGGGACTCCATCGATGCATGCTTGCAATTAAAGACGATTAACTTCCTCCTCTGAGGAAATGATTTATTGCAGGAGTTAATAGAATTCCAAGCAACCGAAACCGATCAGTTTTTCATTACAGAAAAAAGAACTAGCCGTGGTAGAATAAGCAAGCTGCTTATTACAAGCTTGGTATACGTGGCTTAAATCAGATTCACACAGTGTAATGAAAAACAGAATTACGATGAGTACATCAAATCCATCTTGGTGCTTCCATTCCTAAATTTAAAACTTACTTATCCAAGAATTCATTAATGTTAGAATAAAACTCAACATGTAAGAGGTGATGAGCGAAATTTTCATTAGTTATGCCTAAATTTTCACAATAGGTCAAATGGACATGAATTGTGAGCAACTATAAGAAGATATCAATATATCTTTGATCACTTTTCTTAGGAGCAGCTTATAAAGCTCGCTACATTAGCGCGTTATACTTGCTTAGTTCTACGAAGCAGTGAAGAGCGAAACTATTGAAAAAGTATAATTGCAAAATCACTTATAATGGAACGGCCGTTGGAACTAGTGTTAAGAAAATAATGTGACCCTTACACAACATCGGAATGATATAAAGCAGCAAGAAAATAGACATCAACATAACAGACGCAAGCACAAAATATATTCCAGGGTTTCTACTGTAGAACACTGGATAAGATTTAAAAAATGTACAAACTCGGAAACTCAGAACAATGATCTTTTACAGATGACGCATATTGGATAACGCGAAAATGAAGGTACTGAAGTATAAGTTGAAAAATTTCATGGTATTGCAAACATGAGATGTTATTTAAAATACATGCAGTGATCAAAAATTTTTTAAAAAGTGAATGAAGTGATAAATCTATGAAAAACGCAAAACAAATCTTGGGGTAAAGCAGTAAAACGAATGAGCTTAGAACAACTGATTACTAGAGGCCATTAGTTAATAAAACTTTCAGAAGCAAACTAATAGAGAAACCCAGAAAATATATAGTTCAAATCTGGCTTGTTAATAATATTAAAGGAATATAACTATGGTGTATTTTAGAGACATGAGAACACGAGACAGGAAAAGGGTACTTAAGAAGATAGACAACCATGTATTGAAAAAATTAAATAAAAGGAAAGTCATTCGCACCGAGTGAACGCGAGTGCAAGTTTACTAATATGACGAACCTGTTATAACTCAAGGAGATGCAGTAAAATTACAAGTTATTGCGAACATCTAGAAAAAGTTACAACAATAACAGGTTCACTCAAGCATAGCTGCTAAATCTATGACAGGGGTCCTTCTCCAACTTCCTAGCCCAGACAAAATAGCACTAAATTTTTCAGTCTACCTAATCGAAGCTTTAGAAACGAAAGTAAAACATTGGAACAAGCACGAGAGACTTACGGCCATTTCTTCAGCCCTGTAGGAAGTGAGGGTGGCGTGGTCCTGCAGCAGCACGCAGAACTGGGGCTCCCACGACGCCAGCGGCACGCGGGCCTGCCTCACGCGTGTCGACGACTGGTGAACTTGAGGGATGGGCCGCTCTGAAGGAAGATATGCCCGAGTTTAGTGCCATACGAGGAGTGCAATAGATGCAACATGGAACACAATGACTTCATACTGTAATAAACATGAATTATTATATTGTATAGCTGTTTCGCACTTCTACGTATTAGGAAGAACGAGTGAGAACGTGAGTCACCCAAAGATTATGCGATTTATGAGTTTTTTTTAGTATTTCTAACCACAGCGATGTTTCAAGGAAAGGAAGGATGAATGCACCATTTAGTACACAATGACGAGAACGCAGAATCTATACATAAGGTGTGTTCCTCCACAAGATCCCCTGTGCACAGAAATAGTAAGTTAGGAAAGAAATTTATGAAATAAGGTAAAAGTTAAGGAAAAAATAGCAGTTGCTGAAAAACAAGACAACAGTGAACTGAAAAAAAGATCATCCTTAACGTAACACTATTTCAATAAAATCATGAGCAACCTAACGTTCAGATCAGGACCTCACATTTTCTTCTAGGAGCGCAAATTCCCATTGATACAATAGTTGTAGCCTCATAAGAGGAGAGTCAATCAAAACCTGTGATACAACTCGTTTTTTTTATTACTAGCTATTTAACTTCAAATATTAATTTGAATCATATCTCCACTACTACCAAAGATATTTTTAAAACATAATTCATTTTGATATTTTAAATAATCCATAAAAGTTGCACGTAGCAATCTCTACGCATAAGAGATAAGACTACAACCATGTTAAATACAGCGTATACCAATTTTTGGATTGTCTGGTGATCGTGCCATCAGTATACATTTCACGAACATGATGGCAACGTACTGTGCAAAAATTGTTCTTCTTAAGACATTTTTCTCAAAATTTACTCTCAAAAAACGAAAAATTGAAGCAGCAATCGCGAAAAAGTTTGTTCAAGAAAATCTAAAGATCCCTCTATTTTCCAGTTTGAATGTTTTGAAATAATTCACAATGGACTGTGAACCAAATCTGAAGCGTAAGAAATTTGCTTTTTTTCTTAATTAAGAATGAGCAAGACATATTTTCTTAGAGACAGAACTTTACAACTTGATTATACTACTATATGGATTTTTTTTAAGAATAATAGTCGGCTTTTTTATGATTATTCTGTAGAAAAACTCTGCTTAATAATGAACTTTGCGATAAATTGTTGAAAATGGATATATTTCCATATTGTTTCTGTTGTTCTCAGTAACTTTGTGGCTGCCAACTATATGCAGAGTAGCAGTTATTTGGCCGTCGTTTAACACGATAGTTTTTCTCCAGCTATTTACTCAGGGATCATATTTACAAGTCTTTACACTTTAATTAACAGCTTTGGTCTGTTAACTGGACACCTTGGGCATCAACAATCAGCTCAGACATTCCCAAACTAGAAACTTTTAATCGGTTTACAAGTCACTACTATTTGGTCATCTGACATAATACCGTGAATGAAATCTATATTGTTTTTCGAACTTGATAAGAATTAGTCTAGGGTTTACATTGCGTTAGTATAAATGGAATCAAATACCAGATCCTATTCGAAAAATGCCAAAGAACTAAGTTCGAACTGCAAACTCGACCGTCGGCGACGCAGCAGGCAGGCCCGAGCGAGTTGCCAGTCGAGCCGCTGTGACATGAACAAGAAAACCTGAACAATGAGCATAACTTTCTCCTCGCAGAATAAGCCATAAGATGATTTATAAGAGAAGAAAACACTAAAACAAGGCTCGAATAACAGCGTTGGTCGAGATAATTGCATACTTAAGTGTTACGTGTCACCATCTATGATGGCTAGAATTAAGATTTAATGCATAAATAAATTTCTGGACAGCTAACGATATAACACTGCACGAATATAGGTTGATACTTAATGGCATGTAGAGGAACTAGAGGAATTAAGTCCCCTAAATTACTTGAGATTAAATATTTGTCCTGTCACCCCAACTCGCATTAGTTTTCGGGAGCGTTCATCAGTTACAGTACTTCAAAAATGCTTGTAACGGAAACAGGCTTAGTTGACATTGAGCAGTCTTAGCAGAAGATTTGTATGTTTTATGAACAGATTATTGATGTAAGCAAAATATATCACACGGACTCGTACTAGTAGTAATAGAAATCACAGTTTCAGTCGTCGATAATAAATCATGGTAACGCCTCGAACTAACATTTGAACAAGAGGCTGTACACCAGCAGAATCATAAATGAAGCTCACCGCAATATAAGCGAGGAAAAATTTACGACATGCACTTACAAAGGAATTCTCCTGAGCCCTTTATTTGGATGTGCCCTAACTTGAGAGTTGGCTCAGCATAAAGAGGCCTGATGCTCAGTAGTTAGATGCTCAGCGTGTTATCACTATTTTATTATCGTTATTATTACAATATTTGTTAGCTTCAGGCTCCCAAACTATTACAAAGGCAATTACAAGAGAGCGATGAAAAGGGAACATTCAGTACGAAGTGTACAAACGAGGGATATATGCACAAGGTGGGATCCAACACTGAATACCCTGAGCACAGGAACAGCACGTGAGGAAGGAATAACAAGAAGAAAAAGAAAAGACAAAAAGAGAGCGAAGAAGGCATGACGACTTCTGTAGGAAGCAAAGCAGGCACGAAGTATATATAGAAGACCCAAAGGACAATCTATAGCTGAGGTAACAACAGTATCTCTCCTAAGGGCGCTAGTCTCCCATAGCATAGGATAGACAACCCTAACTAAACACATTGCATAGCCTTTGCCATCTGAGGGGGATGCTCAGCATATGAAAGCAAGTCAAAAGCAAACACAAAATTGCTCACTGCATTTGCATATGAATCTTACGTCATTTGAATTACGACTGCAAAATTTTAATAAGAAGTGAAATTTAAATGAATGCCGCTGCTAAAAAAACTTTTCACATACAAAAACTGTTCCACTGGTTTTTAAACCAGAGCTAATGGCGTAAAATTATAGCAACACGCCGAATAAATGAACAAGCAATAATAAGAGGCAGCTCCATATTTTCATAAAGTTTATAGCGTTTGAAATAAAAGCTTAGTTCTTCATTCAAGTCAACAGTTTGCAAAACGATTTGAAAATTCTTATGGAAGCCTTGAACAAAGACAAAAGCCTTGGACAAAGAGAACTAAGGCTTACAGTCATTTAATTTGAAATTTATGTCAAAAATGGTTCGTGAAGATTATTTGCAAAAATTATTTAAATTTATTACCCCACAAAATCGAGTGCGACGTACAGATTATACAACCTGAAATTGAATTCATTCTCAAGAGGAAACGGCGCACCCCTGCTTGCTGCTCGGCGAGCATCGACTGTACAGGCCTCTTGTTAGTTTCATTTCAAATATCAGGTTGTCTTATTCTACAATTTCAAGTTATTTTATTATTGAAAATAATTTTTGTACCTTTACACCAAGAGTGTGATTCTTTGTTTATTCCTAAAAAGAGTAAGCACACTACAAATTCATTTAAAAGCTATGACTGATTTTTGAAGCAAAAAGGACAAAGCGACTGTAACAAATTTGCAAATGAATTATTATTTAGTAATTCAATGAAATAAACATAGCTTGGCCTCTATTTATGGTTCAATGATTATGAAGAATGTCAAAATGGTCCCTCAAACAATGAGACTGAACCCTCAAATAATGAGGGCTCTCAGCACGATGTGCGGAGAAATTTATTTCACCTTTTGTGCGTCTCTTCCGAGTATCGAGAGTTTGAAAGTAACAATTCTTATAGTCCACCACATCCTAATTAGTTATTTTGCGAATAAACAAGGTGCTGACGCTTCTGCAATCCCTCTCGTAAGAAACTAGGCTGAAACCGAATACTAGAGAGATTCCACGTTCAGAAAACCCGAAACGTGTTCTCGTCTCTTAATCTCCCTTATAGTAATGCTAATATAAAATCTTACCCAACATTCTGAATGAAAAAAAGGTAAATGTATAGTGTTTGACCATAATCGATTTGTTGTGTCCCGTGTACGAACCGTTAAGTTTTCACCACAAAAAAGAGTAAAAGGCGGTTGGACGTGAGAGCTTACACCGAACTCTGCTATCAGGAAATCTCAAAGCTCAGCATTATACAACGCGCCAGATGTCGATGCTTACCCAGCGAGGGCTCGACCGTTACAAAAAAAGAGGCAACGCCTGCGCTCCCAGGGCCAGCGTGGCAGCGTGGCAACAGCATGGCACCAGCATGGCACCAGCGTAGCAGCGGACGGCAACAGCAGATGGCAACGGCGGGCACTACCCGAGAGTGCGGCTGGGCCTAAGCGACGACAGGGGTATTCAGCTGCGGCATTTTGCTGCGTGCTCCAGAAGTAACGGTCACGGCGCGAGTCTACTTAAAGGGTACGACGAGGGCTAGGGCATCATCACTATAGAGCGAAACTCCGTCGCTTAAAGATCTCTCGGTGCCGCTTTCTTTAATTTGTTAACTTGAATACGGTAGGCACACCGTATTAGTCCCTGACTCTGTGTTAATCTTGTTAATCTTCACGTAAAAGACTTTAACGTACAATTCGAGATCTTATCATCATACCCCGACGTCGCTGCGTACCCAAAAGTTGCGTAAGACCCTCGTAGCAATTGTTCTAATATTTGCTAGTCTCATCTACCCCATTGTCATGTTTTGTGTACATCTTTCATTATAACAAGTAAAACGATGTGGCCACATTGAAAGAGACGTTTTTTTTTCGGAAAAAAACTCCTTTGATTTGAAGATTAGACTTGAAAAGACGTAAAAATTTGAAAACCCTAGAATTTGGATTCTAAAGAAAAGAAGAATATAACAGATTTTCCACTTTTTGATCAAGAAAGATGGTTAATGAGACCAAAATAAACAAGTTTTCTTCAATGCACTTTCCTTCGGAAATGAGTATTTTAAAAGTTATGGCGTTAAATGAGTTACCGGAACTCGATAGTGCATGACCCTATTACAAACGTAAAGAGGTTGGGTCGTGAGGGGTAGCCACAGTTCTTTTAGTTTTATAATTTTCACTAAAAGAACTGTTGCAACCCCTCACGACCCGACCTCTTTACGTTTGTAATAGGGGGTTTGCTCTTCGTCGGCTTGGTTGGCGCGCGGGAACGCCTGTTTACTTTCACGTCGGACCGCGCGGTGTATTTTTCCCCGCCTCAAATACTGGAGTTACGGTAACTCATTTCCCGTTCTCACTCCTAAAATACTCATTTCCGAAGGAAATTGCATAGAAGAAAACTTGTTTATTTTCGTCTCATCTACAATGTTTCTTGGTCCAAAAGTGGAAAATCGATTATGGTCAAACACTATACATTTACCGAAAAAAATAATATCGGAAGAATGACGTCTTAGTTAGCTACCGTTCATCTAATCTAGGATAAAAAGATCCCTCCGTTTCTTCAGCTCTGTTGTGGAATAATCGGTCAATATTGAATATAATGTTGTCAACGAATTTCATAATTTCGTAGGTATAGATAGGTAATATAGTCGATTTTAAGACGTTTTACAGGAATGACAATGTGCCCGGAAATGCTTAGTTTAGGAGATATAGGATAAATAACGCCAGGTAAAAATAGCATTAACGGCAGTTTCGATATGGCTCTTCCGGCGTTTTGCGGACGCGGACCACGCCAAGTTTTTTGGCGGGAGTCATCGGCCTCGGTATGGTTGAGTTGAATTAAGATATTTTAGGCTTACTTATGTTAAGATACTTAACTAAATTAACTTTACCAAACCTAACCTTACCTATCGTTATGTCAGAACCTGATTTCTGCTTATTTACCTCTCCGTTTGTTCAATTTTATAAACGACGTTCCTATAACTTCAAAGTTAAATATCTCCAAAAATAAGCATTTCCGGGCACATTGTCATTCATGTAAAACGTCTTAAAATTGACTATATTACCTATCTATACCTCCGAAATTATGAAATTCGTTGACAACATTATATTCAATATTGACCGAATAATCTTCCCCATAATATAAAAACTCTCAAACTGTAGAAAAATTCACGGTAAACGAGTCACGCCATTTCGCATCTTCATCACATTCTCTAACATCTTGTTCTTCATTGCTCAACTATCAAACTAAACGGTCGCCTGTTTGCCTTAAAACTTCTCACTGCTATTTTAAGTTCAGCATTTCAAATTCTATGAATCTGAAAGTTATATTCATGAGTTAGCTAACGTTTGACTTAATATGATGGTGTTTCCTTCGATAGCATTGTCGATTCCGCATTCTTACATCGCATTTCTTATTAAACATACTGAGAAGACCTCGCACAAAGCTTGTACAGTAAAGTTGATCATGAAAACCCAATTTGATTCATTTGTAATCTACGAATATGAGTAAAAATTTCAGTTATTTGTAACTTTTAAAAATACCACGTGTTTCATTTCAGGTATCGCAAATTTGCAATGTCTGTTGGACTTTATTATATTGCCAATAACGAGATAATGAGAAACTTCTGACAGTTCCGCGATTATACCGTAACTTAATTTCTGCTATATTTCGATCAGGAAATGAGGAACTAGGTCATTTATCCGTTTTTCATCCAAGTAATTTCTTTCAAGTACACTAAACAATACAGTCGTCAGTTCAATTTAGCAAAATGGAGTATTTCATTTTATTGCACAAAAAACTAAAATCAACGATCACGATCACAATTAAAACGTTCTGCAACCATTTAGTAGATTGGTTATCAGAAATAACTGGTTATTTAAGCAAAAAATTATTACCCTGGCTCACTACTTTTAAAAAAGATTTATCGCTGACCAAGAGAGCGCCGTATGTTTTTGGTTCCCGAAGTATAAATTAACACATGAAACAAAATAAGCGTAATCTGGAGCATAAAATTTATAAACTAATCACCTCATCTATTTCTCATACATATTATTATAAAAAAGTATATAAATTCATTTCAGCATATGTTTGTTTATTCTTTTTAAATGTCTATGTCGTACAACTTTTTTTTTGCTTGGAAATTATTTAGAAAAGGATTTCAGCGTTTACTAGAGTGCTTTAAGTCTTTTCTTTTTCTCCTGACCTACAGCGAACTAAGAAATCACGTTTGCAATACATAACACGCAGTTGATTCAACCAATGCCATAAGCATTAGAATACCTTTTCTATTACTTTCAAAGGTTTGATATAATTTAACACTGAGAAATTTAAAAAATCAAATATACAAACAACGCCTTCAAAAATTTTTGGAAACAGACGCTGTTGTTCCCTCGTTTTCGTACGGTCAAATGCTTTTGTTAGGCTTGTGCGACAGTTCTGGCTTGTTTCTGACTTTTTAGAACATTTTGTGGGAGTATTATTTTGAATATTTTGAAAGAAACTGAAAAAATTGCGGTGTGGCAAAGCAATCTCCATAAGCTAGTTCCCACAGGTATGCACTTGTTCATGTAAGCACGAAAAACAAATTTCAAATTTTCGAATTGAGAACTTCTTACTTTTACACGCACAATCATTTACTTTCACCCTTTACGCTATCAACAATACCAAAGATTGCCGCAGAAGTCTTAGCTAATGAGCAAGTTGAGATTATCTCTGGTCGAGGGCATTGTTTAGTAGTATTTACAGTAACTACAAGCTTTCAGTCATCGTGGGTCAAGAATAGTATCCTTATCGAGAATAGATTATTATTATTATTATTATATAAGAAAGTTTTAGCCTCCCTTAACCACGACAAAGATGTTCCAAGAGAGGAAAGAGGAAGGCACCATTTATTATAGAGTTGAGAGAACGCGGAATCTACGCACAAGGTGCACAGAAACAGTAAGCTAGGAAAGAAGTTCATGAAACAAGAAAAAAGTTGAAGAAGAAAGTAGTAGGTGCTGAAAAACAGGACAGCAGCGAACCGAAAAAAGATGGTCCGTAACAAAACAAAAACCTATTTTATTACAACAAATAGGAAGCCTACCTAACCTTTAGCTCGGGCCCTCACATGGTTCCCCTGGGAGCGCTAATTCCCATAGATACAATAGTTGTATCCCCCTGAGGGTTATCGAGAATAGATTTTTACTTTGTTTCTCCCAATTATATATTTAACCCTTGACAAGGCTATTCTCTACTTCTTATGGTTTGTCGGTCAGTTTAGTTTAATTAGTCGTAAAGCACTTCCAGTATCAACCTTCTTAGAAAATAAAGTTTTTTTTTTGTTTTTCTGTTAATACTCATATATGGCAAATGTTTCAATTTTTAAACCGAAATTAACTAAAGTGAAATGAACTTGCTAATATGTATTGAAATACTAGGTTTTTGGCGCAACCAATACGTTGCTTACAGATAGACAAAATCTGCTCACATGAAGTAGAATTTTTTATAGCTTTGCTGAGTTTTGTCTCTCTTTCAAGAAAATTTCAATGTGAATAAAAATAATTCAATACAGAATATCCTCAGCTTTTGCTTGCATGAAAGTAGTTCGACACAGAGGACAAAAGAGCACCGAGCTGCGGCGCAGTGGTCTTATTCTCAAGTTTCGAACAATGCGTACACAAAAGCTTTTACGGCCCAGAAAAGATCGTACCTGCTGTCCCACTTTGGTAACAAAAACTGTTTGAGGTAGGTACAAGTAGCAGCCAATGAATTGTAGCGTTAAATCCTTAGCTGTTGTGCAAAGAATTCTCAAGTGAATGAAAATTTACAGTGAGCCAGCCACACGATTAATCATCTGCAAAGTGTGCGTGGGTTGAAGGCTCAGACAACGAAAAATCAATGCTCATTATTCGAGCGCTGGTTTTATTTTGCAAAATATGCTTCTCGAGGAGCAAAGTTTAGCCCCGCGGGTTTTCGAACTGAGTTAACGATTCCGAATTTGAATTTTTCAGTTTTTCAACTTAACAAACGACAACGGACCCGTGAAGAGAGAAAGGAGCATCAACAATTACAAAAGAGCAAGTAGAAAATAATGGCAATAATATTATTATTATTTTTCCCCCACGGTCGTATTTTATCCGTGAGTTGTTGAATTTGGTTGAGAATAATTTTCAGCGAGTGCGCAATACTGGCATCCAGGCCGCGTCTGCAGCGCGGCGCCAGACGCAGCCGACAGCGGTGCAGACAGCGGCATCGATTGTGCGGTGGCCGTCCTCGGCTCCCTCACCTGGGGAGGCCGGACCCTCTCAACTTCTCTGCCAAAATCCAGTTACCTTCAACTGGTAATATCCTCTAAATAAAAACGATGAATCTTATTAAATTGTTTCTACGTTATTTTAGAGGCGAGCTAGAACGTTCCAACCAGCAAGTTAAGAGCTGGTTACTGATATAAGATAAGATGAGAAGAATCTTCCTGCTTCGGACAACTCTCTACTTGAGGCAGCTGTTCGGTTACTGCGGGTGTGCCTCATATAAGTGGAATGCACGGCCTAATTTTGCGAGGGGCCACACATGATAACAAAGAATAAATTTGAGAATTAACTCACGCAGAGTGATACACGTAACTGTTTACTCGTATTCTTACACTCAAGTACACAGTGGGACTACAACAGCATGTACGTTACTGTACTTTAAAGTTCGCATAAATGAGGCATTAAAAACGGTAAATAACAGGAGTCTTAAGAGTACACGACTGTGGGTTGTATTTGAGCGATGTTTTTAAAAGAGAATAAAGTAGAATACGGAACGCAATGCATAATGCAATGAATTGTAGCCCTAACTGAAATGAATATGTATAACTACCAATGTAGGCCTACAACGCACAGACGACAGCAATCAACGGAAGTGAGCACTACTGAGAATGAATTGCCAACTTATTAGTCATAAGGATCGGAAGAGCCCTCATGGCTCAACACTGACCTACTGTGCATTATTGAGAATTATTACCCTTCACGCCGCTGTGCGCAAGTACACAACTAAAGCTCTAGCTATTTTAAATGTGTGGGAAGCTTTTTGAGTAAGTTGCTGCATTTGTAGACTCTTCATTGGTTTGGTTTCACTCAATTGCTACTCGTAAATTAGGAGAGAAAAAGGTTTGTAGGGTACACCCAGTTTCTTGAAGTATCGTAAGTAAAATAGTGCTGACTCGAAAAATACATGAGAGAAAACTTAGTCCGTTGTTCAGAAGATAAGATTAGATTATTAGTTAGTTTTAGCCTCCCTATCCGCCACAAAGGCGATCCAAAGAGAGGAAGGAGGAAGGTACCATTTAGTATGGAGTTAAGGGAACCCGGAAATCTATACATAAAGGGAATAGAAACAGTAAGTTGAGAAAGAAGTTCATGAAACAAGATCAATGATGAAGAAATAGTAGGTGCTGAAAAACAGGACAGCAGTGAACGGAAAAAAGATGGTTCGTAACAAAACAAAAAACCTATGCTATTTCAACAAAAAGAAGGCCTACCTAACCTTTAGCTCGGTACCTCACATAACTCCCCTGGGAGCGCTAATTCCCATAGATACAATAGTTGTATCCACCTGAGGGGTCCGTTGTTCAGAAATTAGAGAACGCTGAGAAATAAATATTTCAATGTTAACACTCAGGGGAGCCCGGCATATAAACGCAAAACTGTGCTAGTCTTCGTGATATAAACCCCAGCTTAGATATTTTGAGTTTTTCATGTTGCACGGCTAGTTTATAAATACGTTTTAATGAAAATTGATAGCTCTAGTGTTTCATCTGAAAAGGGTAAGTGTTCCCGAAGACAGTTTTTTTCTGAAAAGGGAAAACTAACAAAGGGATATTGAAAGATTTTCAAACCAAACATAATGATGAGTATGATTTTTCCAGACATAACGATGTACATTAGCATATGCCACGACGATTTAGAAACAAAACTCAAGCGTGAGAAGCAACAATAACAGGAAACAATCATCCACAGAGATGAGACCAGCTATAGTTTGGAAATAATCAATGCAACTCGTGTTCAATGAAATAGCGTTGCTAGAGGAAAGGTAGCTGTGAGGAACAAGCCAACTTCGGCATCTTTCAATTACGGGAGCCTGTGTTTATGGACAAACTCGTATTCAAAACATATGCATGGACATGTTAACACAAAGTACGAGCGCGAACTTGAGGTGATAAGTGGTTCATAAAAACATGCAGGCATCATGAAGCAAGGCTGCAGACGTCTTAATGAGCTCAATGAGCTGAAGGATGTCCGTAATGCTTGAGAAAAAGATGCTATCAGAAGCTCAAGCACGGACTGGCATACATACCAATGGCTTTCGACCGTCATTAACACAAAGCCTTGCATGAGAAATTCACACTTAACTGATGAAGACTTTCGTTAAGAACAGGTATGAAATTTATAGAAAAAACAGTTTTTTTCATTTCCGTTAGAACAAACATCACGTCAACAGGTAAAAAGAAATTTTGATAAGTTTTATGAAGAATGACGTAAGAACACCGACTAAACTGAAGCTGGAAAATACTTGAAGTTTACTGTCATTTTACGAAAAGTTATAACTTCTAGCCTGATGATGAGGTAAATTGTGCAATCATTCCTTCACACGACGAGAACTGAAGCTGTAAACAATAGAGGTTTGAAATGAATAAACCGTTCAAACTACACGCCATATTTAGAAGGGATCAGCTCGCTCGAACGTACCTCGACTGTGGATTCGCTCGAAACCAACGGGGAGCTGGTACTGAGCGTAATTAACATATGAGTCAACTTAAAATACATGTCAGTTGTAGCCTTTAATCAATACAAGTACCCCGCTCCCTGCTTCGGTAAACAGATTAGATTATAAGTTAGTTTGAGCCTCCCTAACCGCCCCAAAGAGAGCGTATCGAAGAGAGTAAGAAAGAAGGCACCATTTAGTATAGGGATAAGAGAATTGGGAATCAATGCAGAAGAGGCATAGAAACAGTAAGCTGAGAAAGAAATTCATGAAACAAGATAAAAGTTGAAAAAGAAAGTAGTAGATGCTGAAAAACAGGACAGAAGTGAACCGAAAAAAAAGTGGTCCTTAACATAACAAAAAACATTTCATTTCAACAAAAAGAAGACCTACCTAACTCTCAGCTCGGGCTCTCACACATTTTCGCCTTGGGAGTGCTAATTCAAATAGAAAACGATAAAATACCCAACAGCAACATACAACTCATTGCTTCTCACAATAACGTGCCGGCAAATGAAATGGAGCAAAGAGATCGTAAAATTAATTAATTTCAAGGATTTAAAAAATTAACATTCATGGTAGGCTTCTTTGCTAGCTAAAATCTCATCCTCCTCTACGCCTTTTCATGACGAAGTGATAGACTTTTTACTCTCACATATGCTGTTAAAAATTAGACGTTGATTGATTTTTGATCAATAATTAAAGCTTTATAAAAACATTAGTAGAGGGGATTTCAAGAAAAGTACTATTACTACTGTAGAAACTATTATTAAAGCTTTATAAAAACATAAGTAGAGGGAATTCCCAGAAAAGTACTATTACTACTGTAGAAACCAACTAATCAAAATATTTTAGTAATTACACATGAATTACAATTACGTATTTAATTTAAGCCCATTAACATTTCAAATCGCCGCTTAGAGAATCACTTCTCCCATTCAACACGAATTATGGAACAGAAGAGCACACAACAAAATTACTGAGTTTACTACGTTCAGCATCAATATATAATCGAAAAAGACTTCGATATAATTCCCGAGTGAGCACACGTCTCCAGAGCTGTTAGAGTGTCCTGTCCCCATGACAGAGGCGCATGGAACCCAACGTCGTCCTGAGATGGAGAGACAGCGCCGCTGCCTGAGCGCCACAGCGAGGCGGCTGAGACGGGGTCTACCTGTCATTACCGAGCCTGACTTGGCCTACCGGAAATGCACGGCCAATTTCATGTTGCTAGCGACAAGAAATTTACCTGAACCTCGCACAGCCATTGCTCAAATTTCAATGGATCAAACGATGCACGATAATTCTCGTGCTGCAGCATAAATGGAGAAAGCGATCAGTGTTTCTGCTTCACCTCGCGCTCCATACTCTATGTGATCATATTGCAAATGAGCACCTTTCTCTTGTGACTCTCAAACTTTCAGTAAGCTTGAGGTTATTCAAGTGAATGATAATCTAAATTACGCATGTTTTAAGTGCAAGGAAAGGTGAATAATTGACAGAATACATATTCATAGTGTATTTTAAACACGTCAATTTAAGAAATGCATACTTATGCTAAACACGTACTACATAAAACATAAGCCTACTGGTGTAGACATACTGCATGTGTACATGCATGTACCCGGAATTTACTTAATTGATCTAAAAGCTCATTTAAAAAGTACACGCACCGGGAAGTTAAAACAGTAATATAAAACAAATAAAAAGAAAACATCCGATTGATTAAATTATTAGTTAGTTTAAGCCTCCCTACCCGCCATAAATGCGATCCAAAGAGAGGAAGGAGGAAGGCATCATTTAATATGGAGTTAAGGGAACGCGAAATCTATACAGAAAGGGCATGGAAACAGTTAGCATAGAAACAGTAAGTTGAGAAAGAACATTATAAAACAAGATTAAAGTCGGAGAAGAAAGTAGTAGATGCTGAAAAACAGGACATGCAACAGTGAACCGAAAAAACTAGTCCTTAATATAACAAAAACACTTTATTTCAACAAATAGAAGACTAACTCTCAGCTCGGGCCCTCACATTTTCCCCTGGGAGTGCTAATTCCCACAGATACAATAGTTGTATCCCCCTGAGGGGGAGAAAACATCTGACGTAATTTGTATTCGTTTCGGTGGCGAAATATTATGGATTGGTCTAACGAAGACAGTAGAGCTATGACATTAAGAGTAAGTTGAGTTTGAAACACAAATTTAGAATTAAGTCTCTGATTAAGTGATAAACACATTGAAAAAATGCCATTGCCATTCTTATAAGATGCTTGCCATTTATAATAGCTTAATCCTAGTCGATTAATGAGAAGGACCAGGAAATCAGCCTCTAAGATTGTATGGTTGTGCATCAGGAAGCATTTAGACAAAATTAAAATACCAGTCGTGACGCCAGCCCGAAGTCATTCAAAGCACTGATATAAAGCATTTCTAATTTAAATTTATCATAATCAATTAATAGTATTGAAGAAAAATCGACAGAAATACGTGGTAACGCGAAAGATCTCGTAAATGATACAAAGTCATTTCCCGAATGGAACATTTCTGAGTACTGTACATAGCATACCTTTCACCGAACCTTATACTGGAAAAAATTCTAGATGATTACACACAAAGACGTAGATCACATTGCCATCGTGCATGAAAGTTGACGCAACAATGTTCATTCCGCTCACACCGTCCACTTGCAAGCAATTTTTTCCTATAGCGAAGCAACAAATAATTCACGGGTGCAAACTCCAGAAAGATGATGATGACGCGACACAGGCGAAGCTTTCCATGCAAGCATAATACGCGAGCTGCTCTCAGAACGGTGCGCGACGACCTGCCGGTTGGCTCCACTCCAACCAAGCTTCCCCGAATCGCCGCAAGCCATCTAGACTATCATTTGGGCCTCATGTGAGTCACGCAAGTGTTTCCGTGCGATATGTATGTCGGTGTTGGACCTGGGGTTAATATTTGAGTTATAAATAAAATTTAACCTCAACAAGTACGATTCGATTCGGAAACCCATTTACCTGAATTTTTAAAACCGTTTCTTAAAACTTTATTGGTATTTTTGATACCGTTATTAAAACGCCAGCACTTAAAAATTACAATTTAAATCAGCATTGTAAGCATAATTCATTAAGGGTTGTAATTTATTTCATTGTAATTTACCTATTCCGCACGAACTGGAAAATAAAATACCTCGAAAGACAGTGAAAATGAATATACCACACCACAAAAATCGATGTACAAACTGCTGCTTAATACAATGAAGCGGGTTGCATGACGTAGAAAAATGGAAAGATTTATGAAAAATAGTACAGAATTTAAAATGTTACAGCAATGTACCCCACGACCCGCTAGCATTCGTTCATTCGAAAAATAATTTTGGGGGTTCGAGGGCAAAAATCTGGCGGATTTTAGCATCTGATCCGTAATGTAGCCCTGAGTTTAGTGTGACACGATCAGGCCTACGAGATATCGACCCGTGTCGCAGGCGCAATCGAACCTGAGGGGAGCCGGACGAGCAGATGGACTAAGGCTCTATCCGCATTGATCCGCGACAAGCTTCATCCCGACACGCTTCTTCCATTGTTTCTCATCACGACATGAGAGCACGTTACGGGACTGAAAGATAAGAGTTGCAGGACTCCAAATGTACGTTATCAGTGTTAGTCCAGTAGAGCTTCAACATAAATCTTTCTTCATGATGAGGTAACCATTCGTAATGCGAAGATGAAATTTGATTCAAATCCTATTTTTAAAGAAAAAACTTCATTCCTACAACCACATAGCCCAAACTCAATATTAACATATTATACGCACCGTTAGGTCCAAATCACGCCTTTTACTTAAAACCACTGGTATTTGTTGGCAACACAATGGGACATTTGATTGCAAAAAAGTACGCCTTAACAAAAGAGCGAGACCTTTTTGACAATAAGGTTCGAAGCGAGCTTTCTGAGAAACCAACATTTTTCATTCTCTCTTGATTGACTAAACAATTCATGTCAATTTCAATGATTTCGTTAAATATCCAGAGTTTAGATACTAGCTTCATAGTAAAAACGAGAATTCGACGATATGTAGGAGTTTTTGGAACATCCATTGATCAGCATAAATTTGAAAAGTGGTGAACAATGTTTATAATCCTATAAAAATGATACAAACTAAAAATTCTCACTCGTTTTTCTCTTATAAATTAATGGATCAAGTGAGTGAAGACTCCCTCGCGCGGAGCAGCAAACAAGCACTAAAAACTTTTTCTATCAAAATATTTCAATTTGAAAACGCACCCATGCAAAAATCAGTACTGTGGAAAACTATTTTAAACCACTTCAGTTTTATGATCAAATGTCTTACGAGGATAAGTTACAGCTGAGTAGCAACATTGAACAAGATGAGATCCGCGACACCGAAAGTTCATAATGGCCCCCAAAATATCGACCGCAAGACCCCTGCGCAGAAAAAGACAATCGAAGCTTCCACCAGGGAACAATGGGCGGAGGGAGCGTCCAAATGAAAGTAACCGAAGTCCTTTCCGCAAATAACGCCACGTGGGACCCCTGCGGGCCCCGATGATGGGCCACACCTGCTGAGCACAAATGGATGATATGGGCAAGGTAATATTACGCTATCGACTAAACATTATCGTATGGTGCGATCGCAAAAAACTACAGAATATCAGGGAACATGAACTGATGTTCAGCAAGTATGTTACACATTAAAAAGTATTCCAAATGAAAGGTCATTAATATAATTAGAGTGGAATATATTTATTCCCCTCACAAAAATCCTCAGTGGCTGCGTTCATGGCTCAAATTGTCTCGATTACTTAACGAATGCACCCACACTCGACAACTGGGGGTCGGATTGAGTCGAGTATTGAATACAAATAGTGCGAGAGTAGAAATTTTGTACATTTAAGACATTTCACAATTATATACTTAAGAGAAATATATTTTGGACCCATATATAATTATAAATAAAAAGAAATGCTCTTCAAAACAAACCGCTAGAACTAGATAAATGAAATGTGGAGAAACAAGTTCTCTACATTTCAAGACTAATAGATATCGAATCCTCGATGTAGCAAAACTGAAAAATTAAGCTTCCGACGATAATATCTTATGGGTAAAGCAGGGAACTGCCAGTACATAAGCGCATTTAAGAACGTACAAATAATGACAAAGAGATGGAGCTTATTTCCAGCACATTGAGCACAACATATCTCAAAGATTATATTCAAGTTAACAAAAACATTTCATTTCAGTGTCGCCTATGGTAAAATCAATCATGATCTTTCAGTACAAATTATTGCACTGTAGAATTAGCGTTGTAATGATAAAAAAAATGTAAAAAGTTGCAGAATTAACTTTGACGTTTCGGGTCCAACGATGTGAGTGAAATGCTACACTGAAGTGGTTTTCATGAAGCTGTATATGAAGCGGTCAGTATAGTAAATCTTCCATATTTTAATGCGTTGAGTGAATTCTTAGTGCGAAGCTCGCCTATCACGCTATTTTTATTCAGTCACCAAGAAGTACTCGCTTCGCTAAAACGTTTTATATCGTAGCAAAGAAGCCTAATTCTGAAAATTTTTACCTGTTTTGCACATCGATCAAAGGAACATAATCGTTGCAGGTCTATTATTTTTGAAAAAAGTACAAAAAATCAGTTTCAATCAGCTCTTGGTAAAAATTATATTTTTGATATAATTTGATGTACTAAAGCTGTTTAGTACAGTTTCGAATAATGATGGCACAAATAAACTAAGAAGCAACGACGTGACGTCGAGAAGTGATAAAAGTGCACATTCTTCATTAAAAAATAATAATTGAGCTAACACTAGAAATTATCTTCTTCTCATAGAAATCACAAACCAGATTTTAATGTTTTTTACAAGCTGTTCAATTTTTGTTTAGTATAAATTATATAGATTGAAGTATACACAACCTTGCCTAATTTACGCCAACCTTTACCCTCCATGACCTAAATGTTGAGGTGAACACTGAACGCAGTGTCTACCTCATAATTGTCATTACCATTTTGTTGTAACCACCATAGATGTTTCGAAAGCGATTCATCGTTACAGTAGAATGTTTGCTTATAAATAGGGGAATATGTGATGCATCATGCAAGGCTTTAAAATTTTGTATCAGAAAAAGCTTGAAAGTAGGTTAATATGTAAGGACTTTCAATCAAGGGTGGTTAAGAACACAAAACTAAGCTTACTAGGTTCAACTTTCCAGTTTCGGCCTAGGGCTTCACGCAGGCTGGAATTTTCCTCTTCGGAAGCAGGACACCAAAAGTAGCACAACAACGTGCTCGACTTTTCTTTCCACTCGCTCTTTCAGTACATTATGATGACTATTAGTCTTATCCAAGTTTGATGCAAGTATACGATCTAATTAGATAGCTATACAACGGCCCAACTACAGTAGACGTTGTTCCTGAAGCCAAAATATCAGTGAGATCATACTGTGGAGCTCAAAAGTATGGCCACGCGCCCGTTCAAGATCGTGAACCTATTAAACGTAATTACTTTGGTTTCAAAAACCCAAAACGATCTAGTCTAAATTCACTCAACCTCAACCTTTTTTGCCTTGTTATATCCTTTAAAAAAACCTTGAACTAATTCAGGCAGAAAATCGAGATAACAAACTACCTATAAATTTGCTCTTTGATTTTAGGTCGTCCTCCAATGCCGGCCTAATTATCATGCTTTTCTTCAAAGCCTGTGTCGTCTATTTACTCGTGATCGAAATAAAAAAAAGCTGAACTTTACTCTTCCTTATTCCTACTGGAAGTGTATATATATATATATATATATATATATATTTACACTAAAAACAATTGTAAACAAAATTCAACCATCATTTTCAATCTTTCACCTCATGTACATGCTGGTTACTAATTCTTTCCTGTTAAATGAACCAAAATTTACTTAATATAAACTCACCCAATTTCGTTTGAACTAGTTAATTTCAACTTGGAAACCACAGAAATAAATGGGACTGAAAGTTTGAGTGGCCCACATGCAAAGGGGCGTGTATTTTTTGATGTTGCGATTCACGGAGCCTCCATTGGCAAACAAACTCTCACTCTCTAATCTAAGCCCGACGCTAGGCATCTTAAGCCTGAAAAATTGGGACAACGGATACCTTAGAGGTACAAGGGAGAAACAGATTAGATTAGATAATGAGTTAGTTTAAGCCTCCCTATCCTCAACAAATGAGATCCAAAGAGAGGAAGGAAGAAGGCACCATTTAGTATGGAGTTAAGGGAACGCGGAATCTATGCAGAAAGGGCATAGAAACAGTAAGATGAGAAAGAAGTTCATGAAATAAGATCAAAGTTGAAGAAGAAAGTAGTAGGTGCTGAAAAAAACACGACAGCAGTGAACCGAAAAACAGATGGTCCGTAACAAAACAAAAACCTATGTTATTTTAACAAAAAGGAAGCCTACCTAACCTTTATCTCGGGCCCTCACATTGTCCCCCTGGGAACAAGGGAGAAACAATAACACAAATAGTGAAAATAATAACCGTAATAATGATAAAAATAGCAATACTTGATTGAAAGATACCAATTAAGAACGTAAGTTTAATAAAAGTACAGATGCAAACTACGATTGTGCTATTGACAAATAACTCAACAGACTCACTTTTGTCCTGTATGTCGTTACTGGTAAAACAAATCCATTCTCAACAAGTGCACAAGTTCTGCTTGCCCTATACAGGACGGCACGACCCTGGCAAAGTACGAGGCATGACTGAAGCCCTCACGCACTGCTAGGTCACACTGCAACTGCATGACTACATAATTATAACTCGACTAAACGAAGTAGTTGCCCAACCTCAATAGCAAATTAAATGATCTGTAATAATAGCGGCACAGATGGAGCGATCACCAACAGCAAATGACACTAAGGCACCAAGTCAAAAGCGCAGAGGAGAAAGAGAAAGCTGTGAACGTGAAAATGTTACTTCGGAATTGATTCAGTACTTAGAATAGATAAAAACTCAACACCATAATCTATTGCAAATGCATCATTTCCCTTCCAAATCTGAGGGCTACAGCAACGTCACAACACGCTCGGCAGGGGGCGCAGCAGGCACTGTCAGGCGCACTCCAAGGTGTTCCAACACTGTCCATTTTTCTCAAAAAATTTCAAGTGAAATAAAAAAATAACACAAGCGCGTCTCTTAATTGTACTTTATGTCTACTACATATTATTTCACTGTTTGAGTTCAAATCTGCGTTTCTCAGATTCTCATCCTACGAACAACTGCTATGCACATAAGATTAGATAAGTGTTCAAGTCTTTGCAATCGTCACAAAGTGTTTTAAAAAGAGGAAATAGAAAGACGCCTCATAGTTCGGAGTGAAGGAATTGGAATCTACGCAGAAAGTTTATACCCATACAAGATCTCCTGTGTATAGAAACAAGTTAGGAAGAAAGTTTATGCGACAAGATAAAAGTTGAAGAAGTGGTAGGTGCTGAAAAACATGACAGCAGTGAACCGAAAATAGATGGTATGAAACTAAACAAAAAGCCTATTTTATTTCAACAAAAGAAAGGCCTACCTAACCTTCAGCACGAGACCTCACCTCTTCCTTCAGGGAGTTTTTATGTCTCATCACACTTAAACTTTTTCTTACGATCATCGATTAACTCACGTATACCTCAAGATACTTCTTTTCAGACAACGTAATATTTTTGCCTTCATGCATCAATATTTTTTCAAACTTTTATTTTCTAATTATTCTAATTATTTTATTCTAATTATTTTCTTTTATTCCACAGTGTGGAAAATATTTTCATCGAGAGCGTTCCTTGGTATATTAGTTGATACGTAAGCACGGAAAAATAGTTTCGAATATCGACCTTTTAGTTTTAGAAGCAGAATTATTTGCATCCACTAATTTTTACTTTCAACAATATTCTCTAATATCACAAGAGCCTGAGCTAATATTTCAATATAAGTAGGCCCTAACAAAAGCGTTTCACATCAATGAGTCACTGGCAGTATATCATATTTTATTACATTGTTTTTACATTCATTGTCAAACTTAGAATAACTTGACAAAGGGAATATATTTTCATGCTTTTCTCTCAATCATTTGTTTCGATAACTGACACGGGAATTACGATAACCATGTACGTTAACCAACAAAAGATCTTGCAATGATGTTTTTTGTATTATCTTTATTGGACATAAACAGTTTTCTTTTCTTAATCGGTCTTCAAGAAAGTATAAAATAGCGTGCATGTTTTCACCTAAACATATCATCTACCTTATACGCATCTACATTGTGTTCGTGCAAACAAGCGACACGAATGGCTCTAGCAAGAACTCTACATACAGTGACATTTAAAAAAAAATAGAGAATTAACAATAATGAGAGATCCATAACGTTACCAGATATTTGGTTAAATATTTTCTTTACAAACCGACTTCAAATTCATAAAATTCGAGAGTGAATACGTCATGGCAATTTCCAAGCGTATTAATCCCAAAATGTTCAAAATTCGGGTGAAGTCAGCTCGATTATAATCTCAGCGCTAGAACATTCATACGAGGGGATTACTTGAAAAAATTATCTGCGATAAGAAGGAAACCACCGTCATTTTTACCGGTGGTTCACCCTTCATGAGGAGACAACTATTGTATCCATGGGAATTAAAGCTTCCAGGGATAGGATATTAGGTTAAGTTAGGGTAAGGGATAGTAGGTTAGGTCCGCAATAGGTTAGGGAAATCATTTTTGTTTAAAATAGGCTTTTTTTTACGAACTGTCTTTTTTCGTTTCAATGCTGTCCTGTTTTTCAGCACCTACTACTTTTTTCTTGATCTTTTATCTTGTTGCTTAAACTTTTTTCAGAACTTAGTATTTCTATGTACCTTGCGCATGGATTCCGTGTTCTCTTAACTCCATACTTAAATGGTGCCCTTCTCCATACTCATCCTCTAAACAATAGCTTATTGGAAATAAACTTTTTTTCTTTTCTTCTTTAAAACGACTTTTATGCGGTTAGGGAGGCTTCAACTAACATCTTATCTAATCTAGGAATGAATCAAAATCGCTTAATTCTTTACAACTTGACAATTACATGTTTTTGGCAGTTACTAATGATGCTGTTATTAGCGAAGTAAGGCAAGACTAGAGGGTTCAGAAATGCGATTTTTCATCAAATTTTCAATTTGTGATTTCCCCCCATAAATGTAAACAAGGTTTTAATCTTAAACGTAAACTATTAATGGCATGCTGTAGATGCTCAGACTCATGCTTTCTGCTATTTTTTAGTATATTTATGATGAGTTTAATGTTTAAAGTTGGTTTTCTCAAACTGTTTTTTGCTCATGCCCATTGATATGCATGCTAGTTTTCCTCAGGAACCGTACCGTGAACACCCATGAAATTTCGCCGAGTTCTACAGTTTGTATAGCAACTCAGTTCGTACTAAAAGTAACTTCTTTTTTGTAACAGTTACTGAGCTATGTCCATTCAGTTTCTGAATTCATGTCGCAAAAATAACACTTTTCTCTCTATCAGATGTAGGCCGCCTCAGTTTCGTTACAAAATATTTTTTCTTAAAGCCTTTAAGTGATAGATACTTCTAAGTACCAATAACTCGCTCATGAAGTTTCAAGAAGAATCGTTGAGTTGACTTGGAAATCGTGCATCCCTGAAGTTGTACTTCGAATTCTCACCACGATGGCGACTATTTTGAAAAACATAAATTAGCGTAAATAGGTATAATTTATACTTGATGGAGAAAAAATTGAGGAATTGGTACATGACCAATACAGTTTGAGTGAAAATTAATTACAGATTTGTTTTATTCATATTATGAGGCTCATCTGAAAATACCCTATTTTTAAGCCACTCCAGTCCTAATCCTTGCCGTAAAATGCCCCTAAACATTCGACAATGAACGAGCTTATCAAGGGAATTAAGTACTATTATAGTTAAAGTATGATGAAAAATTAAATACTGACATTTATTTAGGTCTCGCAGCTACGAGATCGACAACAAAACAAGCGCAATGTAAAACAGACAAACATACACCTGTTGTCGTCATTGCCCGCAGTGGTTTTCTTTCTTTCATTTCAGACAAAAGAACAAGATCCTTCCCTCGCTACTGAGCCGTCCATTAGTAGCCTACATCAGGCGAACAAGACACAGCGCTACCCTTTCGTAAAACTTCCTGCGGAAGGAAACGATGCCCGCAGAGCTGGATTGTCCTCTCCCTGATACCTGTGACCACACCCAACTTAGAGCGCCTGATCGATGGATGCCACTGCATCAGCAGCTCGTTGGAGCTGCAGCGCGTCTACACAAAAAACTAAAAGTTCAAAATGTGCTTGTCCTTCCAGCCAGGCCAGATCGGCTCTACAGAGTTTCCGTGCCTTTGTGGATATATGAGAGGTGACGTGCAATGCGGACGTATCTTCTCCGTGTGTTTCGAACACAAGACAGCGGAATTTGTTTGACATTATTTGCAGTGCAAATACGAAGAATTTGTTGGTCCTTTAAAAAACTTAAGGCATTTTAATGAATGGATCTTACAGCAGAGGTAAATTGATGACTATATGATCAATTTAGGGGCGCTCGGTGCTGCACAACTTTGAGCAAACTTCTGCAGTTCAAACAATCCCTTCATGGCTATATTTAAAACTAAATATTGTGTTATCTAAACCTAATCCGGGCAGAAACGAAGACATTATTTTGATCTATTAATAACTTATCGTTATTTCAACGACAATCCCCACTGTGCTGAACCAAAAAAAGGGGGTAACTAAATAAATTATGGCGAAAAAAATAAGTACAAACGCTAATGCACAACGGAATCACGCTTGGAGCTTTTTTGAGGAAACTTATCAAAAATAACTAACGGATCAGGTTTAAGTTTCATTTTTCAGGTGGATCTCACGCTTATGAATCTCGTCAAAATAGTCGGACGTTCGATCGCGTCCGGCTAAAATTTAGGAAACCAAGCAAGAAAATTTGCGGAGCGAACTTCTAGTGAAATATTAAACTATGAACTCAATGAGAATGGAATAGAGCAGTCAATTAACGATTAATGTGATAAACTTCAGACTACAAGTTATTGTTATTAAGGTTCTGTCAAAATTCATCGCCGAGTTCTCACGATTCACCATCGAATAATAAATAATACTCCGAACAGTATCCAAAAGAGTTAAAATTAAAACTAGCACAATGAACATTAACAGTGTTTGTATAACGGCATAACACAAAAAGAATGGAGACCAGAATTCGTACTCGCGAGATTGCGACGAACTAAAGTGCTGAGAAAAGTAAAATAGAAATTTTAGAGCCTATTGCATAGAATAAACCTGCAGAAAAATTGACATCTTACGCACTCCAGGTGTCCTTCATTTCACCTCTTAAAATGCAGTAAAGAAATGTCGCTTTTTCAAACCCGTGGGCGACCACGAGCTGAAATTGCATGCATAAAGAGAGAGTTTCCATTTACTTGGGCACGAACAATTTGCATTTATACGCAAGCACAACAGTCTTACGCAGAAGGAAGAATCACGAATTTACGAAGACACGATCAAATTCAGAAAAAGAAGAAGACCATTTTTGTCGATCGATTGGGAATAAGTAATAACGCAACGTATCGCACAACACTAAAGTTCATGCAAGCTCCTGTATATTTGATTATACTTTGGCAAATAAATGAGACTTAAGGTTTATGCTCCTCAACAGAGCATAAAAGAGCATATATGTGAACAAAATTATCTTTTGTGTGATACTTAAAACTAAATTAAATTCTGAATGTAATATAAACTAAACGAAAAATTTAATGAACAAATTCTGTATGTAGACGCTTCGACAATAGGTGAACATGATTATTATAAAAATGGCAGCGACACTCACACACAACTTAAATTTTCTCTTCCTGTATCAAAACTGTCCCGAAATAAACTTACTATTACGACGCCCTGAGGGTGGAGGAGGACCCAAAACTTTTTCTGTCAAAAAGCGACGGTAGTCAAAGTTAGACTGTGCAACTGAATGAGCTTGAACTTCATGTTCGTGTGAAGGACGAGTTCTATCACTCGGTAGTTCTGAAGAAGAATTTGGGGATGACTGCTGCTTGCCTTCAACTTGAAGCTCATTGAGGCTGGCGTAAGGACTCATGAATACTTGCTGATCAGTACCGTGTTGTCGTAAGCTGGAAGACCGCAGCACTTCACCTGCAGCTCCAGGACTCGTCCAGGGTCCGTATTTGCACACGTCTGGAGAACGTGAGTCTGTACTGGTTACATCATTAAAGTTGTATGACAATGTGGCACGGCTGGCAACTACAGGTGTAGCTTGAATAACTTCATTCCGAGGGAGAACAGAGACATTTTTCTCGCCGGACAATAATTTCCTCAACCGGACTGGGGAAGTTAAGAGATGTTTTTGATGATTTTCCGTTAGCTCGCAAATGCCAGCCGATTTGCTAGCTGCAGCATGAGTAGAACAGCTTGATTTCCAACGTCTATCAAGAGAATGAGATGTCAATGAAGAACTTTTTTCGCTAGTGGAGTACTTCACTTTCAGCCGTGTTAATTTTCTCAAAAGGTTTGCTCGATCTAAAGACCCATTTACTCTTTCTTCGATTTCTGCAGATATTTGACCATTTCCTAGACCGGTATCGATATGCGACCGAAAGTTTTCTCTGGAGCTCAATATTTCACAAGTGGGATGGCGCGGCTTCTTCTTTTTCCTGACAATCTCGCGTGTCAAGTTCGGTGTGGAAACGCTCTTCTTTTGCAGGGCTCCAATGTCAACGGAGCTGTTGGTATCCCTCTCCCTAGTATCGTTCGTGTGTGCGCAGGAATAATCCTCTGCGCCAACAGAGGAATAAAGCGACAGTTTCCGGCTTTCAGCAAATCGAGAAACTATCTGGCGCTCCACAAGACAGACGTCACTACTCAGACCTCCTGAGTGAACGTCAGTCCGAGGGCCACCATTTGGATACAAATCTTGAGGATCACAAGCTATCTTGGTGCAAACTGCTCCGTTGGTCTTCAAAGAAACTTCCAAGTTCACCCGATTCTCCAAAGTCGTGCTGCATTTTCGGGAAGGATTTTTCTTCATTGCCTCAAAGCTTTGAAGTCTTGATAAAGATTTCTCAAGTTTTTTTGCAAGCTCCTTTACTGAGCTCCGATTTTCAGATTGACGTGAAAACATCCGAGAACTCCTCGACTCATGTTTAGAAAAATTATTAGTCTTCTCAGTACGCACATCCGTACTGCAAGTGGAAAATTTCTCACCAAAAGGAACCAAATTGCTGACGGACTTAGATCTCTTAGAATGTTTTGAGCTATCAACATCTTTTCCGAACACCAAATCATTTCGATCAGACTTTTTCTCTGGATATAACAAAGGAAGACCCGTTCTGTTATTCCGGTCAGCACTCGAGGTCTCGTCCGGAGATTTGAGTCTTTGAGCGGACGAGTTTTCCCAATAATCCTTCTCGGACTTCCTCATCTCGAGATGACCGTTCGTCGTCTCGAGACGATCAGCGAAGGCACTCGCGCCTGATTTCGTTTTTTCGTTGTCTAGGTTCGTCAAATTTTCAGAGACGGATTTAGAAGTTTTCAGCAGTCCTGGAGATGAAGTTCGGGACCTCTTGAGGGGCTGGCCACTCACCAGCTGAGAGGAGAGGTCGCCGCTGCCCGCCACCAGCTCCTTCAGCTTGCGCGTCAACAGCAGCCCGCTGTTGCAAATCATCTTGGTGGTGCTTCGAGCGATTTTCCTTTTTCTTTTGTCTTCACAACATGAACAGCTTTTTGAGCCAAAAATAAGAGATCTTCATGTAATTAAATATTTACCCCTCATCAATGCAGCATCACAAAGTTTTGGGACGAGTGGGTTCTCCAAATATTACCGGATATTTTTACCGAAGGATTGTGAGCGTTTTCTTGTGAAACTAAATTTTGAATTCGCAATTTGAAACAATTTATGCCAGGGTTAACTGTCCAACAATGACTCATTCCGTCGAAGCGAGATCTTGTTTTTTTTTCCATTCGATGAACGTTTCTGAACTAGTTAATTATTCAGCTCAGCTTTACGAGATAAGGTTTTAATCTTAACATAATAGATGAGAAACTTTTCTTTAAAAGCTGAGCCCAATTTTTCCTTGCTTATGAAAATTATAATTAAAAAAAATAATTTCCCGTGGAATTTTCTTTAGCCTACGCAACAAACTTAATGTTGGCAGCGGTGTTGAACTTCGTTCCAGGGCAATTCCAGTTGCATCAAAGTGGCAGAACGCACAGAAATAGCTCATGTGATATGAATGTCAAGTTTTAGGCTTTTAGGAAAATGAAGACGAAACTCCAAGTTTTACCACAGCAAATTATTGTGTGCTTTAAAAAAATGATTTTTTATTCAAAGCGCGAAGTTTCCATGAACATATGAGAAACTGAGCAAAGAGCAAAAGGTTTTTAATGGCATCGATATTGTCTAAACAATCCCTTGCTCTTTCTTCTTCCCAGCCTGATTTAGAGCGTCGTGAGAAATTCACACGCGAGCGAGAGACGAGCGCAGGAACTAAGACACCAAGACGCACACCCCACACCGTTCAGATGCTCACTGAGTGACGGAGCGGTGACTGGCTGGTTCACGAGGGCCGCGCTCAGGTGAGATGACCCTAAATGACGCAACAAATTGAGGGTAAGGTTCACAACGGGAACGGAATGGCGCTGGGCGCTGAGATGTGAGGCTCTCGCTTACTTTAGTACTAATCAAATTCATTGCATAGAAATACTCCACTTGATGGAACGCAAAGAGAAGCAATGTGTTGCGATGGAACGAAGCAATGTGTAGGAAAATTTATTCTGGTTAAATCCTGGTTCAAAGAGATTTAGCGTAATAGTGATGATGACAAATTGTGCAGTTGAACAAAATTGTGAGCCTGGAAAACTAATTTTTGGATGTTTCAAGTCATCACTAAAAAATTTTAAAAAGAAGATCGAAATAGTTACAAGACTGAGAAAGCTGAGAGACCCACCAAAATGAACTTCCTTAATTGCTGCGTTACTTCATTTGTCGACACTGGCGCCTGGATGCTGCTCTTCGAAGGATCTAATTTCATTGCAATGGCATCAGAGCAAAATCGTCGCCAACAACGAGTTCAACGGACTTTTTTATGAGCCATTCCTGGAACATAGAGCGCCGCACTCGCCTGTCTCACCTACCATCTCTGCCAGGCCAAGCAGCGAGTTACGACCGTCACTAAAGCATCACATTCTACAGCACAGGCGTAGATCTGCACTGAATTCCCCAGAGCACCTCCCGCCAAATTAGCAGGCCCCTGAAGTTACGTGAGAAATGCAAGTAAGGAGAGGAATCAGAAGACAGGCTAAACACAAAATTTTTCCACCTCACTAGAAATTATGGCACACAAGTTTCCACATCTCTAGAGCATGCGTTTTCATACTTGAATGAACAAAAATGCAATTAGCCCGAGAAACACATGCAGTTCATACAGGTTTTGCATATTCAACTAACCGTAAAATAACAGTATAATATTTCTCTATTTTCATATTTTCCTTGTAATTTTTAAATAACTAGTGTTATTTTCAATCAACTTAAAAATAAATCGTTCCTACAAACAAACTTGATATCTCGTCTGTAATAATCCTCGTATTATTAAATGCTCCAGTGCGGGCTCATTCCCTCACTATGGCCGTAAATCGGAAAAGTGAGGGCATCGGAATGCAGCTAAGATGTTGCTGGAAACAAATTCCAGAGCTGGGTGAACATTATTGCAGCAACAGTTCATGAGAAAGAGTACAGGAGAGAAGAGAACGTAATATCGATTTCAGGATGGTCGTATGCAGGTCATCGCAAACACTACTAATTCCGTCATTACAGTTATTCAACCCTTCATTCCATGTATTTAATAAGTCTCGTTCCCCCTCAGAGTGATCTAATTATTTCATTTATTGAAATCAACGCTCCCACTTGGGAAATGTGAGGTCCCAAGCTGAGAGTTAGGTAGGTCTTTTTTGTTAAAATAATTTTTTTTTAATTGTTTGGAATTTTTTTCGGTTCACGGCCGTCCTGTTTTTCAGCACCTCTGACGTTCTTCTTCAACTTTTATCTTTTTTATAGCCTTCGTTCTTAACTTACTGTCTCTTTGGGCAGGGGATTTTGTGTGGGTACACCCGTTCTGCATAAATTCTACGTTTCAACTCGTTTCTAAATAGTGCCTCCATCGTTTTTGTCTTAGGAACGCCTTTGTTGCTGTTAGAAAAGCCTAAATTAATTTATATCATGATGAATGTTTCATTTTTCCGTATTTTTCGACGAATGCGTACCGAAATTATGCTTCATAATACCATGATCGTGTACGTAGATCAATGCACAATCTTCGCCAATATCACGAGCCGACTTATTCCCAGATAAAACTTTTTTCACCAGAGGAGAGTGCTACTTTCGGCATTTAACTTAAAAATACTTTATGTTCCTGTTTGAAAGCGAGTGTTCCCGGTCCATGACAAATGGTCTTTTTGGTGGATAATTTTCAGTGTTCGTGATCAGCAGATGTAACAATTTAGAGATAATTTTTCGTTAGAAGTTTGATGTCGAACACAAATTGTATTTTCGTTTATCACGCATTTTGACAAAACCTTCATTATATTTTTTGAATGACCTTGAGCTCGTTGTACGAAAACTATAGCTGTTACATTTACTAAGGCTCGTACTTTGAAGGAGAATTAGGTTTACGGATACCAACCTCAGTTGAGACTTTTAGACTTGACTTGTACACGGAAATCCTGAGTACAGTAATTGATTGGACATTTACTCAAGTTTGAATGTCACAAACACGCAGTATTCACGAAAGTACACAACCATGAATACTCAACCATGTTCGCTGATAAGATTCTCTGAATGTAACAGAATGACAGCAAACATCCAATTAAACGTAGGCGCACACTTGTCCGCATCGTACGGACGGCACGCATCGTATTTTAGTATGCTTTGCATTATTTCAAATGGGACTGCGAGCATTTGACGGCATCGTACGCATCCGACATCGGCAATGCCGACGAGGATCCTCGAAAGAGCATTCCATCCGATGCGTACGAACGATGCCGATGGCCTCTACGGATAGCCTCTTTCCTTTAAAGTTAACTGCTAGTCTTTCTTTAGGGCTGACTGGAGTGCGGAATGGACTATTTTATTTCGCGATATACATTTCTAGAAGGTGAAATTATCCAAATTCCAGTATTTCCCTGTTTATGTTGTCAATCCATGTTTTCCTTTTTTTTAACTTTCTGTTTTTCTGCTTCTGCCAGCAAACTGCTAACCACTTTAATTTCTTCTTTTTCACTATATCACAGTTCAACATTTTCACAACTTTATACGATACAAAGATATGGATTATGTCCTTCCAGAGAGAGCTCAGCTTCAGAACTGCAGATGGTAAAAGGTCCAATGCCGACAATGTGCGCAGACAATCCGATTCGTCCGATGCGTGCCGTCCTTGCGATGCGGACCAATGTGCGCAGACCCCACAAACAATCCGATGAGTCCGATGCGTGCCGTCCGTACGATGCGGACAAGTGTGCGCCTACCTTTCAGGCGTCAGCATTGCACTGTATCTACAAAGATGCAAGTTAAAGCTTAAAAATTGACACAAGTTCAGAAGTGCCGTAATGAGGATAGTAGTCTGCTGTTGGATATTACGTCTAACGATGTACGCAAATAGTCTAGCAAGTGATTGTTTAGGGTTTAACACATTTTGCTGGAATTGATAGCATTTATCACAGCAAATATAATTAGTTAAATTGTAAGTACAAATGTCTCGGAACAAACGCTAGCCTCAACTTCTCAAGTGCCTTTAGAGCACAGATAAGGTAAAGAGAGTTCACATCTGACATGTTCTTGCGGTACTTCATCAGGATAAGAAACTCGTTAATATTCTCATAACAGCAAACAATACTACGGAGGTATTTTCATTTCTAAGGATTTAGAAAAGAACTGCATTGCTGATATCAAACTTGACCAGCAATATAACGTAATGCTGTACGCTGAGGTCTCGGGGTCACTGCTCGAGACTCCTTCAGTACCAATTTGGAAACAATGTAAATTGACCTTCAACAAAATAATAAGCCTAGAGATATTATGAAATAAGGACCCTTTCAGCGTTTAGGAGTGTTGCGTGAAAACGGTTTGAATGACAAGCAATGTAGAAAAAAGTTGGTAAATAAAAATTTCTTTATCTAAAATCCTCCATCGCCTACGCTCGTCGAAACCTTTTCTATGTATTTCAACCGATAACAAAGTGAATTTAATTGTAGGGAGTGAGTGTCATCACTTATCTCTGACCAACCATTAGAGCTTCTACAGTCGCTAACAAGTCTGTTTCCGCTCTGCTCTTCGCGTAACATTTCTCATTTTCTAACAGGTTAATTAGAAGTGGCAATCACAACTTAAACGAAAACAGGAACACAAATATTTGAGCTACTGCACATGACAATTCATCCACTACAAAGGACAACTATCAAGATACCAAAAACTCAGCGAGCGCAGCAACCAACGACGGTGAACTTTATGTTCCATTTGACAATATTCTTAGCACCCCGAACAAAGGAAAAATTTTGGGTGATTTCAATATTTCTTTTATAGACTAGACTTCACGGCAAAGCCGAGGTCCTGGACACAAGTTTATTGATCTTTTGAACACAATTTTGTTGCCAGAGCACGCCATTGAACCGACAAGACAATATAATGTATCTGACCTCGTCATAATGATCCTAAACCACATGTAGAATAAACATAGAAGTGACGGACAAAGTAGGAGATCACCATTTGATCGATTTTGCGTCGCAGTCAAAGGCTACAACGCGAAGCATCCCAAACTAATCATGGGCAAACTTCGAATTTCCGAAAGAGGAACTCGGTAGAGTTACCTTCGAAGATCTAATGAGGAACGAAAACGTTCCAGAATCCTTTACGAATCTTGAAAAAATTCCCGCTTCTTAATATCATATCCTAACAATGTGACTTAAATAGACCAATAATCCTACTTGGTTAACAGCAGAGATTAGACATCTGATGAATGACAGGTAAAAATTGTTCAGAAGACTCGAAATGAACCAAACTGAAGCACATCAGCTGGAGCACATTCGAGCCTGCGAGTCTCTAAACGGATAATCAGATATTTAAAGCGGAATGAAGAGATGACAGATGCACACAAGCGAAAACAAATCCAGAAAGCTTCAACAAATATTTTAATGAATAAATTTACCTTAGGATCGAAGACAAAAAGATACCATTGGACAATGATAGACATTGACGGTCTAGCCGAAACAGGTGACAAAAAATAAAGCCATAATCTTAAGTACATACTTTACCTCGGTGCTCAATAAAGAATATTTACTTGAAATTCCTCACCCTCAAGCCTTGGACACCCAGTTGACAATAAAAAACGACATAATTTCAGTGGAAGAAGTCGAAAAAGAGCTCATTCTCTTGAGACTTTCCAAATCAATCGCACATGGGCGGCCTGGTATACTTGAAGAAAGTCGAGATGTAATCAGCGAACCCTTAGCAAACATTTTCAATCGACCACTCGCAACTGAGCTAGTTCTACAGGACTGGAAACAGGCTAATTTCACTTCAATTTTCAAAAAAGATAAAGAACAAACAATTACCCAAGAACTATCACCTGATATGTAAGAAGATAAACGATGGAAAGATTGCCCCAAGTAAAAACAATAAAACATCCCCCTGCAGAGCAAAATATGATTGCACGCACTCAGTACGGGTTCCAGGAAAAATGCAGCTGTCCCACGAACGTACTTGATTTCTTTGGAGAAGTCAACCAAGTCTTCGACAGTACGAAAACCAGACATATATCGTGACTTCCAAACAGTCTTCGATAACATTCCCCACGAAAGGCTCATGGCTGAAGTGGAAGCCCGTGGTATTCACTGACACTGCTTTAAAAAAAAATGGATATGAAACTGGCTCACTGATTCCACTCAGAGTAGCGACTCGCAGTTAATTTAGTGACTGGACACAAGTAACTTCAGGGGCTGCTAAAAGAGTGTTTTAGGTCCGCTTAGTGATGCAAAAAAACGGTTTTATTAGCTGGCGTTTTTTTTTGCAAAAAAACGTGTTTTTTTTTGTTTTTTTACACACACCCAAATTTTGTTAGGTATATGTCTGTTTATCTTAATGGTCACATAAAATACATTAATATCCATGTTCTTTAGTCATGAGTTTTTGGAATAAAAACATCAAAAGGAAACCATACCGTAAAACTGTGGCAGATAACCCACAATTACCTAGAGAAGTCTAAGAGGAACAGCAGGAGATACAGAACTTAAATTGATGAAGTCAGAAACCCACAATTACCTAGAGGAGTGGTGTGTTAGAGGAACAGCAGGAGACACAGAACTTATATTGATGAAGTAAAAATTCAGAGCTTACTATCTCTACTATGAGTAGTAGTAGTAGTAGTAGTAACATAGGTTTGCTAGCGCTTCAGTTATTTTTCAGAAACTCTTCATTTATCTCTACTATGATTTTATTTTTATGTAACCAAATGATCTGACATAGTAGAGATAGTAAGCTCTGAATTTTGACTCCATCTGTATATAAGTTCTGTGGCTCCTGCTGTTCCTCTCAAGACTCCTCATGGTAATTGTGGGTTATCTGCCGTCACTTTTACTGTATGGTTTCCTTTTGATGGTTTTATTAGAAAAAATCACAACTAAAGAACATTGATATTGAAGTTTTTTATGTGACCATGCTGTTTTTTTTCTAAAAAAACATGTTTTTTACTAAAAATCATGACTAAGAAACTGGATATTAATTTATTTTACATGACCATAAAACCATGCTTATTTTTTCATATTTTTTAGTCAATATGCAGTTTAATGCGCTCATGGAAATTAAAAATTCCGTTCCAAAGGATCACTAAAGGAATAAGTTTAAAACCTTTCACATGAATGCCATTCTGGTCGCTGATGCATTATTTTTGAGTTATTTAACTTCAAAATTTTTGTCTTCCATAGCAGTCCGTTCCAGTCAGTTGCGCGCTTGAGCTGCAGCTGTTGAAGTATGTTTGGGTACTTTTAATTTATTATTAGCCGACCCTGCGGAACCTGAACCCACTTCTAGGATGTTTTAGTTAATAACATAATAAACATTATCACCCAAAAATATTAGCGGGGCTGGGAAAGTGAATACTTGAATGTGCAGTATTCACTCCTACGCTTTTGCTAATGTTCTACGGTGGCCGCGATATTGAAACTAATGTCAACTGCATATCGATTTTAGTATTCACTACCCCAGTGACACTAACATTATTTTGGTGATAACCTGTATTGTGTTATTAACTAAAACATCCTAGAAGTGGCTTCAGGCTCCGCGAGGTCGACAAATAATAAATTACAAAGTACCCAAGCGTACTCTAACAGCTCAAGCGTGCAACGGAACTGCTATGGAAGACGAAAATTCAAAACTTGAATAACTTAGAAATAACGCCTCTGCAAGCAGAATATTCTTGCAAAACATTTTCAACTGTGTTCCTTGTGATTATTTGGTGCGGAATTTTCCATTTCCATGAGCGCATTAAACTGCATATTGACCTTTTTTTTACAAAAAAGCATATCTAAAATATATGGATATTAATATATTTAATTTGACGAAAACAATGATCTTTTTTCAAACGTGTTTTTTTACCAAGTCTTTAACATTCTTTTTTGGTCATGACTTCTGTGAAGAAATTGGATATTAATGTTTTATATGACTAAAAAACCATGCTTTTTTCAAAAAAAATGTTTTTTACAATAAATCATTAATAACCATTTTTTGCCATTTTTTGTAAAAAAACATTTTCCTACAAAATGCATGGTTTTTGGTCACATAAAATACATCAATATACACACTTTTAGTAAAAAACAGCATGGATGTATTTGGTCAAATAAAATATATTGACATCCAGGATTTTTAGTCATGATTTTTCTGTGAAAAAAAAAACAATTTTTTTCTTCAAAAAAACAGCATTGATTTTTTTAATCACACAAAATATATTAATATCTGCATTTTTAGTCATGATTTTATGTAAAAAATGTTTTTTTTTGGAAAAACAAACATGTTTTTTTTGGTCACATGAAAGATAATAGCACCCATGTTTTTTTTCAGTCGTGAATTTTTTGTAGAAAAACCTGTTTAAAAAAACAGCATGGTTTTTTGATCCCATTCAATATCTTAATAACCATGTTTTTTAAGTCATGATTTTTCTGTAAAAAAACGGCATTGGTTTTTTTATCACATAAAATATATTAATATCCATATTTTTACCCATGTTTTTTGTAAAAATAACATGTTTTTTTGGTCACATCTCTATCAATAACCATAATTAAAGATATATTATAACACACTATTTGGGAAGTTGAAAGTGATTCACATGCATTGTAAAATAAATGAAATATCAAAACATGAAACCACAGAAAACAAAAAATTCAATTAAACTATAGAAAACCATGAATTAAGAAGTATGCTGTTTTATCTTATAATCTGACATGAAAACAAATAATGTAAAGCGGTCCTTTTCCTTGCTGAGTTATTTTTAAACAAAGTATTTAAAGAAAACCAAAATATCCATGTTTTTTTTTAGCCATGGTATTTTTTGTAAAAAATACGTTTAAAAAAAAACAGAACGTTTTTTTTTTGAGCTGCATCTCTAGGTCCGCTACTTCTTATCATTTATACAAACAACCTAGACCTCGGAATTATCAGTGAAATTAACAAATTCGCAGACCACACGAAACTTCGTAGCAGAGCCACAGGAGGAAACCGAATTACTATTCAAGCAGACCTGAACCATTATCTCCGCTTAACTAAAACCTGACAAATGAGTTTTAACATCCACAAATGCTCAGTAATCCACAATGGAAATAATAATTGCCATTTGATAAATACCATGAATGATTCATTATGCAAACTGTAGACCCACAATTATTATTATATAAGAAAGTTTTAGCCTCCCTTAACCACGACAAAAATGTTCTAGGAGAGGAAAGAGAAAAGCATTATTTAGTATAGAGTTGAGGGAACGCGGAATCTATGCACAAGGTGCACAGAAACAGTAAAATAGGAAAGAAGTTCATGAAACAAGAAAAAGTTGAAGAAGAAAGTAGTAGGTGCTGAAAAACAGGACAGCAGTGAACCGAAAAAAGATGGTCCGTAACAAAACAAAAACCCATTTTAATACAACAAAAAAGAAAGCCTACCTAACCTTTAGATCAGGCCCTCACATGGTTCCCCTGGGAGCGCTAATTCCCATAGATACAATAGTTGTATCCCTCTGAGGGGTGTAGACCCACAAAGAGATCTTGGTGTCACGATCAAATAATAATAATAATAATAATAAACTCAGTTAACGATAACTTCGGTCAGTGACAATTTAGTTGTCGCTTTGGTAAACTTACCGAAGTATCCTTTCACCTTCACGACTTGAAATCTCTATCACAGTTCAAATCTCAATGTTTCCGCCTATAACAAAATTTCGTTCATTTATGCACGGTACTCCCAATACTTTCACTTTGCTTCTCCATTCAATCCAAACAACTAGGGTTGGCGTACAACCGAGCGAACTAGACGTCCAAATAAGTATTTCCATAGGTAAGACATTCGGGGGCCACGAGTTTAGTCTCACTACATAGACGAGTACCGGAACCATGATCCCCTCACAATGGATTTATTCTTACAATCACCAACGTTTATAACGTTTAGACACCCCGAAAGCGACTCAACAATGAAGACCAGAATTACCAAGAGTCGCAGAAATTAATTACCCAATCATCAAAGATCTCAAGCATGACACCGAGTTTTTTCAACAGAGAAAGTTTTTTCGACACTGTCAAAATAAAAAAAACGGCCGCAAATTAGGAAAAAAAATTCAGGACAACCCAGCCCCTAAATTTTTTCCATTTAAAATTGCCAGAATCTGGAACCAGCTCCCAGAAAAGCTAGCCAGCTTCCAGAAAAGCTAGCCAGCTTCCAGAAAAGCTAGCCAGCTCCCAGAAAAGCTAACCAGCTCCCAGAAAAGCTAGCCAGCTCCCGCTGGCGCGATAGAGCCGTTCAAAATTCGTCTTGACCAACACACGACTGAAAATCCCCTAATATTCCAAAGTATCAGAACCAACTGAAATTTTAGGTTGATTTATAGAGAAAAAATAATATGCGTCCTACAGTGCCATCGGAACCGCATTTTATTATGTGATAAAATTGCAATTCAATTGCTAATGCCTCACCAGACAGAAGTGTCGTGTTAGCATGGGGTAAAAAACAGAAATCTTGGGCCTAACATTTCTCATATCGTAAAGAAAGCGTCGAATTATTGGACTGTGCTTTGAGTAACGGCTTTGTTAAGAGGTATCGTGTTAAAATAAATGTACTGTTGCTAGTGCAAAAAATTGACGTGTTGCGTTGGTACCTGTGCCAGATTGGTGTCTGATGACATGGGAGTTGAGGACAACCCGAGATTGGGCCTCTTGCTTTGTTTCTGTCGCCATATTCTATTTTAGTCTGCCAATTTTGTCCCTAATTTTAATTATTTTGAAAATATTTTTCCAATTATAAAATAAAGAATAGCCTACAACACGGTAAATTTGATTCAAGTATGAAACTTACGCTAAAAGTATCGGCTGACATGTTAGTTTGCTTTTTAAAATTTGTTTAATCTTTTGCCCAACAAATCCACAATATCTTGAACAGAAGACAACAAAACGTTGTAAATTAGTAGTAATTATTGAGACTCATTTACTCGAAACATAGGTCGATCACAGCCAAAATCTTACCGATCGTTACGTTTCAATTGTAAATAAAACCTGCATCCTATTCAAGTCACGCGGCAGTATTGCAGCGACCGGCATGAAAACTATATGACATAGGGCCTACACCCTACAGAATAGAATCACGAAAGAAATTTTAAATGCTAGTTCAACGAAATAATCATGTAAAGGTACCTGCCCGCTCATTAAGATAATAAAAACAGGACTAGTGCATTTAAATACCTGCATCTATGCACAGGTAAAAAAATTGAATTTATTATATTAAGTTGAAGTTGGTGCTAAAATTTCTCATTTTCTACGTCAGACTTTATTTTCTGGTACACCATTATATTTATAATTATATCAACGTTATTAGGTAAGGAGCGTCGACGTGTCACGACTTCAATGGAACCAACATAAATCTTCATCATCCTCTAGACCGCATTGTACTCGCCGTGATAACCACAGCCATAAAACTAGAAACACGCAGCATTCGTTTCCTATTACAGAGCGTCGCGCTGCGACGCCCTCTAAAGATAAAAATTCCACAGAGAGACAGAGAGCGAAAAACATCTGGTGTTCAAGATGCTGGGTCAATCAAGACAAATATGATAAGGAGTACGAGAGTAAAACTTCATTCCTTAGCAACTTTATTAGAAAACAAAGCTTGGGAAAGAAATAAATACAGCAGCATTAGGGCCCGGCTTAGTGTCCTTTCCGCGTTCACCAGCTGACGCGCACAAGCCATGGGTGTGAGAAGAATAAGTTGATCAAATAAAGCAACATTCCCAATATTCCGGAGCGTGTTCTTTGTGACAAGATAAAGAAGCTCTTTGATTACTCATTACTTCTTCATATAAGCGAACAATATCGCCCGCTCGGGTAAAAGGAATAAAAAGTTGAGAACTCTTACTTTGATATTGTTTAGTAATCTGTACATTGTGACTAAATCAACAATACTCTCTAAAGCCAAACGTATATTTTAGTCTAAAAACATGTATATACATATTAAAACAGGCGGCTCACCAGTTTTGCATGGTTAATAAAGAGTGCTTTACAACAGCAGCCACACAGTACACGGAAAACAACGAATACTTTAGCGTTTTAAAGCAAAACATACATTCGTGCTAAAGGAATACTTAAGTTTTTTAATATCTCAACCTTATGAAATAGTTCACTTTCGCGTGGTGTTAAAATTCTTTGAAAGTTGCTGATCATAGTCGCAAAATAATATCTATCAAGACATAAATGCACTTGACACCTTAATAGTCATTCATTTTGATCTTCTTTAGCCACTTACCAAGAATTCTAGCACGCGGTGGAGTCAAACTAGGCATACTCTATTATTACAACATCCATCTCTCGTCGTGTAACTATTGTAACCCTATAATAAGGTGTAAATACAGGCCCATAAATATACAAAACTTTAAACTTTCATCTGAAGAAAATATTCATGCTAGTAGGACTACCGCAATGACTATTTACGTACTGAAAACCTGCTCTATCTCTATTCATAGTTAAATACCTGATCTTATGAAATTCACATGGACACAAGGTGAAGTTGCGCGCAGAATATACCTCTTATTGCATCAATGTCAGATGCAAAATTGAGCTCTCAGCCTTTCCGCGTTATTACGAACTTCACAGTCCTAGTGACGCTACAGGCAATTGCAAAATAGCGTGATATGTAGACACAGCTCAAGTGGAACACAGAGCTAGGACTGACTGCTGATTATTAAGAAATGTTTGTGAGACAGTACACGTACAACAGTCTATGTTGGCAAAAAAGAAAAATTTTTACCAGTAAAGTTATGGGACCATGGTTCATACAAAATATTTCGAGCATCGCACTCTCTATTCGTGTGGTATCAAGCCACGATATCTTCTTATCATTTTTGCGGCGTGCTAAGCGACTATGGGAAAAACTATACGTGCACGCTACGATTGTAGCTCTTTAAGCATAGACGTATGTACAAATGACTAATATTTGGGAGATAATTTGATACTCTAAAATTACAAGTCATCTCGTAACTTACGAAATGTTCTCAATTCTCAAACCACATTAATTAGGAGAAAAATCACTGTTAGAATCAAGCGCCCCTTTAGGAGTAAAAATAACTTTCAGAAACAAAGCCTTTCAAAGAAATTACAATATTCGCTCATTTAACATAGTATTTCACGAGTCGCAGATTGGCATCTCAAAATAAAATGCAGATGATGCACCACTGTACGATACGATGCCAGAGACAATGAATAACCATAGACTTACCTTGGGTTACAGGAACACAGAATTGAAAAAGACGGTATATGTAAGAAATGTAAGGTGTGCTCTATTCAAGTTCATGAGCAGACCATATGTTTGATAATTATCATCATAGACAAATTCCTAATATTCACAGAGATGTTGAAATTTGTTGCTTAGCTGTGAACAATTCTCGTTCAAAAGGTGATATTGGAGCTATATCACTTGTTTACCAAAGACTAAAAGTAGGAAAAATTCAACATTTCCTATCATACAAATCCGCTTAAAAAATATGAACTAACTGTTAAGGAAGGCAGCTCGGGAGGAAGTGTACATTTTTGCATAGACCACGGTAGTAGGGGACCTGGACGAAGTCACGTGATTATCTCACTGAAGCTGAGGCAACCAACACTTACAGTATATTAACATTCATGTGATTCTTTAAAAGCTATCTCGCGGGCACGGAATATAATCATTAACATTTTCAGTGGATGTACAACATTTGTTGGCGAAAAAGGAAAAAAATATTTTTGCAAAACTGTGATTCAAAAAGATAAACGTAAAATTGACAGACAAACAATTTTGGACAGAGAACCACATAATATACCAAACTCACGGGGTAAAAATAAAAGTAGAGACCACCTTACAGACAGTCAAGTTGAAAGCAACACAAGTATAGCACCACAGCGAGACCAGCTTAGAGTGTCCCCAGCGCACAACGAGGCGTGCAATGAACGGCACTGCAGAAGACCCAGCCATTGTTGCCTTATGGAGCTATAATTGCGAGAATTAGGACTCTCCTAACGCCTTCCTCAACCTTGTCGGGTAAGAATACTTCATACACATGCATGGTGAGAAACAAGTGCACTTCTGCAATAATAACACAATTATAATAGCTGAACGAGACTGAGTGAAATTAGATTCGATAAAAAAATGCACAACTCAACATAGTACTCGGTAGCACTTCATAAAATTCCGTAGAAAAAATTGTATTGAGGGAATACAATCGAGAGTAAAAATACTGCTGACATACTGTAGATTTCATGTGGAAACAATATATAAGTCTGTTAACGATATTCGAGCTGTAGGACTGAAATGAACTGAATGTAAAGTGAAAGACTAACTTAACCTGTTAAAAGAAAGCCGTATGAAAAGTTCTGTCTCTGATATCGCAAAGCAGTAGTTTGACTGCTGGCTGAAGTTTGACAAGACTTAAATACAAACATTGATATTATCTGGACTGCGACATACGAAAATTTCATTGAATGTGGGGCTTAGTTTAAAAATTCAACAGAAAACCTGCAGAAATAAACGACATCGGAGGGAAGCAACACCCAAGGAAAGTTATAGTCAACGTGAACACGAGTCCCACATGCTTAGAATCCAGCAGGTACCATGAGTAAATTTTATGCATTGACAACAATACGACATGAAATGTAGAAAAAATTTTACAGTATAAGGGTAGCACACGGAGCCGCAGTAACCACTCCCAGTGACGCAGGTCATCCCAGGGCCTCTTGGATTTCACCATCGGCCAGCCGCTGCAGAGGCGACCTTCACGCTCCCTTGCTAAGTAAGGGAGAAGTAAACCCTCAACTCCTGCATCATCGCAATGAAACCAATCTTCTACCTTAAGAGAACATCGGTGGCAGCCTAATATACAAAACTAAACGTAAATTGTTCTATGAAAAAATGCTAATATTAAAATTTAACATGAAGATATATTTGATCTCTTACTCACAATTAAATAGGTCATACTCCACTTCATTTCTTGGAATTACAATTTACCTCAAATTTATTTTTGAGAAAGAAATATAGAAAATTAGGGAAATTGTTTTCAGATACTGGAAGGGTCACGACGCTCAAGGAACGAGGCCTTTTTCCAAAATATCGTATGACAACAGGCACGCATCTTCTTCGTGGCAGACAAAAGATAAAATGACACCTTTTCACGAACAAAACCGATTCCATAGCATATTTCTACAACATAAGCAGTGATTTAGAAATGGACAAGTCGAGAAATTATGAAGAATCGAAAGTTTGAATTGTATTAGATGTAAGGAAGCTGAAGGCACATGGATTAAGGAAGAATTTGGGGTCGGTCACAAATTCTTTGGAGGAAGCATATATGCACACAGATGCGGCAATAGGGGCAATGCTATGCATTTATTCATCAAGGTTAAACAAGACATTCCTACTGCTTCTGCGACTGAGTAAACATTGGCGCACTGGTAGTCACGAACCAAGTTTGGTAAAAAAAATGATCTCCTGGCATCACACTCAGGTTTATGACGGTGTTTATTCTCTTCATTGACAGCTTTTTAATTTGTCCGGCGAAAAGAAATTTGATTTTACTTCCATTAACGCGGTATGGATACTTGAAATTTGCTTACAGTAATAATGAGAAAACTTAACAAGTTTTACCTCTCGATTTAACGAACTTTCATTGCGTAAGCCATCATTGTACTACGTGGTAAATACAAAATTAAAAGATTAATTCAAATTTCATTCAGGAAATATATTTATTTATTAGAATATGTTTCAAGTTGAATTCCTACACATTTCTATGAGTCAGATTAAAAGCTGTTCAGTAACGTAAAAGACCCTGAAACCACTTAGTAAAAGGACTGCTGTTTAATTTGGAAACTTCCAGTATTCTCCCTCTGTACCTCAATAGTACAGGACTTCTCCGACCTAGACCACAAAACGCTGTAAAACGAAAATTTTAACGCATTTTGGGAAGGCCAAAATTATTCTCGGAATGTTAGTGTCATTTCGACGACATCAACGTTAACACGAGTCCCAAATGCTTAGAATCCAGCAGGTACCATGAGTAAATTTTCATCTGAAGAACGAACCCAACCGGATGAAATAAAGAGTAAAGTGTTGGGAATGAGTGCCTTTGAATTTGACGTTGAGATATTGAGAAATTATATGAGAAATTGTCAATACTACATTTTATCGTGAAGAATTCCCGCATGAAATCGTTTTTTTCAATTCAGTGAATATAAAAGGAAATGCTGGAATTTCAAAAAATATTTCTCTCCATAAGGCAACTGAACGTGAACAATTCTTAAGATTTACTAATTCTTAAATTAAATTGCTCCACCATATTTGAAATTTGCGTAAGTAATTTAAATGAGAGGAGGGGCCATCAGCTTTACTGATTTTCCCCGATTTCCCAAACTCAAATAAGAAGTTTGATGAATTAAGTGACACAATCGTGCAGAAAATCAAAAACGATCACAGAGCCAAAATATTGGAAACATGAATCGCATAAAAATACTGAGATACCCCAAAACAGTAAAGAATATTCACATTCTACTGCTCGCGCAAAAATATTCGTAACAAAAATATCAACTCGTAAAATAAAGCAGAGTTCTGAAAATGAAATTGCATTTAAATAAAATCTGGAACTTTATTCAAGTTCTACCCAAATGATTCAGAACACTTCAAATTTTTCAGGTGCACTTGAATGAAGCGTACCAGAAAATTGAGATGAAAAAATTTTCTAATAGACCAAAATTCAGAGCAAAATTGTCAAATGAGAACTTTCGCTCTCCCGACTCCTCTGATAAGAATTCAATGAAAATGAAACAGTGCGGAAAATTTTCTTACAACAAATGAGAAACCATCCCGAAGAAAGTGGTGGAATATTCACTAAAAATTATTCTGAGTCCAAAAATTATTGTACAGAAACAATGCGCTTTGAGAAAACGTTGTGCTAAAAAGCATCCAATGCATTCTAGGAAGAACGCACCACAACACGGATCGCTTCGCTCCAGTGAAAAGTTGCTCACGTATACTCGTACATATTCAAGACACACAGCACAGCGCTCTGACCTACACTGCTGCTGAACTGTGGGAAGTATAAATTTGTCTCAATTAACGTGATGCTAACACTATTTACAAGGTGTTTTTCTACCTAATAAATTTCTTGAAAAACTGATATTTTAAGCGAAAGTTAGGAAATCAATAATTCCAAACTATTTGAACTACTTTAACACGAAATCATTTACTTCCCCAGAGCATCGGAGAATATAAAGAAATGATTCAAGGCAAATTAATCGTGTACTATTTGTCTATTTGTGCATAAGTCCACTAAAATGATTGAGATGCAGGCGCTTAACCTGCAGCTGCCACAACACCGCGAGGAGCTCATCTCACTACACTGCACACGTGAGATTGATTGACTATGTAAATATATGCTTATAATCCACTCAGAAAAGATACAAGTGGAGAGCAGGGACTTCTGCTAGTTCAGCCGACAGAAACCAAACACTACCTCCTTACGTACAAAAACTAAGTTTTATCATCCTATACGAGCGTTTCAACGCATAGAATTTTGTTGGAGAATCCAGGCGAGCACATCAGAGGGGGGAGAAGAGGGGGCTACCTGAGCCTGAGCGGGGTCGTGGGTTTCGGCCCCCGGGGACACAGCAGGCCCCTCACCTCTGTACGCACCTGCGGAGAAGATAACACAGCGTTAGATGCGACAGCCCCACAACATGAACTAGATTTATCTTGTAAACAGAAATAGAACTATCGTACGCTAGAAATACACATAAAACAAGCGCCATGTACAACATTCACATGAAATTGAACAATTCGCCTAATTTTCACTTCACTTCACTTTTCTCCAATACATCGCCAGATTTCTGATAAACAACATGAGAAATTGTTACTGATGTTAATCAACTCAATAAATATTTAAGATAAAAAATCCTTCAGTAAAAACACGAAGAAAAATAATTTTACAAATAAAAATCCTGAAAAAAATAAACAGTTTAATTATTTCATCCAGCTGACAATGTAAAAAGGCGTAATTATCATAACATGTCGAAGTCAGACGCGCTGTGGACCCAATATGAAATAATGAACTCGGAACCAATAGAAAATCATTCTTGTCGAGGCCGTTGCCGGGTTGACGAGTCGGGAGGTCACGAAAAAATTGACAAACGTGAGTTATGCGTTGAGCACACGTCCTGGATAGCTGGAGCTCAGTACAGCGTGTGAACGATAGCCCACACATGTAGCAAGTTAGTCCAACTACAGAGGAATGTTCATCTTTGGTCTTTCACCAGCCTCCCAAATCATGAACCATAGACCATTGAATTAGAGGGAGAATGAGTATTTTTAATTGATTACGACAGTCCAGACTTGATTCGTAACTCGTCAGATCGCTATGTAAGCGTTGCTTATTTTTAAGGCACCATTTAGTCTGGAGTTGAGGGAACGCGGAATCTATGCACAAAGTGCACAAAAACAGTAAGCTAGGAAAGAAGTTCATCAAACAAGAAAAAAGTTCAAGAAGAAAGTAGTAGGTGCTGAAAAACAGGACAGCAGTGAACCGAAAAAAGATGGTCCGTAACAAAACAAAAACCTATTTTATTACAACAAAAAGATAGCCTACCTAACCTTTAGCTCGGGCCCTCGCATGGTTCCCCTGGGAGCGCAAATTCCCACAGATACAATAGTTGTATCCCCCTGTTGGGGCAAAAGCAAGCTTTTGCAAGAACGAATTCACGTTACACAAAAATACACAAATTAGAGATAGTATGAAAAATAGCGAAAGAAATGTACACAATGTAATAATAGCAAAAAAACATATCATTTTTACCATAACAAAATATCTCATAAAACGATCAGCAGCGACGATTTTGAAGGTAACAAAACTGCGTTAAGGACGAAACCTTTCATCTTCGTGCGCAATAAACTTACGCACAAGTAATCGAACCTGAAATTTTCCTTGAACGAAAGAAAACATTTCAAGAGCAGTCATATTTGATGTTAGGCCGATGAGGCAAATGAGGTAACATCCAATGTACTCTGTACAACATATTTCTACTTGCATAGTTCAATACAAGATTAGTAGCACCTCGGTTGTGCTATCGAAAGCTCTCCAAGGGAAAAATAACCAAGGGACATTACTAATTCGCTAGGAGAAGAGAGCAAGACCACGCAGCCTATCGTCACGCGTATTGCAACAGTGGAGTTGATTACACAAAAAACATCGAACAGAATGAGTTAAAATAGATTAGACTAGTTAAATTCGGTCTTTCTAACCATGACATATATGTTCTAAAGAGAGAAAGGAAAAGGCATCATTTTGTAGGAGTTAAACGAACTGGGAAGTCTATGCTTCCCCCACAAGATCTCAGGCCCATTGAAACAGTAAGTTAGGAAATATGTTTTTGAAGTATAATTGAAGTTGAAGATGAAAATAAGTAGGTGCTGAAAAACGAGACAACAATGAAGCGAGAAGGTCCTTAACAAAACAAAAAAAAAGGCTTACCAAGTCTTCAGCTCGGGGCTTCAATAACGAACTTGCCCATGTGAGCGTTAATTCCCACAAATACAAAGGTTTTATCTCTCTGAGGAATAAAAAAAGTAGAATAATAGAAGAAAATTGTATTATGGGCGAGCCGTGCAGCCAGTTCTAAGGTTGCTACCAAGTCCCACGTCTCCTTCCGCACCATCTCCAAGTAAGAGATCATTATCGAAGAAAACTGCACTAATCGCGATTAAAATGCAACACACAAGAAAATTCACCATGCAACTCAAACATAAACTCAAATGAGCGTGATAGCGACAATGATGAAAGGGAGCCAAGAGAACATGGTAGCGGTGTTGCTGTAGCCCGCAGTGGGGGCGACCGCAAGCACACTCCTGCGCCACGTAACTGTACAGGTAGCCGACCACACGCCGCACGCCGTGCCTCGGCACCGCGGCTTCCATTCCAATCTTAGCTCGCTTACTAGTGTCAGATTTAGTTTCACGGAGAAAAATTGACAAAAACGTTTACGTGGATTGCAATTCCACTGTCTTTCTCCGACAAACATTGGCGAGGACAGTCCTGCTAGCGTTGGTGCGAAACCTAACGTAGGGAAACAACGTTCACACCAGCACCTCACAAGTCACGCAGCGCACGTCGCAGACGCTCGCTGCCGGGCGACCATAGAAGCAGGCCACCGCGGCCTGTCCGCATACACTAAAAATTTGTGCACTAGGAATCCGCAGCGGCGCGTGCACTGAGGATAAAACTTCACACAGGTTCGTTGATATGAACTGGAGATGTTGAAGCCATAACTTGTTTTTCTTTGTATGCGTGTTATTCCACCCAGTAATATTTGCAAAGTAATTAATTTATTTAAACGTTTAAACGGTCAAGCCTTCGAAAATACAACCAATTTTAGGAATTCACGAAATTTAGTTCAACCTTTCCCCTTGAAAAGATACATGCTGATAAGCTTCACCGTTAAGTTTACGATGAATGTCCATGGACTATTTCAACTGATTTGTTGGCGTCTCTAGGAGGCTATCACATGTCTCGTCACTAAATCCTTTTTCGATGAAGCCATTAATAGTCAATGCTTGAATAAAATATAATTCTTCACTTGCGCAGAATTGAATCAAAGACTATAAATAGTATGAAATGCATAATTATGAAATCTTACCGTTCAACAATATCACAGTACTCCTTAAAAGTCCCGAATGGCTGAAGTTCAGTATTATGCCTTGATCCGCAAAATCATTGAAGAGATAGATAAGTCACTTTGCAAACTATTAAAATGTCGATTTTGGATATTCGTTGATAATTTAACATAAGTAGCAAGCGTTAGCTATTCTCCAACTAATAATTAACGGAAGTAGAAGAAGTATATTGACAACAATTATCGGCATACTGAGTCCAGGGCCGCGTTAGATATCAAATTAATACTCACCTAAATTAGAGCGCTTTTGTCCCCACTTTGAAGCTATGAAATTTTTTGGTAGAATAAATAGTTAATTTTACGTACAGTGAATTCATTGAGATTCATTTTTTATTTTTCATTTTGCATTTTCGGTACCCTAGGGAGCGATTTCGTTACGCAATTGATGAATTTTTGTGTAAAATCTGTTAACACAAAATTTATCAAGTTAGTCGTACCTCAAAATCTTTCATGCTGCTGCTCATAGGAGTATCAGTCGTTGACATTCTTGTCTGTTTAAAAACCCTGGTGGCATAGCAAAGCTCTGTAGGGAATGAACTCGCTAACTGCAGTAAACAATTCTATTGAAAGTGGTCTCTGATCTGCACTCACACTTTTATTGTGAGTGGTATTATCTTAAATACTGGGATTACTTATCTATTTTCGAAAAGCGTAGTCCGATTACAGGAAGAATTGTACAGTATAACTACAAGTTCGGTATCTGGCCAACTTTCATTACCTCTGGATATTTTTAATGAAAAAAATATATGGTATTAAAAGGCTTCTTCATGAATTAATGAAGTATTCAGTAAAATCCTCTGTCATTATTGGGATACTCTTTTACTTAGCTATCACTAGCAGTAGTGGTGGACAAATAATACAATATTTATTTTCTATAAAAAATGAAAGAAATTTATGGGAAAAGTTTATCAAAAAAAACTACATACATACACTGTAGAATACAAACAGAAAATTTCTCGCAGGGTCAAACATTTCAAATCAAATAGTGAGCAGATGTTAAATGTTTCCTTAACCTAATTTCACGTTTTCCATCGTAAAACGAAGTACACTATCAGATGATTTTACATCAAAATGCATGGGTAAACGTAAAAGTAAAATACCAGTACAGTAAGAAAAACATCGAAATTTGGAAGGAACACCACCGGAGAGAATTTTATTACCTCTGAGACTGATTTGAAAACAAACACAGAACTGTATTATTGAAAAAGTTGCATTTTCATATCTGTATTACACTGCATTAATTGTTATCTGATTTCAGCTAAGAATTTGTATACAAAAATAAGGGAACATTACGCTGAATTCTTTTTAAATTTAAAATCAAGGATGCCTGATAATAAAAGGTCTTTAAAAACAATAATTGTTAATTACCACTCACAGAATAGCCAGCACATATTTACCAAGAGCAATGAGAGTCGAACAAAACCAATAATGATGTTGTGGGACTGTAAATTAAATCTTTCAAAACTGGCAAGGACTGCTGCTCTATTAATATTCTTGAGTAATAATATTTTACATGGATGTATCCAACACTATTTTTTTCTTGAATACTAATTTGTATAATTTGAAGGCTTTGATTAGAAATGGTTTTGTAGAAAATTATAACTTCATGGCGAGGAATGCGAGGGTCACCGCACGCAGCGTCACGGAGCCAGCTGTGCATGTCGCTTCTCATGGTAGTCCGTAGGAATATCTTACTTCTAGCACGATCACATAATAATATTTCATTTAGCAACGACAATCCTATCGTTTCATCCGTTTTTTGGTTGTCGTAAAAATTTTTTAAAGCTACTTTCTAAAATAATCATTTTAACGCGCATTGCAAGACAATACTCTCACAAAACAGGCTCAAAGTGTTATTTTCGGTAGTACACAACCATGAAAATTTTTTCATTGTTTTCCACAACAACTGCAACAGAACCTTCAAAACAAACACGACCTAACTTGGGCTTGCCTCCGGCGTAGAAAGTGCCGTCAAGCTATCGAAGGATTCATCTTTCGGACGCTTCTGAGAGGTATAAAAATTCAACAGGTAAATAAAGATGATATCATTTATTAAGTTATAAAATAGGCTATCATCGTTTTAAAATACTTCTACCTAAATTAGTTAGCAGTTTCAGAATAAATGTGTACACCGGCCTGAGAACAAGGTCGTTGCTATGAAAGAACAAATTCTAAAGCATTGTCTGGAATATACGAGTCCCCGAGAGGCCGCTGACCCTACAGCGTGTACATGTAGCCTGGGATGAGGGACGCGTGTAACCCTCACACTCAAACGCCGGGGTAACCCCACATCTGTGCGTCTACAGCTGCTCCCAATTGGCCTGACCAGGTGCACGTGAGCCTTTAGTAGAATCAGGTATTATGTGAATAATTATTATTATTTAGGGCCTCACGAAGAAATCCTCGAAAAGTGTAGCACCAATGGAACTGATTAGAGGATAAATATGAGAATCAAGTCGAAAGGTAAGTATTGTATGCATTCGAGATGGAGGTAGGTCTTCAGAAAGAGAAAAAGACAAGGCAAACCTAACCACCTGAAAACAAGTGTTAACGATTATTCTGGAAATAACTGAACATACATCAATTGTGAGCAACGGCCCTACAGTCGACCGAATAAGACAGACTCAAACAGCCCGAGTCTCCGAGAGAAGCTCTGCACCCAAACATTAGTTTACCATAAATGATAATTCGCCTCGTCCACTACGCTTCATCTCTTCAGAAGCCAAAACAAAGAAAAGTGTAACTGCTTCTTACACTTAGATAGCCTGAAAATAACAATTTCACATTGACGGTAATTGCGCCCATAAAACTCAAGAGCGAGAGAAGCAGACACTGGATGGAACGAGCGAGAGAGCGCGCTCATCACGCCGCCAGCCTCGCATCGCACGTACCAGAAATGACCGACGGACACCGGCTCCTGCAGCCCAGCGCAGCGCAGTGAAGTGCAGGGAAAGTCTACCGTTTGCTACGAATGGCAGGGAGTCGCCACATAAAACCAACGAATAACTGGTAAAAAGAAAGCTCATCAAAGAAGAAAGCCGCACGTGAAAGAAACGAACGAGACTAATATTTACTTGTATGACCGAAAAGGAAATCCTTGTAAATTTATAGAACAAAAAATATTCCTGTCAAGCAGAAAAAGCGTAGATTATACCGGGTGTCCCACAATGATGTCCCCGACTATTTTATTGATTATATCTCCGCTTTAAATAGATGTATTTTAATTGTCTTTTTTCACAATGTAGTAAATTTTGTTTGCTTTCGAATAGTTTGTTTTTGAAAATCGGTTGAATAACCACTTTACAATGATCGATTTACTGAAAGGGGTAGGAAAACTAATTGCTCAAAGGAAAAGTTCTTCTACCTCTTTCAGTAAATTTTCTACCTCTTTCACTGAAGTGGTTATTAAACAATTTTCAAAAACTTATATTATTCGAAAGGGAAAGAAAACATACTACATCATGAAATAAAGACAATTTAAATATTTTTATTTAAAGTGGAGCTATAATAAGTTGAAAGTCGGGGACATTTTTGTGGGACACCCGGTATACAACGAAAGGCATGAAGAATAATTTTCAAACTTTTTCAACACATAATATCAGCTACTACACGCACATCTACGTATACATACATGAATCACATATCGTCCTGCGCACACTGAGGGTTAAGTCCTGAAGCACACGAGAAAAAAGTTGTAGGCAAAACAGTGCGAGAGGAAGCCTGAGCAACTCATATATAGTAGCGTTTACACAAAAAGGACGAGGAAATGACAGTGCTTAAACAGAGCAAATTAAAACCAGGATGTGAAAACAATTTCACACAGAAATGTGAATACGTGGAAGTAATTCAGAGGAGTTAAGAGATCACACACGTGCGGTGATAGAGACAGAGCTACGCATGGCGGTGAAAAAATACATGAAACGCACACGCAAAAAAGTTCTGCATTAAAGCGAATGAAGTGTCAAACGAACGAAAAATGAAGAAGAAATAATCAGCATAGGGAGGAATATTTAGTGGCATTTCATTCCATGGTGAACAAATTATCCTTAATGAAAATTCTGAAGTCTAGCATCTAGTTTAAGCATCCCAAACCGCTAAAAAGTGTTCCGAAGAGAGGAAGGAGGAAGGCACCATTTAGTATGGAGATAAGGAAACGCGGAATTTGCGCAGAAGGAGCAAAGAAACCGTAACTTCAGACAGAATTTTATGAAGCAAGATAAAAGTTTAAGAAGAAAGTAGTAGGTGCTGAAAAACAGGACATCAGTGAACCGAAAAAAAGCGGTCCTTAAGATAGCAAAAAACATTTTATTGCAATAAAAAGGAGGCCGGGCCTAACGCTCAGCTCAGGCCCTCCCACATTTTCCCTCTGGGAGTGCCAATTGCCATGGATACAATAGTTTCATTCTCCTGAGGGGTTCTAAAGTCTCTAACGGCAGCAAACTCTAGTGAGTGAAAATGAATAGAGTACGAAAACAATGTTTGAACATCAACAATACCAAATGTAGTGGGCAGTATGCTTGAGCCTGACTAGGTAGAATAAGTGAACTGTAGAATCCAAATTCAAACCCACGGTAGCATTCCCTGTTATCTTAACCTCCTGTGCTATAGCGGAACTCCCTTCAGAGGTGTGTATTCTGCAATGAACGTATGCGCGGGTATGTCATACAAATGTACAATGTCATATAATTGCGCGTCATATATTCTTATTTTGCGTCAGCCTAGTGTTACTTGTGTTCTTTCTGTTTGTTGTAGGTTACGTGAGGAGACTGCTGCCGACATTCTCTTTCCTCTCACTAGTACATTTACCAACTTTATAGCACCACACTGTAAAATTGTCTCGCCCGTAACCTCTGATAAACTTGGAGTTCCATAAATTAGTTATTGGTTACATTCTTCTGACCCTAAGAGACTAACGGGGTAAAGGCGGCCTTAAACAAGATCAGATCTTGTTACACTGATGTTATGGGTAACTAAGACATCAATGACAAAAAGACGAACGAGTGAATACGCAACAAAGAAATCTATGATGTCTACGACCAGTGATATCGCTACGCTGAAGGGAAATGAAGATTAAGTAGATAAACAAAAAAAGGATATAACAATGAGAAGAAAAGAAGTAGGTAGCAAAAAGCGCGGCCTAAAATGATTATGTGTGCAATGCAGAGATCACGCCAGCCAATGCAGCCGTTCCTATATATTCCTTTAGTTTCTCACCGCATTATTCACATCCCCCCTCAGGGGGATACAACTATTGTATCTATGGGAATTAGCGCTCCCAGGGGAAAAATGTGAGGGCCCGAGCTGAGAGTTAGGTAGGCCTTCTTTTTGTTGAAATAAAAATGTTTTTTGTTATGTTAAGGACCATCTTTTTTCGGTTCACTACTGTCCTGTTTTTCAGCACCTCTGACTTTCTTCTTCAACTTTTATCTTATTTCATGAACTTCTTTCCCATCTTACTGTTTCTATGCCCTTTCTGCATAAATTCCTCATTTTCTTATCTCCATCTCCATACTATATGGTGCCTTCCTCTTTCTTCTCTTCGATACGCTCTATTTTTGCAGCGGTTAGGGATGCTTAAACTAACTTATAATCTAATCTAATCTAATTATTCACATCCTTATAGGATCATAGGATCACCTCAACAAATTCGAGATAGTTTTGACAGATCATCTCGCATTTTGTCAGAATCACAGACATTATTTAGCATTTTGTCAGAATCACCAACACATTTCCCAAAAAATGAGCACGGGAACAAAGAAAACTTCAGAAATGCATTTTTATATGAACCAGACAGAGATAATGGGAGCAGGATAAGCAAATTGCGTAGCTGAGTGTAATAATTACACAAAATAGCTTTCTTGCAATCGTCGTAAAGCATGAAACCAGTCGAACATTAAACAGATCAGATGAACTCTAAATACCAGGCAAGAACAATCTTCTTCCCAATGATAGGCAATCAAATAGTCGAATATTTGACATGAACAAGTAAGTGGCTGTAGGTGAACTATTCGTAGACTGCTCAAGTTCCTCAAGCTCAGAGGTCTAAGGTAAAATTCATTGTCGAAATCCTTGCAACACCTGCAAATGGGTATTTACTAAGGCACGACAAAACCTGTTACTAGTGAACATTGCGTCAAAATTGAGCACGAGTCGGACCTTACAAGCAACACGACATTTGAGGTGCTGCGTTACCCCAGCTGTGCCAAACATCCTTGACACTCGTGCCTGCGGGCTGCTGTGGCGGATGCCTCACCAGCCTGACCGATGACGGTATAGGCATCCGTGGCACTCTGATCTCTCCTCTCGGAAAGGCGCTCTACAGCTTGACATTACAGTACTGCGTCTCAAGTTTTTAGTTGATCTTTATAATAAGAGATTCAAATACCATAAACTTTTTAGTCTAATTAGGAGGTATTAAGCACATAAATTGAACAGAACAACGAGGAAATCATTGGAAAAATTCAAGGTTAACTTCTTGTGAAATGCATGCGTACCTTCACCAGCGTTGTAGCAGCTATACGAAAAAATAAATACCGTCCACCCGCAGCAACCACGAGGCTGCTTTGACATTTTACACAGAAAGCAATAACAAAACTGAGAGATCCAAACATTACGTAAGCATATCGCCTCGAACAACAGGAACATTATCTGTGCTTTGCTTCTTTTACGCTGTATTCAGGAGGCCGTGATGGCTTTGTATTTTATACGTCGCACGAGGATGACGCGTCAGGTCTCGCTGAACTTTGCAATACTAAATTTTGCAATTCTAAATTTAGGTTTAAATTTTGAATTGTGCAACATCACTGCCAGTATGGCAGAACTAAGCCATCAAAATGAATATAAGTAGGACTTCACCAATTTTATCAAAGTGAATTCGATGCATATTGAGTATTCGAGAAAATAACTATAGTGACTAAAACGTTTAATACCTCAACAAAGCAAGGCCTACCTCTAGCTCAGGAGCTCATATCAAACCGCTGGGAGTGCTAATTTTTATCGATACAATAGTCGTCTACTCCTGAGGGGAAGTACCATGAATCCAAATTGTAAAATTTATTGGTCTCGTGTGCTAAGAACTGTCTGAAGCTAACAACGATCTGGTACTCTAACGAGTATATCAATAGTTAGTGTTCTCAACATACACAGCGTGTCTAGACTAAATATCTTATCTTTACGCTATTCAAAAAATTTCGGAGAGCGTACAAAACTTAAATAGTATGTAAACGTATTCATGACGGGAGATAAAACGCATACTCGTCTAGCTTGTTTAGACTAGTGCAAGAGTTCAACAGATTTATGAATTATTTTGTTCCATTATATATACATTTACCAAGCCTGCACAGAGAATATTTCCTAAACTATCCTCAAATAAAACACAAGTACAATCCCTAGTCATTGAGGAGAACAGCATAAACATCAGGCACAATTTCTGCTCCTTAAATCCTTCGAGCCAATGCGTCCCAACGCCAAAATATTTTGCGCTGATGTCAACTCTAAGCAAGGTGTAAGAAAAAGTTTCGTCCCAAATGAAGCGAAACCACTTCCAAAAAGAAATAAAGCAGTGAAGCAGAATAAATCATTCGGATGAATGTATTGTACAAATGTGGCCGTGTTGCTTATTGATAGAACACAACCAGCCGTGTGCGCCATTTCAGATACAGAACAGAAGAGACGATCTCTTTTCAAGCGCGCATCTCGTTTATTTTAGGAGACAAGTACTTGGTGCATAGTTTGTCTAAGGTGAGCGCTCTTATAATAATAAGCAGCAAGCAGCACTGACGCACTCGGAAAGATAGGGCAAGTTACCCTCTTTTGAAGTCAAGTCATGAACTTCTACGTGTGTCATCTCCGGTCATGAAGTTGGCCATACCCGCGAACTAAGTGAGAACGCAAATTATTGACGGGTAAGTATTTTCAATTGTAGACGTCCTAACTCAGGAATCAAAGTTTTAAATTAAATGCACAATAGAAGATCGTCAAAAATAGGAGCAAAAAATAGATTTCAATTTCTACTTCCAATTTACGTTACTAAATAAAGTTCACTGTATTCTTCCCATCCAGCTCAGTGAAACAATGGTGCCATTAACCTGATGTACGCAAGAAATCACGTATAGCATCGTGAGTCAGCGTTTAGAGCTTCCCATACGTCGTCAGCATCGAACATGCAATTGGGAAAAGTCAAATTACAGCCCTGCACTCCAGAACAAACCGTATTGGACAGCGGGAGTAACACGTGGAGAGCAGGGTTTTATATCTATTTATCAAAAATAGTCGTCAAAACTGAAATCAGCGAAATCAGTGAAGACCTCAGAGCAACAGTATTCACATGGGCAGAGAAGTAACAAGTGTACCACTAAATTCAAGAGAGCAATCGAGTACACTATGCTTCCACTCTGAGGCGCAGGAATACTTGCGAGTGTTCAGTTTGTTCTTCAGTTCACTTAGCACAGAGAAATATTGACTGAGCAAGCGCTTCACGATGAGAGTCGAGTGCCGGGCAATCACCGCGCAAAACGAGGCTTCACAGGATACTATTTTCTTCGCAATGAAAGTCAAACAATGCTAACAGTCATGATTGACATCGAGAATCGGTCCAGAGTAGTGATTCCAGAGCGAGGTCATCAAACGAGAGTGCAAGTCAGCTTCGCGATTTACTCTTGCTAAATTGATGGAATAGAGAGGCAAAAAGTGTATGCAGTAGATTTAAGGCAATGTTCCACTTTATTACTCATTTTAAAGCCTAAATTATTGCTTTACTATAACATATTCTTAATTTCACTAAGATTTGTACTCTACTCTTGAGAGTAAACGAAAATGGGAAACAAAGCCAGCAGATACCTTTAAATTGCTATTACGCCCATTAAAATCACGCAGAAAATATCGATGTTTGAGCAAGGTGCTGAGCTCACGCAGGGCACTCTCCCTACTCCTCCCCTTGCGACCGAGTGGCTCCCACAAGTAGCAGGTCGTTTCCTCAACCTTTAGACTCGAGGCCTGGCCCCACACAAAGGTTAGGTAGTAGATGTCGCCGTTACTCCGAGTGCGCATTGGAACTTAGCACACAGTAACACTTAAGAATCAAGAATTTATGTAGGAGAAATTCGGATACCACCAGGATTTTAGAAACTTCTCCCTGACAATGGAAACATCTACAACGGAGCTCCCCACTGCCGAAGTATACCGTAACAAATGCATGCCCTACTGGAAGTAGCAAACTCATCACGTAACGCGCTTAAATTGAAACAATAATTTCAACCATTATCGCAATCTGCGACTCTCATTCCATAAAATATACAAACAGAATGGATTACTAAAAACTCAACCGAAATAAAATAAAAATAAAATTTTAAACATAGTTCGTTCTATAGATTTACACAGTCATACGATAAACTGTCGAAAAAAATAAACGTTTTGCCATTTTCCTTCACACAACGCTAGTGATTTATTTGCTGCGTAAAGAGTTGTAATTTATTTTGCAAGTATGTACGCATTCCGTACTCGTATTTAAGATTGTATACAAATTATTGATTATCTTCGCCACAAACATTTATGAAATTATGAACGCGTTGATGCACAGCATATCATAGTAAAATCAATGCCTTTTATAAAGTTTCAAAGTAATAATCTTAACAAATTAATAACTTGAAGTAGTGCTTGTCTATCCCATTTCCCCATGCACTGCCATTATAAAGTTTTCTTCGCAATCGACTTCATGCCGTAATGTACTAACCATATGAGGTTTAACATCGTGATCGGCGTATCACTCACAAAGGCGACAATGAGCATGAGTAGCCAGCCAATGCTCCCCTGGATAAGCGCTGACCGACAGCTCCGACAAGGTCAAGACCCCGTACGCCAGATGTGCTCGTCAGGAGCGTAGGCTGGCAAAGCCCATGAAATTTGGTCATTGAGGCCGTCCAAACAGTAAGGCCGGCGGTCAGGGCTGTGCGCGAATACCTTCTGTTCGACATCATTCATTCAGGCTTCAGTGTTGCAAACGTAACTGGATGCCAATTGATACAATGATACGCTTCTACTAAAAACCGTCTTGCTTCGAGTACCATGAAATTCGTGAACATATGACGTCAGGTATCGCTGCTCGACAACAAGTTTACAGTAGCGGCGGCACGCTTGCAGCAGAGCTCAGGCCCTCCGAAGCGGATTCGTTCGAGAAGTGTCGATTAGCGGTCTGCGGTGAAGGCGAGGGCTGCCTCCGCCTCCGCAGCCAAGTTCCGAGACCAGCGCACACGTGCTACGTAGACCAGCGAAGTGCACATCACGTCGGTGCAAAGCTTACAATGAGCGCATTTCCTTCACTACGTACGGTAGAAAACAGTTTAAAAGCGGAAATATTTATGCCGCCCCATTCCTAATTTAATATCTGATGACCTCTATCTCATTAATTATGACATTAGTATGCTGTAGGTAATATAAACACACTCTGTGCAAAAGCAGAGTTGCACCGAAAATCTCGTCGCAATGAAAAAACTGAGAGTAAAGAAAGAAACAATGACTTCGCTCTCGCAAAATTTTGCCTAAATGAAAAATACGGCCATCGTTACGAAAAAATTGGATAAAGGAATACTAAGCCTTACAACTTTAGAAATTAAAATCAAACTGCACATTTCTTTCTGGGATCATTCAGTGTTGCCAAATCCGCAGCATGTAGAAACCACACGGAACACGCTGGCTAGAACGAACACGACCGCCTAAGCCTGAGACAATAGAGTATAAATACCCTTCTCTAAGGATGTCAACTACGTCGAAAATTAGGGGAGATTTAGCATCAAAAAGTTCAGAGTACTACAAAGAGAACTACAAATTATAAGCTCTCCGATGAACTGCTAATTATTTACTTTAAAAATGTTTTCAAGGTGCAGTTCTTCAGACTTTGAAAATACTGAAACCTACGACATTATGATACATACAGAAGACACATTGACTTGATGGATTTCTACTGATAACGTAGCGATTACGTGAAGCATCAAAGGCCAATTACTGACTCAGGGTAAAGGTCAATAAGATATGAGAGGGACAGCCACACAGGAGACCGCAGGAACAGCGTTGTGGAGCACTGCAGCCTACGCCTCCTAGGCATGGCAGCAAGAACTGAGCACTCCAAACAAAACGAGTGCAGTTGGTGGTGCATCAATTGCGTTAGCCGGTTACTCATGAAAAAATTATACTGATATACTGAGCTGCACGTTAGGCAGCAGTTCGACAGCAGGAGCATATGAAAATTACAAAATGTGTGTTAGAATTAGTTTCTACGTACAGAAATAATACTACTGAAATGAGATTGGGAATTCACCAACTATATAACTCTCCTCTCGTCCTCCACCTCTCGAGACTCCCGATTATCTCCTTGCGAGTTACGCTCATATCTAATTTTACGCTCACTGATGCAATGATGAATGTAGCAGTCAAGAAGGATAGTCAAAATCAATGCATTTGCCACAGCTTGTCGGTCACACATCTTATAATTGCACGAGTCACACGCTAGCGAATAGCTCAGCGATTTCACTCTAGTGCAAAAACTGGCTTTTATCGCTCGCTTCACGATAGGACACTGCATGGTGCCACGATCTTGTGCTGCTTTTCTTGGACACAGGAGGGACATAATGATTTTACCTTCACAGAGCACTAATCATCGCTGTCACACGTCGGAGTGTTATAACATGCAGGGCGTAAAAGTTCTCAGTAGCTCATCCACCAATTTCAGAAACGTCGTTCATTTATTTGCTCACCGCGTCTAGCTGCCAAAGTATAGATGGAGGTCGATGCGTACCTTCGTAACTTCCAGCAAGAGATATGTCCAGTATTCCTTGTACCAGGTCTACTACCTTCTCTACATTCGCCTAAAGTGGTTTTTATACAAGGCTATCTCAGTAACTTAAGGCGACATTATCTATCAGATGAGTAAAATTTTTTACTTAGCATTAGGAAATGAGTTCACGAACGAAAACATTATGGTAATTGACAATATTATTAAATATCAAAACTACAACATCATTAAATATCTTCTTCAAAAATCGCCTACTTAAAAAGTATGGAAATTTACATCCTTTCAGAATAGTTAAGATGTAGAAGTTCAAATGCACTGATACAAAATTACAGAACCGCCAATCCAACTTTGATCTTTACCTTCATTTCACCAGCGGAATGTTATAATTTTCAGTGGCTATTGATGGGAAATTCTCCAGACGTTATAAAAGAGTTGACTCTTATCATTGAATAAACATTAGTAATTTTTAAATCCCTTTTACTTTCGTAGATATTTTAGAGAACAACACAATTCAGTACGTTTCTTTCGAGCTGAATAAGGGTCAGGTTAAAAGAACATCTTATCTTTCAGTCACTCTGAAACACTGTGACTTAAGATCACAGAATTAAAGGGGTCACTGATAAGTGTGATGATGAAATAAAAAAAAGTTATGCAGAAAGGCAGCCTTATCAGCTGTGCTGAGTAGCTCACTTCATAAAATGTGAACGCATAAATTTGAAACCTTGAAATAACTGCTGGAAGAAATGTGGGCAAAAAGAGGTGACCACCATACAGCGCGCGATGCACCGACGGTCCCTATACATATATAGTGAAATCATTCACTCGCACTTGCAAGACGCAGCAAAATCATTTACGGCACTTGCGGAAAAATACAAGAAACACGGAGCTCACGAAAGTAAATTTTGAGGTAAATACGAGATTAAATAAGATTAAAAGTTAGGTTACACCTCCCAAACAACAATAAATGTGTTTCCAGAGAGAAAAAAAAGATGTCACCTTTTAGGATAGAATTAGGAGGACGAGGAATCTATGCACGAGGTGTCTCCACACCCAGCGCAAAAAAACAGCAAGATTGAAAAAAATTAGAAAACAACATACCGAGTTGAAGAAAAAAGTAATCATTACTGTAAAAACGACAGCAGGGAACCGAAAAAATTTGGTTCGAAACCAAGTAAAAAAACCTTTCTTATACAAGAAATGGAAAGCACACCTAACCTTGAGCTCGGGATATCAAATCTTCCCCTTTGGAGCACTAGTTGTATAATCCTTCACGAAAGTGAAGTCTACTCCAAACACATGAGACTAAGTCCTGAAATCAAATTCATCAAAAAACTCATTAATGCTGTACACAGAAACGAAAGATCATGAACTACCAGTCAGCGTCTCCGCACCGAATACTTATCACCTACGCGGAAAAGAGGATCTAGATATAAATGAACTAAACTGTAGTTGAATCTGTGCGCGTCTGGTGTCCAGAAATACGACTCTAACTGTTTTCTAGGAACTACAGAAATTCATCAAAAAGCCTTTCCGACTCCGCTCAGTAAAAACTTAAGTTGACCCGGTTTTAACTTTTGAAAGAATGCACCCAACGACTTCAAATTACTCTCAAATGAAAGAATGAAACATTTCACTTTCCATATTGTACACACGACTCTAACTGTATTGTCCAGAGATACCACTCTCATATTAAGATTTTTGGGAATTATTAAGATTTTGGGAAAATGCTTCACTTTAGGAAAATTCAAAAACCTGCAGTGAAATATCTTATATACTAGTAGTGAAACATTTTATATCTTATATAATACGATGTGTTGCGGGGCCAGTTATAGGTAAAAGCGCGAAAAACTGCGATAGACGTTGGAATGTATAAGCCGTTAAGCCGGCCGTCGCTTGGGCATGGGAACAGGCCTCGCACGAAGGCGCGATACGAGGGTTGGCCTTAAACAAAAGCCGCAACATCTACACCAATGAACGCTAGCCAAGCGATCACGCGAGAAGGAGTGGCACAAGAAAGCGGGCACCTAGCCAATGAAATTTCGAGACGTCAGGACAAGGAAGAATTCCTCCAATCAGCTGTAAAATGTTGTCATTGTAACTGCGAATATTCGTGAACATTCGAGAAGGATACGAGACGCGCATATATAAGGAGGGTAGATGGAGACTCGTGAGGGATTTTCGGCTCGGTGACGCTACGAGAGAGAGACGCATAATCAAGGAGGTGTTTTGCAGCCGGAATACCGGCAGATGCCGGTATTACCCGGCATAATACCAAGTCCGGTGTTGACTGCAAACTTTCGACATGAGCAGCTAAAATCCAACATCCAAAGTGAAAGTTAACCATCGAAGTTTCGAGAGGAGGCGTCCAGTGTATCAGCAAACTTCAAAGTACTAACGTGCACCCGGAGTCGTTCGAAGCACCTCAGCTGCGCGGTATTAATCGACAAGCGTCAAGGTGTCAACAATTCTACAGAAAGCATTCCATTTGCTCCTATATCAACTCCGAATTCGCAACAACTCCGCCTTCTCCAGCAAGACAATTGTCCACGTTTATCTTCAAGCCAGCAGTAATGTCGGGCGCTGAGAGCTCTGCAGTGGCGGGCAGGCGTGGCGTCGCATTTCTCAACCCGAGCGCAAGCACAGCCAGGCCGGCCGGCCGCAGCATCGCCGAACGAGAAGAGACGACTTAGTCCGCGTATAGGCTTCAGAATTGAAGAGGAATCCAGCATCCATGGAATGGAATTAGGTCAGCTGCAGCCGCACGTCACAGCAGAGGGGAAAGTGTATAGTTGTCGGCAGGGAGAATTCGGAAAACGAAAGCTCATAAGTGCAAATTGAAAATGGAGAGTTACACACAGAAAAAGTGTTAGCACTTGGCGAGTGTTTATAAGTGTGAGAGCTCTCTTAGGTGGTGATTGAAGTTCAATTTCGGATGTAAATCAGCACACAGAAAAGTGTTTTTCAAAGTATCGTGAAGAATCATCTAATTTATAGGCAATCGATTTCCTGTGTTTATTAAGTCGAGAATCGACTTCCCGTTGTATGATTCGACACCGTGTCACAATTCCAGGTTAAATCGTGATGTGTTATTCTCGCAAATATTATGATTTGTGTTACTGTGGAGCCAGCTGTTTTGTGTACGCGTAAATCGTTGTCAGCGAAGGAGTATGTGTAACTCGAATTTTCGGTAAGCATCATATTTATATCGTGTCATGTTTGGAGTTCTATAACGGTAGAAATGTGTGTGCCTTTCATTAATGCAGTTGTGCCCTTTCAAATCATTTCGTTTCAATGCCTTGTGTGATTTATCTCCACGTGTTACCCAAAAATAAATTCATGTAAATCTTCAATCCTTTCATTCTCCATGTCTGGTATGCAGGTGTACGCAAGCATAAAGGATAATACTATAACATGTGTGGGGGTTGCAATTCCCTCAGCGTATGGAAAGGGGGTCCTAAACCCACCCTCATCTCTGTATCGCAACACTGGGTTAAAATTAGCAAACGGGATATGGCAGTAAAAATTGATCAGAGGATTATAGATCACTTCAATGAGGTAATCGAAAAGTGTTGACACAAACCTGCGTCGATCACGGGACCACAACAACCTCGTAACCGAGCGATAAAAGCACACGGTCAAGGGTGAACTCGGTGGCTAAATATCGTCACCTATAGCTCCTCATTAGTCCTGGCCATATGTAGCGTAACTCTAACTGATCGACCTGAGGACTCTTGAATGCCAAACAACAATTGCTCGCGTTGGTACACGGCAGCTTTCATTGGAGTCTCGGTAGTTGAGAGATCGTTGATCTCAGGTCACTTTGACCCAGTTTAAATCAGTCGTCACTCCCTTCGGTCCCAGGTTGCCAAGCCCTCATCAGGAGCGCTCACACACAGAGGCACGGTGCTCAAAGAGTGACGCTAATATATAACTGCATTACGTTCTATGAAGATAAAGTTTAAAATAGTAAATGAATTGCATTCGCCAGGACTGGAATTGTATTCGGAGTGTTTCAAGACACAATTTCCGTAAAAAATACCGGAGCAGACTCCTTTCAAAAGCATTCACCGTCAAAAACATGATGCATCCGCTTACAAGGTGAGTACTGAACCTAAGTTTAAGATAAGAGTCCGATCATTCGACGCAACAACAGCAAGCATTAGCAGAATTGTTTTCTTAGATCACTGGAGACAGGTATATTGTTTTTATCCTTCAACATCAGCCTTTTTGAACGCTTATCACCGTTATCGCAACCTCCGATATTCGACTAGCACTAGCATCACGTTATCACCAACATCAGCATATGAACAAGTACCACTAGGCAGCTAAGGAGAAATTTAATCTATTGAGGCGATATTTGAAAGAAGACTGTATGGTGGGAGTAAAGGGTTAAAGCACGGATAATATTTTGAATTAAAAAGAAACTACCGTCAAATAATACTGCTAAATTTATAAAAAACAATTGGAAAAATGTCACGTTCTTTGTGTTGGTGTAGTAAACCAAGATCTTCTAACACGAAAGTCGACCAGACTTATTAGCGCATGATAACTAATTGATATGGAAAGCAAGAACCCTATTTCTTAAGTACAATAGGGAAAGCAACGTTCTAAAACCTTAGGCTTGAATGCAAATGAGCCTCTATAAAAATCACAGGAGTGAATTTTCTTAATTCATAAAGATTGACTGTAATTGCCGCTGACTGCAAAAAAAAAACATTTTATTTCGCAATGTCGGCGAGGCAGAACGGAATCCGACATGGAAAGGAATCAAGAAACAACCGATGTCAGTACTATTTTTGTTTCCACTAATCGAGCACAATCGAAATACCTTTAGTAAGACAACAATCGTAAATATTTGAGTCTACCACGTAGTCTACGACAGAAATGTATACAGAGCTCGCCCAATCACGCCAATTTCTCAATGTAACGGCTGGACGAAAACAACGTTACCGACCTTGTGAATGCAAAACCACCAGCAATCTAGGGAACGATGCTCGTAAGAGTAAAAAATACGTGAAAGTCTAAGGCGTCAGCTGATACTGCTAGGCAGAGAGGTGTTGCAAAATCTGCGTTCCAATAGAGAGGTTTCAGAAAAAAAAAGCGAAAGACCACAGAATGAATTTGAAATGTCACGGGGGCTGCGCACGGCATCAGCTGCTGCAATACGCGCTCAAGTTCACACAGTCCATGAAAATTAACGTGAAATCACAAAGAATTGAAAATTTTCTAACGGAAGAGAATTCTTCAGGAAGAAGAATCAACAAAAGAGAACTAAATGAACTTTACGTCAAGAGTACACCACTGTGCAAAGATCCTGACGTAAAGTGCTCGGAAAATTTCCAACAAGCACACAGCAGGCATGAATTTTATTGCCAATGAGTGGACAATTTTTAGGTTTTTCATTCACCCAATACATATTTCTTGAGCACGAGCCTTTCGAAACATGGATGTTTCACGGAGCGGGCTAAATGCCACGAGTCGCAAAAAACTTAGTGCAGGTCAAGACACAGAAACTCGTCCAACACGAACTCCAAATTTTCAGTTCGCATCTGGGAATCATACAAAGGCGTCATTCTCAAGGGTACCGTCATAATTACACAGGGGAGGCTTGTGCATCAAGGCAAGTTTCTGAAACCTCAGCAAGAATCTGAGCTGATGAACCCATAGCAATGTAACACTTGAAATAAATTCAAGGCCATATAATTTTGAGGAATATAATTGATCCAACGACTTTTATAAGCGAAGAAGTTCCTTCAGTGAAAATCGTGAAGTTGAAAAAATGTTCAAGTTTTTTTAATTTATGAGTCAGGCAATAAACACTTTAGGTGTCTAGTCATATAATATAAAAAAACGGAGTGTATCTAAATTGTTGTATGTAGAATTTGCAGCTGAATCTTCATCCACATTCACTTTTCATTTTCATGGAGCGAACTCACGTACCCTGCAAATTAGGCGTTTCAAAAGATATCACGGGATAGCATCCCAAGTCTCGTCAGCACGCGTATGGCGAGCATTGCAGACAGCCCTGCAGTCGTGATGATTGTGAGGAGGGAGCAGCAGCGGTCATGGCGTAAGTTCGTCTCAGTGAAGACCAAGTCAAGCGGCCAAATGGCCGAGTCGTACGGGAAAAAAGACGGAAACGTGCGCACATGTTTAGTTGAAGAAATGGAGTAACGATAGACAGAGAGCATTTAATAATTGCAAACCACCACTTAATTCTGCCCTTCATACTTAAACATTCTGAAGAAGACTTAGATACATGTTAGAGTCCTTACAGCCCAAGTTAGATTTGCAAGTACAAATAAAAAGTTTGAAGAGGAAAACAATTTAGGTAACTTCTAAGCTCAACCGCTCCTGCGTCATGAGTTAAATAAATTTTAATTATCATCTAGAACTTACAACCAAATTTTGATGGCATGCGTATCACGAGGAACGAGCGTCCGGGAGATAATATTAAGCAAAAATCTCGTACTAAAATTAACGACAATAGATGTTTAAAAAGAAAAAAAGTGATATAAAACTAATTCTCTATTAAAATTCTCTTAATGAGGAGCTCAAGAGGAAGTTCTGCCACAAAACGTGAGGTCGAAGTTTCCGTAGAGACGAGAGAAAACCAAGCGGCCTTGACACTGATCGAATTTTGAGACATGACTTCAGGCCAACAAATTTCATGAACTACTCAGTGACTCGAAAACATACGGTGTGCCAGAAACATCGGGACTGCATTTGTTACGAGTCTGAAGTAGACAGAGCACAGGGATCAAAAATTAATAAATTTTCAAGCGCTCATTTTCCCCGGATTGAGTTGGTGAACTTCAACACACACGCGCAAAAATGTCAGGGGCCTCATATGAGTCATGTACGGGCGGCCTCAATTCAATCCGCAGCACAGGGCGACGACACACACGTATGGATATTCTACGAGCATCAGCCTCCCGATGTCACCGTGAAATTAGGGTGATCATAAACGGGGTGAGGTGCCACACCTCCATATGTTGCTGCCAATGGTATGTTGTCGCGCTCTCAAGGTGAAGCGGGATCAAAACCGATCAGGCATTGATGTTTAGAAAAAATAAATCGCTTGCTTAAACTTAGCGGTTATGCAGACACTTCAAAATGTAATTCTGTTGCTTGGCCACGCCCATCTAAGAATTATTATTATTATATAAAAAAGTTTTAGCTTCCCTTAACCACCACAAAGATGTTCCACGAGAGGAAGGAGGAAGGCACCTTTTAGTATGGAGTTGAGGGAACGCGGAATCTATGCACAAGGTGCACAAAAATAGTAAGCTAAGAAGAAGTTCATAAAACAAGAAAAAGTTGAAGAAGAAAGTAGTAGGTGCTGAAAAACATGACAGCAGTGAACCGGAAAAAGATAGTCCGTAACAAAACAAAAACCAATTTTATTTCACCAAAAAGGAAGCCTACCTAAGCTTTAGCTCGGGCCCTCACATAGTCCCCCTGGGAGCGCTAATTCCCATAGATACAACAGTTGTATTTCCCTGAGGGGGCCCATCTAAGAAATTAACAGCCATTTATTAACTCAAATTCAATATGGCAACATACAAATTTGAGCAAGATATTCCTCTAATTGTTTCACACACACAACTAACAAAAATCATTAAATAGTTTACATGTTTCCTGCGATGGGTTAAACTAAAGTTCAATATTCAATTTAAATTTAAAGTAAATTGTGGTAAGCTATTTTGAAAATCGCAAACATAACCTGGATCGTGCCTAAATTTATCCTTCATTATATTTATAAAAATTGAGTTAGTGACTGCAGGTTGGTTGGCAGCATTATGAAAATACCCTCGGAGAACACCGGTGAGTGCCTTCGCAGAAAACGCGTTAAGCTAGAAAAATTTAGATTTAAACACCAGATATATTTCAACGAGATAAACTAAGCTCTACAGCTAGTAAACAGTCATTAATGGCTATCACCGATTAATGGCAGAATTTTGTGAAGGAGCTAAACACTTCCTAGTGATTAATATGCTTTTGTGTACACTATCAAAGCAGCGCAAATACATTCTTAACAAAGTCTTGAGTCCATAGAATTAATTCTATTCACGATCCTTAGTTCTACTTTGTGAAACAAAATCATCCGGATTCACAAAACTTTATTCATCATTTCTATTCCATTTAATATGGTTCTCACGCAAGGCTGTGCATGGCTTTCTTTGTAGCAAAATATAAGACATTTTTCTGAATTCGCTCTCCAATTTCTCAATTGGTTTTCTCATAGAAAATGCAAATGAAATTACTTCAATCCCTTACTTCAAATCCCTATGTAGAAATGAGCACCACGTGTTATACCTCGCACGATCTTAAAATAAACGGCCAAGAGTTTCCGTGTGCTATCTTTCACGGTTACAACTCAGACAACCTGAATTAGTCCACCGAACGCGCAAAATTAGTGTTAATACAGAGCCTAAAATTGGACAGAAGTGCAGAACTATGTGTCAAAACTCCAACGAAGGATTCCTGATGCTCTTTGGTCACTGAAGCAGGACCTAATTGAGGGTTGCAGGACTGGGAGAAAGGGCTCGAAATATCAGACGCCCCGCGGACAGCAACGTCAAGGCAGGTCAGTCGAGGGAAGGAGAAGGGTAACGCTGGAATGCTCAGGGAGGACCATGTACCTCCTACGGGCAAACTCCGTTCTTCTGAAGTGGAGCAGCTTAAAATCTCAATGAATATAACCAACAGATCCAGCAAAGCCGGTCTTTTATCGGTCTTTTATGAAGAAATTCTTGTACGAGCGTCACTGAGATGCTCTAAAATTCAAAGATCTCCACAGGATTTTTTCATTTAATAATTTTGAGAATCGAATAACTTCAGTTATCTCCAATCCTCTTTCTAAAAAAAATGATATGCACGATGTTAGCAAGGCCATTTATTTAATATATAGCATAGCATACTTGTTTAATATATAGTACTCTAAAGTCTAACCTATATCTGACACACCACAAAAAATAGTGTTCACGGAGAGGCGACGCAATGATCGTCCATAGTGCTACTTTATTTCTAATCAATCTTAATCTGTCACCGCCAGTCTAACTAAAGGCAAAATGGGAAACCACACCTATAGTACAACACTTCGCTCAAACCGAGGTGAGCCATATTTCAGCGGGTTCGGAAGGTGCTATCAGCCGTATGAATGAAATTATGACGCAAATAGTTCTTCCTTGGCATATTTGATGCCAGGAGCGAGAAATAATTGAACCCTCGTTAAGGCGCACAGAAAAAACTTCAGTTAAAAATTAAGCCTAGTTAAGACCAAATAAGGAAAAAACAGCGCAAGAAATTCTAAAAAATTCAACTGGAGAATCAAAATTATCTAACATTATTTTCGAACTTTAACTATATTTTAATCCCTAAATGAAATACGTAGCATACATATATTTATAATTTAACTTGTTCATTTATTTTCTAAAATTATAAAGAGGCACATGTTACAAAATTTATCGTAAAATTACTGCTAGAAATAAACTAATGAATTTCTTATCGGGGTTGTTCACCGCCCGTTGCAGGCGGTCACTTCTTCTCGAAAGCTCGAGAGGCCACAAATCCACACGAGAGTTGATGCTCAGTACATTTCGTTAAAAACACTAAAAAATCAAGAAAAAAATTGGACTAACAAGTGGACGAGCTGCAAGGACATCGCACAGTGACATGCTGGAATTCGGGTACTCCTGCGTCATTATACTCCCCAGGCACCAATCTCTGCATGAATGAGATGCCTAGAATAAGTAATTATGCGGTATCACGTACGGAGGGTGAGAGCGTGCAAACTTTATGCAACACAACCCTACCGGAGGTCTAGTAATTCAAGCGGCCCCTTGAAAATGAAGAAATCGTTTCCCACGAGATCGGACACAGAACTTCTCAGCATGCTCTTCGTGCCGGACAGGCTCGCGTGCTGCCGGCAACAACAGGAACCTCTAACGTAATCCACCTGTTGGTCACGAAATGCCGAAAACTTCTAAGGATCATATTCGGCTGTCGTTTATAGTTAATACGAAAAAATTACTTAAAGAAATACCTAAAGAGTACAAAATTATTATGTATGTATTATGGAGAGCAATAGTACATTTCTGTACACATAGACGGCATTTCCTGAAATAACGCATCTATTCGCAAGTAAAGTTACAAGAGGCTGGTATTTTGACTTTCTGGAGTAGGGTAAACACTAAAGTTAGCGAAGCATTAATCAAATATTCCGGTTCATGATAGAATTTCCTAGTAAAGCTCACAGGATGCAATTATCGTAAGTGAAGTTTACAAACATAAACGGTAGAAATAAAAAGTTAACAAATGAACATGTTGAGCATATAATAAATTCTTAGCATGTTCATGTATGCCATTGCAAGGCACATATTATCGAGAATGTTCGTTTATCAGTCGCATTTAGCTCATAAAATTTAAGGCCTTCACTGTCGGTACGCCTGCGTTGCGGAGGCGTACCGCAGACGAGCGAAAACTGCAGTTGCGGGTTTGGAAACACGACCTCGCAGCGGAAGCGGATGGTTTGGGCACCGACTTGGCAAGACTGGAGCTCAATTTAGCGGACTGGACGGCAAGCGAGAAGAAGAAACCTAAATTAACTTTGTTTGAGAATCAGTTTAGTCGACCTAGATTTCATGAATATATGAACACAGGAATTAAACCAATTACAATAACAGGAGATTGAAGTTTTATATAAAGATTTACTTGAGGATGAAGCATTGTACGTAGAGTTGTGTGAATATGTTCGTGGCTGTGGAAATGCTCGTACCATTTCATTAACGTCTCGAAAAAATTGTTCTAACGTATACGTTTGAAGTTCAGTGAGAAAGCCATTCATATTCCTTAGCTCTCATAAATGAGAACTACGGCGCATGTTCTCGTATGACTTATGTTCTTTTTAATTGTAACCTCGTCTGCAGAGTACTTGACTGTAAAGATTGGCTGATCGAATGAATGGATAAACAAGAGCACAGGAAAATATATTGATATAAATTATGCTAAGTAATAAAATCAGAAACCAAGATCTAAAACAGAAAAAGAATGAATAGATGAGATTATAGATTAGGTTGAGCCTCCCTAACCCCAACAAAGGTGCTTTAAAAGAGAGGCAAGATGAAGGCACCATTTAGTATATATGGAGTGGTGAGTGCACAAGGTGTGTAGCCACACATGATCCATGCGCAAAAAAGCATTAATTTGAGAAGGAAGTTTGCGAAGCTAGATAAAAGTTAAAGAAGAAAGTAATAGGTCATGAAAGAAAAGACACCAATGGAGCGAAAAAAGATGGTCCTTAAAAGAACAAAATTATAAATTCTATTTCAACTAGAAAAAGGCCTACTTAACTCTTAGTTTAGGACTTGGCATTTTCAATCTTGATGAGCTAATTCCCGTAGAGACAATAGATGAATCCCCTGTGGGGCAAACCGAAGGATGTTGGAATATTTTCCGAGTTTGACATTGGCTAGTATCCAACTAGAGTTCCACGTCGTGTATCATACTCTACTTTGTGCACTAGCTTGTCGATAAAGATGTATTTCTTGATTCTCGACCCTTTTCAGAAGCTAGTGACTTCATAAAATGCAATATATTAGAATTTAATAAATTATTAATTATTTATTTTGTTAGTCAAATCCATGGGCGTCTTACCTCATGACTGAAAAATATCAGCTAATTTTTTGGGAATACGTGTAAATAATATAGAAGCACTATAATAGAGAGGAACTTTCTCAAATAACTCAAATCTCAACAACAGATGCGCACCAGCGTCAAATTTGAGTGTCCTGAATATGTAGTCATTACAGGAGTAATTCTGATCAAAATGCAAATGTAGAACGAGCGAAGGAAAGAAACTCAAATGACTGTAGCAGCAACTGAATAGGCTAGAGCATCACAGTGAGGTGGAATGCACAGTGAGGTGGAACAAACATTTCGATAGAAAAAACCTTAATTTTAAAGATTTCATTGCTAGGCGGTTTCATCTTTTCTCAAAACACGGGTAATATCATTATTGCCATAAAGTTCTATTCTGCTTGCATCAAATACCAAAGTTAATTTTAAAAATTATCATGCTTCAAATTTGATTTTACGAAGCACTATCATAATTCCAAATGTCGTTTCCAAAGTGAAGGGGACTACGAAGAGATCATGATTGGAGTTCTTCAAGCTGAAATTCATGACTGTTCTCTAACAGACATATGTTTCAGCAGCGCTGAACACATTTTGAAGTTCATATCTTGCCACACACGGATTAGATTACCTTTCGAGGGACACTGGGTCTTGGAAAATTTTCTGGGGGGCCAGTCTTCTTCCACTACTTGACAACGTAATTAACAGAGCTTTAACGTTCAAGTTTTTAGAAATACTCCCATAACATATTTTTCCGAAAAACCCAGAAATTACTATCATTATCATTTATAACTCATTTTATTAAGGCATCTTTCAGTGTTTTTAGAGTCTCCTTATGTAAAACTAACCATGAACTCTCTTGATAACCTTACGTTATAACCGTTCAGTTTTTTCTTAAAGTTTTTAGCATATTTGGCTATCGAAACACGATTACATCAAGTAGGTTTGTTCAAGCCTCTATTGCCACAAAAAAGGGTTCCAAAAAGAGAAAGGAGAAATGCACCATTTAGTACGAAGTTTAGGGTACAAGACATGCACAAAATGCATACCTGCATAAGACACCATACGCCTAGACAAAGTGAGTTAGGAAAGAAGTTTATGAAACAAGATCAAAGTTAAAAAAGAACGTAACCGATGCTGAAAAACAGGACAGCAATGAACTGAAAAAAGATGGTCTGTAATAAAACAAAATACCTATTCTGTTTCAACAAAAGGAAGACCTACCTAACCTTTTGCTAGGGACCTCACATTTTCCCCATGGGAGTGATAATTCTCATAAATACAAAAGCTGCATTACTTCGAGGGGTGTCGAAACAGAAATCAAATACCTAAATATTGTTTAGTGTCAATATTTTTTTTTTAATATGTACTTTGTGAATTATAAATAAATTTTATAATTTAAATGCATAATATTATCGATACTCAATGATGTGCGTCCATTTATATTTTTGCACATTACGAAAAGTTTCTGGTAAACTACTATTGAATTACTTTTTTGAACTGTCCAAATGTTTGTTTTACCTCACTATAGAAAGTCGATGTCTGTGATTAGGAAGCGGAGGAAAATTTCATTGTCTACTAAACAGCTACAGGAGCTTGACTAAAGTTCGAAAAAAATCGAACAGGAGTACCGTACTCTTTTGATGTTGGACATGATACAGCAGTTCAGTTCGCAAATCTAAACCAAGGAAAAATTGATCTTTATATTACAAATTTATGGTCGGTAAACGAGTTCATAATCGGTAAAACTAAACATTTAGTAACGCAGAATAAAAATGAAACTAATTTTAGCTTATAAAATTCCCGCAATTCTCATGATGAAGAAACGTCCAAGTGCCTTTACAAGCTGAATATTGAGGATGGAGATAGTTTTGTACGGATTCTATCGCTGAAGTGTCGAAATTTACAAAGCAAAACGAGGGGAAGCGAGCGCAGCCTGGACTATGGGTGGGACATGAGAAAGTTGACAGGAAGCAGCTGTGCTCACGTCGGGACATGTCACACCAACTGACACTTCCAGTCCACGGACCAGGTATTGGACACACCTCACCAACTGACACTTCCAGTTCACGGACCAGGTATTGGACACACCTCACCAACTGACACTTCCACTTCACGGACCAGGTATTGAACACACCTCATCAACTGACACTTCCACTCTACGGACCAGGTATTGGACACACCTCACCAACTGACACTTCCAGTTCACGGACCAGGTATTGGACACACCTCACCAACTGACACTTCCACTTCACGGACCAGGTATTGGACACACCTCACCAACTGACACTTCCACTTCAAAGACCAGACCAGGTACTGTGTGGACCCCACTAACTGAAAATTTCAGGTTACAGACCACACCAATCACTGGACACAACATACCAACTGACACATCCTGGTCACAAACCAGACTAGGTACTGGACACAACATACTGACATTTCTAGGTCCTAGACCCGACTACTTACTGGACACAACATACTGACATTTCTAGGTCATAGACCAGACTAAATACTGGACACAACATATTGACATTTCTAGGCTATTAACCCGACTAAATACTGGACACAACATACTGATATTTCTAGGTCATAGACCAGACTAAATACTGGACACAGCATCCTGACATTTCCAGGTCTTAGACCAGACCAAACACTGGACACAACACACCAACTGAAACATCCAGGTATTGAACTCATCACACCAGCTGCCATTTCCAGTCCACAAATCAGACCAGGTCACAAGTGCTGTGTGTTGACTTTGCGCCAGAAGGAGATCAGTGCCAACTCTTCACTTTCTGAAAGTTAAATGACCGCAGAGCAGTGTACATCAAGTACAACTGCCTTGCACGCAACGCTATTGCAACAATAGAAACAGCTCTGCAGTGCCAATGAATGAACAAAAAATTATACTCCTTTTTTCTCATTTCTCAATAAAACTATTCTTTTGGTCTACAGGGAAAAATTTCAAAACGTATTACCACTTTCTAACAGCACAATTATTTTTGTAATTCCCGTCTCCCGTCCCAGAGCCTTTATTTCATTTTCCATGCGTTACATTTAACGATAAGTTCCGGGTTATCGCAAGGGCCCGGAAGTGGCCTGGCGACACAATACGAAGAGCCCATTGACATGCAGTCTTCCCTGACCAACGTCACAACAAAAATTCCACAATAGCATTTTTTATGTGGGTCACGACCTTACATTTATCTCGCATCGCGCTCGGCCTATAGTTCACCAATGGAGGCAAATTCAAGAGTCAAAGAATCACACAAACTTTACGTGCATTCCTGATATGAGCACGTCCATTCAAAGTGATTTTCTTGCGCTAAGATATTCCGTAAATTTGCCATTGACAAGAATTTATTCTCAACTCTAGTAGATGAATAATCTCCTTTCTTCTGAGAAAATAAGGGCATTAGTGTAGTACAAAATTGTTCAATATATTTGAACGCACTTCTTGATCCCTGAGGTATTAAATAAGTTTGACCTCAGATAATTTACGCTCATTTCCCACCACCGATGAGAAAAGAGGCCAAGTGCTCGAGCAACCTCGACAGGTCTTGACTGGGAAGCTTTCACTCAGCTTTCGTGCAACACTTGTGTAATCACGTAACTCGACTGGAGCTTCAAATAAAGTGGAAAGCAAGTGAGGTGCACGTGGATTTGGGTCACACGTCACGAAACTGAGGTCGTATAAGTATGTTCGCTGGCAAGGACACAGCAACATACCTATGCACACCAACAAGTGTACAGCATTGTACTTCAGCAGATATACGACCTACGAAACAGTGCATCCGAATACATGAACATTGAAAAATTTTTTTGATACTATTATGGATTCAAAGGGAGCATGGGTAAATATAACATCAATAGAGTTCAATAATCCATAGTGGGCCATCTTCAGCTATAAGCAATCCAGCTAAAGAAGCAAACAGAGGTTTTGTCCTTGAAAGGATTTTGTTAAGATAAACTTGCAATACGAATTTAAATAAATAAAAACTAGAAAAAATTTCTATGAACTGTGAAGGAAAGTTATGTCCCATTGTCCGTCGCGATTGATTTTTATTTTGAATCTAGAAGAGTAACAAAACGGCATGCAATTAAGTCTAACATTTTTTTGCGTACATTTTTATCTTTTTAGCTTGACGCCGAGATGCTAATTTAATGCCAAATCAAATACGAAAAATCACTGCCTCAATTCTCTCAACAACGATCAACTTTGAAAGCTTGTAACACGACGATACTTTCTAACGAATGGGTTTAGGCTAAAAAAAATTAATAGAGAAAAGTCCACCAAAATTATGCAAGAAATAGGCCTTTTTTCGAGTGAACAAGTGCACTTTCATAAAGAAATATTGTACTTAATCTGAGCAATGCAGCCTGGATGCTCTCAGCCACAGCTGCGCGTCATAGGAACTAGAGAAACGGGGACAAACAGGGATAACGCATTGAATGGTAGCTTTTCATGTGTTCAAAAATGTGTTGATGGGCACCGGCCTCACAGGTCTGAACTTGCTTTGTGGGTACTACTAATTTTAAAACTTAGATGGCGCTAGCCGAATACTCTAATTCCTTGGAACCTACTGTACAGGCCTACTATGACCTCGTGTTCGATCGTTCCGAACCAGAAATTACGCCTTTTCTTCAGCCGAGGTTGAGTTGGGCTATGAAGCTAAATTATAAAACTTGTCTCTCCAAAACTCAGCATGCAACGTACAAATAACTAAAAGAAATAATATTATTCCTTGAAAATAGTTGAAACTGAACTCATTTGGCATTCAATGAACACAGCTGTACGCTACAGTACTGCATGGAATGAAAATGAAGCCGGCGCCAGGTTAGAATTTACATCGACGTCTAAAGAGAGTTAATGTGTAGTTGTGATGTTCAGGTGCAGGGATGAGATCATGAGCTTTTACATACTACTTGAATAAAACTACGCACATGCATGAGTTGCCCATCAGTATTGGCAGGCAATTATTTTCCCAACGGACATAACTGTTATACACGATTCTTTCAGTACGTACGTCTCAAATATAACACAATTATAATGACTCGTAAAGCGCTTCAAGATGTACATCTTTACACAATACTTTTTTTAGCACGGACTTACCTTCAGTAGTACAACTATGTTAAATCTGTGTATTATTTAGAATGAACCAGTATTCGAATGGGAAAAGCTCCGGGTGATTTGAGGTTCCCATGAAAAATTCAATCTTAATAATTAAAAAGAACGCACCAAGAGCACTACATTCAACTATGATTAACCGATATTAAATTACAACATAGCTTTACTGCATGAGGAAATAATTGTGTACATGCAGGTAAGTGCTATACGCCATTATAAGACAGAATCATGTTATTCGACTTAATGCAACGCAAATTACTTTGAAGATTCTTTTTAAATCTCTCAACACCTGTCAAAAACTGTAAAAGCCGGGCATAATTCAAACAGAGGAATCGAGGTGAATCATAGCCTTAATGTAGGGTATAATAATACTACAAATCTTATATCACGTACCTGAAGGAATCATCCCTGCAGTCAGTGACTCGTGGGCCTGTGCGTTGTAAGAGGATCGTAGCTCGGGAGGCTCAGATAGGGACCTGGTCATCCCACAGCCGCGTCGTCTGCCAAGCGATCCTCCCCACTGAGAAGCTCCGCTTGCGCTATACTTCATCACTGATCCATGCTCCAGAGAAACCAAGACTGTCCCGGGAGCGACTTTGAAGTACTCGAAGTCACTGTCAGCGTCATCCCATGAGTACGAAGATTCGCTGCCATTCGAACTGCGCGGCTCGTAGTGGCGAACCTCGGACACTTTTCTGTACGTCCGAGTGACGTTGAAGCCTTCAGGAGGTACTCCTAATGAGTTTTTAGACGTACTTGTGGTATTTGAGTTGAAAGATGTGCTGTTTGAAAGATTGTTGTCATAATGAGACGTTTCGCTAGATGAATGTGACAAATCATCGAAGGCGTAGCGACACCTATCTGTCGGGGCGGACAGAATGCGCGATGCTCTGACTAGAGAGGGAATAGGTGGAGCTTCCCTTTCCCTCTTTAGGGATTTGCTCACAAGTTTTTCAAATTTATTTTTGGCGCTTTTGAACCTTTGCAGAGAAGTTGATATGCTGTCCTTCAATTCTTTTGATTTATCAATTGAGTTGAAGCTAAATTTTCTCTTGAGTTGATGGAACCGCTGAGACCGTTTAGATTGTTTGCTCGGCTGCCGTCTCGGTAAGCTCACTCTTAGTTTGCTCTTCGGCTCAAAGAACTGCATGTTCAGATCCTCCATGTCACTCTCGTGTTCACTGCCCGAATATTCAGCGTAGCCTTTCTCCAGAATTGCATCGTCTGACAGCGCGTGCTTCACGCGACCTTGCAGCCTCTCAGCAGCAGTGTGCAGTTCGCTAATATTGAACTCGCTCCGGTTGATATGGGCTTTCGGCTTCAAAACTTCAAAATTAGAATGGAGAATAGGGTGGCCGTGCTTCCGATTTTTTCTCTCTGGAATGACGGGATCATCTAGTACATTGGCTTCGCCAACATCAGATAAATTTGGTAGAGATCTAGCATCTCGACTCTTCAATATGTTCAGTTCTGATTGTCCTGAAGGCTTGAGAATTTCTTCATTACAAGCACGTAGTGGCCGTTTGGTATTGCTGTTACGAATCCCTCTTCTCTTGAAAGGTGATTTTTCATTAGGGCAATGGTTAGAGTCATGCTGGACACGAATAGAGTACATTTTACCCGTACAGTCCGAGTCGTCAGAATCGGAGTCGTTAGGTTCAAAGTATCCAATTTTACGTGAACTCGGTGCCTCAGATGCTTGTACTGACTCGCCGCTATCATATGCTCCAATTAAAGAGGGAGAGGTTCCACACTCATTTCTGTTTTGCTGGAAGAAATTTACATCATCAATGTCGTCAAGTAAACCAGCGTCAGATGAACTTTTTATTGGATCATCTTTAACAATTTGAGATTTCACCATTTCCAAAGAACCGCTCAGACCACCGTCTGTGCTATGCTGCTGGTGCCACTCGTCAAAAATGTTATTGAATGTATGAAGAGTTCGTCTTCTATCTCGCTTTTGGCTGAGCCTCTTGTCTCTTTTGAGTGAGCTGCAGTTTCGGACTTGAAGTTCGTCGAAGCGCACCGTGTTATTGTCGTATAGGATACCAAGAGTGCTTCTTCTCGGGGGCTTGGGAGGCTTTTGGTCCGTGAAGGTCGGCCACACTGGTGGAGGAGGGGCCGGCAAAGCACCGTCTGGTGACTCAGCTTTGTCGTCAAGAAGATTCAAGTCACCTTCAGAACCGCTAGACTCAGAAAAATGAGATGAAGATTCTTCGCGTATTCTTTGGAGGTTTGATATCCCAGAGCAAACAGATATCCTCCGACCGTCTTGTAGCTCCTGCAGCGAACTAATTCCTGATGAGCATCCCGACGAGGCTGCAGAAATTTTTCTGGAAATTTGCTCACACTGAAAACTGCTCTTCCTGCCAGGAAACCAGTGCCAATCATCGTTCAGTGATGAAACATTGGAAGACGTTGACAATTTGCGGTAGCTGGAGCTTGACAAGGAAGATACTCCGGACGAGTCTGAGATCTTTCGGTCAGGTTTGTCCATCTCATAAGATATTTTCCGAATAGGATCGTTTTCAACTTCCCAGTTAATCTCCTCGAAGCTCTCATCGCTCTTGTCCAATTCTTCGCGAGATCTTTCTGATATGGAAATGAAATTATTGATCGTGTTATAATTTTTCTGCTGTAGAGATTGATAATTTTTCATTTTCGGGAAAACGTCAATCGCCGCAGATTTTCTTGACACTGACACATTTGCAATATTAACATCCATTTTCTGCAATTTAAGATTTTCATACCCATCGGAGAATCGTAAATCACATACTGATGAATTCGACATGCAGATAACTTGTTTCATTCCAGGGGATTCTAACTGCTTTGTAGCAGCCAAATTGTGCTCGCAGCAGTTCAGATCAGAATGAATTACATCTTCTTTGGTGTCGCCATTAAGAGTACGATGTGCTACGGAACCGAAATAACTCTTTCCCTCAATTTCAATGGTCGCTGATTTTCCAGCGCAGTGACCAGAACTCGATACTTTGAGTCTTTCCCTTTCACACTTTCCAATGACTGCAGGTTTACTCGATGCGCAATGCGTCACACTAGATTTAGAGCCTTTCAAATCAGTGACCTTTTTTCTGCTCCCTGAGTCAGTCACAAGTGACTCAATTTTACCCATTGGAATTCTAATCGTCGACGTGATACTAGAGATACTTTCCTCTTCATTGACTTCTCTGCACTTGAGACTCAAACTAGGGTCCTCGAAACTTTCATCAGCTTTGCGAGTAGAGACGCTTTTTTGCATTTTCTGCACAGAATTATTTTCAAATATCCCCTCTTGTTGTCTCACAAATTGTACTCTCCCATTTGAGCACACAAGATTTGTATTGGCTTCACCCGCCAGAAAGTCTTGCTCCATTGAGCTTTGACGGGCCGTGCTCACATCAGTTTGTTCATCTGTGAACGCACAACTGGGGTGGGGACCACTACTTTCATTTCCTAATGCGTAGTCACATTCTTTTCCTGCTGATGAGTCGCTAATACTTTCCTCAAACATTTCATCTGTGTTTTTTTCTCTGACAGAATGTGTATCCCGCAAGGCACCCTTCGTAAGCAATACGCAGTTATTTTTTCTTTTCAAACTCGGGGACAATAAGTGAGGGTCATTCTTCAACATCGAGCATTGGTTGTTGAACGAAGACAATTTATCGCCATCCCCACATGATCCGCATAAGTTACTCCTGCTAGCTACTTGTGCACCCAAACTAACATGGGCAAGACCGTTCTCTCGCTCATTGAGCTTGATTCCTGCTGATTGTGTCTCATGAACTACGTTAGTGCTCTCTAGAGCAGGAGACTGAAGAGATGAGACGCTTTTTATGTCTCCCGAGGAGAGGATAAAACTTCGTAGAGACCTAGGTTCACAATCGGCGGTAGAAAAGGATGAGTGCTTCGTCACGGATTCAAAACCGCTGTCAATGTTATCCTCTTGATTCAAACATTCATGAACATCTGATGGAGAACAAAAACGAGCATCCGACTCAGAATTCTTCCCATAGGTCGTTTTCTCATCCTGGATGTACACCTCAACTAAATGATTTTTGTGAGCTCGAGCAGCTAGCTCAGTTAATGATAAAGGACAATATCTTGGAAAACCTTGAAATTGAGAACTTCGAAGTTGGAGACCTTTAGTTGAGCTTTCGCACACAAAATTTCCAGGAGAGGGGAGTTGTACTGGGGACTCAACAGCACACGACACATAATCACGCACTAAGTGCCGGAAAAAGGGAAGTGAAATATTTTCAGTAGAAGCAATTTTTTCTTCGATCGCATCGGTACAGTTCGAATTCGTTCTCCGACTCTTCGTAGCTGCAGCGCTGAATGAAGAATGACTCTTTCCATATTTCTTCTTTGGTGAGGGATCATAACACGCTAAGGAAGTGCTTGTTGCGACTGGCGACAGCAGGACTGAATTATCGTCGCTTGTAAAGGACGTGTGAGTCTCGTCTTTCACCTTCAAATTGCAGACTGCTTCATGGAGTGACTTCTCTCCTGGTTTGCATAAGACAATTTCTTTAGCTAGGGGGAGAAAGGACCGTTGCGCTTCGATTGCAGGAATATCTTCGCTATTTGTTTCGTAACCAGGCACCAGGCTATCGCCATGCAATAATTTATTTTTCAAGTCATGCCTAGTTGAAACCAAATCATGTTCTTGACAACTCTCGGTGGTTCTTCCATATTCGTGAGAAATCGATCCTTCCCTAGTCTTGTCCCCATTTACAGACTTCAAATGATTATTTGTAGAGGATTGTAAAATAAGTAGGGATGAATTGCCAGAAGTTGAGTTCATCAGTCCGACGCGGGAGTCCGAGACGTGCTCCCGTGCCTCACGCTCAGCACAGTCGCCCTGGATCAAGCAGGCACGAGAGCGCGCAACAACAATGTTGCCTGGGTAATGGTTTCCTCCTCTTGATGCGGCATGATTTTCCCCAGCACTAGAGTCACTTCCTCTTTCGTCATAAAATACCTCTGGTTTCTTTTCAAGTACACCTCTTCGATCCTCCATTTTCGCAATGCTTTTTGTGCTGATACTCATGTCAGGTAATTTTCCTTCAACGCTTGTAACACATCTATTTCGTTTATCAGAAGGTGATTGTAAAGTATCGTTCAAATTCCAAGCAACGATTTGCTCTGAATTTATCTTAGCAGCTTTCTTCGCAGTGGAATCAAGGCTTGATGTCATTTTGTCAGTGCTGTTGACAGAAACACCGCTGTCGCTACTGGACACGGAGTACCCGCTGGATACACAGACGCTGTCGCCACTCGAGACAGAGGCAGGGCCGTCCAGTGCAGTCAAGTACGGCCCAGCGCCGCAATTACTGTCTGTTCCTGACGCCGCTGAACCTGCAATGCTGTCAGAAGGTGACAAACTGCTGTCCGCAGCAAGGAAACTGCCGTCAAAGTGGCATACGTTCTTTTCACAAGCAATATTCACTGAAAATGGCTCGGTTTCAATAGAGAGAGACGTCACGGAAGTCAAGGGATAACTCTGATGGGTCAAGTTAGAATGGTTCTGCACTAAATAATTGGTGGAATTATTTTCGAGCTCTACTGGAGCATTTCCCCCTGACTTGTTTTCGTCGATTGGGTGTGGATCAGCAGAAACTGTTTGAGGATTGGTAGAGCTTGAAATATTTTTGAACATTACAGCGTCAGCACTTCCGTCTGTACTGGCTAAAGAAGTAGTAAGACTGTTAGGGTTGCTCTGAAGAAGTTTATTAGCAATGATTGTGGCAAGCCGGTCAAGTTCTTCCCTCTTGAGAAAAGGTAGACCTTCCATCGCCCCTTTTGCTGACGAGGACTGTGCAGCGTGCGATACGAGGTCCAAAGCCACAGCCCGGCTCTCGCCCGCGAGAAGGGGGCTCGCACAAGTTTCTAGGAGACTTTTAGGATTTTTTGTACCGTGTGGCGCGTTGTATCGGTTACATGAATTCGTTAAATAGGAGGGGAGTTCATCAAGATCTTCTTTCACGATTCCATTTGCAGACGTCTCACTGATAACATGTTCGATCGACAAGTTTTCTTCGCATTGGCAATCCAGTTTTGTCCCGCTCAATGAAGGAATAAACAACGGTTCTGAAATGTCATCCTTTGAATCACTGAGATCCTCACTACTTACGCTCAACACAATTTCTTCATCACTGAAATCACTTATGTTGTCATCACTGATCTCGACATCGCTTGTTTCAATATAACGGTTTGTGTAAATAGTATACCCGCCTCTGCCACTGTCGTTAGAGGATGCGTCATCGGTAGAGAAATTTTTACTCAAATTCTCCTGGCTATTAGAATTTATCTTTTGTAAGTTAGTCCTGATGCATGCCATAGAATCACATCTCAAAGAATGGTTGTAAGTATTACGAGAATGTTCAGTCTCAGACAAATCATTAATTTTTAGATGGAATTCATTTTCAGGCGTCACAGCATTGGGATGCGTACTCGCATTAGACGTATCACTGGAATAAACACGAACGTTGGGGAGTAAATCCCACGAGGGCACAACACTACGCTGACACTGCTCAACCGGCGCCGGTTCAAGAGGGAACAGCACCGAAGCTTCACATCCCACGCTCGCTTCACTCGCCAACAGTGAACTGGCAGCTCCTGATGTTCCAGTGTCATCGACGACCGTGCCTCCGCTGCCGCTGTAGCTGCTGCGGCTGCTAACTTGTTTAGTTGCTTGACTACAACTTTCGTTATTCATATTGACTTCGTAAAAATAATTTTTATCCTTTGAAAGTGAAACATCTGCTCCGCAATTGGTGTTGTCCATTGGAAGAAGTACGTTTCCTTCAGTTGGGCAGTTTGTAGTGACATCGTTGGTGACGGGCTTCTGCATTTGGAGGAAACTACTGCCACGGGGTGGTGACCCGACGTCCATGGCACAGGAAGCAACAGTAACAGGACGTATCGAAGGGTCGCTTGAGCAATGGCGACCTTCCGCTACGTTTTCCAACTTACGACAGGTACAAGGACTTGCAGCTGTGCGTGGCAAAACTGAAGCCAAAGTTGGTTCTTGGCCAAAAAAAAGCCTAGGTTGCTTACGCGGTGAACCAAGTTCTGATGGGTGAAGAGCACACTCATTGGGCAGTGTTGAAGTATGACGAGTTGACGAAGTTTCCTCATAGGGTGACCCTGCATTTTCTGAAAAATGGCATACGTTCACCGAATCCAAGTAACTTATTTCCTTCACGAAAGAAAGCAGTAATTTACTCACAAACTCGTCACAAACGTTTGACCATAGATCAAGTTTTGTAAGAGAGGAAGAAAACTTCTGCTGCGACTCCGCGCATTCTTCGGAAATAGATGGCAAAGAACGGCTTAAGACGACGATGCCAATTTTTACAGTTTCTTTCGAAAGGTTACTTTCGTTACTCAGAGAAGTAGCAGCAGTAATATCTCGAGGCTCAACTTTCCTGATGCATTCTACGATGCATGCTTCAGATGGGTTCGTACTCAAATTCGAAGGTTTCGGTACTTCATTTCCCGTCAACTTCGTAAGCATAGAAAAATGAGCTGTGTCTTTTCGCATGGGAATTGATGTAGGTTTCGATGTCACAGGTTTTACTTGATTGGAGGATTCAGATTTGGTCCCATCGCCCTGAAGTTTCGTATGTTCTTCGAATCCAAATTTTGACTTTGAAATTTCCGAAGCAGTCGAAGATACGACACGAGGTGTTTTTTTACTCGCTTCAAATTTTCCAGATTGAAGATGAGCACCGAGGCGCGCCTCAGCTACAGCCTTATTCGGAAGCTCCGTCTCTTCGCCGACGAAGCGTCGAAACGAGCTCTGAGCTGAGGTGCTCATGGAGTCCGAGTGATCAGCTCTTTGCTGCAGGGTGACAGCAGCAGGTTTTGCGCACAGCAGTTGATTGTTCAGTGGCGCTTTCTGTGATCGTTTTAGTTCTTGTTTTTGCTCATCAATGGATTGTGCCACAGAAGGACCAAAATTACGTTGGACTGAAACACTTTTCAAAGAAATTCGAGAGATCGAGGTCGGCACACGAGGTTGTTTCAGAGTCGGAATGCTGGACTGAGATTTTGATTTTTGCTTCGGTTTCATGACCTGATCCTTGCCAGCATTTGAGCAAGTAGAACTTTGCCTGACGTTAGGTTTTGAATCGTCCGCAGAATTACATTTGGCACCAATAAGATTAGACTCTTGAACATTTTCATTTTCCTTAGCAACCTCAAGTTTAACTTCACTGATAACAGATGCAGGCAAAGTAGTGCCGTGGTTAGCGTCAGTAGCGGAGGTGCAACTGGGTGGGTTAGCGTTCACTACGAGTCCATCTTTGGCATTCGTATTCCAGGATCTAGGAGTCTCACATGACACGTTTTCTTTCAAGCCACACAAAGAATTTTTATGGGAAACTGATTTGTCTTGAAAACCAGAAGCCACAACCTCGTGAGTTCTTGAAATGTTTCCAATTTTCATTTTACTTCTTTCTATGTTACTCTCTGCACACAAATGGTCTAAATTATTAATTTCTTTACGAGTAGAAATACCTGTCATGTTTTGAGTGCACTTCTTTTCACCAATTACTTCCCGTATTTTTTCAAAATTATTTTCTTCTTTTCGAGAACCCTCACTAACAGATCGAAAAACAGATTTCTTGACGGGTATTTTGCTGTACTTTTTAGGTAAGCAAATAGAGAGCTCTTTTTTAAGCTGGATGTTTTCACAATTAGATGAATTATTATTTTTCTCCGGGAAAAGTCTTCGTTTCACGGATTCTCGATTGGGAAAGCAAGTCATTTTGGTTTCCTTTGACGTGAACTCCATCTTAGGGAAATTTCTAGACAAGCACTCGCCTTTTTTAGAATCCATATGAGCGTTGATGAAAATAAAGTTTACGTTCGTTTGGAATGTGGGCAAAGCGAGATTAGCAGTCAACTTGCGGTCCTCTCCCTCGTCCGATTTAGCGTACTTGTCACTCTGCGACTTACCAGATGCGGTGCTGGGCTTCACGATGAGTTTGTTTCCAAGAGCTACGCGAGATGGTGACGGCCTCGCGAAGCTCTTACCTGAGCCTAAAAAAGACTGCAATAGGGATTTGGTGCCAGAGGAAGCTGGCTTACTTAATCTTTCGTCAGACGTTTCAGTTGGGGACTCTGTTTGGTTAGGCTGAGGACTGGGTTTGGGCTTCACGTCTGCAGTAGCTGCAGCCTTGCTGGCATCTGAAGACTTGCCCAGAACAGGGACTGAAAGCTCTTCACCGGACCGGTGCAGCTTCGACAGCGCGTCTCCCAAAATGTTAGTGTTTCTCGTTAAGGAAGATTTGATCGCCGTAGCAAATGTACTAAAATGGGGAATTTCCGGAGACACAGCCGATGCTGAAGGAACAGGATCTCGTTCTATAGGAGTAGAGGATTTTGCCTGCGAAGTCTGTGAGTGAGAGGGCAGTGTGGAGACATCAGTATTTAGAGAAAGATCAAGACTCGTTTTCAGATCTTCCTCTTCTTCCAGCATGGTCTCCATTGGCTGGTACGTCTCAGGTTTGTTTGCCCGTTCTTCACATTTGTCCACCGGTGAAGAGGTGACTGGTTTATGCTGATATTTTTCAAGTTCATCATCTCCATAAAATAATTCAGAAGACGAGCTACGCGGAGAGCTAGAGCCAGACAAAAAATGATACCGAGAAGCAGTCCCGTCACAATCAAGAACTAGGAAAAATTCATCCAGATCGTCAGGTACTTTTTCAGAGTTAAATTCATCCCAATTTTGAACGAAATGTTTCATGACGAGTTGAGACTCATGGTAATCCGCAGGAGATACAGAGACGTTATCAGGGCTGATCGACGAAGCATCAGCATTCATAGCCTTATTATCTCTGGAAAAATCATCCATTAAACTATCCTGTTCTATAGATAAATCTCTATCCTCTTCTGTAGATTTGTCTATCGTGCCATCCGTGTCGGGTGTGCTTTTTAAAGGATCTTCATTTTCCTCATTTTTCTTGTCGTCTGGTGACTTTGCAGCGTCACTGAAATCCGGCATAACGAATTTGGACTCGAGCGCTATGAAGAATGTCGTAGGTTTGGGCGAAGGCTTGAGCGTTGCCTGTACAAGGCGGGTCGAGGCCAGCAGCGTTTGCGGCGTGTCCAGCGTAGCTCGTACGAATCCAACATCTCCAACTCGAGGAGAATCGCACCTGAACGAAGTCACACCTTCTTCTTTTTCATTAAAAGTTTGAGCATCTGCAGTGGGAAAAGGAGCTATTCTTGGGTAAGAATCTGGTACATTATCGTATTGAGACTCGTTTGAATCACGAGTGACATCATGTTCATTTTCTGATTTATCAAGCTCGGCAACCTCAGACGATCGTTCGCAGGACGATGATGCGGACGAACGAGAGACAGATTGAGTTACGGAGCTTCTTCCACTCCTACTTTCATCGGACGCTTCATAAGCTCCCGAGTCTTTTTCTTGCCTCCGTTCAGCATTGACTCGTTCTACGTCTCTGAAAAGAGCAGCTACTTTGTGATTGAGGTCTTTGGCAGCCTCTACAGCTTGCCTAGAATCTGAGTGCTTGGGAATGGCTCCCTGGGCTGGTGACGGAGGAGGAGTTGGCGAGAAGGGGGCAGAAGACGAAGTGGAGGAAAGCTCCTTGTACTCGGGAGAAAGAGGAGTAGATGGCGTCATAGGAGACACTGGAGAGCCAACAACATTCTCCAAGGAATCCGCGCTCAAAACGCTGCACTTCCGTCTATTCCCTGATTTTCGCCTGTTAGAACTAATAAAATTGAGTTTGTCGTCGCTCGAGAGTGTTTCTTCCACTTGTTCACCTTTGTCGCTTTTACCATCCTCAATTTCACTTTTATTCTGGAAAAATGTGGGTCTCTTACGACGATTCACTTCTTCCCGAAATTCTTTTGGAGGCTGTGACGACTCATCTCGCATTTGCTCCTCTGAATGTGATTCTGTCTGATGACTTGGGACATCGAAAAAGTGGGGAGACTCGCGATAAACCGATCGGTGTGGAGACTCGGGATACGGTTGCCTCGGAAGATATGAGCTATGCATAGGAGGATAATAATCGGGCCCTGAAGTGAATCTAGGAGAAGGAGAAGCCCCAAAGTCTCTCCCATAACTTGGATGAGAGTACGGATTGAAATGAGGACCGTGGTAGGGATGATACTGACTAGGACCATAAGGGGGCTGATGGTAAGAGCCGTAGTAAGTTGGAGGCATCGATATATCAGAGTACTGCGGTATTCCGTGGGTAGATAAGGGCATAGGAACATAAGCATTTGAGGGAGGCATTCCAGCGCTGCTGTTAGGATAATATGATCCGTGAGAGGGCCCAACAGCGGGATGTCCGGCACTACTAGGGCCGTAAGAGTTTGGTTGCATTGCTTGAGGACTTGGAGGTCGCTGACTTCCACCCAAGTCAGTACGACCGAGTTTGTTTGCCAAATGATCCACTGGAACTCTCATGCTGCGTAATCCATAACCTTCGCTTTCCATAGCAGAGAATTCGGCATCTCTAGAGTGAAGAGCACCGTGAGAATGAGGCGGCATTCCGTGCTGCGAATCGCGAGGCATGTACTGACCTTGCATGTGGGACTGCCCTGCAGTGGACATCATACTATGCATGTGAGGATAGTAAGGCTGCCGATACGAAGAGTTCGCACCATAAGGGTAGTGAGGAAGATACCCTAGATGGGATGAAATCATTGGTGGATTGTAAATCATTCCTGATGAAGAGGGTCTTGGATCCATCGTATTTGTCATATCTCTTTCATACATGTTCATCGGATGTGAAGCGTCTTCTCCCTCTGTACAGCCACCAATTGGCGGCGCAAAACTCGGTGAGGATTCTCCACGAAAGGCTCCTCTCTCTTTTGTTTTACTAGTGTCTGCCTGTTTCTTCCCATCGCTTGAGTCAGTAATAACAGACGAGTGCGAGTTTGAGCTATCAGCAGAAGCTTCTGGTTGTCTTTCCCACCACTGAGGTTCATCTTCATTCGCCATGGCTGGAATCACTTGAAATTGCTTATCAATAAAAACATTTCTTCGCAAGGTAAGATGAAGTAGATGGCTTCCTCCACACTTCCGCTTGCTGGCCGAGACTCAACTGCAATTTAGTCTCCATCTTCAATGATGCTCAAAATGAAAGTCATGCCTTTCAAGAAAATAATTTCTGATGATGACAAATAAAAGGGCTAATGCTCTTGCAAATTCTATGAATTAGTCGCTATGTACTTGTGATAAAACAGGAGCATTTTGGGTTTTATCCAGACAGACTTAAAACCCCTGATTCTGTCATCATCTGGAAAATAAGAAAGACAATAAATACGAGCAAATGAGGCATTCAAATCTGGAAAAAATGGTAATGAAAAATTAGTCTACCAGTACACACCAAAACACGAAATCGGAACTAGAACATTCATAACACCGGGATTGGCCATAGTTGAGAAAAATACAATTGAGATTATAAAAATCACTTAAGAGAGAATATACAGCATGATGAAACGAAAAAAGCATATGATCTACAAGAGAAGCGGTAATGAGCCTTTTTCCAGTCGTACTCAAACTGAATTGATTGACTACCCGTGACCGCTACCTACGGCCACGGGCAAAAGAGCAACAGGCCACTGGCACGCACTGACAGAATATGTTGGTTCGTCTGACTTCGTGTCAGAAGTGGAAATCTGAAGTTTCACGGTTAGGTCTTTTCTTGACTTGGTAACTAATTAGATTATATTATGTGTTAGTTTAAGCCACCCTAACCGATACAAAAAAAAAACATATCGAATAGAGGAAGGAGAAAGGCACCATTAAGTAAGGAGATAAAGGAATGCGGAATCTATGCAAAAGGGGCATAGAAACAGTTGAGAAAGAAGTTCATGAAACAAGATAAAAGTTGAAGAAGAAAGTAGTACGTGTTGAATTGCAGGATAGCAGTGAACCGAAAAAGGTGATCCTTAACATAACAAAAAACATTTTATTTCAACAAAAAAAGAAGGCCTACCTAACTCTCAGCTAGGGCCCTCACACATTTTCATCCTGTTAGTGCTAATTACCACAGGTACAATGGTTGTATCCTCCTGAGGCGACTCGATAACTAATTCTTTCGTAAATTTGTGTGAACACAAACCATAAGTCGTTTTTTACCGCGTGGTTAAGAACGCGCCCTTCCGAGAATGTGTCGGTGAAGGTGCACGAATCCCGGCGCTGCTCGGTGATTTCTCCCCGTTGGGTAAAGGGAGAACCCTAGCACAATTCCCCACTCTACCAAGGTGTCGGAAATGGGTACCGGCTTGACCGGGGATAACCGTCATTGCGTCCTAGTGTTAATTATAAGGCATTTGAAAAACCAATGTACAAGATGATATATATCAGGCTTCATTGATTGGAATAAAGCATTCTTTGGCTACAGGGTACGAATGAAGTGTCCGTGTGTAGGCACAAGGATAAATAAATGCTGCTGTACTGAATGAAGAGCCTTCTGTACGACTGGAAGTGACTCCCACGCTCGTGCCAACAGCACCGAATTTGCTTACTTAAGCTCCTGCTGCTGCACGAAAGCACGACTCAGGAAGACGAAAAGGGAAGTGCCCACTGCAGTAATAAAACAAGGACTGCAAAAAACACGTCTGCCATGATTGCCATCCTCCTCATAAGGCAACAGCGGAAGCACACTGTGTATTCTTTATTTTTTCACGGAACATGAGAGGCCCAAACACGAGACACATCCAGACGGCCTTGACCACTCCAACACAGAGTACCTCCGCTGGTCACCGAGCAGAAGGGGAGCGAGCACAGCCGATGCTGCTACTGCTGTAACAAACGCCGGCTTCCTATGCTACAGCTGTTCCTATAATGCCGTCCTGCCCGGCGGTGTCACTGGTTAATCTGACGCTGCAACTGATGCAGTAGTCGGTGTTCTTGGTCAGACAGGTGATGGTAAATATTAGACTATAAATAGTTCAAGCCTCCCTAACCCCAAAAAAGTTGTTTCCAAGAGAGGAGTGAGGAAGGCACCGTTTAGTATGAAATTAAGGGAATGGGGAATCAATACACAAGGTGTGTCCCCTCACCCTGTGCACAGAAACAGAAATATTGAAGTTCATTAAAACGTACTCAAAGAAAGAAAGAAGAAAATAATAAGTGCTGAAAAAAGACAGCTGGGAACCGAGAATGAGTTTCTTTCCGAAACAGAAAACCGACTTTATTTCAAGCAAAGAAAGACCTACATAATAACCTTGAGGTCGGGAACTCACATCTTTCTCCTGGTAGAATTAATTCCCATAGATAATTTAGCTTTACACCTCTCGGAGAACTTGTACTCATACCTAAACCTAGTTAACAAAATATATCTCCTCAACATGACTCGCTTACTGTCTCACACTTACCAAACGTAATACCTATCCGATAATACGCTATTCAATGGACGCAATATTTATTGCAATAACGACGTCATTTTTCATCCAACATCACGAAATCATCCACCCTGATTTCCAAGATTTGATTTCATTTATTGCTACCTCTGCTTCAACTTTCCATACCACTTGCCCTCGTCCTGTTTAATTCTCATAATTCTTTGTCGCTGTCCCAACGTAACCTCGTAAGTGCAACATGTGCTGAATATACAGATTATATTCTTATCATAATCCCATCTTCTTACAGCCTCGCTCAAATTGAAAACTTCATGGTTTAAAACATATCTAACTCACTCTTTTTCCCGAGAAACAGGATTGACACCTATTAGGAGTGCATGCAAATTGTCTGCTTGCACGAGAGAGATACGCGATGCGAGCAGCAGCTCCTGAAACGCGGAAATATAACATAGACCAACTGATTGAGTATAAATTAGTTTTGCCTCTCCTACCATGCACAACGAAGATGTTCAAAGAGAGGAAGGATGAAGGCACCATTTAGTATGGCGTTAAGGGAGCGTGGAATTTATGCAAAAAGGGGGTTCCGGCGAAGGATCCCGTGCGTTTAGAAACAGTAAGTCAAGAAGGAGGGTTATAAAACAAGGTGAAAGTTGAAAAAGAAAGTCTGAGGTGCTGAAAAACAAAACAGCAGTGGACCAAAAAAGATGACTCTAAACAGAACAAAAAAAAACATTGTAGTTCAACAAAAAGGCCTATCTATCTCTTAGCTCATAACTTAGGGCAACCTAAATGGCTCTATAATGAAAACTATAACTTACAACATGAATCAGTAACGTTTCCACTATCTCTATTTCAAGCTTCTAAGACGTCTAGGACCTGCGTCATGCTTCAAAGGTAGAGCAACCTGTCATAGAAATTGCTGAGCAGGCGATGAGCGCGCGTCCGCAGGATCAACCCATGAGCACGTACGTTCTCACCAAGTACAGCAGCAAAAACGAGGGAGCGACGCCCGGAACTCAAAAACAACCAAAGCGCCTGTGCATGGAAGGAAGCGCACACGCGCAGGACCGCTGGCAACGCTGACTAGTTCCTAGCATGAATATATATGGGGAAGTGGGTCAGGCTGCTATCCCTGGCTGCTCGGTGGACCAGGCGGTGTCGCCTCCCCTCCCAGGAGGGGACGGAAGTGTGACGGACCAGAGAAAGTAGCGCACATGCAAACTCACGTGAAATACGCATGAACTCTACGGTTAAGCTCGAAATTTATCACGCACCTGCCGTGAACTTGCCGCACCGACCACAACAAATTTACGCACTCAAAAATGGCGATGACGAACGCCCACGGCCATGCGAGCTTCATGAATGAATTGATAATTCCTTCATCGAAATCATTCGTTCCAAGACAAAACTCGGTTAAATTGCAATTCAACACCAGAAACATCAAAGAAATACACAACAGGAACAATAAATTTTGAAGTCGATAATGAAAGACCCAAATGCTTCCCATCACTGCCGGGCATCAAAAAACAAGACTGCACAACGAATATTGATCGACAAACGGAAATGGTTCTCTTCGCCTTTTTCACAGCCCGATTTCACTTGAGCATCCTCCAGTTTTTCCAAAAACTATCGAGTAACTCATGTATGAAAACTTAGTAACAAATTGATACAATCCTCAAATGAATTCCTTAAAATTTCGTTCACAAAATGAGTCGAAATGAAGACGTCATTCGGCGCTGTATGTGATCTGTTAGAAATTATATTTCTCCACATTTCGACGAAATATTAATAGGTTAGGTAATCCAATTCTGTTCACTTGTCACTCTTGCAAGTAGTAAAACGAATTTCACAAAAACTTTAACAAAAAAAATCAATTGTTGTGTTACGCATCTGCTACTAAATGCTTTTCAGGACTTACAAACTTGTGCAGAGCCTTTAGAATAGGTAATGAAAAATGTGTAGTTTTTTCCGAAGATTTTTCTCACTTTTTAAACAGAAAACGGAAAGGAGAGGAAAATAAAATTTGAAATTTATTTTCAACCGTGAGGTCACGCCGCTTCATAATAAAGAAACATTACGCAAACAAAGGAACAGATGAAACTATACAAAGCAAAACTCATAAATACTATATGTAAGAATAACATTACGATTCTACGATGAAGATATTGCTCCAATGAAAAATTATTATTCAATCAGATTGTACGCTACAGAACTTAAAATGACATTAGCACAGAAAAGATTGATTTCCGTTCACCATAATTGTAAAAATAAACACAGATTTGCTTGTTTCCGAAATATGATTCGTGAGTGCAATTAAAGCACAAGTAGAACGGGACCATGAAGGGGTTAATGAAAACCCAAAACGGAAGTAGAGCTCGTAAAACTTTGTACGAAGCGCACATAGTATTAATACTGGAAGCCGCATTTGCTCGCACACTTGCATCAGCATGACAACTAAAGAAAGTAGCGAGGTGGCAACACCTCAGGCATCATACGAGAGTCATGCTCCACTTCCAGCCACTTCGGTTCGCTTAGAACTGCAACTCACTTCAGTAAGAGCGCAAACCATTTGTGCTCACGCCAGAATGTTTTCACTTCTCAATAATCAACACACATTCACGAGTTATTCCCACGGAGCACCAGCCGAACAGATTCACTCATGAAATGTCTACCTACGCGCACTGCAAAGCTCTAAAATTTCTAATCGAGTACCGATGGCTTGTTCAGTTTATGAAATGGGAAATGTTTACCGAAAACGCATGAAACTCGGCAGCAGTTTCATCGGTCGATATATTGCAACAACCGACAGCTGAAGTAATCAAATAAGGAAGTTAGATGTAGAGACGGCTCAGTGAACACAGTTTGCTGGAGTTCCGCAGACCGGCATGCGAGAGGAGAGAGCTGTGCTGATGAAGGTGCGCAGATCAACAAACGCCGTATCAGCGGCGCAGCTGCTCCAGCAACGGCAGTATTTTCTTGGATCTGAGGTAACCAATTTGTATCGACACGATGAGCGCAACGAGAAGCAACACCGCAAGAAAGTGAGGTTTGTAGAAGTGATAAACCTCGTTCTCTTGCACGGCACGAAATGTATTTCATCAAAAATCGTACGGATATAAAAAATTTATCAGGAATATCATCACTAAATTCAGGCGTACAATTGAAAAAAATTATTAAGATAAAAATTTATTATTTGTAGGTTTGCTCCTTTTGAAATATCTTCGTATAAAATAAAGAAAGCTGTTCTCGAGCAATAATTATTTGATCACTAACAAAAACAATCAAAAACGAACAAAACATCCAATAACATACAATGACTGACAATAAATAAAGACTCCAACAACTTATTGAGTCGATTTAAAACATAGATAACACTTCCATGGGATCCTTGAATGATGACCAAACACTTAGATTTAAATGAAGACTATGACAGGCCTGGGTCACAAAATATTTAATTTTTGCAAACAGTACAAACTTAAGAATGCAGGAGGTGAAAGATGTTAAAAATGGCAAAGATTGATTGAAATTATAAGTGTGTTTAATCATCTCTACTCACAACAATAAAGGTTCCCAAGAGAGGAAGGAAGAAGACACTTTTCACTATGGAATAAATGGAACATAAAATTTATGCAGCCGGTGTGTCTCCATGTTCTCTGCATAGATACAGTAGAATGGAAAGTAGTTCATGAAACAACTTAAAAGCTGAAGAAGAAAATACAAAACACTGAAAAAGGACAGCAGTAAATCGAAAAAAGATGACAACACAACCAAACAATAATTCTATTTGAAATTAAAGAAGACGTATCTAACCTTCAGCTTGAGAATCCACATATTAGCTCGAGAGCGCTTATTCTCAGACACAACAGTTGTATCCCCTGAAAGGACATCGAAAATAACAACGGCAAATGAAACAAACAATACATGATGCATGAATGGCAGCTGATCATTACTAGTATCAAAGCGACCTCTTACACTTGAAGAACAGTAAACCCTACACAAACATTACAAACATGCGCAAGTTTTACAGAATACTACGACAGGTAAAATGAAATACAGGCGGTCCAGTGAAAGCGGTGCAATGGGCGCAGTGAATTCATTCATACCGTGTTCATTGCACCCACGATTTTTCGATGCTATGTTTGACTTGCAGTAAAACAAACTCGAAACCAAGAGAAATTGTACCAAACCTTGTCAGAAAGCTTTGGTTCAATACCGGCAGCGCTGAGACTTGGACCGCTGTGACCAGCCACAGCGCGGTCACGTAACGCCCCGCTCCTCCGTTACGCGCAGGCGTCAGCGCGCCTCGAGCTCCCCAGTTACTCCTGCGCAAATTGCCGTCAATGCGGCCTCGGTCATCGATACAAGACCTAAACTTCGAGAAGCCGCACTACTGTTACGAACCTTCTCGTGCGAGGTAGTTGGAAACAATAGGTCTTCCTACAAGGCTCCGCAGCGAACTTCAAAATTAAATATATCACCAGTTAATCTGAAATTTAAATTTGAAGTAAAGGAATTCAATTTCAAAGGAAAACTCATACATCTAGAAACGAATACATTGCTTTCATAGAAATTCCAACCAAAAATATAGTTATTAAAGTCCTAGTGGTCACACTTCACAAATACCCTTATTTAAAAAAAAACTGATGAGTGTAGAATTGATCATTTATTCTTTAATTTTAAGCAATGCACCTCAAATCTCATATTTCATAGCGCTATAAAATAAGGTACAAGCTTCGCACTGTTGGTGGAGGTTCCAGGCGTTACGAAAAAATCATCAACAAACAACCAGAAAAAGCTGAAGGTATTAACTTCCATATTCAAATAAAAAAATTTTATTTACACAGTGAAATCTCCAAACAAATTTAACGAGAGTGATCAAAAAATTGCACTTACAGGTGACTGACTAACATATTTCGATGCCTTGAGCCTAACGCAGTCAGGAACACAGGTGTAAAAAATTTTCATTCCGTCAAACTTATATTCCAAGTCACCCATATTCGAGCAGTAGGGTGAAATGGGAAATTCTTGCAAATTCCAGCAATAAGCAGAACAGCAGCGCAACCTGACACCCCCACCACCCATCAGCAGCAGCAGCAGCAGCAGCAGCAGGTGACCGACAGGAGTCACAGGACATGAACTCGCAGGCAGGACCTGGACGCGGTGAAGGAGCGCGTCGTGCTCGCCACTGGCGCTCCTCGCCACCAAATAACGGCACCACAACAACCCACTGCAGTAATGGGTGGCAAACTGGCAACCGAACCGTTTTGGCGGGTTCTGAGGTTTACCAAGGAATAACAACTGGAAGTGCAGCGAGGGCTGGAGGCTGATTAACCACCGAGCAGAGTCGCTGAAGAAAATTAACACAGTTTTTACTTAATCACGCAATCACTAAATGCTGCACACATGTCTGAAGCAAACCCCGTCCACGTACAGCGTAATGTTAATCATTAATATCGAATTCCAATAAGATGGAGGTATCTGAGACACGTTTTGTGTATGGATTTTGTTCAGGATTAGATATTAAATTAAAAATGGGAGCTTCGGTAAGCACAAAAATATTATGAAAAGAATATAATTTTTTTTTAAATCTGGCAGGTTTCCACGTTATGGAAGTATTACTCCGCAATTTGTCAGGAGGTTGAACACGAAAAAGATCAATGAACGACTTTGGGCATCAACAGTAAGTTTTACCAGCTTAAAAATAGTAAATTTCACAGCATCTTCGTCATTCAGGTACGATAGAGTTTACGAATAAAAACCTATCTGCAATAAACAAAGGAATGAAAAACAGCATTTAGATCTCCAATGATAACTAAAATGGCCTCACTAATAACGGAAAACAACGGCGTGCTTCACAAACTGCTCCTCAACGAATGATGCGGAATGTGTACACACTACGCAATATCACAAAAATTGACACGATAAAAGACACGATAAAAAAAGAGAAGATTTCTAAAACTGTAAACATTAACAAATAAAAAGCAACGAAGTTTCATAGTGAGAACAACAAGACATCATTCTCCGCCAGTTGAAAGAAGTACAGGCTGGCCAGGCAGGCACTGCAAGGGTGAGAGGCGTCACGCTGGGCCAGGTCATGGAGCTACGCAACAAGGGTGCGCGGGACGGGTAAATGATCAGCACAGTAAAGTGTCCGACATGGTGTCTTGTGAACCAGCTCGCTAGTCACTGCCATATACTGACATCACCACAAGAGATAATTATATCACATATAGCCTCGTTAATTCTTCGTTTATTGAAGAATAATATCGAGTAACGGTTTTCAAGAACTAATAACTGCAACGCAACGATTAGCAAAATTTCGATCAGCTTGCCATTGCTTTCGCTTCACATCATAAAACATAAAATTGGACAACTTCTGGAGACTTTTAAACAGTACTTTATATCAATCAGAGAATTCTCGATAAAAAACTTACTTGAGTTACAATAATTTTCTCTAATCTTATTGGGAAGGAAACCCTTACTAATGAGCTGAGAATATACGAATCAACGAAAGAGTCTCATCCTAGCTTAGAAGTTAATGATAACGCAGAAGAATATCTACCATTGAAACAAAACAAACCACGACACTACTGTATAAATAGAGCCGTTTATTATAATTCCAACGTTGTCACGTTCATTTGAGTACACAATCAGCTTCCGTTTCAATCGATATCAAAACAAAATACATCGATGAATAACAGGGTTATCATACGCCCATTTCACTATAGTTTTCAACACAAAACGCAATAGGTATAAGAAATATACTCAAAAATTTCGCAACTCGTGATCTACTCAACGCCATTTTGCAATTGAGCGATCACCATCACCGATCACAACACGATGAGCAGTAAGAATAGTCTAGTATGTTGAATATTCGTACACTAACGCTATACGTTTGCGTAAAATTGCTATAAGCAAGCTTTCAGTTATCGATTTATTTATTATAAATTAGTTTAAGCCTTTCTTACCACAACAAAGATGTTCAAGGAGAGGAGGGATGAAGGTACAATTTCCTATGGAATTTTGGGAATGCGGAATCTATGCACAAGTGTGTCTCCACACCCTGCGCGTTGAAACAGTAAATTAGGAAAAAAGTTTATGAAACGAGATAAAAGTTGAAGAAAAAGTAGTAGGTGCTGAAACAGGACAGCAATGAACCGAAAAAAAACATGCAAAAACTACATTCTATTTTAACAAAAAGAAGGCCTACCTGCCTCTCAGTTCGTGACCACACATATTCCTCGTGGGAGCGTTAATTCCCATAGATACCAAAGTTGTAACATCCAGCTTTAGGTATCCTAGGAGTAATTTGTACAACTAGCGATTGATCAACTGCAACATTTAGCCAAAACCGCTAAAAATCTAGTATCAATTAGTGCCGGGAAAATGCCGCCTCATAATTGAGGTTTAACTTAAATGTTCAGTAAATACGTCCCCGGTACACACGTTGAACAACAAAAACCATATATGTTGTACGATATACAAAATTACAATTATATTGAACTTCCAACAATGACACACAACCTTACTTGAGGAGTGTCGAGTGTCGCAAAGAAAGTTTTGATGAGCTAAATTCTACTCGAGTTCCGCTGTTCAGTAGACTGTAGTACATTTATTCTTACATCGACTGAAAAAAACACACTTAATCTTTTGATTACAGATCAAATCTCTATGAAGATGGTCAAAAAAGTTCAGCCTTGACGCCCATAAAAATTAAAAGTGGTAATGAAAATGAAATAATTTGAGAATAAAATGTTCCATTGCACACAGAATCAAGCCTATATGAGAGGCTCAGAACTGCGGGCTGCCGGAACAGCTGGCCGCAGCGCTGCACTTTGAGTAGTGCTGGCCGGTGACGTCATGGTGCTGCCCCTCACACAAGGATGTGCCGGGAGAGCGGCAAGGTGCGCCGCTTGTTGGACACTTCCAATAAGCTTCTTGGCGCATCAAACTCGTTCAGTTGTCAATTCCATCACTTTTTAGTACTTTTATGTAACATTTTTCCAATCCTAATGCAACTGAGACCTTATTTACACCAATTCAAAAATCAAATGTCTATAAGCGTAGAGCACAAAAATTTGATGCCTCATTTTGCATGAATACGAAGCAGTGCAAGAAAATTATTATTATTATTATCATTATTATTATTATTATTATTACTATACTAGTTAGTTCAAGACTATCTAGGCACAACAAAGACAATCTCAAAGGGAAGAGAAGGGATCATTTAATATACACTGTACAAATCGGGGAATCTATGCACAAGCTGTGTTTCCACGCAGGATACGCAGCGCATGGAGTTAACAAGTTAAGATGGAAGAGGAAGGAAAGACGAAGAAATAGCAAAGACAGTATAAAAATCGAAAGAAGCAAAATGAGCACCAAATACAGAAGTACTAAAGACCTCTCTACACCTGAGATGACTCAACATTATCCCTTTGGGAGCGGCAGTCCTCACAGCATAGGGTAGACAAATCGCACTAATCTCTACCTATTGCCTATGCTGAGAGTTTACTGAGGAGCTGTTACTCCAGAGGAGCAGTATATAAAAAGCAACGTAGTCCACGGTTTCGGGCAACACACCGAAATGTTCCAAGAAATTTCGTTTCTGTCCAAATTTTTACTTTTTTTCTATGATGTATTAATGTTCCCGTGCAAAACACCCTTTTTGGAAGGACAGGCATATTTTGATGAGCTTCCGGTATATATAATTAACGCTGACTAGCAATCAGAGGTGAGTTCTGGCTATTATCCGAGGTAACTACTTGAACGTCATCGCTTTCCCTCATTTCCTGCCCAATGGTGAGATGCGAGATGAAACAACTTTACAGAAAACTATTAAAGCTCTTACTTTCTTGAACAAATTAGCAGCCACAGCTCCCTCTTGAACTTCTACCCTGTAAATAACTGTGTCATTTTAGGTTCAGTATTTTAATGAATATGTATCACGAGTTATAGCATGAAAGTGGCAGCACGGTCGCTACTCCAACACCTCATAGTGCGATTGTTTATTGAATTTCATGTCGCTTATTACTTTTATTAACTCGAAACTATCCCAGGTGTCATGCACGACAAACTAAATGAAAATTGCTCATACCAATTATTTTTGGCCGAATTTGTGCCCTAATGTATGTTTTGAAGTTCGCTGCTGAGTGGCAGTTGTGTCGCTATGCTGGTGTCGGTGACAACCTGATACTAGTGATAATATAACAACGGTTGTTCTACTAACGATAATGTGAGTAGAAAATTTGGACGTCTAAGGACTAAGTACTGCGCAATTAAAATTTCATTTTCCCTTTCCAATATTGTCCACGAGAGTATCGGTATTTGAACTCAACATCTGAATTTTATATGAAAAACGTAGGCACAACGATGGTCCTTCTCTTATGAGTCAAATCGCTGAAGTCAACGGCAACTCACGAAATTCTGCAAACAAAAGCACTGCTCATTCGAAACAAAATGGCAGTGATGCATGATATGTCCGGCGGTGCGGAGAGACGGTGGTGGCTAGAAAGGAGCGGGGGGCAACTTCCGGGGCACGCGGGCAGCAGACGAAGTGAAAGCAACAGTCACCAGCGCCGGGAAATCAAGTCTCGTCTGATCACATTACCGAGACACTCAGCAACAATACACGCAGAAAGTAATTACTTCTAGTGAATGAGTTAAGCAATAACTACAAATAAACCAAAAAATTATCATAGAACTAAAGTTACAAAGAAAGAGAAAACCCTTAGCTGACTGTTGGGAAAATTTTCCCGTAGATCAACATTACAATAAATGTCATGCTACGAGACAGCGCGATTTTTGGATAGGTTTTTAAATGCATGACGATATTTCATAACAGAACAAATGCAAACTTGGTGAACAAATAATCGTAAATTGCCAACATTATCGAGAGTTCCACAAAAGAAATATTTAAATTTAAAGCGAGAAGAAGGACTAGAAAAGATGATAAAATCATTACGACCAGCACGGAATAAATGTTACGATTACCCTTAAGTAACATCACGGTATCATAAGGTCTGACGTACTCTGTTCTCCAAAAGAAGTATCAAAATTTAGACCTTTTGATTGATGTGACGTTTGACACGGTAGGACTATATGTTCTTGATATCCCTAAATAACTCATGAACGGGTACCTATATGATGGCTCATTATGTGTTAATTTTTCCGACAAAAAACAAGCACAAAGAGATTGTTAGCATAGAAATTAATTAGCTTCAATTAAATGCATCACAAAAACACCAATACTTTGGCCTAAAATAGTCGTGAAATAGCAGTCCTCTCAGCTGCTGAGAGTCCTCACTCAAATTTCTAACTCTCAATGCTATGACATTCAGTTTTGAAGTTATAAATGAGTCATGGTGTTAACAGTGCATTATATTTTAGTCAATATAAATGTGGTAAAGATGTGAACAGTATGAATCGATAAACCAATACGGATAGAATAGTAGGATATCGGGATTTAAAGTCCAAATTTCAGGTATATATATATATATATATTGGTATATACCAAGCCTTTTCCTCTTTTCACGTAGAGGGTGGCTAGCATCATTTACATGATACTTTACAGGGAATGAACATGATAGGGGTTCCCCAGGCCCCTAGTCACGCCCGAGCTTTAGGCCTCATTTTTCTCTCGTTTAGTGCTCAGGTAACATTCCTTGAGGACAGTGACCATACTGCAGGCAACGACCCTGATTTGCCGCATCAGCGTTTTTCACGCCAACTGCCGCTCACAGGGATCGAACCTGCGCATGAAGCATAGAACGCAAGCGCTCTATACACTCGGCCACTGCGAGGCCAAATTTCAGGATTTCGAAAAATAAGTCACTCTGACTATTATAATAATACCTCTTGACCTCTGCATAATAGTAAATTTTACGTGATGAAACACAAAATTACCAAGAATTCACCATCGGATCAGCACTGGATCTACAATACTTCGATCAACTGAAAGCAACTATAATATTGAGCTGCCGGAATGATCATTACTAACTAACCTGACGTTCGTGAACTTGATAAATCAAGGGGGAAAAAATGTATACGCAGTGCAACACACATATAACTTAACCCTATACTGCCCAACTGGACTATTTCGTCCTCTTTCAAAAATAACAATAATATATCGTATTTATTATTCAATTTGTTCACTAATGTTTCCTTTGAACTGCACTGCCGAGTGGCAGTTCCTTCCCCATCTTGATAACAGTGACTACCTAATGCCAGTGTCGGTTTAGTGATAGTGGTTGTCATAACGGTAATATGAGTATAAAAATGTGGGCAGTAAAGGGTTAACATTGTGACCCCACAGAGAGCTCCCCACGCGATCGATCATTTCAACTGTAATGAGAGCTCACTTAAAGCAGGGCGAGGAGAACACGCACATGACGCCCGCACGAGATGAGTGCACACCTGCACGTACGGAGCCGCTCTCGACGGGGAGATGTTTCCTGGACTGCAAGGTTACTGCCATGACACTCAGCACTGCACGCATAGACACACGAGATGACTACGAATGTATCACTTACTGACGAGTTGGTGCATGCATGTCAAGTGCCAGAGAATTTAATATAACTATGTGCTGTTCCGGTTACTTCAATCCAACGTTGACCAAGACGAGGAAATATCTAAAATAAAAATCAAAAAACCGTCAATATCCGTTTAAATTACTTTACCAAAATCTCAGGAAGAACATTATGTGTAGGTCTTTCAAGGATCTTAGAAACCTAGTATTCTTATGATTTAAACTGGGAGTAGCACCGTGTTACAAAATTGGAATTTACTCAATTACGCAGCGTGTATTTAGACAGGTGCTGGGGCCCGTGCGGCGGGCTCTCAAGCACGAGCAGAGGTCAAGGCGTCAGCAGCAGCTCGGCAGATCCGCAGCACCAGGACTTGCCATCACACTTCAGCATCAACTCAGCTGATAGTCGTAGGTACGGCACTGAAGGTAACGAAGTCATTTCCCAGTGTCACAGATAACGTTTGCAGGAAACGGAAATTTGGGGGCAGCAAAGCTGGCCTCCGATCACGGTCAACGGGAAATAAATTTATTCTCGGCGTCGGCTGTAGAGTTTATCGCACGTATTGTTTAACTTGTAATAACTAATAACTTAAGAGCTTTCACAGAAGTAATGGATATCGCAAAAAAATGCACGCAGAAATGATCAAAGTTCTTGTAGAGTGACAATAAAAAGTAATTAAACGTACCCACAAATATATTCCAACTTTACATTCACATAATAATGAAATAGATTGATTTCTGGCAAATCTCACTTTTAGGATAAAAAGGAAAACCAACGTGGCTAAGAATATCATGATAAAAAACAAACGTTTCGGAATATAAAAAAATCCATCTTCAGTGTTCTGTAATACAATAAATCGAACTATTAAAACATCGTAACTATGAATCTTCTGAATAAATCGGATGTAAGGCAATGAAATTTAAAAGACATGATAAAACAAAAACTATAGAAAATGTCAACAAACAATGGAAAATTTCACCAATGGAACAAAACAATTCACCAATGGAAAAACAAACAATGGAACGTTTCTTAATTCACAATTCACATAAGTTATAATTCATCGTCACCTTCACTTCCTAATTATTAGTCGGCAATATAATTGCAAACAGCATCGGAAACAGATAAAATTTTACCGCGTAATTCCATTAAAGTTCAAACATGACAAATCTTCATTACGGGGAAATTCTTTATGAGAGAAAAAATGTATACGGAAAGAAAACTAGCGCCCCAGGCCAGCAGAACTTGAGTCCAAGAGGGCCAGAAGTTTTGAGAGCCCTGAACGAGAGGACGAGGAATAACTGGCGTAGACATTAATTTTCTCAAGTGAAATGGGAGCTCGACAGGAATCTAGTCAGCTAATGGAAGGCGCCAGCGCACAACGCTAAGTTGTGGCATAAGTTGACTCGCGCATCGCTGAAGCGAGATGACGCTCAAAGTGGCCACAGAAGTACTGAGTGTAGGGGAGTTGGAATAATCTGTTCCATGCCCCGACCCTCATTTTCAAAGATCATAGCTCCGATCCACTTAAGATAAAATCCTTAAATGTAAAATACAGAGTTGCTACCGATTTACTCTGTTATTTGCTATACTTGCGTTATGCGTTGGCTGGACTGCAATGTGGCCATCTTGCGGAGCAGCATATAGTTCATATCCGACTCAAATGAAACCTAGTAAAAGATTACACTCTCCTCCGATTGTTACAATAACGACAAGCTTACACTAACCACAAATAGCTGTGGGGATTTTATAATTTATGCGTATTATCCTTACCTTAATAGTTAGTTTAAGATTTCCTAGCCAGGAAAAAACATGTTAAAGAGAGCGAAGAGACGGGACCATTTATTTTGGACTAGAAAACTATGCACGAGATGTATTTCACACATAGAAAACCCTGGGCATAGGAACAGCAAGTTAAGAAGTGAAGTGAAGTAGGCATCAAGGCTGAAAAAGCTAAGTAGGCAAAAAAGGAGTTCCGAAGGCCTATCTATGGCTGAAGAAACCATACAGTATCTCTCTTGGGGGCGTCAGTACTAATAAGATAGGACAAACAAACCTAACTAACCTTAGCCTATTGCCCATCCTAAGTCCCTTGAAGAGAAAACAGTGTGCAGTGCCCTCTTAACACAACAACGTCGAAGTACGAATAATTCATTCGTCCTTATGGGAGAGAAATAACCCTTCGAGTATACGTTGCAACTACGACCTCGATAAAGTGAAATAAATCACTAATTAACAAAGGAATTTCCATTTTCACGTATTTGTAAGCACGCAATCTGAATGAAGTCGACGACAAACTTTTCCTGCTGAACTATATTTGCTAGAAGTGCTAAACCTTTTCTCTGCTAACTTGACACTTATAAAATATGGTACTTTAAATAAAAACGTCTGAGTCGAACCAAATTAATTTAAAAAAACTATCGTTGTATGTTTTACTTATGCTACAGTCATTGAATAAATTGCTGAATATCACCCCATTTGTACTATTTCATTTCTTATAATTCATATTTTTCTCAAAGGTTTTCACGTTCTGTAAATTTTACTTAAGAGAGAAAGGCCTCTCAATAAATTGAGTAAAAATTGAGGGCTAGGAAGATCCTTTAGTAAAGAAGAAAGAAACAAAAAATAAATCCTGCAGGTTATATGCTCGGAAATAGTCAATACAGAACGTTGAAGTTAGAGTGAACGAATTCATATTGATCAGGAATCTCAAAGAAAGCGTCTCGAGAACTATAGAGACATGGCTACAAGACGCTCTACTCATATTTCGTAAGAACACAACTGCTCGAGCAACGACGTACTTTCCAGGAGGCGGGCTGGTTTCCACGAAAAGCGTCGGTTGCGGAGACGAGAACACACCAACAAGATACAAGTAATAGGTTGTTTGCACTCGCAAGAAAGTATTTGTTGTTTATCGTTATTGTGAGAGGTATTTCTTACGTTTATAACATAGATAAAAAAAATCCTGAGTTCGTATCAATAAAATAATTTTCTAGGAAATATCTTTAACTAATTTTTAGAGACCACGAAAAATACCGAGAATATTGTAAAGAGGAAAACCACCTACAACTTACACGAAAGACCCAACTAGCCTACCTAACCCCCGGCGAAGAAGAATGTATTTTTCTGTCATATCAATCCTTCAGCATCCTTGAAGTTATTGCTTGCGTTTTTCACGAAGCAGCTCGCAAGTGTCATACGGCACCAGCAAATGAAAAGACGCGCAAACACGACCACAAGTTAGCAATTGCGACGTTCGAAGGCCGGAAACGCGGCTCTGAGCACAATGGCGCTCGAGCCACCGTGAACAGGATCTTCTAATTGTTGTTCTATCGCCCCCTTACGCCAGACCTTGAGATGCTTCTTACAGCGTATTTTGTTCTGAGGCACCCTCAAAATAAAGGTCAAAAAGTCTCTCAATTTCTGAAAATAATTGCATTTATATTGATCATGTTCTTTGAATATAACCACGTTACTTGAACATTAAACTAAAAATGTTATGCATTTCTTACTCGAAAAGTGACTCGTTAGGGAAATACTAAAGCAAATCGAAGTGACGCAGAGCTCGACACACAAGCACAGCCCAGTGAATGACACTTGCTGTGAGCATGGGTTCCCAGCAAACAGGTTTGTAAAGAAAATATTGTGGACATTACACGATAACTAAAAAGTGAAGCTGATTTGTCGTTTGACGAATGTCGTCTTCATCTTATATTAAAAACAACGCTGATTTAAAATGAATCTCTGAGGGGGATTAACACACTATTTCCCACAATCGGTGTTGGTGAATTTTTGCAGTCGTTAATGCAAGGAAACGGAGAAACTCTGAGAGCGAGCGCGAGAAGCAGCGGCAAGTGGTGGAGAGAAGGGCGGAGTACAGTAATGGAGATCATGAGGGAGGAAGCTAGAGAATGAGGGTGGAGTACACCTACAGTACGCCTCAACTGCAAGCAACGCAGGACTTTCTAGAAAATCAGATTTTCAGGTATCACCATAAATCAAAAAATCAAACGAATGATATAAAACGGAACGCTCAGGCTGACACTTCCACTATACATGATACAACTTCTAGAAAAACGAGCGTAAATTCATGCCTACAAAAATTGTCGCACTTGCAGAATTGAGTGAAAGGATTCAGTGAACATACAAATTATCACACTAACAATTACTTTGAAGTTAATTCATTCTACTTCGCCAAAAGAATAAATCAATGAATAAGTAACAATTATTCCCGTCGAAAAACACGAGCACAAGATGGTTTTGAAATGAGCTCAAGACAATATGGGCACTCACGGCATCACAGTTCACACAAGGGGCACTGAACCGTAGGTGCGCACCAAGAGTGGCTGGAGTCAGCACGAAGGCCAGTTTCACTTTCTACGTCAACAACGCCCACGACTGAAGCTCAGAACGCCTTCATTCCAGGATAAATTTGATAAACTCAGCCTTTCACACGCCAAGATGCACGTGCCTAAGGAATTAGACTGATAATTGTAGTCAAACAGTCGTAAAAATTAAAAAGAAACAAATCAAGTCTATGTATCAAAACTTATTTGCACGTACGCGTACAATGTATGAACATCCAGGCCACTGGATGAAAACCGATCTCGATAAAAAACTACAACGAGGTAAGTAGGAAGAGTAATCAGAGAAGTAAATGAGTATATGTCTAGCAGCGGAAAATGAGTTATTCTGTAAAATAAACGAGCACTGAAAACAAAACGGAATTCTTGCGTGCATTGAACTGACGAATCGTTATTGATGCAATTCAAGTATTTGATCTCAAACGTGAAAGTATGAAGAAGAGTGAGACAAACAGCGGCGGAGGAGACAACACAGCTCGCGTCCAGTTACGGCGGGAAAGTAATACCTGGCATGTGGTGGCAGCGACTCCCACGGGGCTCGCCTCGCGACACGCTACCTGCGCGTATGTTGGAGACTCAGACAAGCAGGCCCGCCCGCCTGTCAGCTCAAGCCTGCAGACGTGACCACCTCAATAACGAACATTTCCTTCTCTAACACAAGGAAAAATGTACAATGAACTGGCGAGAACCGGGTTTCCTATTCACGATTCGAGATCCGATACGAAAACGCTAAGAAAATATGCCGATTTCATGAAAAAATGATCGACGTTTTTGCAAAATTCTCATGCCTAGCTAGTGCCAAGATTCCCTTCAAAGTAACGAGAGCATTAGGATAACACAAAGGAAATATTGTTTCAGTACCTCACCCAAATGGTCGAATGTTTACACAATTATGTTGCTTCGCGACGACTTGCCGAACAAATGGAGAAACACAGGTATGCTCGTATACTCGAAGAAATGATGAGAGGTTAGACACTCCAATATCTTAAAAAGTCTCCCCCCAAAGCACCATAACCCGTGTTCTAGTGCGGGCCAAAATCCAGAGATGACCAGAACAAAGAATGGAATGAACAAGCGAAACGAATTATTTTCAGGCAGCAGAGCCTACGAAAATAACTCAGCTTTCGTTCTAAGAAATACGTCAATGTATGTGCATTCATTTATTACTGCGCGAGGAGCGCCTCAATACGGCGGTTCTTAGTTCCTTATAATATTTTTGAAATATTTCAAGCGTTCAAAGAATGAGTCAATTCTACAATAATTCACCCACATATAGACGCTGAATGGTAGAAATAAAATCGCACGTCGAAGGAATTCCATTCATGCGCTGGAAACCCCACAAGAGATTATATCCTCTGAAAGCTATTCAACTCAACCGAACTAATCTGTCTAATAAGCAATTAACATTGAGTTTTTGAATAATTTTTTCAATGAATGATAACACTGTTAATAAAATCGCATTCGCAGGGTGAATTATTCAATATGTATAATTCTTTGGATTGAGCGAGATCCTGGGAAATAAATAGTTCAATTGGCTCCAAATTTTCCCTGGTATTCTGCTCGCCGTCACAAGTGAAAGCTAGCGATCCTCTCGCGGCTTGCCTGCCTCCGCAGCAGCACCAAATTTAAGGCGATTTAATCACAGAGTTTCTCTCGGTGAGTTCGAGGAGCTAGAAGTAGTTTTAATTAATTAAGAAAGAACGGTTTATTTTTCACGGAATGACAAGCCGACGAGCTGTCTCACCAAATTTACAAAGCGGACACGAGCGCTTTTGGCTCTGTGTTTGAGCACGAAACCTTTGAGTTGTTGGAATGATGTTGCTGCAATCATTAGGTCCATTTCACTAAAGTAGAAGTACTGACATCGAAAAAAATTCATTGGGAGTAGGGAGTAATCGGCTTAGATTAGATTATAAGTTAGTTTCAGCCTCCTTATCCGCAACCAATGCGATCCAAAGAGAGGAAGAAGGAAGGCACCATTTAGTATGGAGTTGAAGAAACGCGGAATCTATGCAGAAAGGGCATAGAAACAGTAAGTTGCGAAAGAAGTTTATGGAAGAAGATCAAAGTTGAGGAAGAAAGTAGTAGGTGCGAAAAAATAGGATAGCAGTGAACCGAAAAAATTATCCTTAACATAACAAAAACATTTAATTTCAACAAAAAGAAAGCCTACCTAACTCTCAGCACAGTCCCTCACATTTTCCCCTAGGAGTGCCAATCGGTTTAATACTTAATAACTTCAGTAGAATACTTAATAACTTCAGTAGAATACAGTGCACGCAAACATTTTACGAATATCCACTGAAATTGAAATGGAATGAACATGTTCAAGGCAGTTCAAAACGAAGAGCATTGAAGGGAGCACAGAAATAGATGGTGACGGGTCCACGAAACAGACCAGACAGGGAGGACCTTTATCGCGTCAGAGAGGCAAGCAGGAACAGAGCGCGTTGCTGCGAGATAGTCCGGCTGGCATCTGCTTAAATTCCTTCGCGAGACGCCCATGAAAAGAAAAGTGACGCTTTACGAGAGGCTTTAAATGCAGCAAACTTTAGGGCGAGCCCCAAGAAATAGAGACGAGGGCACTCACGCAGGTGTAAGCTGCCTAAACAGGTGGGCTATCACGCGGATATGAGATGGCCAACTAAGCACCAGCTTATCGTTCAGGAAACGAAGTGAGGGAGGCTGGAACGCAAGGAAAGACATTGTAATATTATTCTCCGAAATAATAAGCAAAAGCTCATTACAAAGCAGTAGATTGGCACACGCACTTCAATGATAAGAGCAGTGTATAGTTCATGGCATCTTTCTCGATGGCGGAAGTTTGTTACAGTTGAAGTTTTATACCCCAAAGTTCTGTGAATAAAAGATAATTGAATAATTATTTTTTGTTAGCTCTGTACGCAATATTAAATTCCTAGAAACTAAAATCCGGCACTTTAAATTTATAACAAATGTTGTTCCTCAAAGAAAAGAAATCCCAATGTTACATACTTATAAATGAAATACTATTTCTGATTTTTTTTAAATGGTAAAGAAATTATGTCCACGGTAATTTTTTATACACGAGAGAAAATACTTTTCGAATTGTTTCATTGAAACAATCAAATTGCATTGCTCTGATTAAATTATAACTTAGTTTGGGTCTCCCTAACCACAAAAAAATTTTAACGAGTAAGAAGAGCAAGTAAGACATCATTTAGATTGGAATTAAGGAAACGAGGAATCTACGTACAAAGAGTGTCCCCCACATAATGCTCGCAGAACAGCAAGATTGAAAGAAATTTATGAAACAAGATAAAAACTGAACAATTAAGAAGGCATAAGATATGGAAAAAAGAAGAACAGCGAACCGAAGAAAATGGTCCGCAGCAAAGCTTCGAACAAAAACCTATTCCATTTTCGCAGAAAGAAGACTTACATAACCTTCATCTAGGGACGTTGCATCTTCTTGGAGACGCTAATTCTTCCAGCAACAATAGTCGTGTACCTGAGAGAACGGCTCAGCTCTGGTAGAAGAGTCAACGGCTTTGCAAGGAACGCGAATCGTTAAATTCGATTCATTAGCAAACAGTACGCAGGTGAGAATAATGAAGAACTAAATTTTAAGATAATTAACAGATGGTCATTTATTTTGAGCGACCAATGATTGTTTAATATATTGTATTTTCCATGTACTACCTTCGTAAATAGTATTGGAATTTCAGTGCTTCGTGTTCTTTTGGCGTAACCCAGTCTGAACAGAGAGCGATGCCGTTATTCAACAATTTATGGAAACAATTTGAAAAATCAGCGTTTTATTCATAAAAAAAAACGCTGAACCAACTGGCACGCACCATATGCACCAAAATATCGAAAGAAAATTCACTAACATTGTTCAACATTGAGTCTCCTTTTTTGGAGGGAACAACCCTGTATTTAAGTTTAAAAAGTGATAGCACAACGGGACAGATCCATTCATTTTTTATTTCAAACACCCGCTCAGAGATTATAACTGAAAATTTCTGCTCCCAAGAAGCAGCATATTATTCAATACACATAACCCAGCATCAGAATATCAAGATGAGGACGGACACGAATGAAGACCAGAAATAAATTCTTTTTCGAGAACCCGTTTCTCGTTTTTATAGGAATAACAAATTTACGCAAAGAGCACCAATTTCAAGACAATAGGGTCACACATCGTACACGGTTTCTTTCCCTTAACACTTCTTTTTCTGATCTCACACACGGAAAGACTGACCACTCAACTCAGATCAAGCGTGATCTGACGAACGAATATCAGCAAAACATTTCAGATCTATCAGAACACACCGTAATTTTGCGCACAAGCCCAAGTCATGACAGAAAAATTTTCCTACAAAATGCAGTATTTTTCATCCATACGAATACTTAAATTCTGATAAAGATGTAAGTCAGGTATGGACGACACATGTGTGAGAGGGCGTTTTTGTGTTCAAGCAAACCCGATGACCTCGATACTCATGGGAGCTCGAAGAGCGATATCGCGGTGAGCCCTGCAAGGTACACGAATTACGAAAATATGCGAAATGGCTATACTTAGCACAGTTAGCAGCTCACCATCAGCTGCTTTGAGAATAGTTATTCCGTAAACAAGAAGTAAACTCCAGCGCAAGTTGCTCTCCGATCGCACCATAGAGAACAAAGAAATGATGCGAACTAAACAATGAAGTGTTTTTGACCAATGAAATACTGCTATGGACCAAAGCAGGGAACCTCCAAACCATTCTGTACTGATGCGTTTTCATCGCACAGAGAGGCCAAAGGAACATTTGGACTATTATTGTCATCAGTGAATCACTTCAAGTAATTGATGTTTGCAGTAGTTTGGTAATTATTTCATTACAACATCGGCTGTAGTTTCACTTGGATGACTACCACTTGCGTCGGTTCCAAACTCGCGCAATTCGTCCAACATGAGTCGGTCAGTTGATTCGTCAAAATTGCTTTAGCAAATGTGGTAAGTTTTATTATTTCTATCATAATAAAACCTCAGGAGCAAAAGAAATGAAAGGCCTCTTCTACCGCAGAATTCTTCTCCAAGAGTAGTTATCTTCACGACACGGTTGAAAAACGGCGGTTTGTAGCACCATTCTCAACAAGACGAATATTTTTTTTTCATTTGTAACATTATCATCTGAGCACAAGCCGTTAAATCACTCCCTCTGCTAGACGCAATTATCACTGCGAAACTACGGCAAGAGAAAGTTCACGCGGCATGTCATAAGCGCGTTAAATATTCGTTTTTCGTTCAACACGGCCCGCTACAGCCGGTATACGCTTGAGCTTCCCATTTTACTTGAAAATATTCAAGTTATAAAAAGCATGTCAAACGAAAGAAATAAAATAATAATGAAACTATAAGAAAAAAATTGAAAAAATTATTACAAATGATGACGCTAGTCTACAAAAAAAGACAACGATACGCCTGCTTCCACCACAAGAAACAACGACAAGAATATAACGGAATGTGAGCACTAACATTATTATCTCCTGCAAAAGCAAGTGCAACTGCATGAGTAGCTAGGCTTACCCCCAGACCCTCATGCAAATATTTAGGAACTATTATTCGACATCGAACGGCCATCAACACAAAACAGGAGGAAATAGAGAAAAAGTGAGACGAATTTAGCTCTCAAATTAATGCACTCACTACATGAGCGAACAGATTTTCTGACTCTGCTACAGGTGGCCCAGGGTACGCGTGAGGAACGCTTATTGTGTAAAGGAATTTCAAGTACGATTCCTCAACAAACCTCAGTGAGAGGAACTCAGGAATTCTACTTATATTCAGATGATAGACATTGATATAAGTACAGTTTCATCGTTCAAGAGAGAAGTTCGAAGTTCTAGCACACGGATAATAAGAATTAAAACACCCAACAAGAGAATACCAGCATGTTTGGCTATTTATGTTACTCCAAATGCAGGCATTAACAAACAATTATAATACCAACCTATAGATCACGTAAAATTCTACGCGAACACACTCAGCGCACGTAAGTGAATTAAAACACAAAATGAAGCCAAAATTATTTCACTTATACCTTCTCAAACCTAAGGAACAAACCGAATTTGAAGACAGTCACTATGGACCGACCGGGGCCCCGGCCCCGGCCAACCCCGGCCATTTTTGCTGACCCCGGCCCCGGCAAGCCCCGAAAATTTTTGCCCACCCAGGCCCCGGCAGAGTAGTGCCCTAAACCGGGGTTTTGGCCGGGGTTTTTAGTATTGTACTACACCATTTTTACATCAAATTAATCCAAGTCAAGTTCAAGTTAATCTAAGTCAAGTTCAAATTAATCCAAGTCAAGTTCAAATTAATCCAAGTCAAGTTCAAATTAATCCAAGTCAAGTTCAAATAAATCCAAGTCAAATTCAAATTAATCCAAGTCAAATTCAAATTGATCTAACCCTAAGTTGAGTTGAAAATTGACATAATCACACGTTAATTTGAGCGGTTTTGTGTTAAATATGTATCTATTGGATGTGGTGAGTGAGACAATCGTTTTTCCTTTAAGCAAGGAATACATAAAATTTCCGCCAGTGTTGCAATCTCTATAAAAACAAGCTGTCGTAAAATGTGCTAAATCTGCCAAGTGTCCAGCATCAGGAGGCTGAGTGTGATTCAAATCTTTGACCGGCGTAAAAGAAGTAAGTCAATAATTTATAAAAAATTAGCAATTTACTACTCATTAATGCTGCTTTAAAATTCGACACTGATGGCAGTGTCCAAACATTTAAACATTTATGTTAAAAAGGTAATTTTATGTTAAACATACACATAGTAGTTTCGGGGATTTATTTACACTCATAAATATTTATATACGTGAAATTTCACTTGATCACATATGTATATGGAATCATATACATGCAAATACAAAAGATTATCCACCGCACGATGCGTAGATTAAATCTTCAAAAGTAATTGAAATATGAGATTCACAGAGTACTAATGTACGATTCCGTTTGATTACAGTTTATATGAGTATTACACAAATGTGAAGAAATGTAGGATCCTCTGACAGTACACTATAATAATACAAGTTACAATGTTTCTGACTCAATGCGTATTTTATATATATGTGTATACAATTCAATATATGTCCGTGTATACATTCAATATATCTTGATATGGGTGACAATATTTATTAAATGACTATCATAAAAGTTATTTGATTCTTGAAATTATATATATTGAATTGTATACACATACATATAAAATACGCATTGAGTTAGAATCATTGTTACTTGTATTATTATTGTATATTGTTAGAGGATTCTATGTACATTTCGTCACATCGACTAACACGGATTACGGAATAGTACATTAGTACCAGTGAATCCCATTTGTATATTTCTTTTAAAGATTAATTCTGCATATCGTCCGGTAGTAATATTTTGTATTTGTATGTATATATGATGAAGTGGAATTTCAGGATCGATGTAAGATCTATGAGTAAATAAATCCCCGAAACTACTACGTGTATGTTTAACATAAAATTTCATTTTGAACATAAATATTTGAATGTTTGAACACTGCCATCAATGTAGAATTTTAAAGCAGCATTAATGAGTAGTATAATGCTAAGTTTTTATAACTTACTTGCATCTTTAACGCCGGTCAAAAATCTGAATCTCACTCTACCTCCTGATGATAGATACCTAGCACATTTTACGCGAGCTTGTCTTTTCATAGATTGCAACACTGGCGGAAATTTTATGTATTCCTTGCTTAAAGAAAAAAGATCCCTTGCTTAAAGAACGATTGTCTCGCTCATCACATCAAATAGGTACATATTTACCTCCAATAGATACATGTTCACAAAAACCGCTCAAATTAACGTGTTAGTATGTAAATTTTTAACTCAACTTAGGGTTGGATTAATTTGAACTTGACTTAGATTAATTTGAACTTGAATTGGATTAATTTAAACTTGACTTGGAATAATTTGAGCTTGACTTGGATTAAATTTAACTTGACTTGGATTTATTTGGAGTGAAAAAGGTGTTGTGTGCTCGGCAAACCGCGCATGAAAAATTCATTTTTTTTTAATCAAATTTAAAAGGATTTTTCGAGAGATTCGCGACTTCATCGCAATCCTGACGAACATGCAGTCACTAAGTAGAAAAAGCAGTGTGTATACTACCATCCAGTGTGATTATAATCCAGTGCGCAGTTATTGACATGAAAGAATCTCGACTTGAAAGATCGAAATATCAGTAGCTCTTGAGAAGATGCTATTTTCGTTTACTTGCTTTTGTATTTCCTCTGAAATGGCACACTGAATTTGGATACCGAGGTTCGGAATTAGTCTTGTTCTAATTACCTTCTCTGATGGAATTATTCCTAAACTCTATAAAGTTCAAAAAGTTTCCTTTCCCCAGGGTGGTAAGGATTGAGCGCGTCACAAATCCAGTAAATTAACAATTTCTCTCCATGCATTTGGTCAGTATAATTAGGCACCCAGTTTTTGGATTCAGTAAATGTTTTTTTTTTAAGTCAGCTGTTTGCCAGTAGACGAAGACAGCGTGCTACTATCGGCTGTTTTGCCACTGCTGCAACCTAAACTGGCTTTGCTTTCAATAAATAGACATTTAGTTTTTCTTCTTCTTCATTTTGTTTTTATTTTTCAATTCACTTTCTTTGTTTGGTTTTTCTTTAGCTTCCAGGAATTGATTATTTTGTGATGATTTTAGATGGCCCCATGAAGATTTAGTTGAGAAAGTTTTCTGAGATGCAACAGCCGTTCCTTGTCGTATATTTGCTTCACAAATGGTGCACACTGCAATTCCTACCTCTTCACCGACATATAAAAGCAATCCCATACTGCTTCTGCACTGCATTTAGTCATTATGCCTGGTGTCCCACAAAAATGTCCCCGACTTTTTAATTGGTCATATTTCCGTGTTAAATTAACATTTTTTAGTTGTATTTTTTCACAATGTAGTAAATTTTGTTTTCTTTTAGAATAATCTATGTTTTTGAAAATCGTTTAATAACCACTTTACATTGATAGATTTACTGGAAGTGGCAGATAATTAATTGTTCAAAGGAAAAGCGTTTAAAATAATGTTGATATTCTTCCTTATTGTGTACTTTCCAAAACAACGAACAAACAAAAATTTAAAAGTGCAACAAAACATTACCTTAAATAGTGTTTAATTAACTAAAGTAATTGAGTATTCTTCGACATACCCTCCATTTCTCTCAAGGCAAGTATTACTTCTAGCCCCCACTGAACGAAAAGTTTTGCGGATTATTTCACTGTTTTTCTTTAGTTCTTGAAACACTTCTTCAATTCGTTGTCGAAGAACTATTAATGATGGAGGTGATGTTTTGAAATTGCGTTCGTTTACAGTAGGTATTGAGAAATGAAGAATACCACCAGTTTTTTTCAAACTTTTCCTTTGAACAATTAGTTTTTCTGCCTCTTTCAGTAAATCGATCATTAGAAAATGCTTATTAAACGATTTTTAAAAACTCAAATTTTTCGAAAAGGAAACAAAATTTATCACATTGTGAAAAAAGACAATTAAAATATGTTAATTTAAAGCGGAGATAGAATCAATTAAAAAGTCGTGGACATTTTTGTGGAACACCCGTACATTTAATTACTATCATTGCTTCTGTATTAATTAATTCAACAAACACAGCAACTGCAAGTCTACAAAACTTTTGTAACTTGACATAATTACACACCCAACCGCTACATGCATTGAACCATTAACCGGCGTTTTGCATTACGTCGTCGTGACACGTCCTGACACGGTCTGAACCCCGGCCCCGGCCATGGTAAGTTTGATAACCCAGGCCCCGGCCATGACAAATTTGTTGACCCCGGCCCCGGCCAAATTTTCAACCCCGGTCGGTCTATAACAGTCACTGAACTCACAACTAATCCAAGACTGGAATAAAATACGCGGGGAAGTGTATTTCAACAAAGCAGTAGTGCACCATGAGTCCATGACCCATTAAGATAAAAAATTAATTACTTGAGACCCACACACTCGCGTTAAAAAAATCCTACTACGCACCATGCGTCGCCGTAGTTTAACCTTTTGAGTGATATTTGACCAAGAAAAATGGATTTTGAGCAAGTGACAAACAAGTACACGGCCTCGGCCCACAGATGTTACCCCGCGTGCACTAAACTGAGCCCCATCCAGAGCACGCTAAACGTTGCGAAAACGTCCAAATTATGCTCCGGATTAGCGAGAGCATCGAGGAGAAACTATAGCCTCAGGAGCACGAGGTGACACGCTAATGCTTTAATGAACTCTAATTGAGCTCCACTGCTTGTGATGCATGTGTGCAATTGAGGAGTCTATTTCCTCACAGAAACTTGGTTCACCTTTACACGCAATAAAATTAAACTAATTAAACCAAATTAGGCATTGCTACAGGGGGCACCAGTGTGATCCGAGAGATCAGCGCAGGAGCGGTGAAAAAATGTGACGAGTTCAGCCTGTGCTAGCGCAGCAGAATTCGGAATTTACTCGCCCATCATTCTCGTGTGCGGCAAAACTGTACAGATTAGAATATGAGAGAGTTAAAGAGACCTAACCGCAACCAAGGTGTTCGCAAGAGAGCTAGAAGAAAGCCCCCATTTGGTGTGGAATTAAGAAAATGGAGTATCAAAGCAGAAGGTGAGCATAAAAACAGCAAGAGCGGAAAAAGTTCATGAAACAAGATACAGTTTGAAGAGAAAAATAATGGGAACTGAAAATAAGACAGAAGTATACCATAAAAAGATGGTCTGCATCAAAACAAAAAACTCATTCGGTTTCAACAAAAGAAATAAACCTTCAGCTGTTCGAAACCTCACATCTTCCTCCTGGACAACTTACCCAAAGAGGACAACGGGATTGGGCGATTTCCTTTTAACCAACATTGTATTTCCATCAGACGCCTTATAATATGAATTTTAAAACAAATCACTTGGGTAGCTCCTGTGATAGCTCTCTCCACTTTTCGTTTCTCCTCCTTCGAGACGAGTAACATCAGGAACACAACTAGAAAATTTTTAAATACGAGACCAAACATTTTAGTGCAAGAGAAAACGAAACGACTCATAAATCGAACTTCAACAATGTACTTGGATACATAACCAGCTCGAAAAAATCTACTAACACAAAATTCATGTATTCCAATAAATTCAGAAACGAAGCATTGCTTTATTCGCGTAGAAAGACCCATAGCTCGGCGATCCATGAGCAACAATCCCCGCCGGACAACTTTCAAACGATGCTGCAGTGAGGTAGCCGTGTCGGAAGTGAGGAAGCACCGTGATCCCGAGGTGCGGCGAACGAGGAAGCGTGGCGATCTCCACCATGACTCATGCCGCCCGGTCCTCCTCCAGCTGCAGGCCGCCCTGCTCCACAGCTGGACACAAGGACATCACGCAATCCAACTCAGCTCAAATTAGCGCACTCGAGAGTCTGCAAACGTGCCCATCTACGGCATAATTGCACAGCTTTTGAACAGATTTTCGAGGACTTCCGAAAACAAAACGAGACACAGATCTATCGTTTTGTTTTGCTTCAAAAGCTCAATTCAAAATACTTAAAATTTGAATACACTCATTCACTTTATTAAAATAATTAAATTCGAAGTATGCGAGTTACAGTACTAGAATTTAACTTAAGATGCAGAAAATGAAATCGAAGTGGCATCCTCAACGTACCAGGAACCAATCGCTGTGCCAATAACGTAAAAAATAAAACGTACTACAATGAAAATTCTGCACTGTAAGATGTGGGAGTGCAAAAGCAATATCGTCCCTCATAATATTCCATCTTTCACTTATAAGAAAAATTACAAATAAAAAATTTCGAACACTTTTTAAGGCTACAGACAAAAAATTGAGACCATGTTTAAATTGGGTTTCCTTTCAAGAATGTCCAGAGAATATTCCCTCTAATTGTCGGGAATTCGTCTATCGTCACTCATAAAAGTCGTGAAACGTTATCGGAGTGATCACACGAGCATCATCATACGTGACAGTCTGAAAAACTGCTTTAACGTGATTGAGGGGCACGCAGTAGAGAGCATAACTATGCCAATCTTCAGTCTGAAATGTAATTCGTTTTGAACATAACAAATAGATACCAAATTTTGGCTGAGGAGGAAAAAATGTCGAAAATTCATTGAAATATCTTCACATGCATGCTTGAAGACAATTGGTTTAGTGATTTTTTAGCGCATTACTCAGTATAAAATATTGAATTGGCAAAAGAGATCATGTATAAAACTTGTCGCACCAAGAAATACTATCAAAAAACAATCACTGTTAGACAATGGTCCCACGTCATTTCGTAGTCGTCCAGTGAATATGTGCTTTCACCAAGTGTCCGTAAATGACCAAATTCTTTTCAGCGAACAATAATATTTTCATGCATTTCCTTCATAATAGTCCCAACTCGCGTAGATTTTTCTTAACCCTTTAACGTCCGAATTTTTGTACTCATATTACCGTTAACACAACCACCGTCACTAAACTGGCGCTGACATCAGGCAGTCACCAATATCAGGTTGGGATAGGAACTGCCACCCGGCAGAGAACTTCAAAGAACACATTAGGGAACTAGTTGAACAAGAAATACAATATATTGAGGGTATTTTTGAAAGAGGACACTGGTGTCCTCTGGGGCGTTAAAGGGTTAAATGCCTGCACTGACGAATTTAGGCCTCGAATGTCATGAATTTATCGCTTTATGTCAACAGGTTTGAGCATTGGATTCATTCGAGGCGGGCACCTTACATTTATATCGACTAAACGATTGGTCATTCGTGGTGTCTCTGCACTGCTTACCTACACACTTCCTCTCTGCGCCTTCAATTAATTTAGGAGCTTTGAAATTGTGCTGATTGGCTTAACTGTGTAATGCAATTTTCCCCGAAGACAATCTAACTTTTCTCTATCAAAGACAGTTTTCCACTCGATGGAGAAATATTAATTACTCTTAAAAGTTTCCCAACTACAAGGTGTATAGTAAAAATATTGACACCAAAGACATAAGAAAAGAAACCGAAAAAACTAGAAAACCGACACAGACACGATCATTTGAATGCGAAATTTTGGTGAGTCAGCGATGTACTGATTATTTCAAAACAGTTTTCGTAAATCAGGTTATTTACCGCATTCAATTGCTGTCATCCAATATTTTACATTTTTTATCGGAATGAAACGTTTAGGACAATTCACTTTTGACGTAGATTAAGTTGACATAATTATGCAAACTACTATGTAAAGATGCAGACAGTAAAAAGTTTGCTATTATGTTTCAAACGGAAGCCATACGAACAAACGAACAATTAGTGAAGGAACCAAACCATATATTCATAGAATAGTCCTGATCAAGTAGATCGGAATGCAAAAATCTTGACCATAAGATGTTTTAATTTTCCTTCACAGTTCGGGCAAAAATAAATCAGGAAATGTTCATCAGAACATCACCATGAAACTGCAAATGCCTTAAATTTTCAACTACCAAACCTAACAAGTGAATGAAGTTATAGCAATAAATATTTATAGAAAAAATTTGAAATACGAATACTGAGCAAAACCTTCCAGTGCTTAAAATGTTGGATGTAATTGACCCTCACAGCTACTGGAATAATATTATTCATCTTGTGACAACAGTAATCGATCGATAAATTAAAAAATGTAAGTAAGGTTACATAGGACTATGACAGGCTTGAAATAAATGGTTAAATTTCAGTCTCTCAATTTAAATTACAAAGAAATAAAAAACAGTTCCCCACGAAGATGGAAAATCAGGATGTTTGAATAATAACATCGCTGAGCTCTAGCAAGACTGGTTTACGAGAAGCTCACCGAGCAACAATGGCAGTGAAGCGGCAATATTGCAGCACACTAATGACAGCCTGGCCTTGACAGCGCCGATGTGGCTGGCGAGAAAGCGGGCAGCCCACGAGCGCCTAGTGCGGCAGCGGCGCTCAGTGGTGCGTTACTGGTCTTCTTGATGATATTTTTGAAGCTCCATCTAATCGTACTGTTGCCTTCCTGATCACCGTCATATGTAAATTTTGACACCAATAAGTTACAAAGTTAAGTAGGATTCGTCCCTAATCGGGCTATTGCATGATAGGGGTGCAGATTTTCAGCCTTGAAATTTGGCATTTATACCTAACATGATTATCCAGATGAGCTCACACGCAAGACAACCTATTCCACATACTTCAAATTGAAAAGATGAAGAGGGTTCTTACGCTAAAAGAATCATTTATGAGCCTGAGCATTTGGGGCACACCAAGTTCGTTGGTATTAAATACACTACCGGTGCGGCAAGTTGAAACATTTCTAAATACTTGAACATCACTCTCACCCTTCCCCTCCGCAAATTTTCCATCTCAATAAACTTTGCCACATAAAAATAATGAACAGGGTAAGAACACCATATCACTATGAATGAAGTACGCTGTAAATGAATCAGTTGCTGGGGCATCAACAATCATTTGAATAATAAACACGAGGAAATGTAGGAAATTTTTTACTCAACATATGACACCCTCTCGTTGTCAGCTTGCACAAATTAGTTCGTCACTAATTATCAAGTACACAAATAAAACAACAACATGTTCCTTACTTTTAGCGCGCTGAATGAAATTTCACCTCTTCTTCACAAAGGAACAGAGAAAACTTGAGAAAAACTACGAGTATACAGCAGTTCCTGCTAAAGTTCCTCGAAATGATGGAATGCCAGAGACGAGTTTCTGCAGTAGGAGTAGCTCATGCTTCAAAACGTCCTTGTCGTCGAGAGATGCGTGCCTCCTAAGAACGCGCGATCTGCGAGGACGTTTACTGGTCAAGTTCAACCAATATTCCAGCCTCAAAAACAAAAATAATTTAACAGCGCTAATACTCTTACCGTAAACCCAAGCTTCTCATCTTTCCTCATTGACCTTCCATGCATTCTAACTCAGAATGCCGTATGGTGATGGCTTCTGCATCCAAAGGCAGGTTGTAAGCTGCATTCGTGAGGATGCACAGTCAGCGCATGGTGGAAGCGATCAGGATTTCTATGGGTGTATCGAATATAGGCAATTTACAATAATCCATTAGTAACAATTCACACGACGTAAATGGTTCCCACACTTGAAATTATTTTTTGGATTGTGTGTGGCTTAGGGTGCGCGGTTACGAGTGATCAGGCCGCAGCTCGGTCGCCTCACCAAATTACGAGGACGTAAGACGGAGGCAAGTACACACTAGGGATTTTCACAATATGAAATTCTACACTAAATAGCGAGTTGCAGCAGTTGTGAACACGCAGCAGGCTTGTCCCCTGGTACAAGTCAAAATTGCACGAAAAACAGGCACTCATATTTACACATTGAACGCCTCACTTTCTCTCAGCTATTTTTGAATACAGAGTTAAAAATCGTAAAGCGTATAGTGTTGCCAGCATGTTATGGCGCTCACACATCCTTACTTTTACAAGAAGAAGAAGAAACAAAACTGTCAGTATTTCACTGCTCAAATTTCTCTCCACTATCCCCGTAACAAGTTACGTGAAAAAATGTTGATATTTATTTTACCTAACGATATTGATGTGTATTCAGGTATTTAACATATCGAGAGTATCCAAACAGCAAGCAGGCTGAGTTTCCGACTTGCCTAGAGCTAAGGTCAACCCGAAGACCATCCTGAGGACTGTTGGTGTCTCATAGTGGATTGTTTACAGAGTCAAGAAAGCAATAGAAATAGGCGACGGTGTCCAAAGTAAAGCTGGTGGAGGTAGGACAAATAAACGGACAAATGAGTGGCAAGGCTTTGAACGCGAAGATTTCAAAAAATCCCAAAACGCCAATGCACAAGACTGTTACAGAACTTGAAGTGGATCCTTAAACCATTAGAACGGCCACAAATCAGAACTTTGGGTCTTCATTGCAGCACAGAGGCGCTAAGGTACCTTTTTACAGAGTCTATTAAAACTAGGAAGCGCAAACTGCGCAAGAAAATCTTAGAATGCCTCAAAACTCGTGGAGCCACTGTAAAGGTATTTTCAGACAATAAAAGATACCGAATAAACGCCGTACTTAATCACTGAAATGACAGTTTCATGGCTGAATCAACAGCTGATATGTTAAAGGTATTTATCGGAATGAACATCCAGTTCAGGTGACACCGTAGTTGCCTCCGACGGCAAAAAGATGACCCTGTTTTTTTCAAGGTCGGAGAATAGGCTGGTGCTGATGCGTTTAATAAGATACTGATGCATCAAGTTTTGCCTTGGCTGAAGAAAGAATATTCAGAGGGGAATAATGCATGGATCTAGGACTGTGCATCCAGACACACAGTTATGAAAGATCAGAAATTCTCTGAAGCTCATTTGGTCGATTTTTGACATCCGACTGCCTTCGTCAAGCCCGGATTTGAACTTACTGGACATGGAGTAGAAAACAACATGCCCTCTCACCCTAGCAGCCTCTCAAGGTTATCATTAGTTAAGGAAGAGTCGTGTAGATGCATTTATTGAAAATATAAGGAGACACATTGAATTAAAGCTCAATTTTCCCACTAATTATAAGTTTTATGGTCTCCTATTGATTATTTTTGGTTATGCATGTATGCTTGATGTACAAGCACCTGAACTTTGAGATCTTTTGCCGAGTATTTACTTTTACAGATCTACTAACTTGTTCTTTTTCACACAGCGCAAAAACTTATGTTGATAGATTAGCTCGAATTGTAGAATAACTCTATGCCACGCCCTATAATTCTACCCGATATCTACGGACTCATTAGAAATATTTTAGAATTTCTGTGACTCGACTAGAAACGCCTTCAATCATCTTGGGCAATGCAATTCATGGTTGAAATCGAGCTTTTAAAAGGTTAACTCAAAGGAATTGCACCAGCAACTGAATCGGGTTGCGACCGTCTACATGGTAACTGTTGCTTCACATTCTGCAGTCACGGGCACCACGTAACGTTTACGACGGCATCACAAGCCTGTAATGTAACAATTAACAATCATAAAAGAGATGCAGGAGCGACATTTGACGACTGACGTGCATTTTGCTCGACTCTCGGGTGCCAATTGCGGACCACGGGGCTGGGAAACAAGACGGGATTTGTGAGCAATGAAGTTAGCACAGCACTGCGCCAAAGGATTTGTGAGCAATGAAGTTAGCACAGCAGTGCGCCAAAGGATTTGTGAGCAATGAAGTTAGCACAGCACTGCACCAAAGGATTTGTGAGCAATGAAGTTAGCCCAGCACTGCACCAAAGAAACAAGACGGGATTTGTGAGCAATGAAGTTAGCACAGTACTTTACCCAAAAATCACATTTTATCTTCAACACGACTAATTCACAAGCGAATCGATAACCTATTGAGAGGTCTCTAATACACAAAATGCATTTCAGAAACAATTTTTTTTTTTTACAAAAATACAGCCTGTAAATGTCTTTGCATAGGGAAATCCATAAAATACCTCTAAATATGCATTTCTGCATTATTAAAAAGGCAAGAGAAAAAATTCAGAAACAAGGTGCTGAATTCATCGACTTCAAGAAATCATTCTTTGCACTGATGTCTGCAGTGCAGATAAGACGGTTACGCGCCGTTGTGAGGAATGGCAGATCAGCCGATCCAATCAGCTTCAAACCTATGCCATTTTTGCGGGATTACGCCAACGAATTACGATAAGCAAAATTAAATCAGATACGCAATGTCGAAGGGTTTCATAAATAATTAATTTTTCGCATTACAGATGAGCGCTCTGTATCACACGCTCCACTTTGACGAGAGTAACACGCAGAGTTAAATAATGCTAAGATGATTAAGCTCTGGAATCTCGACATCGGACACCGAAATATCTTCCAAAGCATATATGTAGAAAAAATGACAGCTCAAGACATTATAGTTTGATCTCGCATTGGATGCTGCCATTCTTTTGTAGAACGATCAAGAATACTGAGAACAGAAACAATATTCTTAAAGTACTGACATAGACTCTTCTAAGTCTCGGGAATCCTAATAATACGACCCCGAGACTTAAAAATAGGACAATGAAGCAGCATGGAAGAAGACACTGAGTCTGCGCCTGACAGCGGCCCTGCGGCTCCAAACCGCGACAGCAGCCTGCTTAAAGGACAGGGAGGGGAGCTGGTTTGGCGCCTAGACCTTCTAAGGAGTTCTTAGATTAAAAAAAAATTCCCCGGAAAACTAGCGCGCGAGCGCCCCCTTTACTGCCGCAACACAGAAGATAAGGAAATTTGTGGCGTTCAAAGGGTAAAGCGGAGACTAATGAGGGCCGATAGGATGAAATGAGGCACAGCTGGGGTTGGAATGGAGGAGGGGGAATATTCCTGAACGCTCTGGGGCCGAGTTTGCGGCTCACTGGCCAAATAACCAATAACGGCGACAGCCGCGTAGACATCGGGAACCGATAAAGGAATGAAGTACAGAGTGAACCAAGAGAAATTTATGCACGTTAGAGAAAGATAACGAATTAAAGTTAGGTGAAACATTATTGGAGTCTCATGTACGATGCATCGACTTACCGTATGTTTTACACAAGAACAATAAATTCAAATCAAAATTTAACTTCATTTAAGAGAAAGAAATAACTCGGTATAATTGAAAATAGTCTCAGACTGTGTCATGTCAACAGCTTGGTGGGATGGCCTCTAAATATCAAAGCTATTATGCTAACTACGGTTTTTCCTACTCCAACAGAACGAATGTAACGAGTGACTCAGAACGAAGAAATTTTAGCGCAAACACTTTTACCGCTTGCCATCCTCTGAATACTCATCAAAGCGTCAATGAACAAAAATAAGTTCACTATCAAATCGAGGCAATACGAACACCCTATAACTGATTCTAGCACGCCTTACGAGCTCACAATTCAGAACAGAGTATGGAAATACCGTCCAGGATGACACTCAGTCACACAAACGTGAACATCAAACCTGGATTGAGACAGAAACACGCCTGAATGCATACGAAAACAGTTACTTTACGGAAATAAACAAAACTTAATATGCACTCGAAGGACATTGTTTAGGTAGAATTGGCCGTCGTCCAAGGATGAGTTTAGCATAAAATGAAGATAATAAGCCGCCTACTGATCATATAGCCTGTCATCACAACAACAACCCTACAGATGTACGAGGGAGCAAACGAGGCTGGAAGATCGGTGCAGCGCTCGCTGCCGGGTCCCAATAAGGACAGCGGCGGGGCGATTTGTCATCCGATGTTGTGGAAGGAAGGCTGAGGATAGACGGCGGCGCAATCCATCAGGCCAAGCTGCGCCAAAGAGACACGCGGTGAAAAGCATCGAAATGAAATATTAAATTTCGTACATTTCTAAACCTGTAATTTACGTAGTTAATATTTGGTTTACCTCAAAACATTTAGCAACTAAAAAACGAAGACATTTGGAAAAACTTCACTGTTGTTCGGTCGTATATTTGTCCTTTTTTGAATAAGAACCAGCACGCTACTGCATTTGATATTGCTCACTTTTTGCTTACGTTAAATAATGTATCAAAACATTCGAATCTTGCTTCAATCCATGAGCCCAAAAATATGGATACCAGTTTTGATATCATTTGGCACAGATTCTGAAATGTAGAAGAAGTGAGGAGTTTTACTATGTTTGCTTTCAATGGTTGGATACGAACACCGTTGTAAATAAATTCGCACGGGAAAAAGACATGTAGTATCTGACAGCGAAACATTTCACAGCACTTCAACTTTACTTATGACAAACTGTGTACGGTCGAACGCTTTGCGACGTTGCTTATTGGTGGGTGCACCTCTACTGCAACAGAGGCACACACTGGTTAGCATTGGAGTAACTTCAATTGTACAAAGCGGCGCGATAACTCTGCTTAGCATTGGAGTAACTTCATGCGTACAAAGCGGCGCGATAACTCTGGTGCACAACGGAGAGACAGAGTTGGAGCAGCGTCGGACGGTGAGCAAGCAGCGCGTGGGGCGCAAGGCAGGCGGTGTCCCTGCGTGGGAGTGACAGCGACCTCCGCGTGTCCCTTATATGCACCCACTGCACCGTCTCAGCGACCGGCCCACAGGTTCAAGTGTCACAGACCACCGGGCTCGACGAGTGGTTTGACTGACGACGACCAATGGCCACCCCAAGTAAAAATCGAAGGTCTACTCACAACTCGAGTAGTCCTTGGATGCGCAGAGTGAATTTTTTATTCTTTCACGTTTGTCGATGACGATCACAACTCACTCATCATTCAAGAAACAAACGGTCATCTGAATTTACAGTACACACTAATCTAAATAATAAGTAACAATTACACTCGCTCGTTGATAATGCAAACTTCGATGAATATCGACACATCTATTGAGTCCAACCAATGCTCACAGATCTAATCTTGAATCCCAGTACTTCAAAGCACCAACACAGGCAATGCAGTTCTCAGGTCCCAACGACCCGAGGAAAGAAATCTTCAGTAAGGCCAAACACAGACCTGACCGACGCGTTATCAGTTCCCGCAAAATCCTTTGATAAAAACTCGTCCTCTTTGCGATCACCGAGGCGAGAGAAATCATACAAAACTAGGTCAACAGTTTCATTATATTGGAATTAATACCCAATTTATGAGACGCGAGGACCGCTCAAAATTGGACGAAACTTTGGGCAACTAAGCGTTTTGTATGGATGAAGTTATATATAGACACACCAGTACATGAATGGCATGGATGAAGGTATACAACCATCACTGAAAGGTATCTCATCATTCTCATGAATAGTTGTATTACATGCACCACATTCCGAAATAAGAAAGAACATTGTTATATTTCAACATTAAAATAGGCACTAATGCTAACAGTTTCAATTTAGCAGGCCATTGGTAATAAATTCTGTCATCCCACAGACTGAAATGAGCAGTTTCTCTGAAGGCTTAAGAGCTCCATAAAAATCGCTTTTTATTTGAATTCAAGAAAATAATGCACACAATTGCATAAATAAATGATAAGGGTCGAAGCTTTCGTGCACCATGCACTAGCGTCAAGTTGACAGCATCTCTCACGAAGCAAGTGGTACCGACGGCGGCACTGCATGGGCTCCTATATAGTAACCACGGTACCGTGATAGTAACCAAGTAAGCACACACGAGCTGTATGATCAAAGCTGCTTCTGCTCCAGGAATGACTTTAATCCATGGAGACTTCGACAGGCAGACGTTAATATGTGATCTATGAAGACATCCGAATGCAGGCATTGATAAGCTAGTGAGCAAATAATATAACCTACCGGCCAGCGCGCGTGGGAGATCCTACAAAGACCGTTGACCTGAGGCGAGTGTGCAGGCAAGAGCTGAACAAACACCGCAAACTCGACATGTGAAAATGAAAATAAACCACGAAGTAATATGCACTATACGTTGTGTTTGATGTCATCAACATCACGGAAGTGAAAGTGGTAGTAGAAACTTTTCTAAGAGCATGCACACGAACATCATCGAGTATACAAGAGCAAAAGTAGAAAACATAATTGTGTACGTGTGCTGAATGAAGTGCAGGTACATTTACTATACTCGCATAGCTCAATGCAGTTTGGGGAGGGTCAAGTTTTCAATAGTATTTTTATTTGTGAATAACTTGGGAGGCTCCCACACAAGAGAAATGAACCGACTTAATGGTAATATTTAGGGATATTTTCTAGAAAAAAATGTCGCACAGCACAGTGTAGCACACATCTAGTACGTGAATTCGACATCCTGTTTATTATTTTTCGGTTCGCTGCTGTGAAGCTGCACACGGTATTAAGACTTCGCGGAAAAAATAAGTCATAGACGCAGCGATAACAAATATGTACCGTACGAGTAGAGGCGAGAAACGAAAGCCTATCCAACCCTAACCATACCATTAAGCACTTCCGAGCCTGTATAGGTGATACTTTACTGCTGCAGCAAGGAGAAATTTCGTGTTGGTTATTGCAAGATTCATCCCACTATAAGTTAGAGGTAGAGAGTGAGTATATTCAAAGGATGACTTTTGCAAAGCTATATCTCGTAATGACATTCGAACAAAAATCAGTGCATCACACAATTGAAATACAGGTAAAGAGATTAGTATCGTACTTTTAACTATGTAAAATAATGTAAGAAAATTATAGGGCTTTATTGAGTGTAATTCTCAAAATGAATGTAATTTTACAAGAGAGTTCTCTTACAGAAATGAGTGAATACCACCGTTCCAAGTATTGTGTTGCATTATCTTCTCTGAACCTTGACGCTGAGGTGGAAACGTTACTGCATGGAAGTGAATACCAACGTTAAGCAGCGACGCGTATTGTTTATTTGTGAGACAGCGCTTCGCTAAAAAGTTAACAGCTAAATCATGAGAAACATTGAATCAAACGGGTGCGGTCAGTAGATTCGAATTGAAATTGCACGATACTTAAACCACCAGGAGGCTCGTCGCAATTTATTAACAATTTACCTAATTTGTGCGATCTCCTCGCGTTACGAACATTTTCGGAATTTTCACCGTAGATTGTCATCGGCGCCACATCGCCCTCAAACTTTCTGATTCTCGTAAAATAAGCGTACTAGCAGCGGCTGCTTCTATACTAAAAGAGGGAGAAGTATTTCAGAGAAGAAATAAACGCAAGAGTTCCTTGATAGTCTGTAGGGCATTCCTGGTCCCACGAAACAGACCTCGTCTCGAACATGCGTCTCGCCAGAAACTGACGATTCATCATTACGTCACCGCGGGAAGCAATGGAAAAATCGCTCTTGCATTAATAGAATGTTTGTTCGGTGCTGCGTGTAGCTTGTAAGCCTATTTTCTTCGACAATGTAAGTTGTAATACTTAAATTAAATTCAGCAGTAAGAAGTAACAATATTATCAGAAGTAGCAATAAGAACAGCATGAATTATAATGACGGCAGCAGCAAGCAAAGACGCTTGCATGCGGCGAAGCAGAAGGATCGATATGACACCCTTGGGCAGCGAGTGGGAGGCGTGGAGTGGGAGAAGTAGTGGTGTGGTAGGAGGGAGAGGACGGGAGGGAGCTCAGACACACTTGACCTTGACCGGGTGAGAGGGAAAGGGGAAGATACGGGCAAGTTTATTGGGAAAAGCGAAGCGCAGGTGCTTTCAGAATGACACTCAAACTCACACGAGAATTTTTGTCAGATTTTAACACAAAGGCGAGGGTAATTCAGCAAGAAATAGGCAATAAATCTCATCTTTACATAGACTGGAATGAGCAGATTTTGTTAAGATTTACAAGCGGCATAGGAGGCTTGCGTTTGTAAACTTCAAGAAAATAAGGCGCACAACTGCTCAGGCTGAGGCCGCAGCTATCATGCAGGACTAGCGCCACATCCGGGCAGTGGCAGCCGCAGTCGTACTCTGCCGTCGCCCTCAAGCTCGCTCTGCTCAAGTGAAAATGTGCACACACAAAAACTGTGACTAGTTTTCAAGACTAACAAGTCTAATTCAATTAAACCTAACATTGGATGCTGAAACACGTTTAGGCGAAAAGATATTAAATAACAGAAAATGAGTCGAGATGCGCTGATTAAATTCGTGATATACAAATGAAACCCAGATTTCAAGAAAATATTAAGAACAACAGGCCACGTGAAGGACCCCAAATGACGCAGAGTACCAGGTATTAGTGTGTAAAGATGGCGCAGCGCAGTCTACACGCCCATCCCTGCGCCGGAGCTAGATCATGGGAGAAAGCAAATCGCAACATCTGTGTAACAGAAGATAGAGCATAAAAGCCCTATAAATTTAATATATCACCATCATAAATCCTTTTCAGAGTAGCTGCATACCCATTCTTTTAGCATACATTCTATCGAACTATATAACTTTCCAATTTTGAAATGGCCCACAGCTCGGTGTACACGACGATCGCATGCCCTCCAGCTAGATCGACCTGGTGTTGGTGATTCTGGCTGAGCACAGGAGTCTCTCTCCATGCAGTTCAGGCTTTGCGTGCAGCTGATGAAGTAGTGGCAGAATTAAGTTCAGCTGATACGTGACGTACGTGATGTTATTTCGAGGACATTAGGAAGGACACGATACTTAATAATTATGTCGTCATACGCATTGATTTCACATGTACCTAACGCAACATCTAGTTTGTGACAGCAAAAAAATGTACAAGCCTCTAAATAAACTAAAGAAGTGAGACGAACAGCTAGATTGTTTTCATGAGTCGAAGCAAATTCCACGCATACAGTTATAGAAACAATAAAAAATAAGACAATGAAAAAAATGAAGTGAAGTATCCAAGTTTAGGGGAAAAAATGGAAATAATTATACAGATCATTGAGGCATTCTTCAAAATATTTGTTTCATTCTGAATATTTTTTTACAAGTCACAATTAAAAGCTTTAAATAGAAGTAAAATACCGAATTTCCGAAAGATTGACATGCTGATTCTACGCACACTTTTACAGGTGAGCGGTCCCAAAGTTGGAAACTGATGCCGTAAGCATATCAAATCACTTTAATGTAGCAACCATATGTATCTTTGACCCGGTAAAAAAGTTCTAGAAGTCATAAATCTCTTTATGCCAGCGATATCTTACAACCCCACATCTCCTTTAAGAGTCATAACGATCATGCTGTAAGAGTTAAAAGTTCTGGTAAAACTGACATGTTCAATTCATCTGCGGGCACATCAAACTTGCCCACACTAACTGCAGATCCATTTTTCCTGAACTGAAATGAAGTTTCTCAAACTGAAAATCCGTTACTCTGAATTTGAACTTCAATTGCTGTAAAACGAATTTGCTTCGGTTGTAAAGCATGTCCCTCATTTAGAAATCTTTCATTTCAAATGAAAATCAAACTCCTCTCACGTCATTTCGTGTTCATCAAACAGGGAAAATTAAGTTTATCAATGTTCAAAGTAACTTACAATAATGAATTTACCGCAAAATGAAATGTATTAACCATAAGAGACTCACCTTCACAAAAAAAATTCAATACTTTAATACGACTATGTTACAGTAAATAAATCAACACAAAATATTTTGGAAAATTATATTTTCAAAATATTTGGCTAAGGTTTGGTATTAACTGAGAGATGTGTTTAGCCAAAATGCAATAATGACATATAAAGGCACGAAAACTCAAACAAGCAAAGAAGCCACGATGGATAGAGGCCCCATAGGCCTACCTATACCTGAAGTAAGGTAACAATGCACTATCAGAAATGACAGTAAAATAGCAGCATTGATTTCGATTGAAGAAATTTTTCGCATATTCAAATCAGGAAAGCTAGATATGTATTGTATTTTGTTGCTGAAATACCTCTATTTTTTCAATTAAATACAAGCAGCTCCAGAACTGATTCCTTAAGTTCTGAAGATTACCTCCAAATCCTCCTCACCATTGAATGTATCAATAATTCTTTTTCTTCGATCCATGTATACTTCATTTTAGACATTGAGATGCTAATAGAACAATATTATGTGCAACCCATATGGTTTAAACATTTAAGTAAATCATATTTTTTACATGGACCATGATCCTTTAGAAGTTCATTAACTTGATTTTTGGTTAGAGGAAAAGGATTTTGGGCATCGTGAACTTGAATTTCATTATGAGGAACTTAAATATCATCGAGATGAAATAGACGCGGATATAGACGTGGAAATAGACTAGTTGTCCCGTGTATTCCAATCAGCCAAGTATGCATCATGAATTTATATCAGAGGACTATACATGTGCGAGTGCCTAGCAAAACGCGCCCGACGACCAGGTCTCACAACACCGGTTGCGACGCCAAGGCCTGATTAAGGGCCTACGTCTACGGAAAAAGCTAAGAAACTACTGACACCATTCATCACTTACGGTATTTACTGCATTTTTTGTTGCTTAAAACGTGGCATGATCATTGATATTCTTCAAGCAGTGAATACATCATACAGAGGACACTACACAGGAAGACGTGGGCACATGCTGAACTCTTGCATTATTTGCATAACCATCACACTTTGAATAGATTTACTGATAAATTGGAGCATAATGTGAGCACTAGAAAAGAGAAGCATGAAGAGAAGTGTTTTCTGAGCACGAAGAGTTCAATTTAGCATACAGGGAACAATTAACTAACTTGAAAACACCATTTGAGTAGGTTTGGAACCAACAATGACAAAAACATATGATGTATTAGCTCTGACATTACTTGCACAACTAAGCGACTATTCTGTAGGACCCTAATATTTAACTGCACAAGTAGGAAGCATGCAGAGCTCAGCGCAAAGGAAGATACAATGAAACAAAATTCAATTTACTGGGTTTAGTACCCTCGGTTAATAGGAGAGACCACAAAATCGTACATAGTTATGCTCAAATTATTCACGTAGAAGCTGGCCTCTCTTGAATCGCATACTTGATTCGTTTACTTGACACATGACATTATAAGCCAGCAGCGGTTACACAGAAGCTAACAGAGAGTATGTTATTTAAAAAAAATAAACTTCTGCCTGAAACCCCCAAAAATGAATGGCACAAAGAAAAGGTACTGGATGCCTCACGTAGCACGCAACCTTGAAAATGAAGGGACAGCGTCAGGCGACTCTGCATCGCAAAATGACAAAATGTAACTGAAAATGGAAGAGCGTAGTTTCAGCCACGTTCTAGCTATATAACAACAAAAGTGATAACGGCCGTAAATATTAACGATATTGGACAGCCGTTGAGCAGATGCGTCCAGGCTGTTGTGGGCAACTCACTGACAAGCATAAACAACAGAAAGGCAGGGGTGAGGAAAATGCCGCTCCTGTTCGATTTTACCACATACAGAAAAATGTGATGGTACATGTTTACCACTGAAAGCCTCCTAGGTACACAATAAATTACATGATCGTACACTATGAATGGCACTAATCTTTGAAGACGGTATGAATTCAAATAAAAAAATTAATTCAGGTCTCACCGGCACATGTTCCCATATTCTAAAAAATGAATAACGAGATTTTTACCTAAGTTGTTTCAATAAAAATAAAGAGTGACACACTCTTACAGCGATACACGAGAAAGTCATAAGGAGGTAGAGATCAGCCTCTACGAGCACCAGGCGATGTCTCAACATTAGTCTGGTTTGAACTCGGACGAACGAATGCTCGACTACTGATCTGGAACGCATTGCTCAAACGCTCTCTTACGTTGCACTGAGAGACGCGCAACTGCTCCTGCATGTGTGTGAGGAGAGGGGGTGATGAGTGGTGTGGGTAACGAGCTGTGCAGTAAAGACAGGTGATGAATGGGTTGATGGTGGGTGGATGCATAGTGGGATGACTGGATCTATATGGAAGGGTGGTGTGCAATTAGTGATACTGTAATACAATCTAATTAATTTTAAAAACTGTGAGATGGAGCAAACGAGCATGAGGTTGCACACGAGGACGAGGGAGACTGAGAGACAGTGATTTTCTTTTTGATCTACGCACGCAGATCGTCGATCTTTAGTATGAAGAGAGCGAGAGGAAAAATGAAGCAATGGACAGGAATGGATGAGGTGAGTGATGATGGGTGAAAGAAAAACAACCGCATACATCCGTCCTCAACTCTTCCGTATTTAGTCAAGATTGCAGGTTGACATCATACGGATTACACGAGCGAGATTATAGAGAGCGAGTGAGAGAGGTTTGCTAAACATTACCCAGATAATTTCGGTATTATTAAAATTTTCAACACTGCGTCATTATTGCCGAGCCATAACTGAAAAAAAAGAAAGTTTCCCTGAAAAAATTGCTTCAATACTCCCACAACCAATTAGGGTTGAAGTTTGACAGCAGGAGATAGCACAAATTAATAAGTTCTGTGATGGAGCAGACATTCGATAGAGCAAATGAAATCAGGCACTTCATGTCAATACCAGAATTTACGAACTCTCAATTCCAGAAGTCCGTAGCTCCATGAATAACTCGCGTACGCCATTAATGAGGACATCCTCGACTCGCAGGTACTTCTCAGCAGCATGCCATGGTGTAAACATCCATTAATATCCAAATTTCAGCGCAATTTGGCAGAGCAGAGTAATTTGAAACAATGAGTAGAAGCAGGATTTTGAGAATTTCTTAATAGAAGTTCGTGGTCATCTACCGAAGCTCACACGAGCAATGTAGTTTGTGAGCATACATACTTCAAATATTGAACACAATTAGCTGGTCACTATTATCTGATACGCTAGAAACAATTGCGACACAAGAGCATGATGTAACGCTACGTGTAATCTGTTCTGAACAGTAAGTAGTACGACAGACGTAAGAGAACCAGTAACAGCAGAGACGAGCACGGACTGCGGGGCGGCAGCAAGCAGATGATGGCTACGCATGAGTGGCACATCTCCGTCCCAACACGGGAGATCATCAAGCCATCATAAATACCTCATCTCCCCTTCATAGCAAGCATTATGCAGTCAGAAAATATTTATACTCGGAACTTTTAACACAAAGACATAAAAGCTGTAAAAACATACTTAAACATTCCAGTTTGATACATCAAGGTGAGAGTAAACTAAAATAGATGCACGTTCAATTGAGATAATTCATTTTGAAAAACCTAATACCTAAACATTAGTAATCTTACCAATTACATGACACTGATTTCCTCCTTTCTCCATGATAAATTTAATTTTTAAAACCTTAATATGCATCTGTGGCTCTTTCGGTGTGCTAAGACCAAACGATCGTACGTGCTGAGTTCTCACGTCCACTCGTCGGGGATGGAAACATCGAGCAGTCACGAGTAAACTTCAGTGGAAAATTAAGCTTAAACGTTCAAGGAAGAAACTAACGAAAGTTAGGCATGAACAATTAATACAACTCTCACGACGGCGCAGCTTAGAGAGACACTTGACGTCGTGCGTCCTGATGGCAACACTCGAATTAGTTGAGAATGCGTCGTCTTAATATTCCAGGATAGTTACGTGATTACCACAGGTGCTGGCAGTCGATTTCATGCGACGTCGGTTATGTTAATATTGATAGCTGTGAGCAGGTAGAGAAAATAAACCTCAGTGCCTAAATCTTTCTCAACAGATTTAAACAATTGTGTGAATGCTCACATGTATGAGAACATCCAAAAATAAAATATAAGTGCGATTAGGAAATGAAGAAAACTTCCAAACAACGGAATTCTAAGACATCCTGGACAAGTTAAAATGTAATGCATTTAGAATTGGAAATGTAATTATACTACAAAGTGAAAGAATGAGAACGCTAACAAAATTCAATAGATTAAACTTCATGATAAGTTAGTTCAAAATTCTGTTACCATACCAAAGGTGTTCCCAAGAGAGAAGGGAGGAAAACATCATTTATAAAATTGAACGTAGTATCTGTCCCCAGACCTTGCGCAAAGAAACCGAAAATTTGAAAAAGGTTCTGTTAAAATTTGAAGAAAATAGTAATAGGTGTTGAAAAAAGATAACAGTGAACCCCAAAAACCCTAACAAAACTACAAACCTGTTTAATTTCAAGTAAAGGAAGTTTTTTCTAACCAAGTGAGAAGTAAAAAATGAAGCAGGTAGGCGGAAACCGAAGATGGCTGCTCTCGACGTGTGGTTTCTGGATGCTGGTGCCTGTACAAATATTCCGTGAAGCGAAACGAAAGATCCATCATTCGAATTTTGTCACACATTATTTTGATCGACACCGAAAACTAGTTTAAACAAGAAAAGTGAACACACGCGTTGGTAATGGAAGTACCAAATTCCGCAATACTATAAAGCAGTATTAAAAATGAATGTGAAATAGGAAAAAAAAACAGATAAAATTCTTCGAGCTGAAAAATCACCCTCCATCCTCTCCAATACCCGAACTGATACTTCAGATCTCTGTCAGCCGTGTTTGCAACGATAATTAAGTGAGCAGACTCGTAAGTTAGCTTCAAGTTTATTGCACAAAAATCAATCCACCCAGTCCAACCAACTAGACACAAAGCTTATTAAATTCGTGCTACAAAAATCGAATGACTTCACGATCATTGAATCAAAAATGTGTTCTGAAGACTCGAAAAGTTGACGCGCGAAGCTTGTGAAGGAAGATGGCCTCAAGGAGAACACCTGCATATGGTGGGTGCGCTACCGGCGAGGTTAGCGGCACACGCAAGCGATAGCGGGACCGAGCTCAGAAGTAGAGCACAGCGCGGTATCAAGAACTCGGAGACGCTCATGCACACGTAACCGACGAGACAAGTTTCTAATGCTTAGTAGCAATCAATGCTAGTTAATCATCTGATGGAATTCTTCTCGGTAAAACTGAGAAAATCAAATAGTTGTTTTTTGCACATGACAAGGTTATTTTTGCAAGGAAAACGCAATATATCTGCAACGAATTGACCACGCCCGTCGTGACTTGTACGTACGATATCCCAAGAGTCACTCCCGGCCCTCCCGCCATCTCGTACGTTGTTGGCCGGTGTACTGACAACGTAACGTGAAATTGGACGCGGCCACCATGATTCCGTTTCCCAATATCACTGCTGCAAGGCACTTCTGCACGTGAGCAGGAAGGAAGCCTCATAATGACATACAGAGCAAAGTGACGATCATGACTAGCATGAAGCTGACAATTATGCACACGCTTACAAATTATGCACACGCTTATGCACACGCTCTTGAAACCTTTAAAAACATAAACCCTGAAACTTAACTCAGTATATATTTTCCTTTTTAGAGCTCTGCCACCAACTATCAGGACTTCCTTCCGCCGCAACATTTAAGTGCGGAAGAATATATCAGGGAGATGGAGCAGTCCTTCCTGCGGAGCGAGTACACACGTGTACCGTGTATCCGTGTAGCCATAGTCCGTGCTACGGGGAGATGCTGGTGGTCGCGGGAGCTTTCTATGCTCACTACGCGCAGCTTTCTCTCCGCGTGCTCCTGGCCATGCAACATCTCTAGCGGCAGCCACAGGCAGCTCGGGATGCGGGCCCCGCCGCCAGCGCTGAGCATGTGTTGCGTGCGTCACGAGTACGAGAGCCACAATTTCAGTGATTACGTGGATACGTTTTGGGTTCTGGTAAATTTCTGTGAAACTACGAAGCTATTCCGAGTGCTGCATTTGATGTGGCTCTCCCAGTTTCTCAGGTAGATACTGTACATTGCAGTTTACAACAGCTTTGGTTGGTAAACTTTTTTCTTAGTCCACACAAACACCCATGAGAGACATATAGTTTTGTTGAGTGAAGAACAACTCAAACTTAAATAAGTTTCAAGAAAAGAGTAGGTAAACTCATCGGAGAGGCTATGGTAGTGACTGAATTCTAAAAATAATAAGTTCGTTTGGTCTATTCCACTCTGTACCGTCTTGTCCAAAAAAGATCTCCACAAACGTCATGATACATTTTTCTTATGCATTAGTCGTGCTAATTTTTTACTGTACGCTATCACTCTTGCTGTCAACTATACGCTATCTTTCTTGCAGTCACAGCTAACTTAGCTTTCAGAAAGACGAGACATCAGCTTTCTACGTTCTTTACGGGGCACATGCGGAACACCCCTGTCAGCAGTTTAAATTGAGAATCCAAGAGAATTCTTTAGACCTTTTCTCCTAAAAATAGCTTCATCATCATGAACACATGAGAGCGTAAGGTTAGCATAGTGTCGACATTTTCTCACAAATATCCCCATAATTCGATCAACCACTACGAGGCTACGAACATTACAGAACTACGGAGATCTTGGATTACTCAGCAGCAGCGTCCTACGACGCAGCAACAGCGTCCAGCAGCGGGGTACGAGTGCAGCAAGACGCAACTTTTCGAGGTAGAACTTTCAACGGTCGGTTACATAATTAGCACCGATGAATTACGTTAACAGAAATGCAAGGGTTATTTAACGAGGCAGCTGTCGACAAACCCAATTTCATAAAATTGCTGCCGTAAAAAAAACGATGCTCATAATCTCATAAAAATATCAAATATCGTATGGTCTGCTATGAATAAATATCGTGTCAGTTATCCGTAACAGGCCTGCCACTCACTTCACTGCAGTTTTGAGTACGTCTAAACAGCAGGTAAAACTAAAGGTAACCCCATAGAAAAATACAAAACTCTTCAAATATTAATAGGTTTTGTGCTGTGGTTCGTACATTAAGCAAATGATGACAGATTTAATTTTGATATTCCAATGAAACGATACGAAACAATAAACGTCCAAAGGCAGTATCTGCAAAGCTCAGTTTTTAGAATTACATGAAGAATTTCTACCAAGGCCAGTTTTCATTTCGGCCACCTCTCAGGCAGTCTTCCACATAACTAACTACAGCTCTTCATAGATCTAAATATAATAGTAAGAATTGTAACGCTTGAAAAGTGACTGTGTTCTTAACTTATCGAAACTAAACAAGGGACTGAAATACGAGAAAGAAATGTAATAACATTTATAATGAGAAAAATTGAACTCTGATATCAGTTGCAAAAAAACTCTTTAATCAGACGAATGATTATCAGCAGAATTAGAAGTTTGTACTGTACACGTTTTAAGTAAAATCAACATAGAAAGGCAGTAACGTGAAATAGACACATTGTGCAGTTTATGAATTTAAAACTACTTTGAATCAATAGTTTTTTGAGAAAGCAAAAATTTAAATTAACATGAAAGCAAATAAAATTTTCAGATTCTACATCGGCCAATTAACACTTTTTCATTTGGTCATGAAATGCATCACCGGAACTATCGGTTGGGACTGTAAGGCATTTTATCGTATTTCGATTAGGTATTATCGTTGGTTTGATAGTGAGTTATGGAGCCTACATCACGGTCAGAGTGGAAACAAAAGTGCACTATCTCCGATCAGTAAAACAAAAACAATCATTAGGCGTCGTATACATAGACTTGAGCTAACGCGATACCTTCAGAGATAAACTTTTGTAGCCCCAGTGAAGCTGAATGGAAGCGTTGTGTGCATTTCGAAAATATCATCGCACGTCAATAAAAAAAAATCAATCGAGAAAATACAATGAAGATTAACGATTTCATTTGGTAAAATTTAAGTTATACGGCTTGTTTGCTACTTAAAGTTTATTTTTATACACTAATATTAGTTCCAAGAGACCACGTAATTCAGCTTTCGAAGTAGCGCATTGGTGACTTGCATAAGTAAGTTTTCGAACAACATTAGTCTTGGCAGCACGTGAGGACAGGAGCATACGTGTTCAAACTCTTATTCGATGAATTTGAATAGCTGGTGTACAAAATTGGGTATGAATTATAGATTGAATTTCATTTGCAGTGCAAATACAGTAAATCTGTTTGGCTTCATAAAAGTCGACAACTACTCACTTAATGATTCTCGATTTATGGATACGGTGAAGTGTACTCGCCGTAAGAACTCAGATATGAGGGCGAATACATTACAAATAATTTTATTATTCCACACGAGCGTTATCAGTGCTAAGTTCTGTGACAAGGTGCGAGTTCGTAGACTCTCCACGCTCCCGTAACATAGATTTAGGAGACAAACTTAGAGCGTCAGATGTAGTAATTCGTATAAAGTAACAATAATAACAATACTTTGCTTTACATTAAGATGGCGAAATTTGATGTACATGAAAAGACTGAAGGACAATGCACCAGGAACTTGATGACCAATGAAGTCAATGATTAAAAACTAAAAGCAACCGAGACAGTCGCTAGAGTGAAGCTTACTAGACCAAGATAGAAAATACTTAGCAACGTCGCCGTAAAAACGATTTTCTTGACGAACATCGCATCGATGATCTCAATGGAGCCGCATGACGAGGCGAGTTTTGTGTTACACGTACACAAAGAGGAACAACAAAGTGTGTGTAAACTTGAATGTAAAACGGAATGATGGAAACAAGACAAAACTCTAGCGCGAAAAGATCAAGTCCCTCATGTGATTACAGAGCAATTGAATAGTAATACGTGTTTACTTTTAATCCAACTCCTATCACCATCAAAACACTTGTAAGAGGAATGGATGCCTCTTTCCATCTTTGAGTCGGTGGGGAAATTTAATAAGATGATGGCTTCCTCAGTCCCCTGCGCGCTGGCATCTATATAACTGAATACATAAATTAACCAATCTAAATAGGCTTGCAAAATTAATAAAAACGAAAGAAGTGGCCCACTATCAGGGAAAGACGCTGTCCCGCACATAGATGTTTTACTTAAGATGTTATTGAGGTAAATGCTTCTGATGTGCATACGCGCCCAAATTGCACGGAATATTACACTTAAAATTTCAGAGATATTTTAAAAGTACTCCGTTAGAAACACCATATTTACTTTTTCGTGCACTTACTAGATGTGAAAATCAAAGCAAAAAACCCTGATAGAGGTAGTAGAACAAGGAACGAGAAGGTGGAGTGCAGGGTGCGTAGGAAGTCCTTGGACAACAATAAGATAGCAACTATAGTAGCATAACTGGTATATCATTTAATTAGCAGCTTCATCAACATTCAGACCAATCATTATTCAGTATGTCCCACTCGGCCCGAATTTGTTGGAAAACTCTTAACGGCACAACACTAGTAGTGAGGAATTTTCTGACATGAACTCTTGAGCGATAGCTTCAGTTGTGGTGTGCGTGTGAGCACAGGCTTCAGACCCCATTTTGGACCAAACTAAAGAATCCATTAAATTAAGTTCAGGCAAATAGGAGGCCAAATTTATTTCTCCAAAACTTTCAAAATGAGCTTAGCATCAGTAAATTTACAAGAAAAATAAAGAAGATTAGTCATATTGTTAGCATTTTAAACTTTGCCGGAGTAAGGAAATCGTTCTGACAGTAATTTAATGAATGATGAGTATTGGTCCAAGAATTTTCCTGCACCCTGTATAATAACCCTCGTTTAAGTGATTAATGTATAATACGCGAACTTGGATACAACTAAGCGCTAAATTAGTCTGGATGAACTTCAAGATTAAGATACATTAGATAAGAGCATACGGTAGTTCAAGTTAGTTGTTCCCAAGATAGGAAGGAAGAAGACACCATTCGGTATAGAATTAAGGGAATGAAAAATTTATGCAAAAGGTTTGTCCACACACCTTCCATGCACTTGAAAACAGCTAGATTGAAAGAAGTTCATGAAAGAAGATGAACGACAAAGATGAAAGGAGCAGATGCTGAAAAGGACAGCATCGCAAAAAGATGTTCCATAACAGAAGAAAAAACTTAACCAACTTCAACAAAAGAAAAATCTACCTAACTTTCAGTTCGGGACCTCACGTTTTCCCCCCGTAAGTGGTAATTCTCAAAGATACAACAGTTGTATCTCCCTGATGTGATGAACCTCAAGATTTCAATAGGGAATAACGGAATTTAAATGAACAATGAGCATCGTCAGGAAATTTGCAAAGGCAGCAGAACGCAACACAGCACTCAGTATAGCCACATGTCTTGGGAGCAAAGCGCCGCTTGGAAGCCATGCATATTTAACTGGCCAGGAGCGTGCAGGCGCAGTCACGCGTGCGTGAGTGTGACTGCGCAGGTGTGACGCACGGTGCGGCCTGACGCACAAGTGACGAGTGGATGGGGACACGATAACTCGCTACCATCAATGAGATCTAATATCAAAGAAGCTCCGTTTCGAGAGGAGAGCTCGTATTAACTGAAGTTGAACAACAGCACGATAAGGTGACCTAAAATTAGGATTGCCCATGCAATGCAGTGAATTTTCTATTCGTTCAATTTTAAGAGAACACAAAATGATAAAAAAAGATTTTTTCATAGAAATTTAGACCAAATTAAAATTACTCAGTGCTAATGAAGACGGCTGTCAGAATAAAATACATAGACGATCTAAACAGCCGAGCAAAAGTTACATACGTTGAGATCTCAACATTCAAGGCAACCAAAGCAACAGATTTCACTTACCAGTTTAAGGTATATTAAAACAATGTATCTGCATTGCCAGCATAACATACGAAAAATGTCAAGTTATTTATATCATTCAAGGACACTCATAATTCATCCAAACACTGTCACATTTGCATCATAACATTTTGCCAAACCACGTCCTCAGTTCAGACACGTACGGGCTCTCTCGCTTACGAATTAAAATAAAGTTGTCACAACACAGCCTGCAGCAGCAGCGTGCAGCGGTGTGTACATTTTGTGATACATCACCGCGCAACAACATTTTTTTTCAATTTAATTTATAATATGTTAGTCAGATATCAATGAAGTAGCAAATTGCAGAGAGCACGAATTTTAGTTGGCTGAAATATATGAAGGCTGAGAGCAACAAAAAAAAACGAAATAGAAAAAATTGATGATAAACACAAAAATATCGACTGTGGCAGCACAGCTTCCACCATACACGGTACTTCATAAAATTGTAACAAAAAGTTGATGGTACTCAGGTTAACATGGACAGATATTTAGAAGGAAATGTAAAGGGCCGCACACACTGTTGACAATGCGTGTCTATAGATAGAGATAAAGACGCGTGAGGGGCGCTGGAGACGGTGAACAGGCCCAGAACGACCAGCACCAGAAGGCCCGGAGTGTGACCACACCATCAGGAGCAGCAGCAGCGGCCTACCTCACAAAATAGGCGAGATAAGCCCGCATTGCAGCGCTCCCACGTTCACAATGCACAGCGCAAATATGATTGTGTCTCCCTTCCCGCAGGTCGCGCATTCTTTCGCCAGCGGATGCGTTGCGTGTCGTGCGCTCAATGCAGAACGGAACAAATCAAACAAACTGTCCGAAAAATTGTTTCAATTCCACGAACTTCGAAATTGCGTCACCTATCATTGTACATCTCACAACTAACACCTTGTTAGTTGAAAATTCCTACCTACTTCTGCTCTACTACATTTTATGCATAAACTCTATTGGAGGTGTACTATTTTCTTCTTACTTTCGTCTCCTGTGCAACGATTAGATTCGCTTTAGTTTTATATAAATTTGAATTGAGGACAGTTCATTTTATAGATGTTTTTATTTCGAAAATATTTTTCACAAACAAAAAGCATCCACAAGGCATGGGAACATGTAGTCGGAAGTTGGCTAATTGGAGCGAGGAGACATCATACTCTAATGAAAAAGAATGATACCATACGGCAAGAACGCGAAAAAAAACGCTGAAAACCTAAATCATTTCGATGCTTTTATGCTCCACATATTTTACTTTTTTTAAAACAATGACTGCTGTACAAAAATAAAGAACTCTCATGAGGTTCAATTTTCAGTATTATCTTCGTGCTACTATTTCTTGGCATTAAAGATCCAAAGACAAAAGCATTCAAAAAGGGCAGGCAAATACAGTCACAATACTGCAGTGGCTTGGCAGTGTCATAGAGAGTATGAAGTCACCACTGAAAGCAGTTACTTGAGAGGGCATGTTTATTTCTAATTTAATGCACAGTTTTGTAAACGTTCAAACCTTACACAAGGTAACACCGACACTGCAGTATAGAAGCTCGCTGTAATGGAGCTCGAAAGTGGGCACATGTCCTTCCATCTCACGAAGTATCAAGACCGAGCACAGTTCAGGACTGTAGGCACCACCCAGCGCAGCACAAAACTCACACACAACTACGAACTTAACACAAATAGGGTGGCACTCATCAGCGAGTGATGAATAACGCTCGCAGTTCCAGTCGGAGGCTCAAAAGAGATGATGGAAGACAAGTACGATGGCACAATTATGCCGGTCGTCATTTCTCGATCTTCTTAAAGCAATGATGAGGACTGTTACAGCAATCATGATTGATTAACATCACACTGCGTAGAATGAAAACTGATCGTGAGTACATGAGACGAGTGCGTGAAAATTACTCTCTATTCGTATTAATTACTCTATACATGAGGAATTAAAGAAACGTGTGTTTATAAAAAGAAAGTATTGCCTCGACGGATATTAGAGGCCTAGTTTTCTCCATGGAGGTCACTCCGTGGAGAGAGCGAGGCTCGCTTATCATCGACTGGTCCGTAGTCGTGGCGATTGTTCCAGAGAAAGCGCACGGAGCTGCTACCACACACATCCTTACAGCACCAGGTCATCTGGCCGACTGACGTCGTAGTCGAAACTCTAAATGCCAGACAAGATCGTCGTCACTGCATCATTGGTAATAAAAATCCGGACAATTCCAGGCAACGTCAAGCAACTTTAATAGCATGGATTACAAAGCAGGTTTTGAAATTATTTAAGAAAAAGTTTGCTCATATTCCTAAAACATTTCATCACACGAGTAAAATTTCCCGAATATCGGACTCGCAGCCCGATGTAGCACTCACCAACCATTAGACCACATGGTCTTAAATGTACTCCTATTATATGTTAAAGAGCAGTGCGATATTGAAATGAAGACCTATTGCCAATTCAGAAAGCAAGGGACTTTCAATTATTTAACCGAGGCTTACACCTAAGTTTCCTGAGTTTCCTTTACCGCAAATAGCTAAGAGAAACTAAATAAAGAATACATAATTATCCTCAATAAATTCTTATGTGTTGCTTCAACAAGAACTGCGTGAAAAGAGCTTCGAGCAGACATGAAAGTGCTGCATTGCTTACCTCGCCAACAAATTTCAAATTCCGTGCTGTACATGAACGGTGCAAACATGTGGCGCTGAGCCATTCCTGGTACGGACACTGAATATCTTGAAAGAAGTTTGGATTAGATGGGAGTTGAAGTCTCCTTAACCGCAGCAAAGGCGTTCCAAAGTGAGGATGACGGAAGGCACCATTTTGTATGGTTAAGGGAACGCGGAATTGATGCAGAAAGATTACCTTACCTTAGAACCTTAGAAAGATTAAGCTGGGAAAGAAGTTCATGAAACAAGATATTAGTTCAGGAATGAAGTATTCGATGAGGATAAACATGACTACAGCGAACCGAGAAAAAATGGTGTGTAACTGAAAAAAAAACCTATTCCATTTTAACAAAAGAAAGGCCTGTCTAGCCTTGATCTCCAGACCTCACATATTCCTCCTGGGAGATCTAATTCACATAAATCTAATAGTTGTATCCCTCTGAAAGGGGATTTTATATAATTTCATCATAAAAATGGTTATTATAAATTAAAATGAATATCGTGAAGTCTTCAGGTACTTGTAAGCAGCTCAGGAATTTGACGTCTTGGAAAACCGGATCCAGCTTGGAGAGGGCAGGAGATGACATGTCAAAGGAAGCTAACCACGACAGCTTAGACATCATCGGGCAGACCCCGCCGTGTATTTCCACGCCCAGCATCTATAGGAGAGCAATTGAAATAAAGTTGAAGGTGTCTTCGAGACAAATTTAGGAGGAAGCGAGGTATGGAGAGCGAAGGAGAAGCACACACGTTGGAAATGGCCTTTAGCGAAATAACTTCAATTTTTCTTTTTCTCAGAGAAATAAAGTTGAGCTCAGAACTTCCTCCCGAATAATGTAAATATCACGTAGCCTCTCCCCCATCAGAACGTAGCAGGTTTTCAGAAATACTGTAACTGAAACCAACTTTTGAGCTTTATCGCTCTAGAAGTTTTATAATTCTGATAGAAATTTCAGGCTTAAGTTTCCTCAACTACGTGGCTCTCTCACATAGATGGTCATGAATGCCCTACGGAATCGACTCAGCAAGCTCGCCAGACTTTTACCGATTCTGCAAAGATTAGAAATAACTTCTATTCTTCCTTCCATTCTTGAGTACTTCATAATTCCACATTAAATTAGATTAACAAAGATTAACACTTGCATGATGAAGCAGCTTTGTTATACAAGCGTACAGCCTAGGGACAACGCTCACTAAACTAGCGATCCTAATCTATTTTTTCGATTAATTTATTTCCAGTATTGCTCACTGATTTTAGTTTTTAACTAAGTTTAATAGTTCACGGTACGGACTAGTCAAAATTGTTGGTATTCGTTGACGTAGATGCAGGAATAGAAACGACGTGACAATGTTCAACGTACAGTGAAACTTAAAACTAAAACTGATTTGTAAAAACATTCGACAACGGTTCATAACGATACTCTGGGGCGTCCTTTCCTAGCAGTTATACATGCTACAAGATTATTTAAACGCAATGACAGTCACACTTGACTCCGCACGTAGTTATATGTAAGTACTGACGACTCAAAACGAGAGCATAGAACAATTTTCAAGAGAATATGTTACCAAAACTAAAACAAAACTTTATTCATTAAGGAATTAGAAGAGTTGTGATTGAATGTTCTACCAAAAGAGAATCTTCAATATTAGAATAGAAATGTTGTAGCTGTATACTAATGTGAAGCAGGTAGCGCGCATTCAGTCGAATACCTTTCAACAACAGCACCAGTTCCAGTTCACGTTGAGCCTTGAAATGAGGTAATTTCCATTCTTTTTATGGCGAGCCGGCTGGCAGGAGAAGGGGTAGGTACACTGGGGCACACAGACCTGACTGCCAGCCCCCGCCCACGCTCTGCACCCACGCACTCGACACCCACTGAGACTTCAAAGCGTAAATCTTTTGCTCACTTTCGATAGGCATCGCAATCAATTAAGAAAAGAAATCGTGGAGAATGTGCAGAATGATGCGCCGAATGTACTCATATTGAATACAATTTACCAGTTGTCATATTTTCAAGCCAGTATCAAAAGTTGTAAGCATACAAGCATTTCTATTATTGAAATAATACAGAATTAAGCATTGAGTGACATAAAATCTATACTAAGTTTACGTTTTCTTAAACAAAAAAGGGGGGATACCATTTAGCACGAAATTAAGGGAACGGGGAATCTGTATACACAAGGTTTAAGGTTTGTTCTCATATCCTGCGCATAGAAACAGCAATATCGAAAGTAGTTTACCAATTGATGAGAAAGTTGAAGAAAGTAGTATGAGCTGAAAAAAAGAAACAGTGCACTAAAAATTGGTCCACTACTATACCAAAAAAATTATTTCTACCAAGAAAAGGCCTCCCTAGCCTTTAGTTCGGCGCCGGAAATCTTCCTCCAGGGAGCACTAATTCTCCTTACATTCAATCGTTGCGTCTCCCTGAGAGGGCGAAGCATTGCACACTAAAGTTTTTCTTACGGAATATCACAAGCGTTGTTAATTTCAATTAAAAAGTGTATAGACTTGGTTCAGCGCGTATCCCCAGCCCATACGCAAAAATATCAAAACTCTGTCAGACATTTCGTGTTACAGTAACGCTATTAACGCGAGCGGGAAAAAAACCCTCCAACAACAAACAAGCCGTGTTGGCATGCTAAATTAAGCGTATACAGATTTTACGTCAGGGTCCGGCAACAGCACAGGGTAGATGCAACGATGGTCTGGTGCATTACATCTGGCTTGTTCTCATACGAAAATGATGCGCTCAAAACTCGATGTAAAATACTTTGAAACTCATTTTTTCGATGTTAAAAAATCCATTTTTAAAGAACTGGAAGGAGGATAATTTCTGCACAGTATGCAACAATAGAAAATGAGAACTGCAGCCAATACCTCCAATAAACTAACAAAACTCCACGCGAACCGAGCCAGAGCGAGCCAACACATTTCCTAGGGACTGAGCCGGCACCGTGATGAGTAAACCTACGCGCGAGATGCCAGCTCGCACAATACTCGGAAAGCTTCTTTGCTGTTTACATAAGTTAGGGGGAAAAATATTCTCTCACCTTGGTGTATATGAGTTACCGGAAATTCGTAATTCTAAAAAATACGGATATAAAAACATTATAGGTAGTTATATAAATAAATTAGCAGTAGGGATAGGGAGACTTCATAAATGTTTTTACTCTCTAAAATCTATTTCAAAACACAACGGAGTGAGTGCACGAGCCAAGTTGGAGAATACAGAGACCTTTAATACTCTTCATTTTTTCTCAAATGAAGGCACTCGGAACTATTATTTAAATACAATTGCACATTAATTTGCTCTGTATTAATCAGTGATCGAAGTGCGAGAACCTTTTGTAGGGTACGAGAAATTTTAGAGAAAATCATGATTGCTCTATTGGGCGCTCAAATGTCGCAGTATACGTAATTTATAAACTGAGATATTGAAAGTAACTCCAGATAAGTGCTAAATTTTCGAGATATACTTTGCCTTTGTCCTCTCAGCTGACTTCTATGAAAAATATCTTAAAGGTATTAAATCAGTCATACGGGTGTAAAACCAGCATCAAAAAAGGAATCATAATTTCTAACTTAAACCAAAAAAAAACAGATAAGAGAAAATTGAACGGACTGAAAATTCCTCAAATCATGATTGTATAGGTAAAGAATTTCCCAGTGAGAACAGCGATGGTGAAGTGCAGTGTGGCGTATACGTCTACTCTGGTATACGTGTGGCGCAGCTGACCCAGAGGTGCGGGCTTCCTGGCACGACTCTCAGGCGGCAATCCCTCCAGCTACGCGACCGCTCTGCTCACCTGTGGCACTGGGAACTGATCGCGCACATGTGTGCGTATAAGGTGTTACCTATTCTAGGAATGCATCCATAACTTTTTCATTCACGCCATCTTAGTCACATATAATGAATTTAACTAAAACAGGTGACATTCCCCATGATTGCATTTTCATTAATACAAAATAAAACAGTATATCCTCCAACAGTGCTATTTTCTATGAAATTTCACAGCTATTTGGAAAGAAAAATTACATGAGTAACCTTAGTACTAAGTTTCAAAGAAAGATGAAAGAAAGATTTTAAACTATAAGCCAAGAATTGCGCATAAATATAGAGCTAGAAATTTATGAAGTATTCCGTAGAAATTATTTATCGATTCTATGCAGTTGTAAGATCACTAAGAAGATACTAGAGTAGGCAGGTAATGTATAACGATTGAGCTCGATACGAGGAGACGGTGCTCTTGGCAACTCGGTGAAGTTACTAGGCTGCCAAATTAAAAAAGTCAGAGTAGACTATTAGATTACATAACATGTTAGTTTAAGCCTCCCTAACCGCTAAAAAAAAAGCGTTTCGAAGAGAGGAAGGAGGAAGGCACCATTTAGTATGGAGATAAGGGAATGCGAAATCTATGCAGAAGGGGCATAGAAACAGCAAGTTAAGAAAGAAGTTGATGAAACAAGATCAAAGTTGAAGAAGAAAGTAGTAGGTACTGAAAAAAAGGACAGCAGTGAACCAAAAAAGGTGGTCTTTACCATAACAAAAAATATTTATTTCAACAAAAAGAAGGCCTACCTAACTCTCAACTTGGGCCCTCGCATATTTCCCCCTGGGAGCGAGAATTCCCATGGATACAATAATTGCATCCCCATGAGGGGAAAAAGTCAGAGTAAACTTACAAAAAATTTTTTTAATAATTTCAAAAAACGTCAGAACGCTGTACTTGATTCTAAGGCATTTTCAAGACTTTCTGTCTCAAAACGAAGGTGAGGCTCAGTCAGTGCAGGGACGGGGCTTGTGACAAGGGATGGCGCAGCTCTCAAAGTCTGCATCCATGTTCAGAGAAAGTGAATTATCCTCCCATATAATGCATATTCTGCTAGAATTACTCGCACACACTAACCCGTACGCGATATCAATTTTAAATTCATATTTTTTGACAATGTATTCTTCTCTCACTATTTTCACATTTTTGCAATTTTCTCAAAACCAAGTGTCGGTAACATTAGAAATTTTGGCTCTGTTCATAGGTATGTGAGAATAAAAATAAAACAAAATTTTTGGAGGGACAGAGTGTATGAAATGAATATGACAAGTAAATGTTGTAAGCCGTTGGCAACCCAAATTATTCTTACATTTGGAAAAAGTCTTGAATGTAAAGATCTATGAAACATTTCAAATTAAATCACTTGATATGTAATGCATACTAGAATATTCTCCAGTAGATATAATGAAAAAATCGTGATACAAGAATTGATGAGCCTTCAATTCACACGTCAACGCCTCCATAGGACCGATGAATGCGCGCAGCGTTGACTACACGGAGAAAAATTTTGTCTCAAAACCGACACACTTTAGTGTGTCAAGTTGTCACAAAACCGTCACACAAAAGTGTGTCATGAGTATACAATATTTATCGAGGAAATGTCACACACTCTTGTGTGTCATAGGTTGATACGACGCGCATATGTGTGCCAACTATTACACACATAGCTCAAGTCAGTACTATTTCATATAAATGTTTCACTTTTTCAGACAGACCAGCAGATATGCGTATTGACTGATATCATCTGAGAACTGTAGAAAAAATTGGCAAAATCTCAAAGTTCGATGGGAGGATTAATTTTTATTCATTAATTCCAATGAGGGCCCATTTCGTAACCAGAAATTTCTCATGAATTGATTTGACATGATTTAACTCTCCCGATCGCCTGAACACGTCAAAGATGAAAGAGCCAGATGTACGAAGATTTTCCTGAATAACCGTTTTACTCATTAAAGTGAGACAAAAATTCCCCGAGAGTTGAAATAGAAGATTATTAGCTAACACAAGTAAGGAAATAGGCTTGGTAATAATTCTTAACGTTTCACCATCTCGGAACCTGCAATGCAATCGGTTAGAAAGACGTTTAGTAAGAAGGCACAGCGAAGACTTTACTCGCTCGCGAAGAAAACAAAAACTGACCCCTAGAACGGTACGAAAACTGTATCTTGAAGTCGATGTGAACCCGAAAAATTATGATGAATAACACTGCCGATGCTAGGGACGTAGTGTATTAGTGTTAAAAACTACCATAATACAGCATTGTAAAAAGAAGAATGGACTACAGAGTGATAGCACTCGTTGAATGGCTCTTCATAAACCATGTCATGTTACTGCTGGATTAAATTTCTATAAAACTCACTTGGACGAATAAAGTTGTTTTTGGACCCATATAGAGTGATGAAATAAAAATCAATCTCTTGGGACACTATGATGTCGAGATAAATTTCCCACAGGACGTTTATTAAGTATAATGATGGATCTAAGATGTTTTTGGATACTTTTTTTCATGCAACACTGAAAAATGAATTCCACTTCAAAGCCCAACCAAATTTGCGACTAAGTTCAAAATTTTGGATTAAAACTTAATGCCATCGGCACAAAGTCTTGGCCTTGGCCAGAGGTCGGAACATAAGACTCGCAAGCGAGATGTGGCTCTTCCGATGACTTCATCTGGCTCTCAGATAAATTAGGTGGCATTTCCTTCTTTTTGATCATCTAATTTGTACAGAGCGAACCCTTTCAGCCAAGAAGATGAAAAAATGAGTACCGTACATTTCATCAGAAATGGACAAAAGAGTTCGCTTCTGTGGAGAGAGCAGGTTCTGCACTGTGTCTGACACGCAATGATAAAATTCCACCAATGAAATGGTTGGACATAAAGTGACACTTCGACACATCACATTTGCATTGAAATATCCAGCGGGGGCAGCACAAAGAAGGCCTGTCATGAGCTACTGTCCAGAGTGCACGCTAGTCAGCGGCAACTCTGTGTATGAACGCGACAAGGTGACTGTAGTTCGACTAGCTGTGCTGGTTTTTTTTAGCAGTTGTGAGGAACTAAAACCCATTTACAGATCGCCAATATATCAAAATATTCATGCTTGATGTGGCCAACCAATTTTTTGACGACTTGGCGAATAAACATAAGATAATCAAACGAACAGGAGACATGCCTACGTTACCAAGAACTGTTTATGATCGTACCATCAAATTAGTCTGAATCTCAGTAACAGCAACAAAGGCGCTCCAAAGAGAGGACGGAAGAAGATACCATTTAGTATGGAGTTAAGAGAACGCGGAATCTATCCAGAAGATGCAAAGAAACAGTAAGTTGAGAAAGAAGTTCATGAAACGAAAAGTGGAAGAAAAAATAGTTGGTGCTGAAAAACAGGACAACAGTAAACTGAAAAAAGGCAGTCGGTAATGAAATAAAAAGCCTATTCTGTATCTAAAAAAAGGAAGGCCTACCTAACCTTTAGATCGAGACCTCGCATATTTGGAGCGCTAATTCCCATAGATACAAAAGTGAGAGGAATCGTGCTAGCATGATGTCAAATCAAGTGGAAGAACAACAAATGAAGGGTATAGATGCAGTAGAACATTTTCACGCGCTTTGGATGAATCAGCAGATGTGAATCATTCATCGCAGTTCAGTATTATTGCACGCAAGATACACTGCAGGTGATTCACTGCCTGAGGAAGGTCTTATCGTTTTGTCACCGAAACGGACAACGAGAGAGGGGAGGATTTATACTTTTTCTCGTTTTATAACCACATTATTTCAAAATGTACCGAAGAACTGCAAATTTAACAACGACGAACCATTAAATAGAACAGGGAATAGAAATATAAAGAGTGTTGCAAAAAGTTTCAACGAAAAATTATCGCGGTACTCAGCAAAAAGAATGACGGCAACTATATATCAGAAGAAAGAAACAACGTGTAGTGACACAGTCGGTTTATTGTAACAACGTTCAAAAAGGAAAATTATACAAAAAATATTAACGTGCGTAAATATCATAACAAATTTACAATGTCTGACACATTTATACGCAAAATAAACAGTAAAGTAGCCATATAGCGAAGTACATAATGCATATTGAAAATATTCACACAAAATTATTGATAATTACAATAAAGAATGAGCATCATATGCGAGATATTGAAACTATGCTTAAAAGAAAATATCTTGTTGATTAAGGCACTTGATCAAGTAGTTGTTGGCATGGGTGAAGTTGTCTGCCACAACGCCTGGAGTGACAGACTGCACGCACGCGTCAATGAGACGACAGAGAACCTCCTCCCGGAGCTGACTATCCTGCTCTGCGCGCTGCCACCACGGTGCATGTATCCGCGTTGTCATTCATACGGTGCATCTGTGGCATCTGAGACGTAGGGCTTGCGGTCGAAAGGGGGCACGAAGAGTTCTATTGATATCCTTGACGGTGATGGTTGGAGGAGCTTCAATCAACATCACAAGTAAATCCAGGCTCTCAATACCTGTCATCTTCTTGCGACCACGTGTCTTGCTCCGGCAAAAACAGATTATCGTTGTTGGTAGGACCTAAAAATGGAATAAGCGGTGGTTCGCTTCACTTCCAGTTCTTGAGCAGTAATACATATCACACGTGAACCGGCCACGTCAGAGTTGTTCTGGAAAATTCCATTACTTACCGTTCAGTGCATCATCCACTGACCAAGAAGTAATGGAACCTAGCCCCATATTATTGTCGGGTGGCATTCAGAATCCCGAAAGTTTAAGTCCCAAATGTTGTAATCAGAGTTGCCAACTGGCATGTATTTCACTGCCAAATATAATCAGGAATTAGATCTTCGGGATTTTGACTTACGGGATTTTGACATTCGGAATTTCGAGATGGATCATGTTCAATTTTTATTGAATATGGGAGTGCGGAAAAATGATTTGAAGATGTTACGACTAATGACTTTTCGCTACTATTTTTTGCATCTGTTACATTATTTTGAACCTGTAATTCTGGCTATATGAAGCATTGTTACAAGATTTGATAATTTGTTTTAAAGAAAATGAACGTCTGTTGCAACATTCTACAATGTTATAATTTGATGCAACGTTATATTTATTTGCCTCTGACACTACATTTTGCATATGTAATCAATTCTACAGTATCGTCACTGGATTTGTACTGGACGTTGTTATATTTTGAACCGCTGTAATTAGTTTATATTCGCTGTTATTTGATTGTGCACACTGTTACTATATTGTTTTGACGTGTGACTATAAATACAGAAAAGGTGTATTTGTCTTTCATTGAGTTTGCTAAAGAAAATAATCTACCTAAGGATCAACTTATTTCAGTGTGTACTGGCGGTGCTGCGTTTGGTGAAAAAACTGAGGCTTCTAGCGCTTTTCCGTGAACAAGAGAATAGGCCCATCCTACGTTTTAATTGAATTCTGCATCGGAAGGCACTTAGTGCGGAAATGTGCAACAAGCAGTTCGGTGTTGTGATGTCGCAGGTCATTCGGGTTACCAACTTTATTGCTGCTCGAGCTTCAAATGATCTGCAATTTAAAGCATTGCTGGGTGAAGTTAGGAATAATTATCCCAATCCGGTTCTGTACAACACTGTGCGTTGGCTGTTTAGAGGGAAGGTCCTTAGCTGTTTTGCAACTTTCCGGAGTGAAACCCGAACCTTTCTTCACAAAATCTGAACTAACTCAATGTGAAAATATAAGGCATCGGAAATACAGTCCCATACCTTCAACAGGCAGTTTTTGCATTTGAAAACAATTATATTTTTAAGCTTAAAATCTTTACCGGAGATGTTGAAACAGGTCGTTTACTGCACTTTGACTAACGGGAAAAATTTAAAGACGCGTGCACGCCTAGTAACTCTGCTAAATCTTTTGATCTCCAGCAGCTAGCAGGCTTCACATCTGATCTCGTGCAGTCCTGCTGCAGGGAATTTCGTGAGCACACTAGTCTTTTCAAGTTCATCACTCATCCACAAGAGTGCGCAGTGGACTAAGCCAACCCGAGTTTCATCCCGTGTTCCTATCAAGAGATTTTGAGGTAGACGTTGCTGACCTGAAAGCCTCTAACACGTACCTGAACAAGTTCAAATCACTGAGTGAAGATTTGGAAGGACTTGCTCGAAGCCAAACTGAGCTGGCAAGCAAACACAAATTGACGGACATGAAAAAACTTCAACCGGCAGACGAGCTGCTATTCAAAATATGGAAGGCGCTTCCAGTCGCATACCAAGCACTGCAGCGTGTGAGTCTTGCTGTATTGACCTTGTTTCGCTCTACGTATGCACGCGAGCGAGCTGTCTCTCACACCTGAAAAATATCAAGACCTACCTGCAGTCACGTTTAACAAAGCAAGCCTAAACGCCTGCCTGAAGCAGAACCTTACTTACCACTTATCAACCAGACTACAAAGCCATCAGCAAAACCATGCAGCACCAAAAGTTGCATTAATGGTAAGAAGTAGTTTTATTTGAATAAATAACTTTCTTATAACGATGTTGTTTAAAAAATACTGTAGTGACCCTGCAATCATTTTATGAGGGGTGGTGTCCAACGGTCTGTGTTAGACTCGCAGGGGGGGGGGGGGGGGGGGGGGGGTCGGATTTTGTGCGTGCTTGTGTGAGGTGTGTGTGCGGAGAAAGTTGGAACAAACTGTAATATTGAATTTGTTCTTTTGGGTAGCACATCGCCAAAAGTAAAAGAACAAGCTGCAAACGCGGTGTTATCCTTCCGATACATCAGTCGGACGTTACAATGTATGTATATGGCTGTCAGAGAATTAAATTTTGACATACGTGGTTTTTGTGGGTTTAAAGCTAAAAAGGTCCCCAACTCCTGGTCTAAGCTAAGCGTTACCCAAAAGAGAAATTACTCTAACAGAGATTTCGCACAACCGCGCTTAATTTTCATCAACTTTCTTCAACTAATCGGTGGCTAATCATTTGTTCCAATTTTACTCCAAATTTCTGGTGTCGACAATTGTGGTTTGAATCATCGGCTCTTTCAATTTAATTGCAATTACCTGATTTTTCCATAAATATACAGTTTCAATTTTTCTTCCAATCTTACAGTATTAACTAGCTATGATTTTCATCCATTTCCTCGATTTCACACGCAGAAGCAATAGAACAACCAATAAAAACAGAACCTATTTTACTTACGAACTTAGCATTAGGGTAACACTCATTTACATAATCAAAAAACTGAAATTTTCACAAAATTTTGTTCCAAATGAATGCCAAAGCACGACTGTATGGCAGTACGTTTTGGCTGACGACGTTGCATCTATTGTGCGTTGTGTGGAGGTCCCGACGTTCTCTTCCAGCGTGGAAAGTTGCGCAGCCTGTGGGGCCGGATGGTTAGAAAAAAGTGCAAACAATACATGTCCTATGACGATAAGAAACCTCTGGTGCACACTTTACTCATGAAGTCGTTAGAGGCTTAATGACCATACCCCAAAGCACTTTGAATTGGTGAGATATGGACTCGCCTCTGCAAAAAAAAATGGGTATCAAATGTGTTATCATCAGAGATTGGTCGTTGTTCAGTATACTATCAAAATATTTTATGACCATGAAAAACTGTGACAAATTACGATACTTAGTATATGTGCTCCTTAATGGATTCCACAATTCTAGAGAAAGATCAGCCGAAGATTAGCGAGTTTCTCCAAACATTAATCAAGATGGTTCGGATGTCGGTTCGATCGGCAGTTGATAAGCTTTTCTAGTGTCGAAAATTTCAGTTGATGATATCGTAAATCTAGGAGAATAAAAAAACATTATAAATTGTAAATCTGTGGTCTATGCAAAATACTCATCATTTACAGTTATTTTATTTAATTTAAGCTTCGAATAATAAAAATTAACGACCTTTATGCACGGTGGATTGTCATTTAATATCTGAAATCCCGGCGATATCTTAGCAGTATAGCAATCTTGTCAAGAAAAAGATTGCAAAATCAGTAGATCGTAAAAATATTGAGGTATTAAAACGTGAATTTTCAGGCCTTTGTCTACCACCAGCTAAAAATATAAAATGGGGAAGTACAAAAATTCAAGTAGCGCACGAATAGATACACAATGAAATTCTACTTAATTTCTGGACATATGGACATAATGGGCAAATGTAAACCCCACTGCAATCCCTACTGGGAAAACATTCTGTGTGTCATTAAGAAGAGGTTTAGTTTTGGAAATATACCAAGACTCTAAAATTCGGAGGCCGTCCAGACTTGAGGTGTGGGATGACATTTTGAAGCCACTAGGAGTCAAAATTATTAGGTATTACAGGATTAGTTTCATAACAAATGATGAGTAGTATATGAATGATCCAGTGGGATTCTTTCTCGGCTTACGAGAAAACTTAAAATGTAGTTTTTACAAGTACTTGATATCGATCGAGTGATGCTTATATGCTCTAATTTATGTGTATGTTATCAATAGTTTTAGCAAAAGTTCATCTGCATTAATAATAAACCATATTTTATGGTGCACGTCTTTGTAATACTGTTCTGGGTTACATTTAGCTACTAATTAGTGATGGTATTGACCAAAATAAGAACGTTAAGAGAAAAATTAGAATGGCTTTCGCCATGAAACCCAGGTGCATGTCTAAGGTGTCTGTGCATGTTTTTTGTTTAGAAGTCTTTGTCTGTTTCCAAGGTGTTCTCGTTCAAAATTAAACTCTGAATTCTTTACTTCTGTTTATGATAATTTAACGGATCACTTTGTTTGAATTTTACTTTTCTAGCTCCATCTACGATGAGTAAATTAAGACGAGTGTTACAACCTTATCACATCTACAGAGCATACCAAATCTCTAGGTCATACACAATATTTCAGAAGGAAATTGAATACATCACTAAGTCATCAGCGCCAAAATAAGCATCCGAAGTTTCTTGGTGGGAAATAATTTTAATTTGGAAGGCTTCTTCTCTAGCACTGCTGAGCGCAATAAAAGAAGAAAGTTTTCACGGGGCTTCCGTTCGTATGTAACTGGAACGCAGGAATGAGGAAATACTTTTGATCTGGAACCACTCAAGTTTCATTGTATTGACCATAAGAGGAAGAATTTTTGGATTGCTTCACTTAGTCGAAGGAAAAAACGACGGTATGAGTACTTGGGTAGAGATTGCGCGTACTTTTACATGATCAAGTGTGATTGCTGCCCGTAAACATATGCGAGGTGACTGTAAAGTTTTCAGATTTGTTCATATATCCACACCTTTTTCGCTTCAAATTAATCCAAGTCAAGTTCAAATTAATCCAAGTCAAGTTCAATTTGATCCAAGTCAAGTTCAATTTGATCCAAGTCAAGTTCAAATTAATCCATGTCAAGTTCAATTTAATCCAAGTCAAGTTCAAATTAATCCGAGTCAAATTCAAATTAATCCGAGTCAAGTTCAAATTAATCCAACCCTCAGTTGAGTTATAAAATCACATAATAATTTGTTAATTTGAGCTTTTTGCGTTAAATATGTATCTATTGGATGTTATAAGCAAGACTGGTTTCGAGGATTTATTTTCACTCATGTTCATATTCGAGAAATTCCACTTTATCACATCTATGAAATCATATACATGCAAATACAAAAGGTTATCATTGAGCGAAATGTACATTTAATCTTTCAAAGAGAGATAAAAATGCGATTCACTGAGTACTTATGTACCATTCCATTTGATTACAATTCAAAGGAGTACATTACTACACTGATACATTCATGCATTAGCAATGAAAATATTGCCATCCATTCTAATTCCGTGTTAATCAATGTGAAGAAATGTAGGATCCACTAACAATACACAATAATAATACAAGAAACAATGTTTCTAACTTAATACTGATTTTATTTGTGTGTGTTCACAATTCAATATTTAATAGTTTCAAGACTTAAATATTCATAAAATGATTATTTTAAAAGTTATTGAAGTCTTAAAAGTATTATATATTGAATTGTAAACACACACAAATAAAATCAGTAGTGAATTAGAAACATTGTTTCTTATATTATTATTGTCTACTGGAAGTAGATCGTACATTTCTTCACATTGACTAACACGGAATTAGAATGGATGGCAACATATTTATTGTTAATGCAAGAATGTATCTGGGTAGTAATGTACAAGTATAAATTGTAATTAAACGGAATCGTACATTAGTACTCAGTGAATTGCACTTGTATATTTCTTTTAAAGATTAAATCTACATATAGTCCAATGATAATGTTTTGTACTTGCATGTATTTGATTTCCTACATGTGGTTAAATGGAATTTCACGTATGTAAATATCTATGAGTGAAAATAAATCCTCGAAACCAGTTTTGCTCATCACATCCAATAGATACATATTTAGCACAAAAAACTCAAATTAACAAATTATTATGTCATTTTTTAATTCAACTGCAGGGTTGGATTAATTTGAACTTGACTCGGATTAATTTGAACTTGACTCGGATTAATTTGAACTTGACTCGGATTAATTTGAACTTGACTCGGATTAATTTGAACTTGACTCGGATTAATTTGAACTTGACTCGGATTAATTTGAACTTGACTCGGATTAATTTGAACTTGACTCGGATTAATTTGAACTTGACTCGGATTAATTTAAACTTGACTCGGATTAATTTGAACTTGACTTGGATTAAATTGAACTTGACTTGGATTAAATTGAACTTGACTGAGATTCATTTGAAGTAAAAAAGGTGTAGTATACCTCATATATTTCTTTAATTCTCCTTTCTTCAGTATTACCATATACAGGATGGCGCATAAGTCACTTTATCATTTCCAAGTAACACAATTTTTTTTAAAAATAAGTTAATTTTTCTTTTCAGAATTATAAAGTTACGTCGTTGGAAATTTAAATATGAATAAATTCACAACCGAAGAGAGAGTGAAGAAAATTGAATTTTATTTTGAATAAGGATGCTCAGTTATTTGAACACAGTGTAGAGATACGCCAATAAATTTTATCCGTACGTAAGAGAAAATGTGTACGTAAATAAACCTCGAACTACCCAACAACTTAAAGCAAACATGCAGGAGGAAATTCATTCCATACAGCCTCAGATGCTAAGAACTATCATGGCAAATGCCTTACAAGGAGCTCGAGTTTTACGAAGCTGAAAATGGAAGCCATTCAAGTGACATTATTTTTGATACATATATCAAAATAAAATTTTAATTTTTAAACTATGCAATAAAATTCCAATCTTTAAATTATGTAATAAAAATGAATTAATAAAGTACACTTATTTTCAAAAAACAGTAAAGTACACTCATATATTCATATTTAAATTTCCAACAGCGTAACTTATTTATAACGGTAAAGCGACTTATGCACCACCCTGTACAAGCTAGTTTATGGCTCCAACCGCACAAGGTGTATTACCACACCCAGCGTAAAAAAAGCAAGAGTGAAAACAATGCACGAAAGAAAAAAAAATTGAAAAAGTAATAGGCGCTGAAAAAAGACCTCAGTGGACCTTGAAGATGGTCAGTAAAATAATGAAACGACTTTTATTGTAAAGAAAGGAAGACCTGTCTAACCTCCAGCTCGAGGACCTCACATCTTCCGTCAGTGAGTGCTTATTCCCATAGATGCAAATACTGTGTTGTTAGTTATATTTAATTTTCTTCCCTGAATTTTCATGTCTCTTTGTTTCAGCACTGATAAAAGATCGCAAGAATTCCGAAAAGTTAAGACGTAAAATTGGTTCCATGTTCATCAGGGTCTCATTCTCAAACAGCGTGCTAGACTTACAAAACATTGATCAATTCATTTATGACCATATTTTCCGTTTCTGTCAGCGTCGGATCTCTCACTTTCGTAAAAGAGAGAAGCGCAAATACCTTCAAACAAAAACATCGGTGAGCAAACATGAGCACGTAATGGAAGATCCAGCAGCAGTGTAGAACGCGAGCATTCTATGGGCGACGGAGAGTCCCCCCCCGTACACCCAGATGCCATGGCACGTAATCTGACAGAAACCTTACCAATTCTTTGGAATGAGACAAATCCGCCGCTGGCTGAGTGATCAATAGCAGCTTAACCCATGGCAGACGTTCCGAGGTGGTCGCAAAAGTGAAGCTTACTTCTTCACTTCTATTTCCTTCAAAGTAGTAAATCTGAAAATAAATTAACTTGTATAGAAAGTAATCCTTTTTAAAGCTCAAGGCTACGCTTTTCAGTAGTAAATTCCAATAACAGTTTTTGAAGGACAGCTAAATAGATTGTAGAGACTTAAAGACCACAAGCTTGGCACTATCAATTTGACGATTCAGAAAGGGACAAGTAAATACTTTCATTTTCTGTTCGTATCGCAGTCATGCCGCGAAAAATAAAAACGCAAATCTATATAACTCGATTTCCGTACACGTTTGAAGCCAAGAGAGAAGAAGCAAAAGTTCCTTCCCAGCGCTGGTTGTCATAAAGTATATGAAACAGCTGCTGCAGGCGACTCCAGTTCCTTAACTCTCAGAAGACGCACTAAATATTCTTACTGTTAAAGCGCCTCAGGTCCAGTTTCAAGGCAAAACTAAAATACGGTAAAACTACCAGTGTTGACCAAAGTATTTCACTAAGAAATTATGCGCCGAACGTCTCTGTTTGTCGAGAATTTTAATGGCGGTCATCTCTAACAAAGGTTACGCATTTTGTGTTTTTTTAGTCAGCGGCGTTAGTGACCGAGTATTACTTAAACTGTCACGTAATCAATAGAAAAAATGACGAATAATAATGAAATAAAATTTAATCAACATTATTTACAATTATTAATGAATGACGATCAACTTGTACTCACGCCCAAAGATGTTCCACGATCTCGGTTACCAAGAGTAGAACTTACCTGCAAAGGAAACATAGGTTGTTAATGATTACGAGACAAAACGCAGATTGCTGCCACTATCACTTGATACGATAGATCATTAACTAGTTATATTTTTCACATCCTAATACACGAGCACTGAATCTTTCAGCGTGACTTACATTAATGCTGTAGAAATAATCTTTTAGGCTTACACAAGAAATCATTTAATTTTCTATCTTCCAAAGTTGCACCATACAAAACAGCTTATCGTTAGATCAGGTAAGATAAGTTACTTCAGGCCTCCCTCACCGCAGTAAAAACGTTCTAAAGAGAAGATGAATGAAGGCAACATCTGGTATGGAGTTAAGGAAACACGGAATCTATGCACCAGGTGTGTTCCCACGCAAGATCCCCTGCGCACAGAAACAGTAAGTTACCACTTTGACTGCAATTAGTTAAACTGAAGTTCAATATTCAACTCAAATTTGAAATCAATTGTAGTCAGCAATTTCTAAAATAGCAAACATTAACTACATCATGCCTTCATTTGGACTAAATCAAGTTTTTATGAAAATTGAGTTCGTGACTACTGGTCGGTCAGTAGCATTATTAAAACCCTCTCCGTGGCCACCGGTGGCTCACGTTGTGGTCGAAGTGTTGAAGGAAGGCGATGAAACAAGGTAAAAGTTGAAAAAGAAGGTAATAGGTGCTGAAAAACAGGATAGCATTGAATCGATAAAAGATGATTCTTAATACAAAAATTTTATTTCAACAAAAACAGGCCTACTTTACTCTCAGATCAGGAACTCCCATTTCCCCCCTGGGAGTGTAAATTCACATCTGTACAATAGTTTCATTCCAGACAGAGGAAGGTCATTTTTATCAAGTTATCAAACAGGCACAAGAGAATTGTACGACTAAGTAGACGAAAAATTATTAATTATACAAAGCACAAATATAGGAACCGAAAACATTTATCCGAGAACGATATGAAATGATAAGTTTTACGTACAAACCAAGTTACAAAAAACGTTACAGAAACACTCAGTAAACAACATATGTCACACAAATAACTGGAAATAAAGCAGTGGATTGGCGTGTGCGTAGCCAGGCCAACACTCCCCCAGGAGCGTGGCTGCTGCCCCGCCTCTCGCCAGGCCTCACGCGACGGCCTGCAGCGCTAATTGCCAGCTGTGCAGGACGTAAGTCTTGGTGTTTAGTGCCGCCCTAAACCGACCATGTCTCGAATATTTAAGAGTGACAAGAACGTGAACTATCATTTAAGTACACGATCAGGGTGCAGGAGCAGAAGCTTCATCAGATCTATACAGCTGTCTTCCCTAAAGTAAAATGAAAGACTGGAGACATGGATTACTTCAAATAAACAATAATAGACAATTCTAACTAATTATTTACCACAAGTGATATATCAATGAGATTGTTTTTTAAATCTATTACAATGGACACATTTGAGGATAGCTACTTGTGGGCCCGAATAAGTTCAGCAACCTATAGGGCATCGTACCATCAACAGTAAGGCGTACAATTACGTTTAACAGAGTACACTTGACATAGTCGCTCACTAAACTGATTAATAAATGGATTCGCTCACAATTCGATGCTCAATTTTATTACAATAGTTATTATGGGATAGATGAGAGTAGTTTATTAGAAGTTCTGATGTGTATCATCAATGGTAACGGATTACTTCTGATTCGTTAGGAGTTGCACATGATTGGTTCAAATCATATATGATTAGAACCAAGGAAGTTGGATACATAGAACCGGCATCGCTATCTTTTGCCAGTCAAGCGAGTGAAGCCACTTCTGCCGTCCCAAGATCGCCCACCCGGCAGCACCCACGTCAAGTTCGCACATTTGGACGCCGCCCACCCCTCTCCTTCCACCTCCGTGCTGCTACATCACGTTGCCATTCGCGCCAATTATTTAACTATGTAGTACTTCTGAGATTTATTAACCTATCTGTTCGTTATACAATGATTATTAATCACTGCATTATAAACACTACATGTATTTAGTAAGTGGATACTACAGCGGAATACCTAAGTTAACCTGTATTTAATCATTATAATAAGTTTTGACAACGATCGCTGGTGTTTGGCTATTCAACCCTACATCTCGGCACGCAAAAACAGTCATTTTTAAAGTTTTTTAAGTTAACCTTGAACTAACTGAACTTGGCCTAACCTTACCCAACCTAACCTAACTTAACCTAACTTAACTTAACCTAACCTAAATAAATTTAACCTAACATTTCTGTAGCTGCTCGGAGGTGGTGCTGTAGCTGCTTGGAGGTGGAGGGAGAGGGGTGGGCGGCGTCCAAAAATGTGCGAACTTGACGTGGGTGCCACCCGGCATTAGGTCCCTGTGTGGAGGTGGTGTTGCAGTGGAGGGGTAGCACCACCTCCATCATCAGCGACTGAAGACCGCGCTGTTAAATGGCAGACTTTCGCTACTCTGTGCTATACGTTTTTTTCTTAGGCATATATTTCAATTGCATCCTCGCTGAATGATAAAGAAACTCATATTGAGGAAGCTCGTCCTTGACCGCAGCGTGGATAGCGGCGCCCTGTCACGCTGAGTGTCTGACACGCACTGAGCCCCATCCCCGTGACGGGGGTGTGCCCGTATACCCTACTGCTACCGAAAATTGGCTTCACTTTAGAGCGCTGATGCCGCCTCCATTCTTAAACCTCCTTGATTAGAACCAATGATGTGCAACTCCTCTAATACTATAATAGTGGAGTTCCGAGAATAAATTGCTATTGTTTACGCAGTCGAGTGTTTTTTGAAAGACTAGGTACACGGGTTAATAAGCTTTCCTTCATCAATGCTGGAAAAAGGCATTGTAAATGATTGTTAAATTTTAGAACGAAAACCATACTATTTACCATAAAAATTATTTTCGTTCACAATAGGATTACACTTTTTTATTTGAAATTTTCTCGAATATTCTGCTACGAATTGGTCATATAGAAACAGGTCTACATGCCGTTAACGCAAGTTTTTTACCACCATTTTAAAAAATAGGGGTTACTCTGTGAATGTTGAGAGGGTGCGGGAAAAGACCAGTTAATGAATTTTTACATGAACAGTCGTATAATATAAGCTGTACTTTTCAGTATTTTGATTGAGAACGTTTTTAATTCAGTTGGTTTATTTTTAGGTTGTTTACACACGCAATGACATCAGACGAATTAGCTGGCGTAGAGAAAAAGTACGAGTTGTGCGCACGAGCATGATCCCCGTATTTCACGTGGTCGGTAGGTTCACAATGTATAGTTACACCATCAGCAATATTTTTACCGATGTTTACAACAAAGTTGATAAACACATTTGCCGTACCTAGTTCATCGTGATTTTTTACGCTATAAATATGGTCAATGGTTTCAATTGTTTTCGTAGTACTACTATTCGGCTTATAAAAAGAATTAAGCAGGCGCCAGATTTTTATATCAGTTTTATATTAAGTGAACTTTAGCGTAAAGTAGTATAGACATTCTTTTTTAATTTGTCATCTGATTTCTGAATCTGTCCCACATTTCTTTATATATTTCTCATTGTACGTAGAGTAGAGCGAGGTGCGCTTGACTTTTCTTTGTATCAACAGCGATGCCTCTAGTAATCCAGGGTTTTCATCTGTTTTTCGGTGTAATTGTACGAGTGATAATCAAAGAGCGTTGATTATTTGCAGTCACTATAATTGCAGTAATGTTTAATATTTTTTCATCAATGTTTGTCGCATTAATGTCCTGTTGACAGATATTCATTGTGGGTGATAATTCTTTTGGAACAGTGCGCGTTTTTTTGAAATATGATGCCTTTACGCAACGATATCAGTCTCAGCTTATGGCTTGGTACAAGTAGAAAAGACACGTTTCCATTTAAGAAACACGGAGGAATGATCAGATTAATCGGAAATTATTATTCCTTCAAATAGATCAGTTGGATCTATCATGAAGATACTATCACGCAGCGTAGCAGATCCTGACGAGAACCTTGTACACTTTGTGATGATTGAAAGGAAAGACTTGAACTGAAATACATTAGAAATGAAAGCCTAAAACAGATTCGTACGGTTAAATGTGGGTCACTCAAATTATGCATATTTAATACATAAATCTTTCGATTTTGCAGTAAGTTACGTTTTCAAAAGTAACACCAAATCGAAAACAAGTGGTCATTTCAATAAAAAAGGCAGAAAGACATGCAAGCGAGAACGATCGAAACAAAGCGACCACCATAGTTCAGAAGTCAGACCTCTCTTTATGTATAGTCCGAAATGACAGCTTCCAATTACCAAAATTGCTGGGTTATTTTATTGACGACGCTCACTCCAAATAATGATTTATTCCTGTATTTTGTTTTTCTGCATCAAATTTTAAGGCAATTCTTGCAGGCAGTCCCCATTTGTGCAAAGATTTTCTTAGCGCTAAGCCCCGAAAAAAGAAAAATCAATGTAGGGTCACAAACAAATATTCGTTGGAACAACACTTTGCATCCTTCTGATAGATGGGAGAAATAAAAATATGACAAACAAACTGATCGTTCACTAGATTTGACACAACTCTACGTACCGAAGACTGGTAACTACAGCACTTCAGAACAAGAAGTTCCTTAGGAACATAAAAGATGAGTACAATATGACAAGGGCAAACGCACAACTAATGAAGACAGGAAGGACTCGAGTTCAAATACAATTGACTTACGAAATTTAAAAACGGAACTCTAATTTCATCTCATTTGGGAGTTGGAAATTTTTTGTAATTTGTATTTCTGTTCACATGATACCCTGAAGTAATTCTACATGGGTAGAAAGATTATAATGTAGTTCCGTATGCATACTATGATCCACCTTTCTCCTTGAGATGAATCAAAAGAAGGGCTGAACATAATAGAGGACACGTACCAGCTGTGACGAGGTAAACGTGAGCGTCTACGTGAAGGAGAAACTGCACTGCAGGGTGTGAGGGGCATCACAGTTTTGACGGCTCATTAAACAGCGTCTTAGATTACATTATGAGCTGGTTAAAACCTCTTGAACCATAACAAAGGTGTTACAAAGAGAGAAAAGATCACGGCACCATTTAGGATGGAGTTAAGGGAACGCGGAATCTATGCACAAAAAGTGTTCCCACACAGGATCCCCTGCACATAGAAACAGTAACTTGAAAAGGCAGTTTTGGAAACACGATCAAATTTGATGAAGACAGTAATAGGTGCTGAAAAACATGAGAGCAGTGAGCCAAAAAAGATGGTCTTAAACAAAACAAAAACCAACACCATTTCAAGAAAAAAGGCCCACCTAACTTTCAGGGCAGGACCTCACATTTTCCCTCTGGAAGTGCTAATTCCCATCAATACAATATATAGTTGTATCTACCTGAGAGGAAGTGTTTCAGAATGAGCGCAACACTTGGAAAAACCAATTTCGAAAAAGTTGCATCAATGATTTTCTGAGCAAATTGAGTAGTGTTCAGCTTGAATGACTGCTTCAACTCGGGACAGAACTGGCAGACATGCTAACGTGACACGAGGTCGTCGTCCGCTGCGGACATCACCAAGACGATAAAGCGGCCTTCAGTGAAGCTATGGCATCATGAGGGGAACTCCTAGTTTCTGACTCAACTAGGGTTTTTTAGTTTCCAATGCCATTATGATTATTCAAGAAAAATTATGCCCATAAGTCAATACGGAAATGCAGACAGGTAATCAACTAATTTATTTCGAAATTGGGAAGCAAAGGTCTAACTTAACTAATTACCAAGTAATGTTAACTTACTTTGCTGAAACTAATATATAACTGAATTATGAATCGTTTCCTGATCTTGAGTGCCTATGTATGCATTTTTACAAATCTTTGGGCTGTATCACGCATTTATTTCACTCGTATTTTTCTGCTGCTCCCTCAACATGAAAAACATAAGAAACCCTCTACATGAAAAACTCAACATGAAACATATATGCTCATTTGAGCCATAACTCGCCAGATCTTCGTATGTGCGATCTTTTCGTGTGTGCAAGACCTTTTGGCAAGTATTTGTGTTAGCATTTTCGTTTTTAAGGAACAAGCTTCCACTCTGTTTTCGCGTTGTGGAAGATAAAATTGAATAACTGAATAAGCGTGAAACGTTGAATTAAATACGATATTAACAACAGTAGTCATTCTACTATTGAAAGTTGACGGTATTTTCAGATACTTTACTCGTATTCAATGAATTAATCCCCTCATTTTTAGAGCATTCAGGAAAATATAATTGAATAACTGAACTTGTGAGACGAAAAACTGACGATCCTTTTAACACGAAGTACTCGTAAATACTGGTGTGCATTATGTTATTATATTAGAGTTTAAGACTTTCTAGCCTCAACAAAAGCAATATTAAGAGAGTTAAGAGAAGGCACCATTTAGTATGCACCATAGAAAACTGGAAATCTATGCGTAAGGTGGCTTCCCACACAGGATACCCTGTGCACATAAACAGTAGGTTAGGAACGACGGAGAAGGCAAAACACCGGAGGGGTAGCGAAGAAGGCGAATAAAAAACACAGTGGGCACCAAAGATACAAGTCCCGAAAGTCTATCCATAGCTGAGGTAACCTAACAGTATCTCCCCTAGCGGCGCTAGTCCTTGTAGCATAGGATAGACGAACCAAACTAAGCTAAACATTTTGCTCATCCTTTGCCCGAATACGGAAACTGATATTTTATTTCGGAGCATTTTGTATCAGAATTTAGATTATCTTCACCTACAGTGAAAGAGTCCGTCAACGTATTCTGAAATTGAAACGATTTCAAAATAAATTATAAGAACTATCCAGCGCCAAAAAAAAGTACAAATAAGATTGCATTTTTTAAGCCAGATTTTTGCCAGCGCTGGGTCCATGGGTTCTAAACTGATGAATTTGGAGTCACATACGTCGGGCATGAACATGAAAATTTGCAACCCGCTTTCGAGGTACTCAAACTTTCTGAAAAGGCGCTCAAATCCGTATAGCGTGATAAAATATTTCATCCATCCATGGCTTAAAAACTACTTCCAGTGCCTCACTTTATTCAGGAGCATTATTTAGACGACCCAGTAGAAAATGCTGGGAGACATTATAACTCATTCGCTCCTCACTACTACTAAAACCGTCTTAGTTGCTGGTAATTTGTTAGCATTCATCTAGAGGCATGAAACAAATCTGACCATGGCTTCCCATTAATTCATTTGCAAATTTTTTGATCCTGGTAAAAAATCATATAATCGCATATATTCATGCAATAAGTATTAAACGTACCACCTACACATCGCAATTACTACGAACTTAAATTTCTATACGCATACCAACTATGACGAGTTGTCTCATTTCTCGAGCAATTATTATTGCATTTCAAAAGTATTGTGTAAGAAATATGACATTAATTGATTTGAAGGTAAAATGAAATAAAACGCTAATATCTTATCAGAAATTTTGCATAAAATTTCTATGCATCCCTACCAAATTTTCTAATCTGTGCTTAAACAAATTTGCTCTTAAAATAACTAGTTACTTATTCAATTACTGAAGCTAGTGGGCCTTTCGTAACGGGTTACGAACCTAAGTTTTGCCCTCCTTTCTTGCTTGACGAACAAGACAAAAATTTGTGTCTGCTTCAAGCACCGGTGGTCGCGCAACAGAAGAAGCTGGAACGACCGTGAAGGGCAATGCCCAGCCCACTCACTCCTTACTTCATACATTTTGTTCCTGTACTAGGCCACTGTCTGGTAGTATGAGCGACTCGGAACCATCATCGTTGTGATTAGTGAAGCAGCTTCGCCATCGTGATGGAGTGAGCTAGCTCCAACCGGGGCCCCCGTCTCGTCTCCGCCACTCGACGGAGCCTGGAGGAGATGACAGCACGCCGCGCCGCACCACAGCACAGCTCTTCTGCCCAGCTTTGTCTTAGGTGCGTCGCCATTAGCGAAAGGCACTCGTTAGGGCGATTGAGGCAAGGTAGAACTTCAGTCATGAAGTAGGGGCTTTTCACTCTTAATTCATTCAAAATTAATCTTTTGACTTATGCCTCCACTAAGAGCAAATTTGTTCATTCTCTTCCAAATTTTCCACTTCTTTATTCTATAAATTTCAGTGGAAGAGTTTGTTCATGAACTTTTAACGATCATTTCTTGCAGAGAGGCAAACTTCTTACACTGCGCTGCAGCATGCTCATGTAATTTTACTATTGCAGGTTGTAGTCATGAGAGGAGCAGGCTCAGACGGGGGTGCACCCATGTGCCTACATCTCCGCATTTCACACGGGTGAAGTCGGGTCGCACTAATTGCCACCGGGCACCAGCAGTCCAGCTTTTGAGTTACAAACTTTTGTAACCGTTAAACCTAGTGTTTCTACGGTTAAATTAAAACTGAAGAGTTGGCTGTGCCCATTTATTTATTCCCCGTGTGCAAAGTTTTGCTCAATGTCATTGAACACTCCACTCCATACGCATTGAATATCTTCAAAATATAAAACATGAAGCCCTCGAGGACACAGGCAAGTGATCTAAGGAGTGGGGAAGCACCGCCCTCAGTCCAGTGAGCACAGCGGAGGATAACGTAAAAAGCGGTTTTGAATCGTGATGGAATCGGCTCCGCAAATGGAAGTCGGTGGGGATATTTTCCTCCACATTCATGACACAGCATTTGGTAGCAATGCAGGTGGACACTTCAACATCGCTAGCACGCTGTCAAAGCGCTTCATCAAAACGGTAGTTGTTTCGTGTATGCACGTTAGCTTCTCGCAACCACTTCTGAATCAATCGGGATCGACTGGTGATGTCTACAAGCGATTAAAAAGAGGGTCGAGAATTTTAAAAAGAAGCCTCGGACACCACAGACAGTGCGTACTCCTAAAAACATCGATCAAATAAAAGTTGCAATCAAAACAAGCTAATGTCGTTTTCGCAAGCATGGCAGTGATTGATTGATTGTAAATTAGTTTTAGCCTCCCATTACCACAACAAATATGTTCAAAGAGAGGAAAGATGAAAGTACCATTTAGGATGGAATTAAGGGAACGAGGAATCTATGCACAAAGGGTGTTCCCGCAAAGGATCCCGTGCGCATAGAAACAGTAAGATAAGAAGGAAGGTTATGAAGCAAGATAAAAGTTGAAGAAGGAAGTCAGAGGTGCTGAAAAACAGGACAGCAGTGAACTGAAAAAGATTGTCCTTAACAAAATAAAAAACATTTTATTTCAACAAAAAGAAGGTCTAGCTAACTCTCAGCTCAGGACCTCACATGCATGCAAGGATGGCAGTAAACGTAGGATTTTCATCAGAACGGTTGGACGGATATCACACATCAATCTACACCATCATACTTACAATATCCAAATTGGGCAGTGCTGTCAAGAAATATGTTACGTGAGTAGAAGACGGTCCTGTTCGTGAGCGTTGAATTTAATTGATGAACGAACAGACATTATAAACCACTTATGGATGAGCGACGAGGCCCACTTTCAGTTGTCCGGTTACATCAACAAGCAGACGTCTAGGTACTAGAGTGGAGTGTATCCTAGACACCTGCTTCAGCAACATTTCTATTCCACAAAAATTACTCTGTGGAGCGATATAGCTTCGTCAGGGATCGTTGGGCTCTTTCTCAAAGATGACCTAGCCATTGCTGTGGGAGTGACTCCACATAAATACGCAAACTTGTTGGAAAACTTTTTTATTCCGCAACTCATCCAGTAAAAAGTAAATGAGGAGACATTTCTCTATAAAGCTGAGCAGCCTCCCACACGGCAAGAATGACCATGAATGCTGTTAATGCACATGCCAAATCACGTGACTTCTCGAAATAACGATATCACATGGCTTCGTCGTTCAAAAAGACCAAACAACGTGCGACCTTTTCTAACGTTGTTACCTGAAGAATGAATTGTATCACAGCAGCTTACCACCAACAGTTGAAGAACTGAAAAAAAGGATGCGACCAGAAGCTGTTCAAATCCCAGTGACAGTGCTGCGGGATATGATGAACAACTCCAAGGATCACATGGAAGAATGTCTACGGCTGAATGGGCACCCTCTTGCCAGAGATATCTTTAAAATCTGATTCTATTTATTCATGTTCTGAAATGATTTTTCGTATTAGTGAAGGTGGTAAAAGCACACTTTAGCACCAGCCTCCCTTACGACAGCAAAAGATGTTAAAAGAGAAGAAGGTTAAAGGAACGTAGAATGTATGCATTAGGTGTGTTCTCGCACACAATCCCGTGAGCATAGAAACAGTAAGTTAAAAATGAAAGTTTTGAAACAAGATAAAAATTAAAGAAGAAAATCAAAGGTGCTGAAAAAAGGGGAGCAATGAACCGAATTTGAAAAACTTGATTGAATATCTTTTACAGCCTTTTCAAAATTACTCTTTTAAGTGTCCCACCTTGCACAACAGCCTCTAAAAATTTCTGGATGAGATTCTAAATAAAAGCGCTGAAATTATCACTTAAACAATGACTAAATTAATGGATTGTTAGTGACAGTGACACCTGGTCAGTAACACCTGGTCCCCAAAATTCCCCATTTCACACAGAATGGATGTGTGGCTCTTCTAGTGTAGCACAACTATATATGAGACAAATTCCAAGGACAGCATTAAAGTGTTCTGTATCTCTTCAACAAGAAGCAGCTTCCATCCACTGAATTTCTAAAGAGCATGATCCATCTAGTACATACACAGAGCTGCGTATGAGATGCATGCACAGACACGCGAAGACCATTCCACACCCGCTGTATACGCGTCCACATGGCACAAAGAGTGGATGGCGGCGAGTTCAGTGAACCATTCCAGGAGGCCGGGAGCGACGCACGAGGCGCACGGAAAACCGGGACCGGCGGGGCGGGCGGAATGTAATAAACGAGGGTGTTAGGGAGGCCACCATGTGCAGCGCGTAGTTCGTGAGGAGAAGGCCACTTCTGATGTGAGGATAAGGTACAACAAAGAGATCCCTTAAATCATGTCGTTATTAGCTGGTGGTGCTGAGAAAATTCATAGCAGACACCACAAAAACAAACAACGTCCCTAAACATTGGTAGCTTGAGAAACACCGTGAGATAGCGATGAGGGTAGGGTGATGTAAGAGTGTGAAAAACATTTTTTCGTGCAAACCTTCATCTGTTTTCTTTTTCGAGCAGCGCTTACGCGGCTCCTTGAGCCCTACTCTGAATTATTAGCAAATTTCACAGAGTTCTCGCCAGTAGCAAATAAACCTGCGTTCAACACAATATTTAAGCCAAAAAACAGAGCAGAAAAGTCTCACATTTTCCTCCACACCAAGAATACAGGCCCCTCTATCCAGCCAAAGAGAAAAATTCCTCAAAGAATCTCCAATTCAAACAAGCCGGACTGCAGATTCGACGGCCTCGCCTTCTCCCGAGGGTCTCCCGAACAGCTCCGGGGGCACGAACTGTCCGGAAAAAATACGGCAAAATCGCCGCCAGCGCCAAGTCGTTCCGGCTGCGGCGGGGCTAAGGAGGATGGTGTCCGCAATGGTGCGTGCGCACCGCACACGAGCGCAAGAGAACGTGCTTTGTGGCGGCACCGGACGTCGTGGCAAATACATGCTATAGCACGAGGTCGCCTGCCTCACTGCCAGGGGATACAGAAACCTCTCGAAGAATGCATGAATTTTAAGAATAGAAGTTTAGGCTGCTCTATACCAACGTCATTTTATTTGCAAACATCTGTCATTATCATGCAGCGAAGTTTTTAGACTTTATTTTTGCTCAAGAAAATTACCGTGACGTAAAATTTTGTGAACAAACATATGTAGGATCAAAATATTTGAGATGTGATCCTTACTGCACTCATCACGCGTGAGGTCACCACGCTCAGTTCTGCTGTCAAGGCAGTAGCGCTAGGGGCACAGCACGACCAAGTTCAGAGAACACACGCGACATTCGCTGCAAAAACAAAAGACTGACAATTTTTCAGTGCAGGCAGCGAGCATTACGCACCCTGCTGCCTCCGTCACTTGCAAGCTCGGTGATGCGCTTCCTCCCAGCACGCCTCTCGCAGTGACGCTGCCGAAATCAAGGTTTTAAATATTTTAAATTTCAGTGTTCAGGTAAACAACGTAGGTTGCTCATTGTCAAATGACTACTCAACACGAGAACAATAAACTTCTATTGAACTGTAAATTTAGTTGCTTTCCAAGCTGGCATCGAAAAAAATTTTTAAACTCATCGGACTATATTAAGACTCAACATTTTATTCAACTTTCAGAAAAGTTCCGAGGTTTAGTTTATGGGTAAAGCAGTAATTACTTGATGCAGTTGAAAGTCTGACCTCAATTTCAGCTTTATGGCTCACCCAGGAGCATGAACTCAATAAAAGAAGCGCACGCAAGCTGGTGATAACGTGGTCGTCAGTCCAACCTGGCACGGTTTCGGTATATGCCACTGGTTCTAGCACGATGTAGAGTGCGAGACGCCTAGGACGCACCAGTTCAGGGCATTTGTCTCATGTTGGTGGACATAAAGTATTGTAGTTCTGCGATAGCTTTAGGTACCGTGAATGCTGCAAACGCATGCCTCATTTCCCGACACACTTCACGATTACGTGGTGTTGATATACTCAGTTTTTGCCAAAGACGTATAATTTTTTCAGGTGTATTGACCAAGTACAAATTCATCACACGGGCATTAGTCACACCCTTTATGTTGCACAGTGATCAGAAGTATAAACGATCCACGCTCAGTCAAGCTGGAAGTTCGATGAAAAATAGGCAATTATCGGCCTCAAAGGCTTCAGTTCGCTGAAAATATATCGGCATTAGAAACTCGAGGCCTCGCCGAGTTGTATCCTGAACAAGTCCTTTTAAGTCCTTCTATAAGAAGTGAACTTGAAAGTTAGACCAGCTCGCCGCCGTTCGGACTCCGAACCAATTAAGCGTTCAGAAGAATCATTATTCTGGGCAAAACTTTCCCAAAACTTTGTCAGCAGAAATTCACTGGGCAATTTAAGTCAACTGTAGTGGTGCATTGAGCAAAAAATTTTTGTGCCGCGAAAAACGATCATTTTAAATACTTCATCGCATAAGAAACACAACAATAAGTATTTCATACCACCAAACTTAGAATACCACGTTTAGAGACAATAAAAAATAAGTGCCTTTGTTCGTGAACTCTTCTACAGTGCATCATACGAATGGGACCGTTTAGAAAGTTCCAGTAGAGGCGAAGTGTATGGCCACAAAGACAACGATGAGATACCACACTCGTAAGAGGACCAAAAGAGGGCAGCCAAGCACCAGACACTGGATAACGCTGAGGTAGCGGGACAATGAGCGACACTGGGTAGAGGAAGTGTGGGACCAGCAGCGTGGGAGAAGTTGAAACTCTACGTCACGATAACGGAGCAGCGACCGTGCGCGCGATTGGTGTTGCAGGGGCGAAGATAGAGCAAACATGTCATCTCAGATGCAGGGATCATTATCCATAAAATATAGTGAGGTAATATGTAAAGCATGGAAACAATAATAAATGGTCTCATAAAATATAAATTTATTAAAATTCAACACTAATTTACTGATAACGCAATTCTGTTACTTCACATAGATAGTAGGTGCAGGATAGAACGTTTCATCTTAATGTCGTAGAAATCTCAAAATTCCCGGGTTTGGGGTAAGAAACAATTTTCTTCGTCTAGTTACATAGAGAGAGAAAACACTTGTCAAGACAAAACTTTCCAAGTAACAAATTTTAGTGTAAATTAGCTTATGTCGGCATTGAGACAGGTTTCACCTGAATTATTCGTCACCTTCCGCCCAGTAGGATGGAGGCAAGTACTGACCCTATCTCGTTGCGAGAGCACCCAAATCACGCTTCTTTGCTCGATTGGGTAACCATGGACCGCAGCTGTGAGCAGGTCGGCTAGCTGATTCTTAATTAGTCGACTGCTCACACAGGCATACTGTACACATATCCACTGCTGTGTTGAAATGTAGGTCGCATCACAATTCCGGGTTTAGCAGTAATTACTGGTTTTTGCATAGTTACGCAAGTGGTAACATATACAATTTTCTTGACAACAAGTAGTTGATAAAAAGAGTTAGCTGTAATCTAATGAAATGCAACCGATTTGCTAGCGATTTCAGAAGATGGCGACAAAAATGAAAATTTTGATGAGGATACATTAAACTACTGAAGTATTATAACATCAACTGCATAAAATTGACAGATATGAGAAAAGGCTTACACTTCAGAAAGATACGAAATGAGAATAGACTCGAGAATTTTTTTACACGTTTAAACATTAATATTTTTTCCAACAATGCAACCCCATCCAAAAAGCAGGTAAGTCAAAAGTATCTGTTTACAGTTAGTTATTCGCACACATTCTTTCGAACAAATTTTCAATAAGATTAATCTAATTTCGGTATCATCATGAAACTCGGAACCCAAATCGGATGGACATTCAGAAACGAGAAGAAAGAGAAGCCTGGACAAGGCGCATTCCAGACGCGGTCGTGACACTGACGGCTGCGGTGTTGGTCGCACATCAGGCACGAGGATCTGGCGTCGTGTTGCTGGCAGGAGTTCGGGCAGCTTTTAGGAGATCTGGAAGATTAGCGCCAGGTGTAAGCAAAGGGTCTGATCCATTTTGCACCACAAGATCTATTTGAAAATCTGTTGAAACACACGCACCCAATCATAGCCAGATGAAGTACATTCACTAAATTTAGATTAACGAGATTTCCACCTCGTATTTCTGGGTTATAGAGCACTACCCCGTCTCGAACTCAAGGAGGCAGACAACAACAGGACTGCCACAAAGTGAGTCTTTCTTCTCGGTCTCATGAAAATGTTGAGAACGAGAAGAATTTCAGTCCATAATCATCACAAATGAGAAAAAACGTTTCGACAAAGTTGGATTGAAATTATAAGCACTAATCTAGTCTCCGAGTTTGTGCATGTCTAAAAGTTATAAAAAGATGTCTTTTAGCTCGTGGTTCATTATTTGCAAAGTTTTATTTTTAAAAAAGGTATTGGAACGAATTAAATTGAAGATTAAAATTAAAAATAATTCAGCTACAGTGACAAGTTTCATTCAATGGACATAGAATAACATAACGTCTCGATTTAGCACGCGCGAGTAGTCGTTGAAACATGAAGCGCCTAAGCGTTCAAGTTAATATTACACAGGCCTCAGCTAGCCTCTCAAGACGTGGACAACTGCTAAATCAGGCTAAATCGAGCAGTTACACTCTCAAGAGCGGCTTTAGCGACGCTCACGAGTGCTCAGGCGGCTTAGTTGACTCTATAGCGAGAGCAAGGCATTCCCAGCTTTGCAAAACAAATTGTAAGCTCATGTTCAACATTCTACATACATGAGAGAAAAACACGGACTCGAAATAGACAATGCAAGTGATTTACTCAGTAATTGGTTCATTTCTCATCGGCCATTATAAAGGAGTGGCCGAGCAGTGATACGAAAGAAATATCATTCGTTAAAAATCAGCAAGCTCAAATAAGCTCAGAGTTGGAAAATTCACCTACTTTAAAGCCGTTCACTTCATAGGCACTGAAAGTTGAGTCAGATTTGGTCAGGTCCGCAATCCGAGTGGAGGCACGTATCAGGCGAGGAGAGATTTATAATGCGGGTGCTTTACGACGTCGTCAAGCGTCACAAATCCTTGGCAAGGTCCAAAAATGGTCCGAAGTGCTCTCTTGAAGAAAAAAAGGAGCGTTAAATGCTCTCGTGAACAAATTTTAGGCGAAATTGCAGGTTTATCTTTAGCATATCATGATAGTTGCGTCGTTGTTTGCTGTTTCACCAGTCAGGACTTAGCAAAGTCTTTAGATTTTGTTCGAAAAAATTTACACAATTACACGTTCTCGTTGATTGCTGCTCTTAAAAAAGCAGTCTTTCTAATATGAAAGTGCTACTAATCCTGCAGGTATCTCATCACCCGCCGAACATCACATACTGGCAGCTTGGGATCAGAATTCGGAGCCGGACTTGCTTCAGGCGCCACAACTGGTACACATTAGATGAGCTTGACACAGCCACGACATCATACAGAAAAAAGTAATTTGCATTGTTCGCTCTCCAGCACAGCAGACCGTACATGGGGTGGGATAATTTATAGTTCCAATCAGATGGGGAGCAAAATTAGAGTTTACACCAGGCAAAATTCGCTTCGAAATTTCGGTTGCAAGTGATAACTGGGGAGTTTTCTTTTATATCTCACGACTCAATCGGAAAGTAAGCCAGTGATTAGGCAGGCGGCGCAGTTTGCGGGAATAGTTCACCAGTCGGAAATATTGTTTGTGCTAACACAACGAAGACGCTCAATAATCGTCTTTACCATTACTGGATTGACAACACACCGGTATTTTAAATTACGAAGAATAACCGGAATTCCAGGTTGATTCAAAGAGAAAAATTGTCATGCATACTTCAGTAGGCGTTATTTGCAAATGCATAGATTTGTGCGATATAAATCGATTCCATTGGTAACGCCTCTTCGGGTAGAAAGTCAGCATAACGGGAAACGAGAGGGGATCTTGGCTCTAATATTTCTAGTAATGCGAAGAAAACGGCAAATTATGGGACAACAGTACGGGGCAACGGCTGCATTAAGAGAAATGGCACCTTAAATGAAAGTAATGTTGCAAGTGCGGGAATATTGATGGTTGTAGATGTGCTTCGTTGGAGCCTGCGCGTGATTGGTGTCTAACGGAACGGGACTTGAGATAACGCCAGAATGGGCCACTTGACTCGTTTCTCTTGAATTTTTCATACCCTTCAGTCAGGCAGTCTGTGGCAGAATGGCAGCAACTGCTGTCAATGCTACGCACACGTTCGGTGTAGCAGGACTACATAGGTAATCAAATAAAGAGAAGAGCCAGCAGGTACACTCAAGCTAAGAGATTTCATTCCGCTCATCCAAATGTTAGCACCATTCTCAACGCGTGTTCTCGCAATCGCGCCCACTTGTGTCAAAATGTTGACAATATCTTCACCTGACGACAATGTAAACAACTAGCCCAGTTCTAGAGCGTAAATGATTCACCTTAGCCACATGAATTATTTTTGGCATAAGCACAGATTTATACCGGATATTATGAGCTCAAACTCACAGGGGCCCGGGTCATTATTATAGCTCAGACTTAAAGAAGCTCCAGCTGTTTTTAGCTCTGAGTTATAGGGACACGGGTCGTTGCTATCTGAGACTCAGAAGAACACGGTTTATATCTAATATAATTATGAACATGCACTGATCAAGCACGGCCAATAGTAGTGAGCTAGCTATCCAGACGAAAATGAATGCCATCCCAGGCATCCATGGCAAGTGAGCATAGCAGAGCGACGCCCAGCTGAGTTGTCACCCTCTCCTCACCGCTCTGCGTGTGCCACAAGTTATGACCACGAAAATATTATTACAAGTTCAATTTAATTTTCAAGTAATTCATTTTTTTTGCTAAGAATAATCAAAATCTTTAATTTTACGTACCAGCTAAGCAGCACACCGTTATATAAAGGCTTTCAAGACCAATGTGAAAACACGCTTGTTTCTACTACGAGATTTGGTGAAATTCTACATGTACATCCGGGAGTGAGGTAGCGCGTAGTCCAGCTAGCGGGTTACAGCGCCAGGTTCAGCCAGCGGCCGTTATGCGATATTTCCGGCGGCGGGGCGGGCGCTGGGGTCACCTCCCTGCCCTCCGCCGTGGCACTGGAACGCGGGGTCCACACTCGAGCGTCGAGCCCTAAGTGCGCCTGCGCGTGTGCCATCGTGTCGATTACGAGTGGTTTTTCTGCGTGCGTCAAAACGACAGAGGTTTAATCAGCGAGCATACCGGTGTAAGTTATTTTATTACTATATTATTTTAGTCCTCCCTAGTTACAGAAAGTGAGATCTCAAAATAGCGGAAAGAAGGGACCCCTTAGCATAGACTGTAGAAAATGGAGAATTTATTCACAAGGTGTGCTTAACGCACAAGTGTCCGTGCGCATAGAAACAGCAAGCCAAGAAGGAAGAGGAAGTAAGGGCAATGAAGAGATACCGAAGAATGAATGCCCACTAAAAGAAGTGGGCATGAAAGAAAAAAGTCCCAAAAGCCTATCTATAGGTGAGGTAACCTAGCAAGGTCTCCCCAGGGGGCGCCGATCCCCACAGCGTAGAATATAAACATGCCTATTTAACCTAAGCCTATCGCTTATCCTGTGCTCCCAGCGGGGAGTGCAAATAAAACATGAAATTGAGAGGAAGTCAGATGTTTCGGGCGACTGCTCGAATTAGCATTTGCTCAGAGCGTAGTCGCTGGAGTACTTTACGTTCAGCAGCACATGTAATGCGAAACAATTTAAAATAAGAAATGGCAAAGGTAACATATTGTTATAGCCAATCCTAATAATTTGGTTTTTGCAAGCTGTTCTACAACAGTATTGTGCTGCAAGCTAAAAAATAAATTGATCACGTCGAAACTGAGTTCGTCAATTGATGTCTACAATATTTTAGAAAAATTAACTACTAAATACGATTAAATTCCTTATTGACTTCATTCTGAGGAATAACTATCGCCGAAGAAGGTATATCTCAACAAGAGCTCATTGATAGCGACTATAAGCTTGAACGAGTCACTATCGCTGGGGGCAAACTTCTGGGCGTGTATTCAACTCAACCCTCTATCGTAGCGACACTTATTTGCTCTATTTCCGTGAATCGAATCATTTGAGTGCAAAGTAAAAAGTTGGTGACCTCAGTAAGGGCAGAAGTTGTGTAACATTGTTACTGTCCTGATATCTTCATTTCACACTGAATTCTTCAAGCATTCGATATTATAGTAATTATTTCTGAACTCGATACTAAATATCGCGGAAGTACGCACTTCTCAGAGGGAGACACCCTCACCCTGTCGTTTAAGTGATTAAGTTAAAAGCTGCAGTGGGTTTTAATGCGCTGCCAAGAGAAGAGTATTGAGCTCAATTAAGTGAATCACAAATACGAGTTGTAAGAACACAGACTGCGACCAGGCTAGGCCGGGTGAGTAGCGCGCTGAAGGCATCTGGTAGTCGACAATGGAGTTCTGAGCAGGAGCTATTTTGCTCGCATCGAAATTTTGGAAAAAAATTCTTAAAACTTGAGGATGTTCCATTTTAGCGAACAAACGGAAACAATTAGTAATGTAATTCATAGACTGAGCAAAACGGGGCTTGTTTTTTCATTAATGCTCATAACTTGAGAAAAAATCTTCTGTCGAATGTTTCAACGGAAATAGGTATACAATAACAGAAAATAAGTATCATTAAAAATTTATGTACACAAAAAGACTGAAAAATTCAATAGCGACAAATAACATTCCATTTCATGCCAAATAATCCAGAAGAGAATAGGCTTGGTCTATTCATAGAAACGACTGATAAATTATTTAAGGACTTTTGGCTACTGTGAATGGATACTAGCAGAATACTGTGCGTCAATCAGCGCCAACTTAGGATCCTCGTAACGAACAGCTACTTTTCCAACATCTTTGATCGAGTGGGAGTACATCCATGTAGAAAACACAAACATGCTTAACAGCAGAATGCGAACATACAGCGATTACATCCAATGCATAGCTGACATATGAACTACCGAGGGCAGCGACGCAAACATGGTTGCATAAAACGGAGAGTACGAATATCCAGCGATTACATCCAATGCAAAACTGACACATGAACTACCAAGGGCAGCGACGCGACGCAAACATGGTTGCATAAAACGGAGAGTACGAACATCCAGCGATTACATCCAATGTGAAGCTGACACATGAACTACCAATGGCAGCAACGCGACGCAAACATGGTTGCATAAAACGGAGAGTACAAACATCCAGCGATTACATCCAATGTGAAGCTGACACATGAACTACCAAGGGCAGCGACGCGACGCAAACATGGTTGCATAAAACGGAGAGTACGAACATCCAGCGATTACATCCAATGTGAAGCTGACACATGAACTACCAAGGGCAGCGACGCGACGCAAATATGGTTGCATAAAACGGAGAGTACGAATATCCAGCGATTACATCCAATGTGAAGCTGACACATGAACTACCAAGGGCAGCGACGCGACGCAAACATGGTTGCATAAAACGGAGAGTACGAATATCCAGCGATTACATCCAATGTGAAGCTGACACATGAACTACCAAGGGCAGCGACGCGACGCAAATATGGTTGCATAAAACGGAGAGTACGAATATCCAGCGATTAAATCCAATGTGAAGCTGACACATGAACTACCAAGGGCAGCGACGCGACGCAAATATGGTTGCATAAAACGGAGAGTACGAATATCCAGCGATTACATCCAATGTGAAGCTGACACATGAACTACCAAGGGCAGCGACGCGACGCAAATATGGTTGCATAAAACGGAGAGTACGAATATCCAGCGATTACATCCAATGTGAAGCTGACACACGCACTATCAAGGGTACCGACGTATTGGCACTACACAAGCTTTCACTGCGAGGTCCAGTGAATTTTCGGGCAGAGGTCCTCAAACTACACAGTAACGCACAGCAACTATTTATCATTCGTTTTCTTTAAAAATGTAATAAGTATTTATCGCACACAAAACCTCGTCTCTGTACGTCTGATTTGACGAAGCGAGAGAAGCATTCCCGATTTGGAGCGTCGTGTTTCGACTTCAAAAACTTCTGTAGAGATTGTATCACGTTATTAATGAAAGGAATGAGTTTCAAACGTTTCCCATGAGTTTTTATAAAAGCAAAGTTGGTACATGAATAATTTGTGGACCCAATTTCTCTAAATCTCGTGGAACAGGAAATAAATCACAAGACAAAATTAGCAGTCAATCGAAACGACATCTTGGAGCTGAAATCCAAGTCATCACTCACTATTGAAGCGTGAATTTAACTTCCTTTATTTGTCTGAGCATCAATAAGACGCCTGGTTTTGTCTCAGAATACTCCTGACGTGAAATGCGACTACATTAAGAAAGGCATTTGAGAGCTTACCCGTTTGCAAGCAATACATCATATTAGTGTAAGCGCTAGTAGTTTCAGTAAATGGCGATCGAGACTCCAGCGATATTTATTTTTCTTGCAGATTTGATTAGATTGTATTACAAGTTAATTAAGTCTCCCTAACCACAACAGAAGTGTTTTAAGAGAGGAAGGAGGCACCATTTAGTATAGATGAAAGGAACGGGGAATCGATGCACAAGGTGTGTTCCATACAAGATCTACTGCGTATAAAAACAGTAATCAAGTTAGGAAAGAAGTTCATGAAAAATTTAAAAAAGAAAGTATTAGATGCTGAAAAGCAGAACAGAAGTGAACTAAAAAATTAGTTCTTCACAACGAAAACAATTCTTTTTCAACAAAAACCTATCTAATCCTCAGCTCGGGCCTAATATTTCCCCCCTGGAAGCGCTCACTAATTTCCACAGATAAAATAGTTGCACCCGACTGAGGGGTAATTTTCTTGAAAACTAAGCATTTAGCATGTGCTCATCTGAAGGCAAATGTGCCAGATCTAGCTCAAGCGGAGCATTACACGCAAAATTCTGACTGATCACTTGAGCAGACCCGATCTTTATTTGCACGCATGTGCAGCTGAACTTCCACGTAGCAAAGGACACCAGTAAAATGCGACTGCGCACAAAGTCCTCGTAATTAGTAGACATCAATTTGATCAAGCCGTAGAGGACCAGAACTGATTCTCAATGATCAAATAAACAAACAGCTCAACATCATATGAAATTAATGACATAGAGAAACGAAAGCAAATAGGGAAGTTTAATGGGCATCATGCGATATGGGATACTATGGTAAGTTAATTTATATTGTACTCACGGTAACATCACGTGGACCTGATAGGTAGCGCAGAAAGAGGGAACGTATAGTTTCTACAGACTGTATCCGCGGCAAAAAACTCGCTTCATGCGGGCTTGCAGCTCTTAAGCATCTGTCAACAGTGAGCACCAGACCGAGTCTGATGAAGGCATCAACAACCATGGTCGAGGTATTCTGATGGTCGGCCAGATTGAGGCGATCTTCTGCTCACATTCTTGCGAACTTGTACGTAAGCAAGAGGAGCAGAAGTGCGGTCTCGTCGCAACACGCACTAGAATGTATTATTGCCTTTTTCTAAAGAGACTGCGCACGCATTTTTAAACGAGTTAACGAAGTACACTTGGGCCCACAACCCAAACAAGTACGGTACTTGAAGTAAATAATATACATATTCACAATGACTAGACTGATAAAGATATTTTGTGAAGGCTTGGCTTGTTGCGAGGAGAGCGTGTGCACCAATGCTTACATGTTTTATCAAATTCCGATATTTTTATTGGGCGATCAACTAAGATCATGATTCTATCCTGATTCTAGACTCCTTGGATGTACGATTTAGTCTAGAAAATAAAACCAACACAGATTGCAAATAAAATAAATTCACGATAATTGAACCTTTCATTAGACGATGTAAGTTTAGCATTAACGGTGGTTATCGTACTTAACGGTTTAATTTACGTAAATGAAAGAAATATTAGGGAGTTTACCCTAATAGGGCTGGAAGTTCGACCGGCATGTTCTGTGAACGAAGCAAAGCTCATGGCCGACTTTATTCTCGCCATTTCCAGCATTCACGCACGTTATGGAGATTTGACCTTGTATTTGTAGCTTAGAAAAGTACGGAAAATTTCGAGAACTCTACAACGATTATTCTCATTCCCTTGTTTCTTGCAGTAAAACGCTAAGCGAATTATTTTAAGAACAATACAACATGGACGTACAACTACACATTTTACTTCTCGACCTCACGCAGCGACTTGCTCAGTCCAAAAATTGACAACCATTGTGTTTGAAACTACAAACGAATTTGTAATAATATGCTCCACTGGGCGGACACGCACAGCACTCAAATCTGGGCCATGCGTAATATATTGCAGCTAAAACTTGCATCAAACTCATAATCCAAAATGTTTTTGCGCATCAACGGAATACAAGCGGATGAAAATTGAACGGCATCGAGTAAAGTAAACGCGCACATTTGAGAGTACACGAGCAATTAATTCGATCCTCAACTTTGACACTTTTCGTTCAATTGTGTTTTAAAGCAATGAGATCTATCCACTGACGAATAATAATGATCCTTCAATAAGAAATAGGATTTAGGAATCGCATTGCACTTCATTTTTTTCATGGACGTGAGAATACGTTCTAAATTGATTCAGGCGAGCTGCAAACAGAAATGTGGACGTTAAAATAGAGAGAGAATGAAGATATCTAGCACGATCGTACACTTTTAGCAGGTGCCTATAGTTTAACGAGTTAACCGCAGTCATTAGTTAAAACTTGACACATGAGAGGACACCGCGAGAAAATTTTTTGGTTGGGTTCAAAACGCTGAATTACTTTTTGTAATATTTCAATGAATCATTTGTGTGAACAATGCTGTCTAAATTAGCGCTCCCCCACTCGCTGCCTTGACCTCTCGGGGAACGGTGAAAATATTTACTCGACAGATACCAGCTCCACTCAACGCATCGTACATTAACCGCAAGAATGGAAAGATAAAGGCCTAATCATATTTTGAAAACGCTTTCAATATATATATATTTTTAGCTTTATTGAGAATTACAATGCAAAGATCAGTAGAGCTGGAAGAAAATGGAAGAAAATGGAAGAAAATTGGCCCCAGGTTCCCATATTTGTCGATCATTAGTCCAATACGAATGAAAAGAATCAAAATTCTGGCCACCCTTGCACTTGATGTCATGGGAGAGCGCGCCATTATTTCATTGTCACTGATGAGTATTTTACTTTTTCGAGCCTCAATAAATCTTTACTTATTTTATTAGCAAATAAATTGTCTCCCGAATGGACTTGAAAATTTTGTCGTATTCGGCAAAGTTTCAGGCTCAGTTATCGCCAGCAGATCGCATTACGCACACGAAACTAAAAATTATTCGTAGAACTCAATCTCAAAACCGATGTTATCAAATGTACGTTACTTAACGTGGGGCTAAACATTTTCTTGTGATTTTTGGGCAGAAATCAGTGATGAACTAAGAAATTGGCTCCCAATTCCAACAAAGGAATTGAGTGAGTACATATTTCAGTACAAATAAGCGGTGAAACCGTATTTCAAAGTACATCAATGTGATCTTCACGTCAACAATTTAGTCCCAGTAAAATCAACAGCTACTTCACGGAGGAGGAAAAGTTCACTTTTTAGGTAACTCGAATGTCTAAACATTTCTTTCTGAACATGCAGTTTCATGAACATACCAAATTACGGAAAAAATATTCTAAATAAATGTTAAAAAATACTTAAAAACTCGAGGACACAACTACCACATGAGCATGACTTTCTATACTGCGAGCTTAATTAAACGCGCAAATGTTGCAGTCATTTGCAGCATCACTGCCATTTCCTCACGGTCGCTATTTTTTTGCACGCACGTAGAGGGTAATGAAGCTTCACAGACGTCCACTAGTGCGGCAAATGTTCCCTAGCACACAAACTTATGCGAAGTAAACAAGAAACACAGAACTTCATAAACGAATCTTAGTAACTCCTCCATTGTAGTTAATTATAAATATTGTACAATGGTAGGACGAGAACCTAGAAAATGTTCGAATTCGTAGCGGAGATAATTGCCGAGACAAATTAGTTGAGCTAAAATTGCGCGCAACCGCGTCGAAGCCCGAAGGTAAAATTTGGCGGCCATCGAGCGGCCAGCTTCCTTCAATATAGCCACACTTACATAAGTAAAGTGTTTACACGAGCTGAGGCATGCAGCGGCGTCTTGAAGGACGAATGCCTTCGTTGAGGTTCTGTTCAGGGAAGTCGTTACCGTACGGCCCTTCGCTCGCACTGCATGTGCTGCGCACAGCATCACGTCATCTACTACTTTGAGTAATGCAGTAAAGCAAGAACTCAATGTTGCTAACTAGTATTGCGAAATTCAGTGCTTAAAAAAAAGACTTAAAAACCTCTTGTAACATAGCGAAGGCTATAAACGTAAAACTTCATACACATATTTGAAATTGCTGATAAAAAAGTGCTTAACAATTCACCTTATGATAGAATCACGTAATGGCACAACTTGGAAAATGTGTAACTATGAAAACCGCCAGGAAACCGAAGCACTCTTGATAAAAATAATTGATTGATTATGTTAGTTCCAGCCTCCCTCACCACAACAATAATGTTCGTACAGAGGAAGGATGAAACTACCATTTAATATGGAGTTGGAACGCAGAATCTATGCACAAGGTGTGTTCCCGCACAGAATCCCATGCGCATAAAAACAGTGAGTTGGGAAGGAAGGTTAGGTTTGGAAACGAGCTAAAAGTTGATGAAGGAGGAAACAGGATGGCAGTGAACCGAAAAAATTGTCCTGAAAAAACAAAAAACATTTTGTTTCAACCAAAAGAAGGGCTACCGAACTCTCAGCTCGGGACCTCATGTTTTCCCTCGAGAGTGTGATAACAATAGAAGATCCAGATAAGTTTCAATGACCATACATCTAGAAACCTAAACAAAACCTAATTTCATAAAGATTAGATTAGATTATAAGTTAGTTTAAGCCTCCCTAACCGCTGCAAAAATAGAGCGTATCGAAGAGAGGAAGGAGGAAGGCACCATTTAGTATGGAGATAAGAAAATGAGGAATCTATGCAGAAAGGGCATAGAAACAGTAAGATGGGAAAGAAGTTCATGAAATAAGATAAAAGTTGAAGAAGAAAGTCAGAGGTGCTGAAAAACAGGACAGTGGTGAACCGAAAAAAGTGGTCCTTAACATAACAAAAAACATTTTATTTCAACAAAGAGAAGGCCTACCTAACTCTCAGCTCGGGCCCTCACATTTTTCCCCTGGGAGCGCTAATTCCCAAAGATACAATAGTTGTATGCCCCTGAGGGGACCTAATTTCATAAAGACCAATAGTAATTATATTTTATAATGTTTTATTACAAATGCTCAACATAGAGATAAATAAAAACGGAAACATCGCGTCACGCTTTAATATATTTTTGCGATGTGAAACTGCAAGACTTGGAATTATTGAGCCTGGTAACTATGTGAGCATTATAATGCATGGGCCAGATTTTTTAAAAATTTGTGTCCTTTTAGCGCTACAGCAAGCTGACAACGTAAATTATTCTGTCCATTTGACTACGTAAGAATTTCTTTTCTCCTTACCGAAATTATCAAATTTTACTCAAAAAATGATCAAGCTTGACGATTTTGTTGAGAGAAAACACTACATGGCGTTGCCAAGTCGCTAGAAGACCCGTGCGCTGCCAACTCTGCAGCTACAACGAGGTCAATCTTTCGAAAAATGTGCCCGCTGGACTACAACAGCGACGCATTTTGCCACAACCGCAGCACCGAGCAGACGCGGGAGCGCAACAAGTTGAGCGGGCGCGGACGACGAGCGGCAGAGTTGAGGAGCGAGTCGGACTCGACAGAGCGGCGGCACCTGCACGAGGGCAGCGCGGGCCGCGTGAGCAGGTGGGGTCGGCAAGTGCGCCGGGTGAGCAGAGGTTGCTGCACTTAGCGTTTGGCACCGCCGCCGTCATAGCCAGCGACTGCCTTATGAAGCCAAGCTAGGAATGAAAAAAACGCAAGTATTTGAATGGCAGCACAGCTGACATGAGAAAACATGAAAAAACAGAAGCACCAAACACCGGGGTACAGAAAGAAAATATTCATTGAAGCAGTTGGTGGCACTGACATAAGAGCTGCTGATTTAATAAAGATCAAGCGGCAAAAAAATTGACGAGCAGAAAAGCGGAGTTAGAGCCATTATAAAAATAATTCCAACAAATATTACGCTCGTAAAATACGTTGAATAAACATGAATGTAGAGAATTAAAACGAAGTCCATTGTGAATATAAAGAGCTTCGGGTTCAGGGCATGTCAAGACCAAGTACAACTGCCCAGCAAGCGACCGTATAGTGTCGACACAATTGCATAGTAAGCGACCGTAGTGTATACACAACTGCCTAGCAAGCTACCCTAGTCTATACACAACTGCCCAGCAAGCGACCGTATAGTGTCGACACAATTGCATAGTAAGCGACCGTAGTGTATACACAACTGCCTAGCAAGCTACCCTAGTCTATACACAACTGCCCAGCAAGCGACCGTATAGTGTCGACACAATTGCATAGTAAGCGACCGTAGTGTTTACACAACTGCCTAGCAAGCTACCCTAGTCTATACACAACTGCCCAGCAAGCGACCGTATAGTGTCGACACAATTGCATAGTAAGCGACCGTAGTGTATACACAACTGCCTAGCAAGCTACCCTAGTCTATACACAACTGCCCAGCAAGCGACCGTATAGTGTCGACACAATTGCATAGTAAGCGACCGTAGTGTATACACAACTGCCTAGCAAGCTACCCTAGTCTATACACAACTGCCCAGCAAGCGACCGTATAGTGTCGACACAATTGCATAGTAAGCGACCGTAGTGTATACACAACTGCCTAGCAAGCTACCCTAGTCTATACACAACTGCCCAGCAAGCGACCGTATAGTGTCGACACAATTGCATAGTAAGCGACCGTAGTGTATACACAACTGCCTAGCAAGCTACCCTAGTCTATACACAACTGCCCAGCAAGCGATTGTAGTCTCGCAATAATTCCTCAGCAAGATGCAACTTCTATACCAAACACCGACACGCTGCGTGCATGTAACTCTTAGAAATACAGAGCATCAAGTCCTCTCCATACTCGCTGGCCGGCCCTATTGGATGTTTACAGTAGGAAAAGCAGCCACATACAGAACACCTAAATTGGTCGAAATTTTGATATCGGTCGTCCTCCAACAACGAGTTCTAACGGCGTAAATGTAAATCTCACGCACAAGTTTTCTCGCTCAGCATGAAAAGCGCGAAATTTCTTAAGGCTGCATGGCGGGAATTGAGATATGTACGCCAGATCGGTGCAGCTACGGAAGCGCTACAGCTTTAAAAAGGCAAGGAAGCAGCTGTACAGAGCAGCTGCCGCAGCCACAGGTGGCAGATCAGAGGCACTTTAAAGCTCACCCACCAACACGACTGAAGCCCACAAGTTTGCACGCGTTATCAATCCTCCTCAATGCAAGCAGAACTTTGTGTCCTGCGCTCTACTCCACCTGCGCGCATAAACGCTCACCAGCGCCTTAGCTAGGCGGTTCGCTGTCGCTTTCAATGATCAATGATGGGCAAGTGTTTTGCTAACATTTTCACCCCGAGAAAATCTAAGGAAATAAAATTTTCGTATGAAGTAGCAAGGTAAAGGAAAAATAGATACGAGTAAACCGTAAAATGAAATGGAACGTATGCAATATGAAGAAATGCAACTCGATCGGAGCAGATTTGATGCAGACCAAAAGTTAATTGCGAGTACTAGACTTGTCATAGAATGATTTCCTACGTATTAAGCCTAAAATAAAATTCTCATGGTAAAAATAGCAAAATGAATGAAAATAACACACATACAAACCGAAGGTAAATTAAAAGAAGTATACAGAATGAGGTTTAGTGCGATAAAATATGAGCATAGCTGCTGTAAGATAAGGCAGCATATATCCAAGAGACAACAAGCAATAAAACTCTTTCAGGTGACATGCGTCCGACCTCACAACACAGTTAAGAACAGTAGTGAACATTGCACTGAATGAAATGCAATCTTTAAAGCGTGGCAAAGCTAAAAAAAAGTTGAAAGAAAACATGGGAAATAACCACACTATTTAGAATATAGAATCAATCAAACGGCAAATTAAGACAAAAATTAACACCATTCACCTTTTTTCGCAGCTAATGATTGATTGATGAGTCAGTTTTAGCCTCCCTTACCACAATAAAGATGTTGAAAGAGAGGAAGAATGAAGGCACCATTTAGTACGAAGTTAATGGGAACGCGGCATCTATGCACAAGGTGTATTCCCGTAAAGCATCCCGTGCGCATAGAAGCAGTAAGATGAGAATGAAGGTTATGAAACAAAATAAAAGTTGAAGAAGAAAGTCAGAGGTGCTGAAAAACAGGACAGCAGTGAAGTGAAAAAGATTGTCCTTAACGAAACAAAAAGCGTTTTACTTCAACAAGTGGATGGCCTACCTTAACTTTAAGCTTGGGACTTCACATTTTCCCGCTGTTCTTTAGAGGTATGTCCTCGCACAAGCGAGTGTAACAACCGCAAGGAAATTCAAAACCTAAATAAATGAATTCTGATTAAAGGACATTTGATGCAACACAACCATACACACCGTACTCGACATCATTTGTGAGCAGTGAGGCAACACAAACTAATTCGGGTTATTCAATACAAGACAACACAGTCTACACAGGAGACACACACCAGCACAGCTACACAGGAGACACACACCAGCACAGCTACACAGGAGACACACACCAGCACAGCTACACAGGAGACACACACCAGCACAGCTACACAGGAGACACACACCAGCGCAGCTACACAGGAGACACACACCAGCACAGCTACACAGGAGACACACACCAGCTCACAGCTACACAGGAGACACACACCAGCTCACAGCTACACAGGAGACACACACCAGCACAGCTACACAGGAGACACACACCAGCACAGCTACACAGGAGACACACACCAGCACAGCTACACAGGAGACACACACCAGCACAGCTACACAGGAGACACACACCAGCACAGCTACACAGGAGACACACACCAGCACAGCTACACAGGAGACACACACCAGCACAGCTACACAGGAGACAAACACCAGCACAGCTACACAGGAGACAAACACCAGCACAGCTACACAGGAGACAAACACCAGCACAGCTACACAGGAGACAAACACCAGCACAGCTACACAGGAGACACACCAGCACTGCTACACAGGAGACACACCAGGCTACACAGGAGACACACCAGCACAGCTACACAGGAGACAAACACCAGCACAGCTACACAGGAGACACACCAGCAAGCTACACAGGAGACACACCAGCACTGCTACACAGGAGACACACCAGCACTGCTACACAGGAGACACACCAGGCTACACAGGAGACACACCAGGCTACACAGGAGACACCAGGCTACACAGGAGACACCAGGCTACACAGGAGACACACCAGGCTACACAGGAGACACCAGGCTACACAGGAGACACACCAGGCTACACAGGAGACACACCAGGCTACACAGGAGACACACCAGGCTACACAAGAGACACACCAGGCTACACAGGAGACACACCAGAGAACACACAGATCAGTTGGCACAGCAGGCCCCCGCTAACGTTGGCATGCCGGTGCAGTTCTACCGTCGTACATCTACAAATAGTGCCATAGTGCCACCATACGCGCGCGAAAACACACGCACCCGCAGCACGAGCGCTCTCAACAAGCCTGGCCCGCACCAAGGTGTTATTGCTGCACTCATACATCGCTGTGCATGTAGTATACTTAAAAAAAGCAAGCGAGCACGCATCTAAACTTTACTGATACACTCACAAAAAAAGATGACTTGTTGTCTAACACACCTGAACCCTTGTTCGAATACTGAGAAAACCATCGCGATTCACAGATGTGCTGGTATAAATATCACGAGTGTACCAGCACAAACATCGCGAGTGTAGCAGCACAAACATCAGGAGTGTAGCAGCACAAACATCACGAGTGTAGCAGCACAAACATCACGAGTGTAGCAGCACAAACATCACGAGTGTAGCAGCACAAACATCACGAGTGTAGCAGCACAAACATCACGAGTGTAGCAGCACAAACATCACGAGTGTAGCAGCACAAACATCACGAGTGTAGCAGCACAAACATCACGAGTGTAGCAGCACAAACATTACGAGTGTAGCAGCACAAACATCACGAGTGTACCTTCACAAACATCACACTCCACAGCACCACTTTGGGCCCCCAACACACAGCAGCCCACGCGCCATGCGGCTGCTGCCCCACGGTCCGCAGGCGCGCGTAGGACAAAACAATTAGCGTAATGCCAGCGAAGGCCATGAGCCTAAGCACGACCATCACCGCTGATCAGCCTAAGTGTCCACCAACAATAAAACTAAGCGTCGCGTCTACTCCAGCGGCCGCTAAGACAACTCGTCGCACTCAAACACACGAGCAGTCCGTTTCGACCTGCCCGCGCCCTCATGTGCGGAGCTCGTGTTCGTACGGGGACTACGGAGGGCAAACCGCAGCTCACTTACTGCAGGTGACGCAACGCTCGCACGTCGCCTCTGGGGTGCTGATACCAGCGGTGGTGTTATCGTGTCGCGTGCAGGTCCGCCGCGACAGTCAGAAGTTACCTTGTCAACATAGGAGAGAATACCTTAACGTTTAGGCGCACATTCTCTACAGGTGTATTCTACTGAAGTGTTGCTTCAGAAAATAAATTGCTTTGAGTGTTTTAATAGTATACGAGTAAGCCGGTGAACAACTGAATGCAATGCGGTTAGGGGGCCTAAACTAACTTGTCTAATCTAATCTAAATATGATAGAGATCAGCAATACATAACGTGAGCTGTATTGTCTGGTGATGAACACCTGCATTAGTGAGGGTAAAGCTATACACGATGCTAGCAGATACACACAAGTCACCACCTCTACACAATTGCAACAAACGATGATGACCTGCAGTTGGTGGCAGGAGCGCGCGAGCTTCTCTGTTACTGCACGACCCTTCCCTGACGTCAGCTGAGTGTGGCGGCAGTGTTCTGTTCCCGCCGCTGTTGTTCCGTCACGCCGGTATGTATTGATTATACTCAGTTCACGCTCCCTTCCATCACAAAAGTTCCATACGTAGATGAAAGAAAAAACATCATTTAGAGCAGAATGAAAAGAACAGGAATCTACCCACAAGTGTTCTCACGCCCTATAGCACATAAAAGCACAAGAATGAAAAGCTCAAGAAGCTACAATAAATTTTACGGAGGAAATGAACATGCTGAGAAAAACGGCAGCAAACCTAAAGCAAGGGTCCGTTATTATACCAAACATCTATTCTACTTCAACAAAAGGCCCCCATAGCCTTAAGGGACTCTACATCTTCCCCTAGAGCTAACTTCCCTAAACTGGGTAGAACCAACCTGTGACTGTGACCAGCGGTGCTGCGACTGTCACCAGCGGTGCTGTGACTGTCACCAGAAGTGCTGTGACTGTCACCAGCAGTGCAGTGACTGTCACTAGCGGTGCAGTGACTGCCACCAGCGGTGCAGTGACTGTCACCAGCGGTGCAGTGACTGTCACTAGCGGTGCTGTGACTGTCACCAGCGGTGCTGTGACTGTCACCAGCGGTGCAGTGACTGTCACCAGCGGTGCTGCGACTGTCACCAGCGGTGCTGTGACTGTCACCAGCGGTGCTGTGACTGTCACCAGCGGTGCAGTGACTGTCACTAGCGGTGCAGTGACTCACCAGCGGTGCAGTGACTATCACCAGCGGTGCAGTGACTGTCACTAGCGGTGCAGTGACTGTCACTAGCGGTGCAGTGACTGTCACTAGCGGTGCAGTGACTGTCACTAGCGGTGCAGTGACTGTCACTAGCGGTGCAGTGACTGTCACCAGCAGTGCAGTGACTGTCATTAGCGGTGCAGTGACTGTCACCAGCGGTGCAGTGGCTGTCACCAGCGGTGCAGTGGCTGTCACCAGCGGTGCAGTGACTGTCACCAGCGGTGCAGTGACTGTCACCAGCGGTGCTGTGACTGTCACCAGCAGTGCAGTGACTGTCACCAGCGGTGCAGTGACTGTCACCAGCGGTGCAGTGACTGCCACCAGCGGTGCAGTGACTGTCACCAGCGGTGTAGTGACTGTCACTAGCGGTGCAGTGACTGTCACCAGCGGTGCAGTGACTGTCACCAGCGGTGCAGTGACTGTCACCAGCGGTGCAGTGACTGTCACCAGCGGTGCAGTGACTGTCACCAGCGGTGCAGTGACTGTCACCAGCGGCGCAGTGACTGTCACCAGCGGTGCAGTGACTGTCACCAGCGGTGCTGTGACTGTCACCAGCAGTGCAGTGACTGTCACCAGCAGTGCAGTGACTGTCACCAGCAGTGCAGTGACTGTCACCAGCGGTGCAGTGACTGTCACCAGCGGTGCAGTGACTGCCACCAGCGGTGCAGTGACTGTCACTAGCGGTGCAGTGACTGTCACCAGCGGTGCAGTGACTGTCACCAGCGGTGCAGTGACTGTCACCAGCGGTGCAGTGACTGTCACCAGCGGTGCAGTGACTGTCACCAGCAGTGCAGTGATTGTCACAAGCGGTACAGTGACTGTCACCACCGGCACAGCTACTGTCAACACGTGCACAGCTACTGTCAACACCGACACAGCTACTGTCACCACCGGCACAGCTACTGTCACCACCGGCACAACTACTGTCACCTCCGGCACAGCTACTGTCACCTCCGGCACAGCTACTGTCACCACTGGCACAGCTGCTGTCACCACTGGCACAGCTACTGTCACCACCGATACGCTGCTGTCACCACCGACACGCTACTGTCACCACCGACACGCTACTGTCACCACCGACACGCTACTGTCACCACCGACACGCTACTGTCACCACCGACACGCTACTGTCACCACCGACACGCTACTGTCACCACCGGCACAGCTACTGTCACCACCGGCACAGCTACTGTCACCACCGGCACAGCTACTGTCACCACCGACACGCTACTGTCACCACCGACACGCTACTGTCACCACCGACACGCTACTGTCACCACCGACACGCTACTGTCACCACCGACACGCTACTGTCACCACCGACACGCTACTGTCACCACCGACACGCTACTGTCACCACCGACACGCTACTGTCACCACCGACACGCTACTGTCACCACCAACACGCTACTGCCACCACCGACACGCTACTGCCACCACCGACACGCTACTGTCACCACCGATACGCTGCTGTCACCACCGACACGCTACTGTCACCACCGACACGCTACTGTCGCCACCGACACGCTACTGTCGCCACCGACACGCTACTGTCACCACCGACACGCTACTGTCACCACCGACACGCTACTGTCACCACCGACACGCTACTGTCACCACCGACACGCTACTGTCACCACCGACACGCTGCGGTCACCACCGACACGCTACTGTCACCACCGACACGCTGCTGTCACCACCGACACGCTACTGTCACCACCGACACGCTGCTTTCACCACCGACACGCTGCTATCACCACCGACACGCTACTGTCACCACTGATGCGCTGCTGTCACCACTGATGCGCTGCTGTCACAACCGACACGCTACTGTCACCACCGAAACGCTACTGTCACCACCGACACGCTACTGTCACCACCGACACGCTGCTGTCACCACCGACACGCTACTGTCACCACCGACACGCTACTGTCACCACCGACACGCTGCTGTCACCACCGACACGCTGCTGTCACCACCGACACGCTACTGTCACCACCGACACGCTACTGTCACCACCGACACGCTGCTGTCACCACCGACACGCTGCTGTCACCACCAATACGCTGCTGTCACCAGCACCAACACGCTACTGTCACCACTGATGCGCTGCTGTCACCACCGACACGCTACTGTCACCACCGACACGCTGCTGTCACCACCGACACGCTACTGTCACCACCGACACGCTGCTGTCACCACCAATACGCTGCTGTCACCAGCACCAACACGCTACTGTCACCACTGATGCGCTGCTGTCACCACCGACACGCTACTGTCACCACCGACACGCTGCTGTCACCACCGACACGCTACTGTCACCACCGACACGCTGCTGTCACCACCAATACGCTACTGTCACCACCGATACAGGCACCATAAGCACCACCACCTCCTCCCTATAGCACGCGAGCAGGCAGCAGCCCAAAGCTCCCCCGCCGGCATTAGCATATAGAGCGGCAGCGGACGTGCGCAGGGACCGGCTGCTGCAGCAGCGCACGAGTACAACAAAAGGCGTCCTGTGACGCTCCCTCAGCGCCCGGCCGCCCTCGCATGCTGTTGCTGCGGGACTGGAAGGCAGCGTTGATGCGGTCTGCCTCACAAAACCAAGTCACACTCTACTGCAATAAACTCGAGCATATTATACTGCGACGCTCATGTCCATAAAATGAGCTCCACATCAGCTCAAATGACTGTCTTGGGTAAATGGAAAAATCAGCTCTTGTACAAACGCCGCGTGTACTCTGTACTCGTATTGCTCTGGACAGTACTTGAGATCTGCGCATGAAATCTGTGAGTGCGGCGTTATTGATATTTGAAATTTAGTGTAAGCTTCTCCAACCACAAAAATGGTGTTCCAAGCTGAAGAAGGAGAAAAGCATCATGAAGTATCGAGTTAAAGAAAATCGGAATCTATGCACAGTTTATTATTTAGTTTATTAGTTAGTTTAAGCCTCCCTATCCTCAACAATGAGATGTAAAGAGAGGAAGGAAGAAGGCACCATTTAGTATGGAGTTAAGGGAACGTGGAATCTATGCAGAAAGGGCACAGAAACAGAAAGCTAAGAAAGAAGTTCATGAAACAAGAAAAAGTTGAAGAAGAAAGTAGTAGGCGGTGAAAAACAGGACAGCAGTGAACCGAAAAAAGATGGTCCGTAACACAACAAAACCTATTCTATTTTAACAAAAAGAAAGCCTACCTAACCTTTAGCTCGGGCCCTCACATTGTCCCCCTGGGAGCGCTAGTTCCCATAGATACAATAATTGTATCCCCCTGAGGGGGGAATCTATGCACAAGGTTCCCGCTCAAGATCCTCTGCGCACAGAAACTGTAAGTTGGGAAAGAAGTTGGTGAGACAAAAAGGTGAAAAAGAAACAAGTAGGTGCTGAACAACAGGACAACAGTTAACCGAAAAAAGATGGTCCGTACCTAAAGAAAAAGTCTATTTCAACCAAAAGAATGCCTACCTAACCTTCAGTTATAGCCTAACATTTTTCCCTTTGAGTCCCATAGATGCAATAGTTGCATCTCCCCAAGAGGTTCGTACTTAATAGTGAGAACATTATTGAAATTATTTTAGCGTCATCTTCAATGCTCAAGCTGGGTGGTTGGTGATATACTTAAAAGGCAATAACATAGGGCGAGACGATACCTAATTTCATCACGTATAACAACATGATAGCAAAGAAAAGAAAGAAAAAAGAAAAACATTTTATTTCCAATAGAGATGGTACAAAAGTACCATCATTGGTTTTTAAAATATCTTAAAGTTAATACACTTAGGTGATACACACACATGAGTATTGCAATACTCATGTCACTAGTCGAAAAGAATTGATTGAGGGCTATGTACTTCTAATCTTGCTTAATCTACATTTGACGATACACATAATGATAATTATAAGACAACACAATTTCATGGACGGTGCATTTTCATTGTGGGTTGAGAACACCTTTGACAATTTACGTATTCATGATATGAAACTTCGCAATTCTTGACGCCAGGAAATAGTATTAGAATTGTTTGTTTCGGAAGCTGTTGAAAAATGTCATTTTAAGGAAGCACGAAAAAGATAAATAAACATATATATAAGCATGGGGACCACGAAAATTACAAGATTCGTATTTCTAATTAAGCAATTTTAACATAACGGTCATTAGTTGATAAGCATTTTATTTAAATATAAATGGATGATCACACAACAAATGTATAGTTTTTTTACGTGAACGCTTTACAATAATAAAGAGATAACGAGTTAGGTAATGTTAGAACAAGATAGAACAAAAAAACAATTATCTTTAGTTAAAATGCCAGTTGTCAGTTTAGTACACACATATGTGCATATATACATGTAAATATATACATACCTACGCACATACATACACCTAACACGTAAACACACACAAATACATTTCTATGCATCGAGGCAATCACAATATATGCGCGTTCTATAAAAATGTTGTGCGATGTTCTGAAATACAGGATAATGAGCAAAGGAAGATTCGCGACAACTCTTTCAGTATGTGTTGCTGCTTACAATTTCTAATGAAATATTGTAACGATGTTCTATTAAATATTGTATCGAACAGATCATTGGTTGATAAGCGTCTTATTTATCATATGTCGGTGATCGCGCAACAAATATACTTGCATATATATACTTTATAGATGCTGTACAATAATCAAGTAAAATTAAGTATTACGTAGTGACACATTCACCTATCGTACGCATAGCGTGCACAAGTACACATATACATAAGTAAGCATGTGCGCATATATCAGCGTAAACTAATCAGTACAAACTAGCATTCCAATCGAGGGAATCGAAGAAAATATATTTTATCATGGCATGAATTTTATAAAATTTCCGTACTAAAAATAGTGGCACAAAAGAGACTACCTTAGTCAGAAACATGAAAGCGATCTTTCTTCAACGGTTCCTAAGTACAGAATATTTCCAGAAGCACGCGAGGCTTAGGTGCAGTTGTTATAATATATTCTAGAGCGTAAGAGATGATATGATAATTTGCACTACACTAGCCTACCAAGAGCATTTTTCGACGTGACGAAGAGAGAAACATGGATGTCTTATAAGGGTGTCATATTAGGAAAAAAAATCACATTATCTTTGAAATACGGCGCAAAATGCCTGCAATTGATAAATATACATAGGTACCACATTTTACATTTAGAAGACATTTAAGCTTTGGATTGCCTTACAATGATAAAAATGAAATGCGTTGGGTAGTGTTAGAAGTTGGGAGTGAGAAAAAAGTCTGGTATTTATAGTTTATATACCACTTGCTAGTCCAGTGCACACAGGTGTATTGTGCACACATGCACACCCATATACGTACACACATATACAAGTCAGCATGCTTGCAAATCGCAGCGTATAGGGGATCAAATCATAATAGGCGATCGCAGCGTATAGGCGATCGCATACTTCAAGACTGTTTTGTGATTTCTTGAAAATTACAAAGAAAATGAGCAAGAGACGATTAAGCAATGGAGATAAAAGGCAAAATGAGATTTGTCAGTACGTGTTCAGTATGTTTTGTAGCTAAGAATTATCGTTGGGACGATAGATGACGAATTATTTTGGCTTTAAATTCTCTTGGTCTTTGAGGGATTTTAATACTCAGGGGAAGTTTGTTCCACAGTAAGGCACCTGATATTGACAGAGCCTTCTGCCCTATGTGAGATGAACGATAGTTGACTAAGACATTGTTGTTGCTGTTCGGTTTTTGGCTGGTTACAGTGGGTGGATGGAAACGCACTATCTCAGCATTGCTCTGAGGAAGATACAACGAGGAGAATACGTATACGGCCCTTTGCATGAGGAGCCTTTCTTGAATAGGAATCCAGCCGAGTTTATTAAGGAGAGGGGTTACGTGATCGCTTCTTTTGAAATTACCGTTGCATACCACTTTGGCTGCGAAGTTTACGCATTTTTGTAAATCCCTTTGAAGGTATTGAGGTAAGTCTCTCCATACTAGGCTGCAGTAGTCAATGCGCGATAAAACAAGGGATTGAATGGCTAATAATCTGGATTTTTCGTCTAGCATACTTTTTATACGATGAAAAAACATTAAAATTCCGTAGATTTTGTTGCAAGTAGTCTCAACGTGAGATTTGAAGGACATGTTTCTATCGAACCAGATACCTAGGCCTATTAACTTTTTCTGATGCATTAATTTTATCATTGCCAACTGTGAGAAAAAGATCTGAAGTTTTTTTTAATGGCATCGTTGGATCCGAAAATAATGCATTGTGTTTTATTAGCATTTAATTTGAGACCATTTCGGTCGTACCATGATTTCAGGCTAGTCAGTATAGTTTCGGCTTTAATTTGCGTCTGTGGTATTTCCGATACAGAACTTGTTAATGCAATTTGAACATCATCTGCATACATTGAGATCCGTGTGTTAGAAGGGATTGGAGGGAAATCATTAATGAAAATAGAAAACAGTAGCGGACCAAGAATGGATCCTTGGGGAACACCAAAATTGTTTTGAATGAATGGGGACAATTTGTCTTCTATGCGGACTGCGTGAGATCGATTTGACAAGTAACTTTCAAACCATTGCGTGTCAAATCCTAAGTTCAGTATTTTACGTAGAAGTCTATCATGTTCGACGCTATCAAACGCTTTAGAGAGATCGAGTAGCATCAAGAGTGTTACATTCTTCTGATCGATGTCACTGTATATTTTTTCAGAGATATTGAGCAGAGCATCTTGAGCGCTAGTGTTTCTTCTATAGGCGTATTGATTTCGGTGGAGTAGATTTGACTCGTCCAGGTGAAATGACAGTTGATTTGTCACCACTTTCTCCAATATTTTGGACATTACAGGTAAAAGGCTGATGGGCCTGTAGTTTGATGCTGTATTTAGGTCACCAATTTTATGCAACGGTCTAATAATGGAGTGTTTCCATTGGTTTGGAAACGTGTTTGTTACTATTGATGTATTAATTTTCAGACGAATCCATGGTGCTGTGACAGGGAAACTGTCTTTGATATATTGTAGACTGATACCATCATGTCTACTGCCTTTGTGTTTTTTAGTGAGTATAAGATATTTTCAACTCCGGTAGGTCGACAGGACGTGGTCTCCACCTGACATCAGCCCTCGAGGATGCAGTGGGGCATGAATTTTCATTTGAAGTTTCACCTGGACTGGGACACATCTCACTGAAAACTTGAGCCCCTAATTTTGAAAAGAATATATTGAAATCCGAGGCTGTTGCCAAGGGATTTTCAAACTTACTTGTACGGTCTAAATTTTTATTTAGGGCTACCTCACTAATGATTTCTCAAGTTCGTTTCGGGTTATTTTTAGCCGTTTTCAGTTCCTGGTGGAAGTGAGTTTGTTTCGCTCTAGTGATTTTCTTTCGAAGAATTTTTTCATGTTCTTTATACCTTTTGTATAATGTACTGTTGGATCTATTGTTTTTGTACTGCCATGGAGCCTATCGGCAACAGGGCATAGCATGGTCAGTCTTAAGCGTTCAGTTCATAAATACTTTCAAAGTTTAAAATAGCAAGCTAAATTTATACTAAAAATGCTATTTTAAAACGAACATGGGCGCGAACATACGAGAAATAAAGTGGCAGCCAGCTTGTGAGCAGCGTGTTGTGCGCTCTATGAACTGCACCCAAGCCAACGCATCTTCGTTGATTGTGTCAACGCAAGGATACTGCATTTTGCGCACCTTTAGCACGCTTAGCTATAAAAAAAATGAAAATTAACGATAACTGAAAACTAATTCAGACTTGGAAAAACCAGCATGTCGCCGTCTGAGTCATTTACGTACAATAAAAAAAGTTTATAGAAAATCAAAGAAGTCCTAACAATTTCACTGCATGTCTACGCAGACTACATCCAATAGAATGATGCTCCAAACTCCGCTGAGATATGTAACAATAACCATGCAGCTATAATGGTGAAGGATCTCAGCATTCATGCCCCATTACGAGGGCTCACATTCAAGTTTAATAACACGTAGTTACTCGATGGAAATCAACAACAGAAAACTGCGTATAAAATTAATGTTCGCATCTACTGCACATCTTAACGGCTTACCAATGAATTAATGTACAGAACTAGAATTATAGCTCAACTGTGATTAAACAAACATCTATGACCGTATACTCATTAAAATATGAATACAATAAAAACATTTATATCCATTCATCACAACACATACAATATTGACTCCTATTAAACAATTTACGAATAATTGACATAAGTTCAACAGTTACGAGTAGATAGCACTCTTTTTTCGAAATGTGTGTGTGATTAAAATTAATATCTACGCCGCGTATTCCGACGCACATGGTTAGGGATGACTCGACTCAGATATGAGCAACAAATGTGTTTTGATTGGCATCACTGAAACAGTCCTGCGTCTGCGTCAACACGTATCATTACGGTAATAAGAGTGTCATTAGGCTAAGCAAACTTGATCATGAAATAGAACCGCGATCCCACCAAACGAAAAAAATTCACCACGATACTCATAACATTAGAATCCTAATCTTTATTTGAGAAAATTCCAGGGCTTTTGAACAAATTCGTTAAAGCTCGCGTCGTCTATGCCTTCATCTCCTCACACACACGCCTCCACGGTGAAGGACTCAAGACGACATCTCCAAGAAAATCAATCCTGCTCTCTTCCCTCATTTTAGTACATAACCTTAGTGAAAAAAGTATCTTCTTTTTAGAAATAATTTAAAATATTAAGTGGCCAGGGTATGTTTGTGTTTCATTCAGTGTTTCGGTACTACCAGAAAGGTCTTGGGTTTTCTTGGTTCATAAAACCTATCGATGACGCGTTGGTTCCTCGTGCGCGCATACGGCAGTTACTATTGGTTGCCCTCAGTCAGTCTAGTTCGCAGGGAGCCCGTTAGCATCAGTGGAGGGGAGCCCGTTAGCATCAGAGACGCCCCGCACTGCGGGGCGCTCCCGAGAGGGTGTGCAGCCGCGGCAACAGTGTATCCATATTGAGGGCTCGCTCTGTCAAGAATAACTCTCGTCTCTAGCTGTTTTTAAGCTGAATAATTATTATGGAGCACCATCATAATATTATGCACCGACTATTGAACGTACTTGCAAATCGTCGCAGATGAAAGTGGAACGCGAGCTCCATGATTTTCTCAGACATTTCAGTATCGATATTTATAACATAGACAATGTGAAGGTTGGTATCTGAATATCCCACACCACTCTGATCTTCTGTTCCTGTAGAGTGCACTTGACCATCTTTATATCGAAATTGAGTGTGCTTGAAGTACATATAGCGATAGCAAAGGGATCCTCCGTGCAATACTCCTAGGAAAACGTGCGCTAGCAGCTTCACTAACATATAAATCTTTCAATCCTAATGAGTATTTTAATTATATTTTTGTGATTCGGAAGATAGCACTATAAGTTTTTATAAATATTCAATAGCTATCTTCACCGCGCGATCGAACGAAAGTTACGCAACCTAAATTTAAACTTAGGCCATGTGCTTATTGAAATTGATAGCACTGTATTTCACACTTCCTTTATGACTGGTGGAAGCAAATCATTACGTTGGTGAGTATTGAGAGACTTGACAAACGAAATGATGAGAAACATAGTGAGCCTTCGGCGTGATGTCTGATAAAACAATAACAATTGGAAAAAAAAACTTGATTAGATTATAAGTTAGTATGAGCCTCCCTGAGTACGATAAAGGTGTTCTAGAGAGATGATAGCGAAAAGGCACCATTTAGTATGGAGATGAAAGAACGGGGAATCTGTGCTCAAGATGACTTCCCTGATTAGATCTCCTTCGCGAAGAAACAGAAAGTTAAGAAGGAAGTTGCGAAACACGATAAAAATTGAAGAAAAAGTACTAGGTACTGAAAAAAAGCACAGCAGTGAACCGAATAAAGTGGTTCATAACAAAAAAGGCTCGGGCCCTCATATTTTCCCCCTAGGACCGGTATTTCCCATGGATACAATAGTTGCATATTCTGAGGGGAATTGAAAATCAATGTACCAATAAAGATGAAAAATATAACTCGCCACAAATAAGGTTGATGAAGAAAGGCAGGTTCGGCAGATCAGAGACAACATAACACTATATTAAAAAAGCTGGGCTTCCTGACAGAACAAACGAACTGCTTTGAAGTCTCTGGTCATATAAACTTAGATAGCTAGGTAGACACACTGAGTCTGTACAAGTTTCAGACTCACTGTAGACAAGCATATGCGAAGCATATTGCCGTACATACCACAGCGTCAAGGCACCTGCACCCTGCATCACACGCTCCTCGCAGGAAATTTACAGCCACGCGAGGAGTGGGAGGTGTGTGGGGCGGCCGTCGCGTTATCCCGATCTCATTTTTAACTGGTCAGCGAGCGCACAATGCCCTGTGCATATTAAAGTTGTCCGATGGTCAGGCGCGACGGCAATTTATAGGAAATTCTACTGAGAGGAAGAGGTGCCGGATGTGTGGGCTTGCAATGTAACACTGAATATCTGATTTATGCCTAAAGCGTGGAAACAATACAATCTTTATGAATACTTACTTTGTGGTGGGGAAACCCGTTTCGACACAGTATATGGTCGTCATTCATGTATTATCGTCACAAGTATGTTAGACAGTCTTCAAGTCCTTTTGCTTATCCCACGATTCCATGATAAACTTTTAAATCCCGGCACATTTCATCTTTTAAAAACCTGAAAAACAGCATTTAGGAGAATTTTCAGCGCAGCATATGGAAAGTGTTAGTTCATTAATTTTACCCAGGATACAAAGGAAGTCCTAATGCTCCCTTGTCCATTCGTTTGTGAAGACTCACAGTTTGTGCAATTTTGTTGATAGTTAGAGAAGGGTTTCCACGTCGACATCCTGATGTGCGAAACTTGATGCATTAATTTCATATCTTGCTGCTTCCAAATGATCTGTCCCAATCCCCCGTGTTCCCACATTCATTTAAGTCTTCGTTTTCATTTACACTCCCTTAGACTCCTGCACGTAACGGTATCTGTTTCATGAGCAACTCAAACAGAAAGATGCGTACGATGAGCGTAAATTTGTTGATCACAACAGGTCATTCTGCCTAAGTCTGAATAGCGTATTGTATATCGTGCAGCTCATCTTTAAAAATCAACTGCGCTCTGCTGCGCATTACCCAAGTATATGTACGTAGGAGTATACAGTGTAGGTGGTATAAAACGCTTTTCAACGCGAAGGATTGTTGGTACTGGATGTATTTTGTCGATTGAAAGATATTTTACGATATATCTACATTTAATTACACTAATCGGACTCCCATTGTCAGTCGCCAGTTTTATGACTAATTAGGTGTGCCTCCGTTGATGAATAAGGTAATGTTTGAGTGTTACACACTATGTTCTTTGCTGCTTGACGGTGACGCACCGTCGTGACCTTTGTTGGTAGTATTGCAAGTAAAGCCTTCTCAGAATCGTGCTTGATTTCTTAGATGCCGAATTAGTTCACTTCGGTTATTAGAAACAAGTTGGGAGTTTTTCTTTCGAGTTTTTACGTTAACACAGGACGACATTTCAAAGGCATAAACAATTAAATATATTGCCTAGAATTAGCTTGAACGGATAAAACCGCGAGACATAATTAATAAGTGCTCAATATTGTAAGAAACTCTGAAAAATTAAAACCTACTATCCCCTTTACCCTCGCTGGTCGTCTTCAGGATCTTTCCATTAAATTCGAACAAATTGAAAACGTTCGTCATTCTGATCCCTCTCAACGTTGGAAATGCTGATGTGCATCTGTTATTCTTAGTTATCTATGAAACCGCCAATGAACATTTACAGTTCGTTGCACGAACATCACGCAGTGGAACAGTCTGAACGTACACCTATCTATGAAATTTATCTGGCCCAAGCACAGCCGGTATTCTGTACAAACGGTTGACGATGTTTGTAAACGTTTTGATTACTTTTGTCAAGATTGTAGAGCCCCCATACAAGAAAAGATAAAATGTCCAAACCTCACTTTCTAGCCGGCCGCAAAAAGAAGAGACAAAGCCAATCTGACCGCGTCATTTTTGACATTGGCTAAGAAGTCTTCAGTAGCGCGAAATTTCACAGAACGAACAAAAACCTCGGCCTTGCCTCTTAAGCACAAGGTAGAAAGCATCTCCTATCTAATAATACGCATCTCAAGTTCGTATGAAGAGGTACTCGTACAAGAAAATTTTGAACTGGTTGAAGACCAACAGATCGATTGTTAAATTTTTTCTGATAGGATATTTATAGTTCAAAGGGCTTGTAAGAAACATAAGAATAGCTAGATTGCCTTTTCAATAACTGACGTTCCACCCACAATGACCACGAAGAAACCAAATAGCGTCATCTAACGTCATGTTCCTCTGCGAGGCTCTGACGAGAGTGACGTCTTCACCCACCCACTTCATCGTCGATAACGAAAAAATGAATGTCGAATCCTACTGCAATACGTCGCAAATCGAGGCCAAAGCTCATGCGAAGCCCGTAACAGCATTACGTCCCATAAGAAGAGCATCAAAACGGCCGTGGAGTCGTTGGGAGGCGGCAGAGGTTAGCCGCGCCGTGTCCAGCTTTCGACAGCGCGTAGAAGTTTTATCATGACTGGAGGCAGTCATGTCGGATGAAACTCAAGTTCTCCTTGTTTGCGTAATAAAGTGTAAAAATTTTAAAATATTATCATAGTTTTTTTTTCGAGTTAGTAGGATTTAAGCATGAAAAGGAAAATTGTACGGATTTATCTAAAAGACGATGTACTTGCTCAACAACATTATATTTTTGTGATTCGGAAGATAGCACTATAAGTTTTTATAAATATTCAATAGCTATCTAGCTCACCGCGCGATCGAACGAAAGTTACGCAACCTAAATTTAAACAAACGAATCTCCCATTTGTAGAGCATGAAAGCCGCTGGAATTTATGATGGGTGAGTTAACTGAACAAACCAAAGGAAATTACACTTCATGAAGGTACACAAGAAGCGATAATTTTCGTTGGAAAATCTTTCCAGTACATCTTGTTGCATGACACACGCAACGGTCAGTGGGCTAATAATGTATAGACCCCCTGCCGGCCCTCACGGTTACTGCATGCAATCCTTCCTTTCCTTTGACGACGCTCGTTTAGGAGCACAGGCCTCTTCATTTAGTATGTGATGTGTTTCACACACATCTCAGCGATGTACTTGGTTCAAGTCGTGAATTACGTTGAACTGAAACGTCATCGATCATTCCCAGTGCCACAAAAAGTCTATTTCTTTACCATCAGATTTACCTCCACGCCTTTACCACATAGCAACCATGGCGCGTTCATCTACGACAGGTTCGTTTTAGACGTTTATAGAGGCTGCAAAAAGTTTTTTTAGCGAAGAAATATTAACTTCCATTTTTGGTCCGGAGTCGAACATTTTTTGGACACCAGGTGAATTTGTCGGTGATTTTTGTCATAATTTTTCCTTACCAAACAACTCTCGCCTGTGACCATATAAGACTGCAAGGTACGTAGATGGACGGACGTATTCAGTTTTAAAGATCAAATGGCTGTTTGTTCAACTCGTACAATTACTTTTTTGTAATGATTGAAACGAATGGAGAATCAGTCTAACTCAACGAAAATAACGAATCGATATATAACTGTAGCATCATTATACATCACCCTTTTGGAATGGAATAAGAGATTAGGTGAAATAGGAATCAAATTAACGTTAATTTGAGACGGACAAAAATAAGCCTCACACTAATCTTTGTGGTCGCACAATGGAGAAAATAGAATAAAGTTTGACAAAATAGAGAACGGCTGTGTAAACTAATAAAATATTACATCAGTTTTGTCAGCAATGCTAAATGATGGAGACAGTAGTTTTATCCGCGATGCAAAAACTAATTGGAATATTTCAGGAGCATCATAGTGATAATTTCACTGCGAGATCGGGGCTGCTGAACGAATTCAGTTTTGGTTTGGTTGTGGCTAAACTGATAGTTATAGAAAAGAAAAGTTAACAGTAAAATTGCAGAAGGGAAAGAGCTGGATACACAAATTCAAGGCAACCACAAACGTTGTGGCTTTGAAAAAAAAGAATTTAGCTACACGAGCTGTAGTAGTCTTGTAAAATTGGACGGGAAATATTGTTCCAGAAGGCTATAAAAAATATCCCATTGCCAAAATTAAGGTGCTGCAGCCATCCGCTGTGGTCACCAGACAAACAACAGTCATGGCATAGTACTTTTGCCTGATGGCAGAGCTATAGACACTCAGAATTCTAAGTCCTTGTAACAAGTAGAAATCCTTTCAGTCTTAGAAACCAAAAGACGCAGAAAAAACTCCTGACAAGCACTGAAAAGGATATACCTCGAGTTAATAGTTAATAAAAGTTAATAAAAAGACGAACGAAGACAACTGCACTAGGGTCGACATTTCGGCCGCTCATTCACAGCGTCGATATCGAGACATTGACAGCACTCGCAGTGGGTAGCTACAAGTGATGAACTAACTCCCCCGAGGGAGTATTCCCCACACATCAAACAACTGCACATCGCGCAGTCAGGTGAAAACGCCGCAGGTTCCCAAGCAATCATTCGCACGACTCTACTAACCCAGAAATAAAATCTCAAGACATTCAGCACAGTACGGGAGAGCCACAACTTGTAAATAAGTTCGTCAGTGCCTGCGCTAGAAAAGTAAAAGGCCAGAGCAGCTTGATTGTCCCGTGCTGAGGTGAGCAGGAGGAGAAGGCACTGTGCCGGAGCCGACCTGCTGTTGGTGCCGACCTGTTTCTGGCGCCACAGGGACCCTGCACGCGTAAGTGCGTACAGAAGCAGCCGCTTTCCTGCTGATCACTTCAGGGCTCGGATGTGCCTTGTTAAGCTAAGTTATAACAGTCTAGGGCAGCAGCAGACAGCTCTGCAGTTCACATGTAGCGCAATTGTGTTTACATCGCACAACTGCTGCTACGTGGCGCGGCTGGCGCGCTTTGCGAGCAACTTCAAGCAACACCGAGTGACTTTAGCGCCAGAATAATACACCAGGAGCAGCACTTGACCCAGACTTAATCGATAAAATATTTAACAGACTCCTAGAAATTATACATAGAATTCATCGGAAATTCTTAATGGAAAATGGAGTAATTTCCATTGCGGGTAAAAACTTCGTACTGGAAAATAAAAACTGAGCTGGTACACGCCCCACCACTGTTTAACAAATGATAACTGTGAGGAGCCAACAATAACACCACTATAAACACTACAGATTAGATTAGTCGTTGGTTTTAGCCTCCCTATCCGCAGTAACAAATGCGATCCAAAAAGAGAAAGGAGGAAGGCACCATTTAGTATGGAGTTAAGGAAACGAGGAATCTATGCAGAAAGGGCATAGAAACAGTAAGTTGTGAAAGAAGATTATGAAACAAGACCAAAGTTGAAGAAGTAGTATGTGCTGAAAAATAGGACAGCAGTGAACCGAAAAAAGATGGTCCTTAACATAATAAAAACATTTCATTTCAACAAAAAGAAAGCCTACCGAACTTTCAGCTCGGGTCCTCACATTGTCCCCCTGGGAGCGCTAATTCCCATAGATACATATGAACACTAAAAGTTTCCCCAGCACCGGTAGCTACACAACACCGGCACCAACACATCTGTCACAGTGCTCTAAAAATTTAATAATTGTCATATCATCATTGCTTTCACTATATGTAGAAAGCTTAGGGTAAAATCGAATGCTTGAACGTAGGAAACATTTTGCAAAATTCGTGAGAACATGATTTTTAAAACTAAGCTGCTTTGATCAACCGAAGGGAGCCGCTTCATGATAGATCCTCTTAGGGCCCAACACGGACTCGGATCATGAGGTGCGCGCTGCAGTATCGAGGATGTCTCCACAGGTGGGAGATTCTCGCTCAAGAACAAGGATACTCAAAGAGGAACAGAGGAAACAGAGGAAAATTTTCGAGGGTTAAAATAGTTGAAGAGCTCAACTTAATTTCTCAAACCACACAAACTCGGGGGTGAGGATTGTGAATCCCAGAAGCATGATAGGGTGAAGAGTTAAAAGAAAGACCCGCTATTGGTTGCAAACGCCGAGGGATGCCGTGGAGTACCAACAATTTGTGGTGCTTTAGAAAAGGAGTTAGAGTTAAGCGGCCTATAGACGATCAATTTAATTGTCAATATAATTGACAATGATGAATATTGAAGATTTAATTGATCGTCTGTGAGCTTGATTGACGACCGTCAATTAATTGACTCAATGTATTGACGCAATCAACTCAGTTTGATTGTTTATTGATAGTTCATCAATATTTCATTCTTAGCTCTGAAAGTCTTAGTGTACAAACCTGGGAATATTTGGAACTTCATGTTTGTGTACACGCAGATTTGATACTTTTTGCACGTGGGAGGACGCTGCTACAAATACCTGGTATTTTTCATGTTTTATTATTTAATTATATTATTTGACTGTAGTTAAGTTATTTTATTTATAATTGTTAACCTACTTGTTTAAATTATCTTAGAAAGTATAAACTTGGTATTTCGTACTCGGTACTTTTTATGTAGTGACCAGATACAATGGTTCATCAAATAATGTAGTGTCCGTCCATTCAAAGATAATTCTCAACATCTTCTGGCTCATTTGCACGTAATTCCTTGAGCAATGCGTCAGCTCTGAACATTCTGCCACGTTCCCTGGGCCAGTTTTTGGCCCATGCCTCGTGTTTACGCGGGGATTTTCTGGAAGATGAAGGTGCCAAGGCGAGCGCTACAATGGTAATTTCTTCGCCGACCATCACGTAAGGCGTCCGCGGAGCAAATGGCAGGTTTTCATCAATATATTGAGTCAATGATATTTACGAATAAATTGATCGTCTATGGGCCGCTGTAGAGATTGCAAGTATGGGACTTCAATGTTCAAGGGAAGGCACGACCAAAGTCGAGATCTCAACTAAGCGGGAGTATCGTGCATGTGAATCTAACGCTTAAATATTTGTAACATCAGTGTTAGCAAGACAATGAAGAAAAAAACGTCTTAAGTAGAATAATCTATGGTGAAGGAAAGTTATGTTGAAAGTATTGAAACAAGATTGAATGAATTAGCGTTTAATAATTGTAATGTAATGGTGGGAAATTTGTAAGACAATAATAATCACAACTTCGAAATGAGTTTTCTTATTAAATGGGGACTTTGAGCGAAAATTTACTTCTTTTGCATGATATATTTTTGATAAACATAATTGAAAAATTTTCAAAAAGCAGTAGCTTGTACAGCTAAGAGATCAAGCGGATCTACTTCCGAATGGGAAAGATGCTAATCGCGAAATGCATTTACCATAAAAATTATATTGAATTTGTATTATCTGAAATAAGTACCAAAATACGCGCGGGAACAACAAATGAACCTGAATATGACGACACATGCAATGAAGAAAGCGAAACACTCGAGAAGCACAGTTGGCAGATTTGAAATTCATGTGCATGCGAATCGGTCTTTTAAGATGAATGAAGAAGCATCATCAGCTCTCGAACCAAAGCAGTGAGAACACTACAATTACCGCATTTCAAACCCAAGGAAGAGCATCAGTCAATAGAACTCGGCTTCCGCGTGTCCAGCCACGAAAGCGTGATGAGTGGAATCTGATTACTGTGCTGAACTGATCGAGTCTTCAGAAATATGCACATGCAAACCTAAGCAAGCAGTGGGGTGCCGTTAGTGACTGTGTGGTGTGTTGAGCCAAATATACTTGGATTTAGGTCCCGTTACGAGCAGTGCTATGAAATACATGAATGCATTGCATTTTGAATCTGTTGAAAATAAAAGATATGTAATTTTGCAAGAGATTTCTAGGTTCTGCAAAGTCTACGGATTCCTAATGTAACATTTCATTATTTCACGCGTTGTGAGACCGGCGTTTACGAAGCGTTTAGCTATCCAGTTTATATTGATTATGCAAGCTGGTAGTATTCTGCATGTTTCGCAACAGTTCGAGGAAGATATGACGCGGTGTATCCATCAATTAATGAAACAATTACTGAATTAAATAACAAACCAATTAATTGAACAAATAAAGCAATAGCGCAATAATATGTGAGCAAACGTGTATTGATGTTCGAGTGCATGTAATTGTATTACTCGTTGCAGTGGCACGTAATTGAAAATATATACACGTGTCATATCTCGGAGATCATCATTTAACTGTGGCAGAAGACACCCACGAATCGAGTCTCCAAGAGAATATAGAGTCGATTTATAAGTTCACGGTATGCAGACAATCAGGTTAGTACCATTACAACTAATTTTGTTAGCATTTGTTATAGCAAATTCGAATATCACTTTCCTCCTTTTTGCAATTCTATTAGAATTTTATTCTAAAGGTGAGCAATTCCTTCCGGAGGGGCAGTAAAATATTACGGTTTCTTCTGAGTGTTGCGATTTAAGGCAAAACTTACATCCTTTGCACCTCGTACACACACACTGGTGTGACGTTGACTGACTAACACACATATTCAGGACAGACGTTAATTATGGACATCAAGGCGCACGACTGAGCAGCCACGGAAATACTGATCATTGCACTCACGTAATTAATAAGTTTATTGTTAGGAGATTAATTATAGAATTGCACACGGGCATAGTGCAGCTTGTATAATTTACAGCTCAGAACACCTGGCAGACAATGATGAGAGTCGTACAGGCCAACGTCCTGTCACGCAACACCAGCACCAACGCAACACCAGCACCAACACACCAACACACACCAACACAGCACCAACACAACACAACACACATACGGAGGCACACACTCCCGTATCGATTGCGCCGCTGCCGCCGCCGCCGTTTGAGCCACCAAATCTCAGCTGTGCAGCCCTCAGCCCCCGACCTCCTCTGTGCTGAGCCCGTAACTCCCCACGGCCCGTTACGGCGCCCGTACTCCCCACGTCCTGTTACGGCGCCCGTACTCCCCCCGTCCCGTTACGGCCCCCGTACTCCCCACGTCCCGTTACGGCCCCCGTACTCCCCACGTCTCGTTACGGCGCCCGTAACTCTACACGTCCCGTTACGGCGCCCGTAACTCCACACGTCCCGTTACGGCGCCCGTAACTCCACACATGCCGTTACGGTGGCCGTAACTCCACACGTCCCGTTACGGTGGCCGTAACTCCACACGTCCCGTTACGGCGCCCGTACTCCCCACGTCCTGTTACGGCGCCCGTACTCCCCCCGTCCCGTTACGGCCCCCGTACTCCCCACGTCTCGTTACGGCGCCCGTAACTCTACACGTCCCGTTATGGCGCCCGTAACTCCACACGTCCCGTTACGGCGCCCGTAACTCCACACGTCCCGTTACGGTGGCCGTAACTCCACACATCCCGTTACGGTGCCGTACTCCACACGTCCCGTAACGGCGCCCGTAACTCTACACGTAACGACACCCAAAACACAGACCAGCATAACAGCGCACGTAACACCACACATAATCCTACGCCGGCATTATTTTATAAGTTAGCGTCAGACTCCACAGCTACATCGAGGGCAATCTCAAGAGAGCGAAGAGAAGCGACCATTTAGTACGGACTGTAGAAAACCAGGAATTTGAGCACGAGGCGTGTTCCCACAAAAGATGCTCTGCGCACGCAAACATTAAGGTAAGAAGGAAGAGGAAGAAAAGACGTGGAAGATATATTGTAGAAAACACAGAAACTGGAAGAAGCAAACTGGGCATGAAGGAGAGAAGTACCAAATGCCTATCTATCTACAGCTGAGGTAACCTAACCAGCGCCGGTAACACCTCGCGTAGCAGCGCCATGCACCACGTAGCACAGAGCCTGGTTAGTCCGTACAACAATTGACCCTTGCGTTAGTTTGATGTCGAGTGTAAACTTTATCAATCATCTGCCTTCCTTCAACTTCAGAATATTGAATAGTTTTTCAGCAGCAGGCAATCACGATCTGTTTTTCAAGATGTATTTTTGACTCAGGGCCTGAAAACGATAGCAGTTGATTATTACCGTGTCATAACGTCGCTTCCAACCATTACTACGCAAGCTCAAATCACCAATTTTCAACATTCAAGTTCTGCTAAAAACGCAGCAACTTAAAGGTTACACAGGATAGCGATCAATACCCAAGTTTAAGTGTACATAAAAGAGATGCGTGAGAAATTCGGCATCAAACCACAAGTCGGAGACAACACAGCAGCATAACGAGCGACCCAAAAACCGCCTCCAGAGCAAGCCCAAATAGCGTCGCTTCTGAGGCTGTCCCCTCAAAAATGAATAGAAAAACAGAGCGGATGAGGGGAGACATTCTCTACGGCAGTTCCTCTCCTTCAGCTACTGAGGGGAGACCTCCAAAAAAGTACTCGCAATATCGAAGCGCTCACGGCGAAAATAATGAAATATCCACAGAAAAACTACCAGATGCTTCAAACTGGACAGCCAAATTAAAACTGGATATTGCAGCGAGAACTGACAAAAACTGACATGTTGTCCGAGGATGAATGCACAGACTATTAAAATTATCGCAGCGACGACAAACCGCTAATTCAAGCATGGAATCCTGATTGAATAAGAGCAGCTGGGCTGGGGCCTGATGTTTCCTTACTGCCTCTTGTTCCTGTGCACATCAGAAGCTACTTCTGCTGCCGACATCCCGGTCCGAAGTGAGCGAGGCTTCAGTTCAGAGGCCGCGGCCTCTGAACTGAACCATGCCACCGCGCCACGGCACGCCACGTGAACCATGCCACCTCGCGACACGCGTCAGAACGAGGGTTTGCGGGCCGGGTGGTAACGATGACGAGAAATTGTCCGCGTCATGAATTCTTCATTCGTACAGCGAAATAGCGGAAAACTTCACTTAGAGGAGAGGATTCACGCTTTTCGACGTAATTTTTTTATTTGAATGCTTAAACAAAGTATTTTTCTAGCGTATTGGGAATAGTTTAACACTCTGCTAATAATCTTTTTTAATACTACTCTTGGGGTATTTTCAATAAGTTTTACGCCCCTAATGCTTGTGTTCAAAAATGTATAACTCATAAAATACACGTGGCCTTAAAACTACGCCCACATACTCTAGTGCGGAGATCAGCATGTCATGTGTCCAGCAGGTTCACGTTAGAGTAACGAAAACTCAAAATTGCCAATCAAGAGCAAAGGTCCTAGACCAGGGGTTCCCAACCATTTTTTTCGCCCCGCACCCCTAAAAAATTGCACTAGAACCTTACATCTGAAATAGAAATGAGAACATTTAGCCAATATCTTATTATTTACCCGAACTTTTCTCGCACCCCCTGGAATATTGCCTCGCACCCCAGGTCGGGAACCCCTGTCCCAGACCGTCTCTTCCACGACAAGGCAGCCGCAGAGGCAGTCATTAGTGAAGGTTTTGGACTCGCCCTCAACATGAAGAGCTGGCTGGCGTTGTCTTGGGGTTGTCAAACGGAGTAAATCTTTATCGATAACAAAAGCTAACTTTGTAAGTCGATTGAGCACCAAGAAACATTAATTTGCTAGTTCAATTTCATTAAACTAGTATTTAAATGAACCAAAATAGATATTCTAAATTCACCTTTTCATGTACGTATACGAAAGATAAATCCAGATATAATTAGGAAGAATTGACGATTTAGAGTCGTTAAAAGAAGGAATCAGAGACATCGACGGCACCCACACATGAGAATTTCAGGTTTTATTAAAAGTTTAGAAATGTTTAGAAAAGCGACGACATTTACCAGAGATTTTCTTCCATGAGTTGACATTTTCACGTAAGAATCTGAAATCTAGTACATATTCTGACATACAGCGTTCTGCTCAATATGTAATCATCAATGGCTCATGAGTTACAAAGATTTTTTATTCGCTTACAGCATCCTCTGAAGTACATGCCGCACAAAGGTTGTGGATGTCTCTTTACAAACAATTTTGTAATGTAGTCGTTAGAGATAGTAGAATTGATGCCACACTACAGGATGTCTCATGATTTAGGCGACAAGCTTTTTAAAGCTTCATTGAGTACTTTATGCGCAATTTTGGACTTGAGGATTGTAACATGAAGGTGGATAACAAGAGAGTCAAACATCACCCCAGACGAATATTATAATTTAGTTTAAACACCTCAAACCACAAAAAAGGCATTTCTATGAGATGACAGAGGAAGGCTTCATTCAGAATAGAGTTAAGGGAACAGGGAATGTATGCACATGATGCGTCTTGGTACCCTGCGCATAGAAACAGTAGAATTAAAGGAAATTTAAGAGAAAATAAAGGTTGTAAAGAAAAGTAATAAGGGCTGAAAAAAACAAAATATCTTATCTATTTTAACAAGAAGGTTTATTTAACGTTCAGCTCTGAACCTCACGTCTTTCCCCTGGTAACGCTGACTCCCATAGCTACAATAGTTGTATACCCCTGAGGAAAGATATCCCCCGCTTACTATATGTGTAACCACCACCATTGCGAATTGCAGCTTCAAGTTTAAGTCCAAATGCATCACAATCAGTGGGATATCTTTTGTACATAATTTACCGTATCCCCTTCCTTCTGCAGTTATGCTTTAACGGAATTCAAAGACTTGCGAGTGGAAGCCGAGACCCTCTTCTCGAAAGGGACCGTATAAAGATCTGAAGAATTGAGGTAGAGGTTTCTCGCTGGTTATTTCTCTTTGCTTTTGAACGGTGAAATCTTTCTTTGAATTCTGGTTTGAGTTACTGTAGGGACATGCGAGGGGGATGAATGTTTTCAAAGCTCCATAATGGATCAAGACAGTATCTTGAATGTTTTGCTAGGAGTTGAATTTCACCCCTGAGGGTACATCATGGCCATCACAGCCCACAAAACCAAAACAGACTGCACTTTCTAACGTCCAATCACAATTCTACTATCGGCGATGCTTGAAGAAGCCCCACTTGATTGTTTGGTTGGTTTACGTAACATTAAGACATTTTCATTTACGAAAACCCAATTCAGAGACTTGAATCGTGCGATTTCACCGCAGGTATGAGGAATTTGTGCAGCCCTCGTTTAATTTTATCATGTGCAGTGAGCTTATGACAAGGGATCATTTAACAAGGTTTCTTCCCTAAAGCTTCCTTAAAAGCTGTCGTATCGACGATTTGCTAACTTAAGCTATACTTTAGTCAGATTTCTGTCATCAATGCGTGGCACGACACAGTTTCCTCCGTGAACCAATAAGTTCACATAGAAATCGGTACATTTTTTCTATCTCATCCTGGCCCACATGCAGTAGCACCTGTCTACAACAGTTTACAAAAAAATCTAACCTTTGACCGATTTGTTCTAAACTGTTTTTCAATTTAAGCACATTTACCATATAAGCGCACACATGGCAGTATTCCAATTAGTGGCAAAAATTCGAATTATAAATTTCAAATTCCGAAACGAGTCGAAAATTTAATAACCTACAAAAAAATTCACGTACTAATTGCAAACGTTGAATCTAAATGTTTTATTAAACGAAAAAATCAATTGCATCAATGATGGGACACTCTGTAGACGCTTCTATAATTCGTTATATATCCGAATGTCATATTTTATTTCTTGCAAGATTTTTGAGACTCAAGTACAGTAATTCTGGTTCTAAAGACTCTGAGCAGCTGAAAATACCTAAGCGAGTATGGATTTGGTTAACATGAGAGCCAAAAAGAATTAACGATAGAGATCTGCTCTGACGCGTGCGCAGGCACACAGAAATGAAGTTTTTCCATCGTTTCGCACCGGGCCTATGCGAGACTCCAGCGCGAGCTAGCAAATTTCAGACGCAAACCTCTCAGGGAACCTGAGGAGGGCTGGCTGAGAGACTGAGAGCGAGGTTAGAGGAGGCGACAGGAAGGGGGAAGAAGGGACAGTAATGGTTCACACCCGAACTGAAGGAATTCTCGACGCGACCCAAATCAATGACTGACATGGTGCGTCGAGTACATATAATACTTGATAAGCTACCATGAATTGGCTGAGAAGCGTCAACTTACATCACCAACAGAGAACACAGACTGGGATTAGAGAGAACCGTGGGAGGAAGAGCAGCACAGAGTCGGATGACGTCCAAAAGAGTAGAATGTAACAGAGTGAAAAAATAAAACGGAAGAAACTGAAATGAAGGAACGGTAGAATTACGTGAAGAAAGGAACGAGTTGAGTGGAATAGAGGGCCACAGAGGCGGGAGAGGGCCACAGAGGCGGGAGAGGGCCACAGAGGCGGGAGAGGGCCACAGAGGCGGGAGGAGGCCACAGAGGCGGGAGAGGGCCACAGAGGCGGGAGAGGGCCACAGAGGCGGGAGAGGGCCACAGAGGCGGGAGAGGGCCACAGAGGCGAGAGAGGGCCACAGAGGCGAGAGAGGGCCACAGAGGCGAGAGAGGGCCACAGAGGCGGGAGAGGGCCACAGAGGCGGGAGAGGGCCACAGAGGCGGGAGAGGACCACAGAGGCGGGAGAGGACCACAGAGGCGGGAGAGGACCACAGAGGCGGGAGAGGGCCACAGAGGTGGGAGAGGGCCACAGAGGCGGGAGAGGGCCACAGAGGCGGGAGGGCTACAGAGGCGGGAGTACCACAGAAGCGGGAGAGGGCCACAGAGGCGGGAGAGCCACAGAGGCGGAAGAGGGCCACAGAGGCGGGAGAGGGCCACAGAGGCGGGAGGGCCACAGAGGCGGGAGAGGGCCACAAAGGCGGGAGAGGGCCACAGAGGCGGGAGAGCCACAGAGGCGGGAGGGCCACAGAGGCGGGAGAGGGCCACAGAGGCGGGAGAGTGCCCCAGAGGCGGGAGAGCCACAGAGGCGGGAGAGGGCCACAGAGGCGGGAGAGGGCCAGAGAGGGCCGCAGGTGAGGGGATGCGGGAGATGAAGAGAGTAGCGAGGGCAGCACGCGAGGGCTGTCTCTATAATCGAGGGAGATGAGGGCCACAGATCGATAACGGCCCTCACATGTGAGGGGCGAGAGGAATGAGCTACAATGAGACTACCCCCTCCTCTCCTCACTTCCCCCCTCTCCTCACTCCCAACCCTCCATCACACGGCTGCCCCTTCCCTCCCACTCCATCTTCCCCCATCACACGGCTGCACCACACTGCATTTTGCGCGCACTGAAGCTGTGTCCCGTGAGCAGACATGAGCGTGTGTCCCGTGAGCAGACATGAGCGTGTGTCCCGTGAGCAGACATGAGCGTGTGTCCCGTGAGCAGACATGAGCGTGTGTCCCGTGAGCAGACATGAGCGTGTGTTCCCGTGAGCGGACATGAGCGTGTGTCCCGTGAGCAGACATGAGCGTGTGTCCCGTGAGCATACATGAGCGTGTGTCCCGTGAGCGGACATGAGCGTGTGTCCCGTGAGCGGACATGTGCGTGTGTCCCGTGAGCAGACATGAGCGTGTGTCCCGTGAGCAGACATGAGCGTGTGTCCCGTGAGCAGACATGAGCATGTGTCCCGTGAGCAGACATGAGCGTGTGTCCCGTGAGCAGACATGAGCGTGTGTTCCGTGAGCGGACATGAGCGTGTGTCCCGTGAGCGTACATGAGCGTGTGTTCCGTGAGCAGACATGAGCGTGTGTTCCGTGAGCAGACATGAGCTTGTGTCCCGTGAGCAGACATGAGCGTGTGTCCCGTGAGCGGACATGAGCGTGTGTCCCGTGAGCGGACATGAGCGTGTGTCCCGTGAGCGAACACGAGCGTGTGCCCCGTGAGCGGACACGAGCGTGTGTCCCGTGAGCGGACACGAGCGTGTGTCCCGTGAGCGGACACGAGCGTGTGTCCCGTGAGCGGACACGAGCGTGTGTCCCGTGAGCGGACATGAGCGTGTGTCCCGTGAGCGGACATGAGCGTGTGTCCCGTGAGCGGACATGAGCGTGTGTCCCGTGAGCGGACATGAGCGTGTGTCCCGTGAGCGGACATGAGCGTGTGTCCCGTGAGCGGACATGAGCGTGTGTCCCGTGAGCGGACATGAGCGTGTGTCCCGTGAGCGGACATGAGCGTGTGTCCCGTGAGCGGACATGAGCGTGTGTCCCGTGAGCGGACATGAGCGTGTGTCCCGTGAGCGGACATGAGCGTGTGTCCCGTGAGCGGACATGAGCGTGTGTTCCGTGAGCGGACATGAGCGTGTGCCCCGTGAGCAGATATGGGCGTGTGCATTGGTGAGGATGCTGTGTGAGTGTATTGGCACCGTAACGGCGCTGGTGGTATTGGCACCGAAACGGCGCGTGTGGTATTGGCACCGTAACGGCGCGTGTGGTTTTGGCACCGTAACGGCGCGTGTGGTTTTGGCACCGTAACGGCGCGTGTGGTTTTGGCACCGTAACGGCGCGTGTGGTTTTGGCACCGTAACGGCGCGTGTGGTTTTGGTACCGTAACGGCGCGTGTGGTTTTGGCACCGTAACGGCGCGTGTGGTATTGGCACCGTAACGGTGCGTGTGGTATTGGCACCGTAACGGTGCGTGTGGTACTGGCACCGTAACGGCGCGTGTGGTTTTGGCACCGTTAACGGCGCGTGTGGTATTGGCACCGTAACGGCGCGTGTGGTGATGGCACCGTAACGGCGCGTGTGGTGTTGGCACCGTAACGGCGCGTGCGGTGTTGGCACCGTAACGGCGCGTGCGGTGTTGGCACCGTAACGGCGCGTGCGGTGTTGGCACCGTAACGGCGCGTGCGGTGTTGGCACCGTAACGGCGCGTGTGGTATTGGCACCGTACCGCAGCACAGCGATAGCAGCCCTGTAAAGTTGTCAGTTACTGTCCACAAATTTCCATCGCAAAAGCTGAAACTGATGAATCTCGTCTAGAAAAAACGGTATAGTAGCGAAATGGGGAGGTGAACGTTTACCGCCACGACAACGTAAAGAGTTTGAAAATCTGGCCTAAAATCAGGCGAGACCTCAGGACTACGCGACTGCTGCCCCCATGGAAACACCAGATCGGCTCTCAAAGCACCTGTGTTCGTGTAGGATGCGTCAATGGTATTGGTTACCATAATGAGAAAAAATGGGAACGTAAACAATTCAACTTCAATTTTTTTCAATAAGCCCTGCGATGGTGCCGCTCATGACGACGAGCAATAGAAACGAAGCTGTAAAAGATGACGAATAATAAACTCTGGACCCGCTCAATAGAAAAAAAGATAAAATGGAAAGAAATTACAAGTATGACGTCTCGCCTACAGCCTATCAAGCAAGTTCTTCCGAAAAAGTACGTGAAATTTTTTCATTCCAGCCGGGCAGCAGTATCCGTTAGCAAAGGATATTTAAGAAAATTACTTCGGTAAAAAACATGGAGGCTTGACAGAATACGTGAACTGAAACCATGTTTGGTATAAAGGATAGATTCAGAAAAATCCATAAATAACCATCTAATAAATCTCTGAAAGCTCATCAATATTGTTTTTTTTTCACCTCAAAATATGATTTCGATATTTCAAGTAAAATTGGCCCTGCAAGGAAGTTAGGAAGTGCAAAATTATTCCACATCTTTTGCTAGTCCTATACATGGATTTACTGAGCGTGCATTACAGATTAATGACAGTGGAAAAGTCAATTCAAAATCGGTAAGAGCAGCGAATTGTTTTCCTTTGAAGCAGCCGTCAGGATGCAGGTTCAAAAGGAAGGGAGACCTTTCAGTTACACATTTTACTAAATAGCAAGTAATTACAAATAGCAAGTAATACTAATTCAGTAATAGTTTAGCTTTGTAGGGGTAAACTGAAAGAAAACTATGAATCGTTTCCTGACCTAGAATACCTATAAATCTTCATAATCCTTTAGGCTCATCAGCCCATGGTCTATTTTGGACCCTGTTTTCACAAAACTAAAAATGGAAAACTTCCCTCAAACAAAGCCTGCATTTCCATGGCAAACATGAAGTTGCGCAATGGACGCGCAGAAATCTCATGGCACCTGGGTCTGGCTGCTTACCTTATTTTGGTGAAATTATCTTCCAATTTTCTTCTGGTGTTACGGAAAATAAAAATAAATCACAAGTAAAGTGTAAAACGCCTAAAAATTTACATATCTCATTCATGTGCCACTCCACGAATGAAGTAAATAATATAGGAATTACTTCAGTTATTCTCCCGGTATTTGACGAATGAGTCCCCTCACTCTTCTTTAAATCATTGAAATGCAAATGAATTACTGAACGTGTGTGCGACATTCAAATATTAATAAACGCGTCAATGCGTTGTATTTTAAAAATTCAAATTATATTCACGTGCTAAGCAAGAACCAGACCTTCGACGAATAAACTAATTGATACTCAAATTAAAATTAGAAACAACACAGCCTCATAAATCGAGACAAGTTTCATAAAATCCACGTTAGCGAGTTTCCGTTTAAAAAGCTTTTTTGTCAACCCTGACTGGAGAATAGATTAGATATGAAGTTAGTTTAAGCCGCGCTAACCACAACAAAGGGATAACCATGAACTGATGACACCGTCTAATCTGAAATAAAAGGTACGGGGAACATACACCTATGGAAACAGCAAAATTGGAAGAAATTTATAAAATACGGTAGAAGTTGAAGAAGAACTTCTTATTTACTGAAAAAAAGGACAACAGTAAACTGAAAAACGATGGTCCTTAACAAAAAAAAAAAACAGCGAAAACAAATTATTCTCATTAACTTCATTCCTCAAATGTTCAACATTGGTTTTAAAATGTCCTAATATAAAGATCCTTTGTTAGTATAAGAAAGGTTTATCTAACTTTCAGCTTGTAACCTCAGATTTGCCCCTAGGAGTGCCTATTCCCGCAGATACAATGGTAGCAGCTCCTGAAAGGACCCGGACTGAAATGGCCAAAATTACGAAAGCAACGAGCCATTCTCGAGGTAAAAAAGAAATAGTTCTTATTGAAATTCATACACTGAGAAAGGAGAGCATTTCGTAAAATATTTTTCCAAGATTTGGTATTATTCAGTAGTGCCACACCATTGACTTCCTTCCTGACAAATGCGAATCAAGCAAACTATCATCTTGTAACCTAGAGACCCCTGTACGACTGTCATCAGCTTCGATCGTTTGGGCTCAAATTGCGACAAAGCCTATCACGCCATGGAGATCGACACGAATGCCTCAAAGCTCAAGGGAAATTACAGCAACTGATGCACGACTTGATCGAATTGCACAACAGGTGGCAACAGAAGGCGGTTAATAGTAACTAAAGAGACACGAAGTTGACTCACTCACGTTTTTAACAGAATCGCACAATTCATGAATAAAACTGACACGCAGCCAGCATTGACTGCACATGTTACGACTGCACCAGCCGCGGCATGTTTATGTCCCCGGATATTTTACAATTTCTCGGTATTTTTCGCGTTGTCACGTGTTTTATATTATTTAGTTACAGATTTTGCTCATGTCTCATTTTTTGTTAACTTCATCGCTCATTACGCGTTGTTACGTTTTTCGTAGACCTTTTTGCCTTCCTTCCGCAGATCTCGTCGTTATATTTACTGCTCATGCATCAGTTAAAAGTATCTCGAAGCGCAAAATTATTCCACTTGTTTTGCTGGTCCTATACATCGATTTACTGGGCTTGCATTACAGGTTAATGACAGTCGTAAATTCAATTCATATTTGGTAAGAGCAGCTATTTGTTTTCCTTTGAAGCAGCCGTCAGGATGCAGGTTCAAAAGGAAGGGAGACCTTTTCGCGGCCATGCCAAAGGGAGCAGCAAAGCTGGAGTTGCGTGCGGTGCAGGTGCGTGCCGTGTTTCCGGGGGCTCTCGAGGAGCACATCAGTGACAGCTGCAGCGGACGCCGCTTGCCTCTAGATGTCCTCACACTACCTCGGGGATATGCGGAGGCACACTATCTGCAGCCGGAATGTACCGCACAGTCGTTCCCACTACATGCTGGGAACAAGTTCATGGAATATGCAGGCAAAAGCGTAAAGCTCGGCAGCTAATAAAGCGCTACATTCCCACTACAGCACAGCTGCTTTCACGGCTACATTGGCAGCTTCGTCACCTGAATTACTCGTTAACTCTTGCTGACTAACATAAGAGACCAGGTAACACCTAGCTGAGTAATTCAGCATTGCAGTAGGCTCTCAAAGCTACCCTGATGGCGATTGTCTCCAATTTGGGTATGCCAACTGTTTGATTGGAGGCCAACACAATGCGAAGAACCAGTATAGTTTTCTAATAGAAGAAAGCTATCAGAACAAAGGAAGTCACAACGCAGCCACAGAGCTGATGCGAGTTCAATGACTTAACGCTATGATTGGTTACACCTCGTTCGAAGAACATATTGATTTAGGTTGCTAGTAGTAGTCCATTGTAAGGCGTATCCAAACTCGCCCTAGAATTGCTCTTTCTAAGCCTTTACTTAGAGGTGAAATGCAATTTTTCAACGCCACCGCAACACCAAATAACAACCAAGTTCGCTTGTCCAATGTAAGTTGTTTAGCGCTTTCATTTAGTTTTAATTTTTTTGCGTAGATATCAATTTGAATGTAATACATAATTTTTTGGTTCAATTCAAATTTTGCTGATGACGACTGAAGGCAGTCGATGCGTTCATTTTTAGCCACCTGTCTTTTTAAATACAGTGCTAACGTTTAAAAAGCCTCTCGCTTACTTGGTCTTTTATCATTAAGCTTTGTAAATCAAAAAACAACGGTCTTCACCTTAACCAAAATTCAAGCTCCACTGACTGGCCCACTGAACTTGAAAGTATGCATTCACACACGACAAAGAAATTTGAGTAATTCTGATTTTCAATTGCTAACTTATTCCTCTGAAAACTTAACTTCGCCAGTTTCAGTGCTCAATATACGCGTTCAATAACCAAATTTTTACTACCCACAGAATTAAACTTCCGACCTTTTAAGTAGTTCTTAACCTGATTTCGCTGTCCTTTGTTTTCCAGCCCCATTCACTGGTCCGTTCCCGGGGACATAAAACACCTGCATGTCTAAGCTCTCTAGCATCCGTGCAACGTGATTGTAGGAACGATGTTTTGAAATCGAATTTTTATCTGTCATGTTTACAGGCGAGTGATGCATAAATTACGCCATGAACGTCTACATAGCATGTTGGAATAAAAAATTCAGGTGCATTAAACCGGATAAAATTTTGCCTGCATTTTAATTTTACAGTCACTTCAAGATTTCAATTTTTTCATCCGATTCGTTTGAAATTTGGCCAGCATATGTATTTGTTGCAAAGTAAACTTTTTTTACTCATGTAACTTTTTCGATTTAGGCCTTATTTTTTGAAAATACGAAAAATTAGTTTTTTTTGGTACATTTTCATGGATATTTCAAAAGAATAGAAGTTATTGAGTTTTCATGCTAGAACAAAACCAAAGACAGTTTTAGAATCCTTGCAGCATTTTCAACAAAAGTACGGTAGAAAATTTTTACATTTGTAACTTTTCGTTTTTCTATATGCGATATTTGACCACTAACTAAAATATACACTAATTTTGGGTTTCGAGCTTGATAAATAAATATTGTTTGTACAATTGCCAATATCCATATAAATGTACCAAAAACTAAATTTTCGTATTCAAAAAAATAACGCCTAAATCGAAAAAGTTACAGGAGTAAAAAGTTTACTCTCGACCAACACATATACCGGCCAAATTTCAAACGAATCCGATAAAAAAAATTGAAATCTTGAAGTGTTCTCCGAGTATTGGGCCATATGTGTACGAATAGGTAAATTGCTCATTTGCATACCGGTATAAATGAATGACATTTCATCTGCTTCGCGACATTTAAAAAAAATAACTGTTACCGTACGAGGTGAAATGTTGTCGTGCAATTGCATTTTCATTCTTCTTCGGAAAGATAAAAAGGTATTCGAGCAGTATAGTAGATTTCCCAATTATGTGACTTATAACCTAACCTAACCAACCATTAAGAACCGCAGAAACGCGGTGAATGTGTTAAGCACGGTGTGAAGGTGTGATGTTTCCTCTTCGGTCGCAGATAGATGGATTGATATTCCGCGAAGCTTTTACTCTGGCTAGTTTCGGTGCGATTTTCAATTACGGTGGAATCTATACCACCACCTCACGGATAGTTGATTCTGTACAACACTGGATGAGCGAGCAACGGAGAATGGCGGCAATGGTCGAGCACCAAGCAACTTTGCAATGAAAACCTCAAATAAAAGATATTCATAATATAACCAAGATGTCAGAAACAGTCAAATCTAAACAGTAAAAGATTAGATTTTACCAACATCTGGGCAAATCATTTAGAACTAATAGACCGTTAGCAACTCCATTTCAGTCTGCGCCTAGACTTCACTGTGATAACATTTTATTTTATCTGTGGATGATTTTTCAATTTTAGGTTCGACGTGTAATAGTGATCTCCAGACTTTAGAATCATTATACATTTTTAAGCAGAAACCAGTTCCTAATTGTGGTCATAGTGCTTACCAATTGTACATTATATAGGTTGTTTAAATTCAGCAATTATTGAAATATAAATTTTTAGATATCACATAAGAACATTCATTTCCAGAGCATTCATTGCTAATGAAGTTTCGAAACTAGCGCAAGTCTGAATGCCCCTTTTTATAAAAAGAATTCTATTCCGTTTTATGTGGTTTTATTCTTGATGAAACTTAGATTTCCAAGACACGTACCCATCTCTGTCGTAATATAACATAAGGGTTTTTAACAATGATCACTGCAGTCCACGTCGACGTGAAACACAACGGAGAGTGATCAATTGCCTACGGAGAGCGTGAAAAGTGTAAGAAGATATTTAACGAAGATGACTTCCGTTACCATGGCGACATGATATGGATACACAAATGCAGGTACTGCTGCACTGCCATGGGGCGATCGTAGGTCAAACGCCTTTAACATTTTGGGAGCTACTTCTATTGTGAACATCCTCGATGCGTAACGTTTGTGCAGACTACTAATTCGAAATGACAGACAGATTGCTAGTGAACAGGGTGTCCCACAAAAAAAAAATTAACCTGCTTTCTTATTGTATGTTTTTCGCTAACGTATCAACCTTTTTCAATTCACTTCTTTTGATGAGATGCAGAAATTTGTTCTCAGCTACATACAGAAAGATTGTAGATATTCTCGTTAGGAGTGCTCCTATGATACGAAATGTAAAGAACGGTGTCGGAACATTTTCTGTACAAGGCTTATGGTTTCAATGAATAAATCTCTTTTTTCAACTTGCTTCATCATGAAATACCCAGTATTTTAAACGTTCATTTACCCGTATCAGGAGTACCATAATGAGATTATTATCAGTACATAATTTCAAGTAAATTTACTCCTACAAAATCAATTCAAAAATAATCAACGAGAATTTATTGTGAATTGTTGTACTGAAAGAAAAAAGTTAGAATCGGTAACTGGTGATAGAATAATTCGGAGAAACCTTCTACGATAAAAAGTTTCCTTCAAATAGAACTATCCACAGTATAGGGCGCAAATTCAATAATGAGGGTGCAGTATTTCACTCACACAAAGGCAATAAAGAAAGATTGAAAATAACCAGAAATAAAGGAAACATTGCTCATTTCAGACAACTGGTTGAATAAAACCCCAACGTTTCCTACGGCAGAAATCCTGAAGGTTTATCAAAATAGTCATTTTCGCGCGCAGTTCAGATAGGACTACTATTTAATACAGATAAAAATATCATTCAACAGAAGCAACTAGATAAAGGTATTTTCGGGTATTTCGTCAATGGTTATCGAATCGACCAGTTGAATTCTTCGGGAGTTTAAAAGATCCATCGTCTTGAAAATGCTCTTTCTAATATTTCATTTGATCAAGAGAAAATGTCCGGAAGGATTGATTCGTGAGGCAAAGGAATTGTGTAACAAATATTTTACGAAAGTAAACATACTGGTGAAATTTTCACCCCGTCATCCGAGTGTTGCTATAACTGATCAAGAAACGGTCTTTTCGCCGAGAATAATTGCAATAAGTTGTTAGCGAGAACGGCCCCAATATCTCCAGACCTGACATCCAGTAACTTTTTTATGGGGTCATTTAAAATTGATGATTTACTCATCAGATTGGATAGATTAGATAAGTTAGTATGGGCCTCCCTAACCGCAACGAAGGCGTTCCCAAGAGATGAAGGCATCATTTAGTATGGAGTTAAGGGAAGCGGAATCTATGCACAATGTGTGTTACCACATGACCTCAAACGGTAATTTAAGAAGGAAGGTTATGAAACAAGATAAAAATTGAAGATAATTGAAGAAAGGGAGAGGTGCTGGATAACAAGACAACATTGAATAAAAAAAAGATGGTCCTAAAAAATTTAAGAAAACCTATTCTATTTTAACAAAAAGGACTACCTTACTCTCAGCTCGGGACCTCATATTTCCCCCCTGGGAGTGATATTCACACATCACCAGCACCTCTAATTTAAGATGAGTCAAAACTACGTAAAACAACTAAAATGAACGTGCTAAATTTTTTTCGTACCGAATTTGCCCACGCGTGAGACGGCGAGTTGTGAGGAACAAGAAGGCCAGTAGTCAGAAATGCCTTAAATGCCTTGGCAAGGGCGGACATCAAGTCAATTAATTACTCAATTTTCTTTTTACTTCCACCAAAAATTAACATTTTTCTCAAACTTCAGTGTCTTGAGTTACTTTGTAGAAGCCGAGATTAAATTTTTTTGCGTTGCATCAAAAATTCTGAAGCGATTAATTAACTGAAAGCATTCGTTTTGCAGAAAAAACGTGATATCTTTTCTTACTTTCCATACGGTGATCAAAATCAACCTAATCAAAAAATCCAAAATCTCTAACAATTAGTTGACCCAAAAAAAATTTGCATCAAACTAAAATAAGAGAATTTAAATAAGTTGATAATACGCTTTTAAAGAGGGTTTTGTTTTTTATGGGCCATCATGCACTGTAAAAATTAGGCGAAGTGGAAACAATTAGAAGAATTCTTCAAAAACGGAAATCACCACCAACAGCAGCGATACATACGGTGCCTCTTCATGAATAATCCTCAATATATACGAAGCAACTAAACATCCAAATCCAACCCGCTTTCCAGACCTGAGTAGTTTGAACAGGCAAGTGGAAACGCGCGTGACAGCAAGAAGCAAGGGTATATATAGTAGTGTCACAGTCAGTAACTTTTTGGTCCCCCTCGCAACACTCCCGTCTGCTGTCGTTGCATCAAGAAGAGGAATAGGTTAACGGTAGCCCAAAGTACACTGCCGTCTTAAAATGAAGTCAGGGCTTCATCAGACTCAGCTCTTCTACTCTATATCCCACGCACGTTATCCTGGCCCACGCAGCGGTGGCATGAATGAGATATATTCGACGCAAGCACGCTGAAATGTTGCAAAAAAACGCAGGGAAATGAACAACACAAGCTTTAGACTAAGCATGGATGCGCTCATGAATGTGATTTCCAACCATGTAAGAAACAAAAAGAAAAACCACGCGTCATTGCTTAAATTTTCGAGAGCTCAAAGTCTAGTCACCCCCAGAAACAGTTAATGAATCTGGTACGGGAAGACACTGCTTCCACAAGGTTTTTTTCAAATGAAATAAATGTACGAGGAGTTCGTGAGACTCGAACTCAGGACTAGAGATCACCGCGCCAACACGCTATCGACTGCGCTATCAATCACCCCTAAAGGCCCGTTTACACCGGGGCAACGACAGGGGTGAGCAAGCGCTTGACGCGCGCTTGCTGCAGCGCTTGACGCCCAAAACTGTTCACACTCATTTTTTGATACACGCACGTGACGCGCGTCATCTAGACAGCTGTGAGGATGGATGCGAGTGAAGAAGAGCTGTGGGCAATTATTGTAGGGTGTGCTGCTGTGAAGAGAAAAAAGGTAGGCATCGCAGCATTTGGGTTAAAATATGGTTGCAGAGAAGAGAGGAGAGGGGTTCATGCACTCACATCTTCAGAGAACTTTCAACTGAAAATAAATTGGATTTTCAAAATTATACAAGACTGCATTCAAAATTTGCATTGAGTTTAATTGCTATATATTGAAGGATGACTACTTGAAGGTTGGTGAAACAATCATTTTTCCATTTTGTTAATTAAATCCTCTCAAGACAATTCTATTGTTAAATCAATATTTGGTTTAAAATATAACAGTCACATTTCAAGTTCATTTCAATGTGGAAGAACAAAAAAATTATAATGAATACGAGCAAAATAGTAGAAATTTTTGACACAAAGTTTTCCTGAAAAAGCGAAGATACACGTGATTCCCAGTAATTGTATAGCAAAATGTACCTAACACACATAAGCTAAGGTGAAAAGATTGTTTAAATGCATAAATAGCAAGAACTCTGTATAGTCAAATTAAGGTTTCTACTAGAGAGTAAGACCTAACAAATATGGTGTTGCTATCCAGAGTTCAAGCTGAAGCGTTAGCACATAGACCTCCGCACAGTACCACGGCCAGCAGCCGACTGAGTGCAGCGGCTGCGTTGCATGAGGCAGGGCGGCGGCGAATCGCTAGCTGGGCAATAGCTCGGATGCCCGCCTGAAGCGCACGTAGCTGCTGCACAGAGGGGCGGTGAGGCGCTTGACGCCCGTGTGACGCCCCTAGTTTATTAGTTAGTTTAAGCCTCCCTATCCTCAACAATGAGATGTAAAGAGAGGAAGGAAGAAGGCACCATTTAGTATGGAGTTAAGGGAACGTGGAATCTATGCAGAAAGGGCACAGAAACAGAAAGCTAAGAAAGAAGTTCATGAAACATGAAAAAGGTTGAAGAAGAAAGTCGTAGGCGGTGAAAAACAGGACAGCAGTGAACCGAAAAAAAGATGGTCCGTAACACAACAAAACCTATTCTATTTTAACAAAAGAAAGCCTACCTAACCTTTAGCTCGGGCCCTCACATTGTCCCCCTGGGAGTGCTAGTTCCCATAGATACAATAATTGTATTCCCCTGAGGGGGACGCCCCTAGTGTAAACGGGCCTTAATGGGAATAAAATATATCTGTCAGGACAGTGCGCCTGCTTTCACTGTGCCAAACATTGCTTTCGTTGTGCTTCGATCACCTTTTTAGGGTGATCGATAGCGCAGTCGATAGCGTGTTGGCGCGGTGATCTCTAGTCCTGAGTTCGAGTCTCACGAACTCCTCGTACATTTGATTAAATTTTATTGCTCTCGTTAGATGGATAAATCTTCAAGTAACATAATTCATGTGAACACGCTTTATAAATAGGTGAGAAGACTGTGAGGAAATACTGCTCTCATAAAATGTCTTAGGGAATTATTAAGAAATAATCTCGTAATATATATTTTTTTGGGAAACATGCTCGTAAAATGTTTTTGGGAAAATACTTCACTTTAGGAAATTCTAGCAACCAAAGTTTACCCGTGTGTGTAAGGTTAATTCTTCACTGTTCTGTCGAAAACAAGCAGCGATTGTTTGAGCGACATCGCAAGTGCTAGCTCGACATAAGAAAAGCTGAGCTGGAGTAGAGGTGTATCATATTTCACGGCCTCAAGAGCAAACATTGATCAATGCCAACCTTGCGGCCAGCACACTACCAGAACTGCGAGCGCAGGCATCGTGAGCGACTCACACACACCAGAAAAGCACAAAACACACGACGCACATCGACACACACACAGGCACACACACAACACAAAGCGCCCAACACAGATGCGTTGCGTGGGAACGCCCGAACGAGGCAGCGTCAAAGGGGAGCACATCCCGTCAGCCAATCAGCGCTCTGGAAGGGATCAGGCGTGTAGGTGTGGCAGAGCGCGGACCAATGACAGTTCAGAACACCCGAAACAAGTAAGGCTCAACCAATTGTGAGTGAAACACGTGAGCTTTGCAAAGGAACAGTCGGGTATGTTCTCGAAGGAAACAAGCGGAAGACTTATAAGGAGCTGGGAAGAGAAATTGGGAAGGATTTTGACTTGATTACACGACGAGAGACGGTCTTTTTGGTGCACGTTTTCGGGGATCCGGCCGCCGCCGAGATCCCCTTGGATCTGCTACTCGAGAAAAACATCGCGAAAGTGCCCCTATACAGTGTTTCTTCGAATCTCCAAAGTTAGCAACGGACTCAGCAGACACTGAAGTACCACCGACATCAAATTCCGCTTGATACGCAACAACGTCGAGGACCACTGATACGAAGAAAAAAATGTGTCAATCGTTCTCCTGAGAGAACACAAAAGTCAGTTCTACGTCGTCTTCAAGACAGCATGAACTCCAGCCTGCATTTTATTTTGGACTCGCACAGCTGCCAATCTTCAACAACGTCAAAAGTCGCAAATTCTACAGTGGTTGAGCTGTTCGGGCAATGAAGCCATGAGCGCAACGAACGAGCGCTCTAGGCGCAGCGTCTTCGATGTTTCAGCAAGCGGCCGACGCCGGCGATTGGAGCGGCCGCAGCGAAGAAACATTACGAGCGCCCTTCAAGAGTTGAACAGGGCCCTAAACTAGGTGACCCCTGCAACGCATCCCAGAGGAATTGAAAATTTGTGGCATCGAGTATTTTGAAAGTGCTTTAAAGTGTATTAGTGGAAGTCAAAGTGGTACGCTGCAGTAAAAAGGACGCGCTGTGTAATGAATTTGTGTCTTATGTTTATGCGACAGAATGCGAAGCATTGATGTATTTTTGGACGCCTTGTGAGTCCAGGAAAACGGTATGTTTGTCATCATTGTTCTGTAATTTGTGTTGCGTAGGGGTTTCTATAACTTTGTGCATTCTTTCGTGAATCGTTGTCAGCTCTTGAGTATTGGTAACTTGAATTCTCGGTAAACATCACATTTATATCATGTCGTGTTTAAAGTTTTATGGCGGCAGAAATGTGCGTACCTTTCATTAACGCAGTTGTGCTCTCTCATGTCAATTCTGTCTAAATGCCTTGTGCACATACCCACGTGTTCATCTCAAGAATAAATGGGTTTTAATCTTTCAAAGTTTGTTATTCTACCCATGCTTGTAAACTCGGTATTCGCGGAGTACACACCAATTAAACACTGTTAATTTCCTACCTTTCTGTCCAACTCTCAGACTGTGTATTTCATATCTTTATTTTTCTTTCTTTTGCTTTCGGGGGTTTCAATTCCTCCTGCGTTACGTGCTCTGACCGAGCCACGTTCCATAACAAAACTTTTTAGAATTATTTTCTCATTTTCAAAGCGTTAGTTACAAATTTATTGATTTATTATAAATTAATTAAATTAGGTTATGTTAGGTAGGTTACTAGTTTAAGACTCCCTATTTGCAACAAATGCGATTCAATGATAGGAAGAAAGAAGAACCCATTTAGTATGGAGTTAATGAAACGCAGAATCTATACAGAAAGGGCATAGAAACAGTAATTGAGAAAAAAGTTCATGAAACAAGATCAAAGTTGAAGAAGAATGTAGTAGATGCTGAAAATCGGACAGCAGTGAACCGGAAAAAAGATGGTCCTTGACATAGCAAAATCATTTCATTGCAACAAAAAGAAGGCCTACCAAACTCTAAGATCGGGCCTTCACATTTTACCCCTGGGAGCGCTAACTGCCATAGATACAATAGTTGCATCCCCCTGAAAGGAGCGTTATCTACAAAAAATGCTTAAACCTGTCTAGTTACAGTAGTTGCGTTCTTCTAGTTCGTAACACAGAAACAAGAGCCATAGTTCGCCATGGTGAAGCGTCAAGTCAAGCGTTGGGTCAGTGTCCTAGCGAAAAGATTCATTGATTTCACCTGCGCACCTCACACGCACTCAATAGCTGGTACCATACCTTGGCACAGTTTCTCTGCATCGCTCTTTACTGAGGGACAAGGAGCATGTCTGCCTTGTAACCTCCAGCTTTGAGACAACCGAAGCTATTGCTGTTTCCAGGTAGAAAAGACGTGTTTAGTGAGAACATCGGCATAGCCAACCAAATGACATTCAAGTCCGAGGTTCATCGCTGAACAATTCGGGGAATGCGAATGCGTATAGCAGTCATTTATGGGGAAGCAAGTAAGAGTTTGCCAGTCCAGAATGATGGGCTACAGACAGCCAATTTCAAGGTAGGGTCACGAGTTGACGTAACTAGATTAACAAAGTTAGTATATCTATCCACAATAAGGGAATTACCACCTTTATTTTCCGAAATTCGGACATTCAGTTAGTAGATCCATCCACAATAAGGGAATTACTACCTCTACTTTCCGAAATTCGCACATTCAAACGGTTTACGTCATCGTAGTGTAGAAGCAGCTGGCATCACAAATTCCTCGAAGTCGACTTACAAGGACTAGTGCGGCTGTCCGCACTTTACGACGACGTTAAATCTCTTGAAACTTTAGCAGCTAAACGAAAATTGTCGGAGTGAAGAGTGCGGAAAATAATCCTGTGTTTGGCTCGATCAACTCGCGTTTGCTTTAAACACAGCGAAAAACACCAATAAAACGATCACAATTCTAACACAAGTTTAAAATAGCCAATATTCACAGCAAAACGCTTTCAACTCGTTGCTGAAGTCTAAAGTAAATCGCATTTTTGCGTAACTACAAAGCACCTGTTCAGACAAAGGTAGCTCTTTTAGGTGAAAATTGTTGCTAAGGAACTAGTTTCAGTTGCACTTTTGTACAACAAATCTCGCACGGAGGAAACTCTTTTTGAAATTCTAGTGAAAAAATGCAGGTAAATATATCGCTCGTGAGATGTTGGATGTCATGAACACGCTGCAGGAAGCAGGCGGCGCACCGACGCTACGCTCCGCAGCGCGGCGAGGAAGGAGAGGACGCTGCAATTCTTTACGCAGGAAATGCTCGCCGCATCCTAATGATCGTAGTTAAAAGAACTTCATTTCACAACCACCTCAGAATGCATCATTCTTATTTTCATTTATGATTTTGAAGGGCGAGTCCATGTCGAAAATTTGAAACATTTCACCTAAAAGTGAAACGATTAGCGACACAAAGAGGGAGAACTGTCGATCACAAATAATTTTTGGTCCTTTGTGCTCTCGTAAATTGATATCGCAATTACAAGCTTTCAAGGCCACAAGGTTACAATGGCCTTAGTGCTTGAATGTAGAGCATTTGGTTACAGCTTATAGCATCACACGAGATTTACTAAGTGTCATTAGCAAATCCACTAAAATCAAACTACGGCGACAAAGCAACATTTTTGCACAAACCGGCACGTTATATTGCAACTACGTCCTTATACTGTATCAAAACAGTACATTCAAATCATTTAATTCATTACCAATAAAAAAATGCTTTTCTGTACATGTGTAAAAGTACAAAATCGAAATTTTAGAAAACAGTAAGAGAAAATAACAGTAAGAAATAACATCAAAAGGCGTAGTACCAACCTAAAACTTTGCTAACCAATTTAAGCAGATCAGAAATATAACATGGGCCGAGTGTTCACGATATATGACGACGAAAATTCTTTGAAACGCGATGAACATTTGAAAAATCAAAAATTCTACATCAATTGAAACATAACTTTGAAGCCTGGTTAGAGACACAGAAAAGCACCATTTCGAGCACGACCGTAAAAGCACGCATGAAAACCAATATCCGCAGTAAGATCCCGAGCAAGATAGGAAATGTTGACTGGCAGCCAGCAAGTGGCTGCGACACGCATGACGAGGGCAAGCCCGCGTCAGGTACATGAGCGCACGGGAGGCGTGGGCGCCGACGTGACACGGCCGGTTATGGATCCCCGCACCGACCTTGGGGCCGGGCGAGAGGAGGGGGAGGGTTGTCATAATTGCATTGGGAGCGGGTGAGGGAGCGCCGCGGGTACAGAACAAGGGCCAATCGAGTGTAAACGTGGTGAGTAGGAGCGCGTAGCATGCGGAAAAAATAATCCCAGGAAAAACGTATGATAAAATTCAATTATGAAAGAGGACAAAAAGAAAGAGAAAGACATGAAAGAAAGAAATATCTATTATTTCTACAGCACTCTTGATAACTGTCGCAAACGTGAATGAAAGCGTCTGTCCAACAAAAGGAAAGTGTGCAGAGAGTCTATTGAAGGCGGCAGCGAGCGTCGTATGGGAAGTATGATTGTTGAGGGAAGCAGGCGAGGCACGGAGGGGAAGCAATCATCGCAAGAACAATCATGTGAGGTGAGAGGGGACGAGCGACAGGTTTGGGGGTGGTGCAGGCGAGACTTATAGCCGGAGAATATTTACCTCAGAAGGTTAACGCAGGTCACAAAAATCGTAGACTAATTAAATTGCTGAAATTGTCATCAATACGCCACAATTGTAATCACGCAGTTGCATGAACCGTAAGAATTGAAGTTCTGTAACCGATATGCCTTTAGAAAGCTTCTTCTGTAGCTGCCAAGCTCACACGCAACTCGATGTTTTGAGACCAAAAAGTTTACATGGTCATAAAAATGAAGAACATTTTATCAGTAACGAGAGGATATCACGTAAGCGCCGTTCAATAACGATCTCAGTTACACTCGCGAAGAGTATAGGATAGAAACTTGACAGCTCGGTAGTTCAGAAAAGGGCGAGACGACTAACTACTGATTGTGAAAGTGATTCAAGAGAAAATTTTCTAGTCTATTAGCACGTTGACCGAGTATTGGGAGTTTGGGACACATGTGTACCACTAGGTAAATTTTTCACTCGCGTTCCGGAGTAAATGAAAAGCATTTCGATTATTTCATTACCTTTTCTTTAGAATAGATTTTAGCGTACGAGGTAGAGTATCATAGTGCTATTACATATTTCACACTTCTTAGGAAAATAAAAACGTATTCGAGCAATGAAGTCGCTTTCTCAATTCTGCTAATTACAGACTAACTTGAATAACCGTAGCAACCGCACAAACGCAGTCAACGTGATAGTCTTATGTCTGACAACGTTCCAACCTTGCACTTGCAATAAATCTTTCGAGTGCAACTGATACATAAGTTTAATTGCGTAAGTAGAGTGATGCAGAATTTTATCAGGAAAAATTTCCTCTCACAAAAAGTCAATTCTTGCAATGATGAAATAAGTTGAAATTGACGAATGTCAGTTGATGAATGTCGCCTTACTAAAATAGAGCACACACAAACTTATGGGCTGAGTCGCAGCACGGTTTCATCCCATGACCACAGGCACTACGACTCCGCTTTACACGTCCTTACCCTCGCAGGGGCGGCAGTCACGCAGCTACGGAACGACTTGCACGGAAAATTGATAGCTTGGGCTCTTACGCAGCTAACGCGGGCAGGCTCGTTAAGATACGTTATGGCACCGGTGTTGGTTCTGGCGCTCCTAACAGGCAGCATTACGCGGCACCTAACACGCTAACAGGCAGAGGAAGTGCAGCCGCAGACACGGTGAGAGCATCAACACCATTAAAGAGACGAGCTTGTCTTCGTAAACACTCTCACTCAAATGCCCGCTCCACGACCTCAAAATAAAGGAGGCGGGCCAGCACCCCCACCGCCCTGGCTCCGAGGCAGCAGCTCAAGCTACGGGCAATGATTGTCAGGTCACAACCGAGACAACGCCTTATCTGGGACACGAAGTGTCCAAATCAATTGTCAGAGGCTAGAATCACCTCAGTGCAATGAAGTGCATTATCATCCAATGAAATGCGCATCATTCTTTTGATGCTGAAAGACATTTCCCACCGGCATTAATCTGCTTTCTTAACATTGAGAATTAGAAAAAGTCTTAGCCTTGTAGCCCCCAATCTTCTGTCTGACCAAGTTTCCCAATTGGTCACAGAACGAGGGAGCAGCCGCCACTGTTGTTGCTATGTCAAAATAAAAACTCTTTTTTGGAAATAGATCTAAACAGTAACACTAGTCTAGACTGAACAACAAAGTTAATGATACCGTAAAGATAAAATCATAAGAATAAAGAGTTTCCAACCCAATAAAAATGGGATCGTTTGCGATAAAATATTTAACCCTGAGCTCACATTTCCTTCAGCGCAGTGATGAAGGAAAATATCCCTGATATTGGAGAGCATCTCATGGTTTAGAAGCAAAATCAAAAAGTTTCCTTACATTTGCACGAACGAGTCTAAAGCGTTGCTGGACTACAGCAAATCATCTGTGCAGACCCTCAATCATTTAAAATCGATCCTTGTTCCTCTCGTGCTCACATTTAGGATTGCTACAAAATTGCCCGATTCTTTTCGAAGAAATTAGAGATATGCAAGAAAGACCTCTTTCCCCATTTTGTCATTTAACATTCTGAGGATAGAGGGATAGTAGAGGGGTATTAAATTCAATGTTTCTCTTACAAAACAAAACATGTTCTCCATGCTCATCGTATTGGTAAAAAAGTGCCAGCAATGCAGTTTGTCAGGAAATAGCCACCAAGATTGGTAGTCAGAGTCAGCGTCAAGTAGACTTATTGAGGCTCTAAAGACCATCAGGGTGACGAACTATCCGTAATTAAAACATAAATAGAAAACCAACGGGCTAAATAGAGCATTTATCTCAAACCATTCATAAAGCCTAACTTCAATGTTTTGGCCTCAGGCCATTTTTATTTAGAATGGTCTGTAAAAAAACAATAATGAAAGTTAACAGTTAACTTTCTCCGTATGATTAGTCACAAACATTCGCATCCAATGCTAAATGAGATTACCAATGCACTGTTGCGTTGAGGAATAAACTGAGAGTGTCGCCTCTTTGAGGTTTTCACCTAGAGCAAAGATAGCGGCAACAAGAGAGAAAGCTGGAATAATACACCCATGCAGCGCACCACGAGACAAATACGAAGTACAAAGTCACGAGTGCAGGCGGCGTATTTCAAAGGCAAACCAAACTCGACGGATTGAGGTTATCTAGGCAAGACGCAGGGGAGAAGATGGAGGTGCCTTTTCAACAACGAAACGTGGCGGGATCATCAAAGAGAAGCATTTTCCGCCGACTGATGTCTTTTCCAGCGGTAAGAGACGAAATAATACATTAAAATAATTCTGTAATTGCCGTCTGTTACACTACGAGTGTTTCAAAGTACTGAGCACAGCACTGTAGTTGCACGGACATCAAAGCCCTATCAGCAGTTTCGAAATCCCATAAGACACACTCGATTTTGTAGCGCAGAGAGAGGAACGGAGAATTTACACTCGACTGCCATTCGCGTTAAACGACTCGTAACATCAATACAACTCATTGCACCAGATGAAATCAACCTTGGTGATAAAATAACTCACAGGGAAATTGGCAGCCGGCGGAGGCGAGTCTTGCAGCCCGTAGAGCTGTTAGCTAACACAGTCTCATCAACCGACTCGAGCCAGGAAGTCGAAATTGAGGCGTCGGTGTCGTTTTCCGGCTGTTGGAATGTGAGTACGACACGTGGATTTTATTAGATTCAGAGCCACCGACAAACATTCTGTATTTTGATTTAGCGCTCGATTGGAATCCTACCTCGCGAACCGGTATACAGTAATTAGACACCAGCCACCAGTGTAATTTCTTGCGCATGAATTTTCAAAGCTAACCGACCACTAGCGATGCTATGCATATGTTGTGGCAGAAATTTTGCTCAGAGACAGAGGATGTTGATCAGAGGTGACAGAGCGCAGTGACCAACAACAAATTCTGTCCCGCAACCAATAATAGGTACATTCACAGCTGCATGCATGCGCGGGGGCCACACGGGAAGGGAGTGTGGCCAGCGGCTCCTCATCCTGCACGGTCAAATGGATGCAGGCAGAAGTAATTTCTGTGCCGCAGCGTGACATGAACTAAGGTGTTCCTGCCGGTCAAAGGTCCGCTAGCAGGCGAGCGACGAGAGAGGGAGCACGGGAATACCGAAGCGTGAGGTTAGGGTGCGAGCAAAAGTTTTTGAACATGTGGAGGTGTAAGATACGAGGCATGAGGGTGTAAGGTGATTGCTTTGGATGACGTGGAGATGCAAGATGCGAGAGTTTATGACGAGTTTATAAATAGAGTATGTGGATTTATAAGATGGGAGGCGTGAAGAGTGCACGGAACTATTTAAAAACATCTGAAGGTGTAGCATGGGAGACATAAGAGCGTGCACACAAATTAGGAAAAACTCGTGTAGTATGTGAGGTGTGAGGGTGTAAGGGAGAGTCTGGGAGCATGAGAAGCTTTAGAGTGGGATATATGAGGACGTGCCATAACATATGTACGGTAGAGGGTATGCACGGTAGAGTAGCGTGCGAGGCATTTGAGGGTGAGGTGCTGATGAGCACATGCCTCACAGCTCGGCTTCCTCCGCCACCAACTCCACCCTCAGCGGACACCACGGCCATGTACCCTGCACCGGCGCTGCTGGGCAGTGACGCTACGCTAGATATTGTGCTGCGGTGCCCCTCCCCATCACTCCAGCACCTGACACTCGGGCACAACATAACAATATGATTTACTCACAAAGATCTGCGCCCACTAGGATAGTAAAGGTAATACGAAGGAACCACATGTACACTTAGAAAACGATGCACGCTCACATTTCAGGAAAAAAAAACAAGAGATTCGTCAAGAAGCGCCTCAGATTTATTAGCGTCAACACATTATAACAATATTAGCTGTCAGGGATTAAATGCGATAAAATCCAAAGTATATCATACATGAGTATACAAATAACTTTTTGGTCAGTATAAAACCATCGAAACTTTTGACTGGTATAGATGAGATTAGATTAGATTATTAGTTAGTTTAAGCCTCCCTATCCGCAACAAAGGCTATCCAAAGAGAGGAAGGAAGAAGGCACCATTTAGTATGGAGTCAAGGAAACGCTGAATCTATGCAGAAAGGGCACAGAAACAGAAAACTAAGAAGGTCATGAAACAAGAAAAAGTTGGAGAAGAAAGTAGTAGGTGCTGAAAAACAGGACAGCAGTGAACCGAAAGAAGATGGTCCGTAACAAAACAAAAGCCTATTCTATTTCAACATAAAGGAAGCCTACCTAACCTTTAGCTCACGCCCTAACAATGTCCTCTTGGAAGCGCTAATTCCCATAGATACAACAGTTGTATCCCCCTGAGGGGGTATAGATAAGATTAAATGTTAGTTTGAGCCTCCCTAGCCGCGCAACAACAAATGCGATCCAAAGAGAGGAAGGAGGGAGGCACCATTTAGTATGGAGTTAAGGAAACGCAGAATCTACGCAGAAAGGGCATAGAAACAGTAAGAAGAGTAAAAAGTTCATGAAACAAGATAAAAGTGGAAGAAGAAAGTAGTAAGTACTGAAAAATAATACAGCAGTGAACCGAAAGAAGGTGGCCCTTAACATAACAAAAAAATTATTGTTCAACAAAGGGAACGCCTACACACATTTACCCCCTAGGAGGGCTAATTCCCATGCATACAGTACTTAAAACCCGCTGATAGGTTTGACTGGCACAACATACTAATTATTTTTATCTAATCAGTTCAAGATTCCTTACCCACGACAATGGCAATCTCATTACGTTGTGCGAGATGGGTTAAACTGAAGTTAGAGATTCAACTCAAAATCAAAGTTAAAAGTTGTTAGCGATTTTATAAAAATAACATTAACGAGGTCCATTATAAACCATGGACTTAAAAAGATTGTTAAAATTGTTCAAACCGCCCATCGATGGGTTGTTTTGCAAGGGGAAGAACTTGAGCACGGCCCATACATAGATCGCATCGCAAGCAACTTGTTAAAAGAGCGAAGGGAAGAGACCATTTAGTTTCGAGTGTAGAAAACGGGAGATCTATGTAGGAGGTGTGTTACCACGAGGTGTGTTACAAGACTTCTCATGCAGAGAAACAGCAATTTTAGAAGGAAGAGGAAGAAAACCCAAAGAAGAGATAGCGGAGGAAGCCAGAAAACTGGAAGAAGCTAAGTAGGTACGTAAGATAAACGATTAGATAAGTTAGGTTAACCATCTCTAACCACGGTAAAGGTGTTCCAAAGAGGTAGAGGAAGAAGCTCCATTTAGTATCGATTCAAGGAAACGGGGAAATCTATGCACAAGGGGTGTTCCCACACACCTGCGCGCACAAGTAGCAAGTTCAGAAATACGTTTTTGAAACAAGATTAAAACTGAAGAAGAAATTTTTAGGTACTGAAAAAAGCTAACTGAAAAAAGCTAACTGAAAAAAGGTGGTCCGTAACAAAACCAAAAAATTATTTCAACAGAAATAAGTCTAACCACGATATCGAAATCTCACCTCACATCACAAATTGTGGAGCATTCACAGGTGCACACAGCCTCGTCGACCTGCCTAGTAAATCGGTATCAAGAAATTATACACACGACAACAGCGGGATTTGTTGCTCAGAAATTTTGCAAGCTGACCGACCACTAGCAATGCTATGCATACGTAGTGGCAGACCTGTACCTTTTTTTAAAAAAGCTCCGAATTACAAGCATTTAACATTTTACGCGCGTTACCCAACATTAATGTGTCATTAAACGCCGTGTGAACTAACTTGCATAATTTTTACATCCCACACTGGTATATACTTATTTTCAAACATAAAATTAAGTTCTTACCACAAAAACATGCCTCAAATAGGTTATTCGAAAGCACAACTAACCTTTTACTCTAATTCATTCGCATAAACATATTAAATTTCAAAAACCATAATAATAAAACGAGAAAAGCCGACGTAATGCTAGCATGTAATTACGAACTTGAATATTTTACTCGCTTCATCAAAAATCAATTTTGAGGCAATTTGCTCCCTGCAGAGCAAAATTCCGTGTTCATTTCTGCAGGGCTTATAATGAACCTCAAATCTTTCACACGTGTGCATCAATAGCAGGATTGATGTCAGGATACGTAAATGACACCGTCACCTTCGATGGCACGAGCACACTACGTATGACGTAAAGTGGAATTTACGAAAAATGTACAAAGCGCGTCTTGTAATAGTTAATTGTCGTTATCTACTCATGAATGAGCAAATGGCATTTGAATAATACATTAAGCAGTCATTACATGCATTATTGAAATACATGGCACGAAGTTAGTCGCCCTTAACTTCATGAAAGCAGTGTAAGGACTAAAAATATGAAACGAGAAGAGTTCGTGTTTCAGTCAGATCATCACCACGCAATATCAAGTATTCAAAATGGAGGCTATAAGAAGAGCCCTGGGGGATTATTCCCCTCTGGAAGCGCTTTAGAGGCGGCCTACGAGATGAGGGCGAACTATGAGGGCGATGAGGGACCGAGGGGAGATCGCGAGCTGGTACCTACCATGGCTATAGCACCCGCTCGACGGCATAGCGCATCTCGCGTATCAGGGATGCGGACATTGCCGTGAATATTTCCCGTAACCAACCACCGCTGCTCTAAAGCATCAAATCAATAGATACTAGATCGAATATTTCCCGTAAACAACCACCGCTGCTCTAAAGCATCAAATCAACAGATACTAGATCGAATATTTCCCGTAAACAACCACCGCTGCTCTACAGCATCAAATCAACAGATACTAGATCGAATATTTCCCGTAAACAACCACCGCTGCTCTCAAGCATCAAATCAACAGATACTAGATCGAATATTTCTCGTAAACAACCACCGCTGCTCTCAAGCATCAAATCAACAGATACTAGAACGAATATTTCTCGTAAACAACCACCGCTGCTCTCGAGCATCAAATCAACAGATACTAGATCGAATATTTCTCGTAAACAACCACCGCTGCTCTCAAGCATCAAATCAACAGATACTAGAACGAATATTTCTCGTAAATAACCACCGCTGCTCTCAAGCATCAAATCAACAGATACTAGATCGAATTTTTCTCGTAAACAACCACCGCTGCTCTCAAGCATCAAATCAACAGATACTAGATCGAATATTTCTCGTAAACAACCACCGCTGCTCTCAAGCATCAGATCAACATATACTAGAACGAATATTTCTCGTAAACAACCACTGCTGCTCTCAAGCATCAAATCAACAGATACTAGATCGAATATTTCTCGTAAACAACCACCGCTGCTCTCAAGCATCAAATCAACAGATACTAGAACGAATATTTCTCGTAAATAACCACCGCTGCTCTCAAGCATCAAATCAACAGATACTAGATCGAATTTTTCTCGTAAACAACCACCGCTGCTCTCAAGCATCAAATCAACAGATACTAGATCGAATATTTCTCGTAAACAACCACCGCTGCTCTCAAGCATCAAATCAACATATACTAGAACGAATATTTCTCGTAAACAACCACCGCTGCTCTCAAGCATCAAATCAACAGATACTAGATCGAATATTTCTCGTAAACAACCACCGCTGCTCTAAAGCATCAAATCAACAGATACTAGATCGAATATTTCTCGTAAACAACCACCGCTGCTCTCAAGCATCAAATCAACAGATGCTACAACGAATATTTCTCGTAAACAACCACCGCTGCTCTCAAGCATCAAATCAACAGATACTAGATCGAATATTTCTCGTAAACAACCACCGCTGCTCTCAAGCATCAAATCAACAGATACTAGAACGAATATTTCTCGTAAACAACCACCGCTGCTCTCAAGCATCAAATCAACAGATACTAGATCGAATATTTCTCGTAAACAACCACCGCTGCTCTCAAGCATGAAATCAACAGATACTAGAGCGAATATTTCTCGTAAACAACCACCGCTGCTCTCGAGCATCAAATCAACAGATACTAGATCGAATATTTCTCGTAAACAACCACCGCTGCTCTCAAGCATCAAATCAACAGATACTAGAACGAATATTTCTTGTAAACAACCACCGCTGCTCTCAAGCATCAAATCAACAGATACTAGAACGAATATTTCTTGTAAACAACCACCGCTGCTCTCAAGCATCAAATCAACAGATACTAGAACGAATATTTCTTGTAAACAACCACCGCTGCTCTCAAGCATCAAATCAACAGATACTAGAACGAATATTTCTTGTAAACAACCACCGCTGCTCTCAAGCATGAAATCAACAGATACTAGATCGAATATTTCTCGTAAACAACCACCGCTGCTCTCAAGCATCAAATCAACAGATACTAGATCGAATATTTCTCGTAAACAACCACCGCTGCTCTCAAGCATCAAATCAACAGATACTAGAACGAATATTTCTCGTAAACAACCACCGCTGCTCTCAAGCATCAAATCAACAGATACTAGATCGAATATTTCTCGTAAACAACCACCGCTGCTCTCAAGCATCAAATCAACAGATACTAGAACGAATATTTCTTGTAAACAACCACCGCTGCTCTCAAGCATCAAATCAACAGATACTAGAACGAACATTCCCCATAACACAACATCTCTGCTCTCCAGCATCAAATCAACAGATGAAATAGCATCATCATGTAACTATCCACCTTCCTACCGCTAGGAACAATGGGGCTGTTATAAGAGTGCACACGGAGAGAGAATAATATGACGATTACGGGTGTGAAGAAGATTAGATTACCTTTTGATTAAAGCCCCGCAACCTTAAAAAAGGGATTTCCAAGAAAGGAAGGAGAAAGACGTAATTTAATATGAAAATGAGGAAACAAGGAATCAATGCACTAAGTGTGTACCCCGCACTCGGCGCATAGAAACAGCAACTATGAAAGAAGTTCATGAAACAAGATAAATGAAGAAGAAGAAGGGAACACAGCAAGTGCTGAAAAAGGACAGCAGTAAACCAAAGAAAAGTAGTCCGTGCTACAACAAAAATCTATTCGATTTCAACAAAAAGAAAACCTATCAAACCGCTAGCTTAGAAGTTCACATCCTCTCTCACCGAGCGTTAATTCAATAGACATAATAGTTGCATCTCCCAGAGGGGAGCTGTAACTATCACGAGGGTACGAGGGACAAGCTGGTAAAATGACCCCAGGAATTTTCGAAACAGATTTTGAATTTTTTTCTGAAGTTGAGTGAAGAAAGACAATTTTGTTCCTGTATTTGGCGCACGGATTTGCATGTTACTTTCAACTCAGACAAAAAGGCATATCGCAAAATTTTTTTAAGTATTTCAATTTAAATAATTTAACTGCATGAATGCTTCAAGCCTGAGTAATATCGAACTGTCGACAAATTCACAGAAAACAGCGTCCGTCCGGAACAGTCTTCCTCGAATTTATGCAATTGAGTTCAAAGTGATTTCCAACGCCTTCAATAAAATAAAACGTCTTCCGTCATTTGTTTAGGATGTTCATAATGCATGCATCGATCCAACACCAACGCACAGACCGGAGGACAACTTGTTTATGTACTATAACACTCATAAGCATATTTGGTAAATCCAGCACGACTTTTTGTCAACATCATAAACAATCTCAATAGCATTGCGTTTACAGGAGCAAAACATTGAGCCGAGGAGCAAAGCAATGAGCCCAGCAGCAGGCAGCGAAAAGGAGTACCGAATTGGTCGCCATAGAGACGAGTGTGCTACTACGAACACCGGCCACCGAGCGCACAGCGGCCCAATACATACAATACATACACGGCCTAGTCTATTAACTCGGTTGTCAAGATACCAGGCGTCGAGTTGTATTATTATTTCAAGGTTCATCGTCAGCTGAATTTCGAGTAGCAAACGCTTCGTACTGCAATGCACTTAAGATCAAATATTGTTTTCTATTGTTTTCTCGTCACAGTACAACTGCATGCCACTGCACTTGGAAGGCGTAAAATACATCATAATATTTTAAATATATCCTAATTTAAATAATTACGCGTCACTTTCTCACAAACTTTTAGCAGAACATGCGTTGAGTTTCTATAGTATATTTATGGAGAGGAACAAATATGAATAATTATTCATTTGAAAACAAATCTTACCATCCATTCGAAACGTTTTCACTATTCGTGCAAATCCCCAAAAAATTTCTATATATAATCAACATGAAATTGTCAAATGAACTGCATGTTAAGCACCTTTACTGCAGGAATGCCTGATCATGTACGAGCAGCAAAAAGCGAAATGAAACCTTTCAAGATTTGCAGAGCTCGAAGGCTAAGATGTTCTTACGGACGAGAATTAGATACAAATATATTCATGATAGCATTAGCCGTCGTGTATTTATGCGCAGATACATACATATATTTTTATACCTGAAACGCTTGAAACTTTCGATTAAAACAAATGTACTTAATGAGCGTATGTGTGATACACGTTTCACAATTTCAAGGGTATGGATTTAATGCTTCAGTCGCGAGTATTTCAAAGACGTATCCATTTATTTGGTGTCAGGAGCTGATTTTAATTGGTCAATGTCAATAACCTGTAATCGGTCAATGTAGTTAATACATCAGATACGCATCTCACCCATTTTATGCTGTCGAAGTAATCAGAGTGGAATGCTACTTTCTACAATTATTACCAAACCGAGTTACTGGCTTCATTGTGCATTATAAAATGCTACCATTTTCGAAGTATCGTTACACTAGCCTGTTGAATAATTGAGGTAAAACGTGAAAGGAGAAATGTCGGACGACGTCATCAATCAGCAAAATTACAAATCAATGTGATAAAAAAGACAATTAGATGAACAGGTGCGAAACCAACCATCGAAAATGAAATTCAATGCAAACCAAATTTAGTTCCAAAGAAATTTTCATGAATAAGAATCTAACGAATGCATAAAGATTAATAAATTTTAAACTATCAGAAAAATGTCGCTTGAAGAGAAATAAATCAGACTTGGAAAGTGGAGCTCCGCAAAAATAGAACAAGAGCCCCCGGAAATAACGTCACTCGAGGAAATTAGGTCTGGCACAAATAGCAGTAGGCCACACAGACCAACATTGACAGATGACGAGGTCTGTACGTGTGCCGTGTGCACCCGAGGAGTCTTATTCTCGAAACCGGTACGGTTACCTTCTACAGCCAGGCTTTATAAGGACAGGATATTTCGTCTCACTTCACGTATTTAGGATCTTGCAAGCATCACGCTTCAGTTCTCCAGTAAAATTGTAAGTTAGCTTCAGCCTAGCTAACTACAACAAAGAAGTTCCCAAGAGATGTTAGAGGAAGACATCATTTGCTATAGAATTACGGGAAGCTAAGCCAAAACTGTGGCACCCGGCGCCCAGTAACATTGAGATTGAAGAAGTTTATGAAGGAAAACAAGTTGAACAAGTAATGGGCGCTGAACAAGAACAGCAGTAAACAAAAAAAAAGATGATACGTAACTGAAAAACTAGTCAAATTTAACAAAAGAAAGCCTGCCTAAGCTTCATCTCGGAACCACACATCTTCCCCATGGAAGTGCAAATTTCCGTAGATACAATAGTCGTATTGCCCTGAGAGGTTCTATGTCGTAATGAAATGTGGTGGGAAATCAAAAAGATCGTTGGCCCTACAGCGGAATTCACGCAAAATAATAATCACACCAGTTAATTATTTCCACAGGAGCAAAGCAAAGCACTTGATAAATCGTGGGTTTTTAAGACCTTTCTTCTCTGGAATTAGTGCGACTTGTTTTGTTTTTTAATTCTAGTTTAGTACAGTTTGGCTTTGGTGGTTCCAACGCAGGCATCATACTGCGATAATGGCGGTAGAATATTTAATACTTAACCACTATCATTATTGTATTGGAGATTTTAAGACTCCCATATCCGCCACTAAGGCGATCTCACGAGCACGAAAAAAAGGGATCATCAAGCATAGACCTTAGAAAACGATGAATCTGTGCACAAGGTGTGTTCCCTCACAAGATACCATGTGCACTGAACCAGCAAGTTAAAAAGAAAGAGAAAGAAAAAAAGGAAAGATAGCAGAAAAGGGATGAAAACTGATCGAAGGAAAGTGGGTACGAAAAATAGAAGTCTGAAAGGCCTATCTACTGCTGATGTAATCTAGCAGTGTCCTACCCTTGGGGCGCCAGTCCCCATAGCATGGCATAGGCAAACCTAACTAAAGCCCATATTAGACGGTGAACAAAGCTGTGAACTTTCCGGTACGAGAGATGCGCTCTCTTCTTCGAAGTCAGGCAGCCGCCGTAACAAGCACACAACAAAGTTATTAGACGATTCGGTGTTGGTCAACAACAGACACGGCGCTCAGTAGCGTACGAGATACGAACGTGGATGGTGCAGTCATCATGGTGCTGCCTAAAAATGCAAAGTTAGCTCTTTTTCTTGGCATAACAGCTGCTTGCGCGTCTGCTATTGACCGCCGTAGAAAGCGTCGATCCAAATGGATGAAGAAATGGTTGGAAAGACGTCGTCAGCGTAGTAGCTTCACAACTATTTTCAGAGAACTTCGAAATGAGGATGAACCTTCCTTCATAAATAATACTAGAATGACTCCTGTTTTATTTTCATCTTTATTGGATAAGATTTCTTCATTAATAAAGAGGAATGACACTAATATGAGAGGGAGCAATTCACCTGGCGCGCGTCTAGAAGCAACATTGCGATTCTTTGCAAATGGGGGGACTTACAATTCCCTTCAATACTCATCACGAATCTCTCAGCCAAACCTGTCGTACATTATTCCCGCGACGTGTGACGTTATTTACAACGCATTGAAGGATGAATATGTAAGCCAATGTAGTTATTGAATAATTTAATTCCATTCTCAACAGGAATGAAAAATGAGAGTAATAAAATAATGCATTGAAATGAAGGGAATAGCAAAGACTATCGATTGAAAAGACATTTTTGTTAAGAACGAACGTTTCGACCACTAAGGTCATCATCAGCGGATGTCTGAAAAATACACTGAAAAAATACATTCATAGATTGAGGAAAAATTACACAAAAAATAATAACGGTAAAAAACTTTAAACAGAAGATATTTTTAAGGGGTGGCACGACTGCATATCGTTTAGATCGGGTTTTAATCGGCTAATGAAGAGGGATTCGATAATACGTAAATCAGTGACTGAGTTAGCAGAACTTGATACGGAAAAGATGACCTTAGTGGTCGAAACGTTCGTTCTTAACAAAAATGTCTTTTAAATCGATAGTCTTTGCTATTACCTTCATTTTAAAGCTATGTCGAGTCGTACAACCTAATTTGATTCATAATGCATTGAAATCATAAAATGTAATTCGTTTTGGTTCAACAAAGTTCACAGCGCTATTTTATAGTATAATTCAATTTTAGAGAGGCTATTAATAAACACAATGTTAACGGAGAAAAAAACATAAAAAACTTCGGCTCATCATACATTGTAATTCCTTGTGACTCAATAGAGTACGTAATACTAGTGTAATGAATAATTCCATTTTCAAAAAGGGAAGCTGAATAATAAACATCATGTTATCAGGAAACTTAATATAAAAAACTGCGGTTCTGATTCCATAGCGTATACACGATTCCTTAGCATTTTAACTAGTTTAACTGGTGACATCAATTTATTAATTAGGAAAAACGGATATCGTCACCGCTGTTTACAATGTGTGCACCAACTTTTAAAATACCACACCCTCCCATGAATAATGCATCATTCATGAGCTTCATGGCCACTCTTCTATTGATGTTATCCATTTTGTTTAATTCGCAAGCGATATATGTCCCGAATGAAGCATTTCCTCCCTCCTCAGTGTTTATTTTGTGAATTTTTTCAACACAAGCCATCATGAGAGCCTGGATGAATAATGTGGTCGACCGCCTAGACCAGTCAGCAAGCGGCGAAGGAGGTGAAGGGAGAGCATAACTAATCGCAGACATCCTTCATATACGAAGTCTCACGGACCACTGAGCAGGACTGGCACAGCGTCTCCATGAACATGCTCAACCTATCGCGCAGAGACCGATCAGAAAAGTTCACACTCCTGTACGCTGCCACAACGCGAAAGAGAGCAGAGTTGCGACAGAAAGAGAGAAAATGGGTGGAGCTAGCGCTGCCGCGCACAAATGTTCACAGCTTTGTTCATCGTCTAATATGGGCTTAACCTAAGCCCATCGCCAATCCTATCCTCCGAGTGGTTTGTGACTTAAGGCTTGTAATGGAAAAAGTGCAAAAATACATTATTTCATGTATTAAATTCATTGCAAACTGAAGTTGGTGTTTAATCACACCCATAAACTTCATTTTTGGCGTCTAAGATGACTGCAATCAGAGCACTACAGGGCAAGATGACTGCAATCGGGTAGCCGTGGAGGTACAAATGGGTGAAGGTAAAGCCCGCGCCACACCTTGCATTACGTCAATGCTACTTGTAACTGTATTGGTGTCGTAGAACAACCGCTGCTGACTGACGGGCTTCTGCAAGAGCGCGCGGTGTCTCGACAATCAGTTGCCCATCTGCTTTGAGAGGGAGAGGATCTCTGATGATGTGCTGTGCGAGGCAGCTGCGCTCTGGAGCGTAGTAGCTGTGTGTGCCGCAAAGTGTGGTATACACTAGAGAGAATTTTTTTTATCGTTCCTTATTACGAGAATTAAATTGCTTCCTCCTTACGTTACAATCAATAAAAGGACATATTTGTATAACTATCTTGTCTGTTTGCCTATGATTTGTTTCAATTCGGAATAAAGGGAAATCTAAATTGTCTTTCAGGTAGAAATATACATATACGTTTAAAATAAAATATTGATCATGTGCATAACACAAAATTGTATGTGTGGTATACACTAGAGAAATTTTTTTTTACCGTCTCTTATTACGAGAATTAAATTGCTTCCTCCTTACGTTACGCTCAATGAAAGGACATATTTGTATAACTATAACTATCTTGTCTGTTTGCCTATGATTTGTTTCAACTCGGAATAAAGGGAAATCTAAAATGTATTTCAGGTAGAAATATACATATATGTTTAAACTAAAATATTGATCATGTGCATAATACACATATTTTCTTACTATGTTAGATGTTATTCCATCCTCCGATGATGAAGCGCAGATAGATGAAGGTGCAACGTCATCTCCCTAGATAAAAAAGGCGAAAGAATTGACAATGTTTCTGTCATATATAATTATATCAATGATAGGTCTTTTTGTTGTTGCTCCTATTAACAATCTCGCGCATTAAGACCCTATGATTTCTAAAAGCTTATTTGAATGTTTTGAGAAGTTTAATCGAACATCAATCACAATTTCGCAGCATATACGATATGATCTAATTCATGTAGTTCAGCATCACTAGTGTGAATGGACAAATTTTTAACACGAGCGTGGAATAGGTGGAGACTGATACAGAATGAGCACGATAAAGACTCCCCAAGTACTGTGTGACAGGACATACTTTGGGCTAAAATTGTTTATTCCCATAAATAAAACTCTCTCATTAATAGTTCATTTTTCGAACTGAAGTTTTGACCTGGAATTCACGTAAAAATGCCCTCATAGCTGATTATGCCAAAGGCAAGGGTGCTGTTTAAAAATTTCAATGAAGTCCGACGTGCTGCTCTTCGTCCACTCGAAAGGTTTTGCTTCAGTCATCGCGGAACGCGCCACCGAAACTACAACCGTACGCAATGCCTCTTTGAAACACACTGACTCTGTCGAGTGCGCCGTCGTCCAGCTACATGAATCAGGCCGGCTGAACTTTCGTTCCTGATGCAGCCGAGCGGCTGAGAGAGCTCTGGGCAACTCGTCGGTGCGGCATGGAGCACTCGAAGTTGCAAGGTGTGGCGGTGCCTTAAGGCATATTTCATGACTGAAGCTGTCTCTCACGACAGCGTGCGTGCAACAGCAGCGAGCTGCCGACACACAGAGGGCAACCTCTTGCGAGTGGCACCTCCAGCTACTCTGATAGTCACGAGTGCTAATGTAAATGAACTAAAGTTTAAAGTGTATAATTACAGAGAAATTGTACTGCGACATCAATCACTACATCAATATCTGAAGGTACACGACGTCAAACATTCATCTTTAAAAATTTCTAGACGAAAATGAACGCCAGGACTCTCGGAGTGCTATATTTTAAGGTGGGTGCAGAGTACGCTTGTACACTGCAGCGCGCGAGACCGCTGCCCCTGCGACCACGGCGGCGGTTTACGTTGCTCACCGAGATCAGGCGCGTATCAGGCGGCTGAGAATGCTGCCCCGAGTGCCAGGCTACTCTGCGGCCCAAACGTGCTGCTCCTCGACGCGCGGTGAGTGCCACGCGCCAAACTTGTTTTCTCACCTTCTTCGTGGGGAGATCTTATGGGTCCTGCTTCGCGTTACCTCAGTTTTGTTTACTAAGATCATTGGATTGTTACAATTCAAGCAGCTCCATTGTTTACAATCTTAACTACTCTTGCAAAACGCCCAATGAAAGGGTATGAGCGAAAACCTTCGAGTATTTATTCATTTAATGTCGAAGCTATTTTTGGTGGAGACATCTTTTTAATATTTTTTATCCCGTAAAAACGGTTAATGTGAAGTTTAATGCAATCACGGAAAATAAGAATTCCGATCTTATGAATCACTATAGGAACCCATTTGAGAACGTTTTACATGAATGACATTCTGCTCGCTGATGCGTTATTTTCGAATAATTGAACTTTGAAGTTGGCCTTGGCGCCAAAGGAAGCGAGCGCGTGAAACGGAATTTAATTAATAACGGAAGCTATTACAAACGTAAAGAGGTTGGGTCGTGAGGGGGAGGCACAGTTCTTGTAGTGAAAATTGTAAATAAAGCTTCTAACCCACCCATTAGGGTGACGACCGCAATCTTGTTGACATCGGGTCCAAGATGGCGGCGCCCATGGTGGTCGCCATGTTAGACCCGATGTAAACAAGATTGCGGTCGTCACCCTAATGGGTGGGTTAGAAGCTTTATTTATAATTTTCACTAGAAGAACTGTGCCTCCCCTCACGACCCAACCTATTTACGTTTGTAATAGGGGGTTAGCTTCCGTTTCTAATTAAATTACGCTCGCTTCCTTGGGCACGCGACGGCCAACTTCAAAGTTCAATAATTCGAAAATGACGCATCAGCGAGCAGAATGTCGTTCGTGAAAAACGTTCTTAAATGGGTTCCTTTGGTGATTGTTTGGAATATAATTATCAATTTCCGTGATTGCATTAAACTTCACATTGACCGTAAAAACTGTTCATTAATAACTCTCTACATTTGTAACTAACAAAATTACAGTTAACTCGAAATCGTATTTTCAGCTCCAAATTGGCGCCACTTGGAGCGTCACGCAGGCACGGGTCAAGTAGGCAGCTGGATGCGGTCGGTATACGGGAGAGGCGCCTCAGCGGTCCTGTCAGCTGCTACTGCAACACGTTCACAGCGATGGGCTAAACTGAACTTCAATGTGCAACTCAAATTCAATTGTAATTAAGAATTTTGAAAATAGCAAACTTCAACTGATCATGCTTAAGTTTCATTTTGATTATGTGTCCATGAAAATTGAGTTTGTGACTACAGGTCAGTCAGCAGCATAACAACACCGGCGGCTCAAGCCGAGGTCGAAGTGTTTAGCAAGTTGCTGACGTGCTTCACACCAGAATATTTGTTAGCACAAAATATATAAAATTATACATGTGTACATGAGAACACCATGCAAGAAATCAATATTCTAAAATAGAACAAGCTAAATCAAGATTCCCCGTTTTAAAATAAGCGTTCAGTGATGTGATACTAAGTCAATAACTACAGCTGGTCATTTCACATGACTCACCACAAACCAGGAGCCATCCTTCCACCCGGCAAGGGAACTCGTGACGCCTCCTCCACACTCGCTCTCCAAACATTTCTCCTTCTTTAATTCAAAAATGGCACTCCACTCGCGTAGAACAATTATCCCTGTAACATTTTTTATTGTGTTTCGTAACAGTCCTAACGCTACAATGATCATGAACTATTTACAGATGACACTTTTCAATGAATGTTTACCGACGCAAACACCTTAGTGGCTATTAAATTGGGTTTGATTCACGGCGGCTTAAAAAATTGCACTATTTTTCGTACAGTTGACACAATGCACACATCGATTTAAGTCAAATCAGAAATTTGCAAGTATATGTAAGATAAAATGTTTGATAAATTGATCACGTATAAAGTAAGTGCACTTGACACAAAAACATGGGCCATTCTACTTCTCGACGGAATCACTGAATCGATCGCGCCGCTCAAGCCTCACATTACCACACATCGCCACGTCTGGAATGACACTGCCACAAGTTCGGCTGGCGGCTGGCAGCAGCAGCCTGCAGGGCTGCCACTGATGGGGGATTTCCCCTAGATCTGGGGGAAACGCTGGTAGTCTAGGGGAATGGGGGAAACTTTCGCAAAAACCATTAAATTTGGGGGAATTCGGCCAGGAATTATTTCCTATGCTAAAAATGTATACCATGAATTATTTCGAATTACAAGTGGACGTAAGCTCATTCGGATGAAGATATTATGATGCAGAACAGGAAATGCCCCCTTTTAATGATGAATAAAAGGCGATTCAACGAAGTTAGAACGAGGATCGAACTGGTTAGACTGGCGACGAAATTCACATCAGAACAATGAACAGTCTCATTACTCTCATTCTCACAGCTCACAGAGCTAAGTCTCGAGAGTTCGCTCTGTAAAAGGAATAAAAAGGCAAACAGTGACCGTGACGGTTGCTAGCTTCCTTCCTCTGAGCGAATACTTTTTGATCAACATTCCCCTCAATAACTTGAATTACGTGGTAATTATTCTTATATACTAATATGTGAATTCAGCTATTTTCATCGTATTTTCTTCGGCAAAAGAGGCGGAAGCATGAGTTCTTGTAGATTAAATACTTGTGTGGTTCAACATTAAGAGATGTTAAAAATGTGCAGCACGCGTAGGTTTCAATCAGTAACTTTCAATATTAACATTTTATTTATCTGCCTTGTCATAACTTATATTCGTTACAGATGCTAACTCTGTTACATGCTCTTCAGCAATTAGTTCTTCAACTTTGAATATTAACTTAACGTTTTAACGAGCAAAACTTTACAAAGATGACAAATAGGTTCATTTTAGTGATTAATGCTACTGATACAAAGATTTCATTATTTTATAATTACTATTTTTGATTTAGAATGGTGATTATTTTTTCCAATGGCTTACCGTTCCGAATCATCTTCTAAGAACCGAAAGTTCTGTACGCAGTCTTTTAGAAATGATTAGCTCGGTGCACCCGAATTAAAACTCGCCTGAAATGAAATAGTAATATCAACTGTAGGTATTGTAAGTGCTGCAATATTTCTTGTAAAAATTAAAACAAAACTATGCTCACTGCTACATAAGAGAAACATAAATGTTGCAAGTACCAGCGCTGATATCGTAGGAGAGCCGTCCAAGAAATCCAGTGGAATTACCATAAGTGAGCTTACTCTTATAGAAACCTTGACCAACGCGACCTTTCCTCAAGTGTGTATAATTTCTTACCTGCCGGTAAATCAATTTACCGCTACAGCAAAATAGCTCACAAGCTGTCAATGAAAAGGACGAAATTACATTTGGATTTAATACACATTAAGTAATGTCAGTTTCTATTTAATTTTTTTTTATTTTTTTTATTTTATGTCATTTATGGTCATTTTTCATTTTATTGTTGGAAAAGAACCCTTAGGAGGTGGACTATTCGGTCCTAAAATTTTATGGCGCTACGGACAATAGATCCCCCCCAAGGGGACCAAAATCTTAAATTTTCGAGCCCATTTCGACCCCATATAAAAAGAAAACAAAAGAAGAAATAGAAAATTTGCGAATGTACTGTTGCTAGATGTGTTTCAAGGATTCTAAAACTGTCTTTGCTTTTGTTCTAGCCTGAAAACTCAATGAGTTCTATTCTTTTGAAATATCAATACCAGTGGACTAAAAACCAATATGTCAATTTTTTTCAAAAACTAAGACTTGAATCAAAAAAATGTATAGAAGAAATTGTGTTTCTTTTCAAAAGTTACATATAATAGTCAAATTTCATAAGAATCAAACTGAAAACAAAAAATTTCATAATTTTTATGTAAAAAATGTTTAAATTTTTAAATTTTTTTTTTTTTGAAATTACAATTCACAGTGTGAATATGATGGTATGCATGGAGATAATCGAAATAAAAATGAAAACAGCATTCAATTACATAAATTTTCCATTATATCACACTAAAACAAAAAATTTAGTTTTTGGCCTATACTGTAAAGTCACTTATTCTCAAAATTCAAAAGAATAGAAGTCATTGAGTTTTTATGCTAGCAAGAAAACAAAGACAGTTTTGGAATCCTTGGAACATTTCTAACAAAGTTAAATCCCCCTTTTTTCCATTTTTACATTTAATTTTTTTATAATGGTTCAAATCCAAAAATTTCGTTTTTTCTTTATTTATTGGTAAATTTTCGCATATGAAAAATTAAAACAAAAATTTTAAACAATTTAAAACAATTTAAACAATTTATTTACCACAGGAGATACAGAGGTAGAATGTTTCTTAAGTCTAGTACAATGGACAAGTTTGAATATAGCTACCTGTGGGCCCGAATAAGTTCAGCGACTTCTAGGGCATCCTACCATCACGCTATTCTAGGGTGTACAAAAGTTTAACCTAGTTCACTTAACCTAGTTTCGCATTAGACTGATCATTGAGATAATTAACTCGATATTTTACAAGTCGGCTATATTTAACAGTATGTTCGATAAAACGATTCAAGAGCAGAGAGAAGATTGGTTATGGTACACAAGGCAAGTTACATTATGACATTATCATTAGTTACATGTAGGAGGCAAGATTTCGACACGGTGATCTTACACTACTAGTATTCTGATAGGAAGTGAGACTCAAGATGTCTTTTGAATACTTTGTACGAATTACATTCACGGATCTCTGCAGGTATAGAGTTCCAAGTTTTGGTTCCAACGAAGAGAATACTGTGTTGCGACCTGGCCTTTGAATAATAAGGAAGCATGAATTTACTTCTATTTCGGGTTAAATGGTCGTGATGACCAGTTTGCGCAGTCAATAATTGTCTTAGGCTATTGTCGCCATCATTTCTTAATGTTTTGTAAATGAAATTACAGATGGAGATTTTGTAGAGATCCGAAAGTTTAAGTATTTGTAAATTTTTGAAAGAATCATTTGTGTGAGCATTATATTCTAGGTTCTTTACCGCTCTGACAGCCCTTTTCTGCAGAGTAAAAATTTTGTTGGTTTTATTTTTATCAGTTCCGTGCCATGCTTCTATTCCGTATTGCAAGTATGGGGAAATGAGCGTACGGTAGAGCATTTGTAAAGCTGTTTCAGGCAGAAAATTTTTAACTTTATTTAGGATTCCGATGGATTTTGATAATTTAGAACTAATATGAGTGATGTGCTCTTTGAAGGTCAGATGTTTATCTATTATGATGCCCAGAAACTTACATGAGTTGGTTTCTTCGATTTCACCTTCGCCAATTTTAATGCATGGGAGAGATACATCTTTCTTGTATGAGAAAGTAATATAATTTGTTTTATCGATATTTAGGCTTATTTTATTAGCTTTGAGCCACGATGAAACCTTGTGAAGTTCAGTATTTATACTCTCCACAATCATAGCAGGATTTTGGTTCGGAAGGACCGCAGAAAGCGTACTGTCATCGGCAAAAAGTATGAATTTGAAGAATGATGTAGATTTTACAATATCATTGATAAAAATCAGAAACAAGAGAGGCCCGAGAACAGATCCTTGTGGAACTCCATGGCTAATTGTCTGTGGGTCTGATTTTGCGTCGTCAATGACAACGTATTGCTTCCGATTTGTTAGGTATGATCTGAACCAATCATGGGCAATCCCTCGAATGCCATAACAGTGTAGTTTCGATAATAATTTGGGAATCCCCGAATGAAAAATCCCCGAATATATCTTTGTTAGAAATGTTTCAAGGATTCCAAAACTGTCTTTGAATTTGTTCTAGCATAAAAACTCATGACTTCTATTCTTTTGAAATATGCATAAAAATGACCCAAAATACCTACATTTCAAATTTTTCGGAAAAACTAAGGCCTAAATAAAAAAATTTTAAGTTCAAATATGTTTGTCTTGCAAAACTACATATACTCACCAAGTTTCAGACCAATCGGATCAAAATTTTTTTTTTTCGGAGGACCCCCTTGATATATACAATAATACGTTTATTCCTCTATTTTGGGGGATTTTTGACGAAAATGGGGGAATTTCTACCGCAAATCTGGGGGAAAGAGAAAAACCTCAGTGGCAGCCCTGGCGCTGGCTGGGTCGCTGGGAGCCTACGACACGGTATAGTCTACCATGGACTGCGACTTGGGTGTTCGACTGTAGCGGGTCCTTGACACATGCGCGAATTTACAATCAATGGTTAAATCGTTAAGTTATAAAGTTATAGAAATATCTTAGTGAACGTTCAAATTTGCTGCACCAATAGGCCTACATTGATATGATACATCGAAAGAACTCTTGCCTTGAAAACTCGAACGATTTTCCTAAAATTACTATAAAACAGGAATAAACTAGAACGGGTTTAGTCATTGGCACTCTAATACCTTCTCTGTTTGAATTATTTAATTTTTATGACTCGTTTTTAACTCGAACAGAGACCGGCGCGCCATTTTAGAGAACCCATCTAAGATCCTTCGCAAATTACCCTGACAAAAAGGTTAATTTCTAAACTATAAGACGTACAATCTTTAAATTAATACCAAATGAATGGGCGTGACGAGTACAACATATTTATGTAATTAAAAAATTTTATATGCCCCTGTGGGGGCCAGGAAGAGGGGCTCTCGTGGCCCCTCAATACTCGGCCGATTTTCTCTATAAGGCTCATTTTGGACGAGTCATAATTTCTAAAGTATTGCACCTAAAAACTTGAAATTAGTCTCATTATAAAGATCGATTTATTTTCCAACTCTGAGTGTATAATGAAACTGGCATACGCTCCCTGGAGGAAGATGAAGAGCAAGTTTCTCCTAGCCTCTGAATGGTCGACCGATTTTTCAAAAGGCTCATTTTGGACGAGTCATAATTTCTAAACTATTGCACCTAAAAATTTGAAATTAATCTCATTATAAAGATCGATTTATTCTCCAGCTCTGAGTGTATAATAAAACTCTCATACGCTCCCTGGGGGATGACAGAGAGCAAGGTTTCTCCACCTTCTCCTAGCCTCGTAATCCGCGCTGCCGAAGGCCGCGCTCACCTAAGTTATGAAGTGCTGTTTGAATTCTTGTCCATAGCCTTGTCGTTCCCCACATCGTGGGTCTTCGAATCCCGGAGGTGACGATATTTTTTTTCTCAGTTGTAGAATAATCATTTTCATGTGTCTTACTCATGTAGACTTTTTCTACGTAATCCCTCTCATTTGTTGTTAAATATGGTTCATCAATAAAATACAATAGAGGTGTCCGAACTGTAATTAATGCAGTTTCAAGTTTTGAAGACTTTTATAGCGTGATAGTTTTGTGCATCTAGTGATAGTTTTCTTGTTCTCTTCTACACATAGGCCTACCTATACGTACAAAAGTGTTCAAGTAAAAATACAACTGTGAAATTTGTATCAATTTCCGAAACATATGCATTCAGTGAAGTAATAATAAATCCCTCTGTTGTGCTGTGCCTGTTTATTAAAAAATGAGAAGAAACTCAACAAAGTAATCCCTCTAATTCCGGAAATCCAACGAATTCCCAAAGTTTGCATCATTATAGTGATTTCGCTTTCTGGACTTAGATAAGGGCAATCAAATTTGCAATCGACATTTAGAGATTATATACTGATTTTAATATTCCTGCAATACTTCGTTATTCAAAACCTAATGCGAATGTTTGGTATTCTGGGATCTCCCAAATGAGAGGGATTACGTAGAGGAAAATTATGATAATTTTTTTCTAATTTTTTTTATTAATTTTCGTATTGAAATTTAGCGATATATTTCATAATATGTAGATGATTGAAGAAGTGAACAAATTTCTTATACTATTCTAATGATTATCATTATTCAGTAGTTACACCATGCGCAATTTAAAGTACCCCAAAGTGTAAGGAATTATACTTTCATGAATGAATTTCCAGAATATGACTCTGTGGACGGAAATCTGTACAAAACTTATTGCGGGAAAACTGTTCGTTTATCGTGAAACATTATAAGAGTCTACACTGTTTTTGTCCAAATGTCGGCTGAGACTTCATCTTTATCAATAACGAAGATAATCCTTTTGGTTCAGCATAAAGTTAACTGAAAGTAACCATTTTCATCTACGATGAAATCAAAGAAAGCTGGTAGCTCGCTTTGACTAAGTTCCCTTCTGTCAAGGTGTCGCGGGTTCGAATCCCATCGCTGCGCATCGATTTTTGCATGACATCCAGTGAATATTTTCATGTTTTCTTCATTAGCAGCAAATGCATGATATTTTAAATATTGAAGACTATCGTAAAGAATCATTACTTTACGGTTCAATATTTGATATATCGCACAATATCCAACTAACTGAAGCCCTTCATTCAGCAGTCGCATATTGCTTGCATATAATTGCGAGTACTGTGCATACGACACTCCGCAATCGCATATATCTAACCAGGAGCCGCATATTTTAAGCGCTGACAATTTTACATACGCTTCCATATATGCATGTGTATATTAGCACAGCTTTAATTATAAGCATCATTAAGTTTCCTCAAAGCGTTACTGCAGAAAAAGAAAGTTAGTATCAAGTTCTTAGTTGGAAAAGTTATGCCAATATGCCAATACAAAATACGCCAATACAAGCGCGCCCCAACGAGAGTGTTCTCAACTATCCGCAGTTTTGGGCAGCGGCGGCGCAACAAGTTGCGGCCGCAATTGCGACCGCAACTTTTTCTGTTGCGGTTGCAACCGGTTGCGCCGCAATAATTTTTGGAAAGTTGCGAACCTGTTGCGATCGCAGCAATTTTCGACGTGTCAGGCCACAACTCGCAACCGCAACATCACGATGTCAATTAAATTTGCAAAATAACTTCAATAAAGTTCACTACGCGTTTCATTCTCGTTTGAAACTAAACCGTACAGGGTACAACCCATCTGACAACTGTTTATTATAAGCATTAGACGATACAGTGAAACACATACACTTTGCTTACAGTATATAAGTATATTTTAATGTACCTCATTACATAACATATGTTATTAGGAATGATGTGAGTTGTCAGTGTAGAATTATGTGTTATACGGCAAATTTACACAGCTAGATGATGCGATTTGCCAATGTACTTCTAATCGGCGATTTTATCTTGGCGTCCTCTCTGCATCCACATTTTAAGCTAAAATGGCTACACGAAGTGCAAAGCGTGGAGGTAATAACAACAAACTAATCGCCCATCTTGATGACAGATCGGAAAATGGTATTTCAGCTTAGGGGAGCAGTGCCGAGGACGTAGATGACGAAGATGACTTCTTCAACGTCGTAATGAAATCGGATGAGATGGAAAAAACGAAGAGAAGTTCGTTGAAACAAGTCGATGATTGGCTGAAACATTTTTGAAAGGCAACGTTGATCGTCATTACAGTGCATAGACATTGTCACATCGAGATCACGAACCAGTATTAAAATCACAGGAGTGGAATAACAAAAAGCAGAGGAATATCATATATTACAGGAGCACATGCATGGTTTTTCTTTATGCGTCATATAGGCAATACAAATGTTCTGCACTTTTCTGTTTTCTAATTTATTTGCTATATATACGGAACTCCTATCAAAATATAGCTACTAGCTAACTCCCTTCTCATTATTATTAGTAAAAAATGAAATTTATTTTATTTTAGGGTGTCACACGAAAGGGAAGTGAATCGGACACACTCCAGCACTTGTTGCCCTTGTTTCCTGTCGTAAGAAATTTACCCAGGGAAATTTTCAGGTTCATATCTCGTCTTTTACTGGTCGCGCATTTCATTCAGTTTTGTGCTGGGCGTCAGGTTGTGCAGCGGTCACTGGTATAGCGTGCAGCGGTCACTGGTATAGCGTGCAGCGGTCAATGTGTAAGGGCATTAGGTAGGTGAGCTCTATTTTACAATGACAAATATTTTTATTGTTTCATGAATTCCTTCCTTAGCTTAATGTTTCTATGCACCTTGTGCAATGTGCATAGATTCCGCGTTCCTTCAACTACATACTAAATGATGCCTTCATCCTTCCTCTTTTTGAACATCTTTGTTGTGTTAAAGGGAGGCTAAAACTTTCTTATACAATAATAGTAATGCTTCCATAGGATAAACCGAGCTCGCGTCTCGTAGATACTTGTGAATCACACTTCTATGACGATTTTCAAATTTTCGTGTCAGCTTGTTTGCTTTTTGCTTTTTCACCGGACTTATTGCGGAAATTTAGCTTTCACTCATCTTATGGTGCCTTATGGGGTGAGTAGAGGTGTGAGTGGTGCCTTTCTGTAGAGGGGTGAGTGGTGTCTCGCTGTAGAGGGGTGAGTGGTGCCTCGCTGTAGAGGGGTGAGTGGCGCCATAAGGTACCTCTCACACCTCTCGATCTCGATGTGACAATGTCTATGCACTGTAATGACGATCAACGTTGCCTTTCAAAAATGTTTCAGCCAATCATCGACTTGTTTCAACGAACTTCTCTTCGTTTTTTCCATCTCATCCGATTTCATTACGACGTTGAAGAAGTCATCTTCGTCATCTACGTCCTCGGCACTGCTCCCCTAAGCTGAAATACCATTTTCCGATCTGTCATCAAGATGGGCGATTAGTTTGTTGTTATTACCTCCACGCTTTGCACTTCGTGTAGCCATTTTAGCTTAAAATGTGGATGCAGAGAGGACGCCAAGATAAAATCGCCGATTAGAAGTACATTGGCAAATCGCATCATCTAGCTGTGTAAATTTGCCGTATAACACATAATTCTACACTGACAACTCACATCATTCCTAATAACATATGTTATGTAATGAGGTACATTAAAATATACTTATATACTGTAAGCAAAGTGTATGTGTTTCACTGTATCGCCTAATGCTTATAATAAACAGTTGTCAGATGGGTTGTACCCTGTACGGTTTAGTTTCAAACGAGAATGAAACGCGTAGTGAACTTTATTGAAGTTATTTTGCAAATTTAATTGACATCGTGATGTTGCGGTTGCGAGTTGTGGCCTGACACGTCGAAAATTGTTGCGATCGCAACAGGTTCGCAACTTTCCAAAAATTATTGCGGCGCAACCGGTTGCAACCGCAACAGAAAAAGTTGCGGTCGCAATTGCGGCCGCAACTTGTTGCGCCGCCGCTGCCCAAAACTGCGGATAGTTGAGAACACTCTCGTTGGGGCGCGCTTGTATTGGGGTATTTTGTATTGGCATATTGGCATAACTTTTCCAACTAAGAACTTGATACTAACTTTCTTTTTCTGCAGTAACGCTTTGAGGAAACTTAATGATGCTTATAATTAAAGCTGTGCTAATATACACATGCATATATGGAAGCGTATGTAAAATTGTCAGCGCTTAAAATATGCGGCTCCAGGTTAGATATATGCGATTGCGGAGTGTCGTATGCACAGTACTCGCAATTATTTGCAAGCAATATGCGACTGCTGAATGAAGGGCTTCAGTTAGTTGGATATTGTGCGATATATCAAATATTGAACCGTAAAGTAATGATTCTTTACGACAGTCTTCAATATTTAAAATATCATGCATCTGCTGCTAATGAAGAAAACATGAAAATATTCACTGGATGCCATGCAAAAATCGATGCGCAGCGATGGGATTCGAACCCGCGACACCTTGACAGAAGGGAACTTAGTCAAAGCGAGCTACCAGCTTTCTTTGATTTCATCGTAGATGAAAATGGTTACTTTCAGTTAACTTTATGCTGAACCAAAAGGATTATCTTCGTTATTGATAAAGATGAAGTCTCAGCCGATATTTGGACAAAAACAGTGTAGACTCTTATAATGTTTCACGATAAACGAACAGTTTTCCCGCAATAAGTATTGTACAGATTTCCGTCCACAAAGTCATATTCTGGGAATTCATTCATGAAAGTATAATTCCTTACACTTTGGGGTACTTTGCGCATGGTGTAACTACTGAATAATGATAATCATTAGAATAGTATAAGAAATTTGTTCACTTCTTCAATCATCTACATATTATGAAATATATCGCTAAATTTCAATACGAAAATTAATAAAAAAAATTAGAAAAAAATTATCATAATTTTCCTCTACGTAATCCCTCTCATTTCGGAGATCCCAGAATACCAAACTTTCTCATTAGGTTTTGAATAACGAAGTATTGCAGGAATATTCAAATCAGTATATAATCTCTAAATGTCGATTGCAAATTTGATTGCCCTTATCTAAGTCCAGAAAGCGAAATCACTATAGTGATGCAAACTTTGGGAATTCGTTGGATTTCCGGAATTAGAGGGATTACTTTGTTGAGTTTCTTCTCATTTTTTTAATAAACAGGCACAGCACAACAGAGGGATTTATTATTACTTCACTGAATGCGTATGTTTTGGAAATTGATACAAATTTCACAGTTGTATTTTCACTTGAACACTTTTGTACGTATAGGTAGGCCTATGTGTAGAAGAGAACAAGAAAACTATCACTAGATGCACAAAACTATCACGCTATAAAAGTCTTCAAAACTTGAAACTGCATTAATTTCAGTTCGGACACCTCTATTGTATTTTATTGATGAACCATATTTAACATCAAATGAGAGGGATTACGTAGAAAAAGTCTACATGAGTAAGACACATGAAAATGATTATTCTACAACTGAGAAAAAAAATATCGTCACCTCCGGGATTCGAAGACCCACGATGTGGGGGAACGACAAGGCTATGGACAAGAATTCAAACAGCACTTCATAACTTAGGTGAGCGCGGCCTTCGGCAGAGCGGATTACGAGGCTAGGAAAGGCGGATAAACCTTGCTCTCTGTCATCCCCCAGGGAGCGTATGAGAGTTTTATTATACACTCAGAGCTGGAAAATAAATCGATCTTTATAATGAGACTAATTTCAAATTTTTAGGTGCAATAGTTTAGAAATTATGACTCGTCCAAAATGAGCCTTTTGAAAAATCGATCGACCATTCAGAGGCTAGGAGAAACTTGCTCTTCATCTTCCTCCAGGGAGCGTATGACAGTTTTATTATACACTCAGAGTTGGAGAATAAATCGATCTTTATAATGAGACTAATTTCAAGTTTTTAGGTGCAATACTTTAGAAATTATGACTTGTCCAAAATGAGCCTTATAGGGAAAATCGGCCGGGTATTGAGGGGCCACGAGAGCCCCTCTTCCTGCCCCCCACAGGGGCGTAAAAAATTTTTTAATTACATAAATATGTTGTACTCGTCACGCCCATTCATTTGGTATTAATTTCAAGATTTTACGTCTTATAGTTTAGAAATTACCCTTTTTGTCAGGGTAATTCGCGAAGGATCTAAGATGGGTTCTCTAAAATGGCGCGCCGGTCGAACAGAGTTTGTTTAAAAAAGTGACTGCTGTATAAATATCATTTTTTTAGATATGCAGCTTGACTAAGTAAATGTAAGTTTTAGACTCAATTACTTATTAATACTAAATTCAATAATAATTTCCTTACGGAAAGTAAACATTAGCTCTGCTTTTTTAATTGAAATTCACAGTAAAGAAATAAATATTGCATTTTAATTTTGAACAAACTCATCGTAATATTTTTTTTTCCGAGTCCTAAAAATTATTTTGCATGACATATTCCTTTCAAGTTTCCTCTGAACTAATCTTGTGTTAAAATAAAGTTGTTTTCATTCAGGGCAGCAAATCAAATCGGTGTACCGTGGTTACGTTTCTGAAAAACTCCTCAAGTGCGGACCAAGTTTCTGATTACTTCAGGCGGTGTACTTGAAATTTTGAGTTTAAGTATACAAAACCTCAAATCAAAGCAACACACACGTATTGTGTTTACCATCCAAGAAAAACTGACCTTGCTCTCTGCATCTCATGTTGTTAAATTCCAGTTTATACCAGGTCACAAAGATATTGCCGGTAACGAGGCGGCAGACCTTGCCGCAAAGGAGGCTCACTCTCTCTTATACCGCACCATCACCCCTCCATCAAAGGACGGAATTGTAAGTCGGGCTCGTAAGGCGGTCTATAGGCACTGGGGACACTCCTGGCAGACTACCGTAAGAACCTCAGGTAAGGGAAAATTCCTCACTCACATTAAGGAGTCCATTGAGAGCTGGCCCTGGGCCCAAAATAAGTCACGCATTGCTGAGGTTGTCTTAGCAAGACTTCGGGTGGGCCATGCCGGGGTAAAATCTCACTTGGCTTGGCAGATAGCCCCAATTGTGAGTGTAGCTCTATTGAGACAATTGAACACCTACTCTTGTACTGTCCAAACCATAATGTTCACCGTAACACCCTTAGTACTACTCCGACCCTAATGAATATTCCTGTCACAATAAAAAATCTCCTTGGAGGTGGGCCCTTCCCTGGCCCTGTGCAAACAATGATAGTGCAAGCTGTTCGCAGATATTTAACAGATAGTGGTAAAATACACATACTGTGAACCTAATCCTAGCCATATTTCCTATGGATAGGAACCCAAAATATAATTTAACATGAGGGAATAAAAGTTATGTATTGCAAATCTAACCCTAACAATCATATTCATAGCCAGTACATGACAAATCTAACAACTGTGGGGAATGCTAACACCTCAGGTGAACCACAATCATCTCCCTCCCGCACCCTTGAGTGTGCTCCCTTGAGGCTAAATGGTGGTGTGCCATGTACGCTTGGGATCTGGGATCTCTGTACTAACTTGGGATGCATGGCACGCTGCCAGTTATCCCCTCAAAGTGTAAACCCACCTTTGCTCCCTCAGAGAACTGCCCACAGGAGTGCTACGCAGTTGAACTATATTTTAGAGCCTTCAAACTTTGACAGTGCTGACTTCAGTAGCCGAAGCTCCAGGTTGAGCCACCCAGGCTGGACCTTCCCTTAAATTTTGGATGCTCATGTGAGGCCAGATATAGGGCATGCTGTAGACTAGTTATATAATTTGGGCCATGCTCTATATGTGCATACTTTATACTGTATAGTGTATGAAATTTATAGATATACTAACTGAAAAATAATGAAAATACTAAGTATAATACCTTGTTAGTCATTGCAATTGATTAAATCATAAACAAATATCTTCCCCCTATTGCCTGGTAATGTATAGAATATCCTTTCTGTAACCTAAAATCCCTAAAAAACCTAATTAAATGTTTCAATCTCCCATACAGACACATAATACAAGAACGTAATCCCCCTTCTGGCGTGGGGCTACATGGACTCGCTTTTGAAGCTCCAATAACACGAAACAAGGAGAAGAGTTTAAGTATGTAAGTATAAAATGGCAAACTGGGAAGAATTTAGAAATGAATTGAGTAGATGTAACTGGAACAGGTGTGGAAATGTAAATGACCTAAATAAGGAGATTGCAAGAACCTTGTATGATGTGGCAGAACAAAAGATCGGTAGAATGAAATGCAGGAAAAGTACAGGGAATGCTAGGTGGTTTACGAGTGAGAAGGATGAACGAACGAGAAGGAAGACTTTAAATAAAAAACAACGCTGTATGAGGAAAATGTATGAAAGACGCAGAATTACTGAAGATGAATGGCAGAGTGTATGGAATGAGTATAAGGACCAGCAGAAGAAAGTAAAGAGAATGATCAATGAGGCTAGGGTTAAAGAAGAGAGACACCAAGTTGAAAATCCAAGAAAGAAAGGTCCAGATGGAATAAAAGATTGGTATAGGTTTATGCAAGGTAATGATAGAGGTAGTGAAGTTCAAGTTGATGAATTAGTAGTCAATGGTTGCAGTGTGCAAGATACGATGCAAATGGTGAAAGCAGTTGAAGAATACTGGGAGGACATTGGTGGAATGAATGAGCAGGTTACAGATGATGAACCAATAAATTTTCTGATAGATGAACATGAACTGCAAATGGAAGACGAAATCACTTGTGAAGAGATTGTAAGTTTTTTGAAGAAAGTGAAAAATGGAAAGGCATGTGGCCCTGATAAGATACCATATGAGTTCTATAAATGTGGAGGAGAGAGTGTAGTCAGTATGTTGAAATGTTTATTTGATGAGATATGGAAGAGTGAAAGAGTACTGGATGACTGGAACAAGTGTAATGTAGTTCTGTTGCATAAGGGTGGACATAAGAGTATGAAAGAACTTAAAAATTACAGACCAATTGCACTGGGTGACACCGTATGTAAGATCTTTTGTGGTATTTTGAATGAGAGAATGAAAAATTTAGTTGAGGAATTAGGAGTCCTGGGAGAAGAACAGAATAGTTTTAGGCAAGATAGACGGGGGGAGGATAATCTGTTTGTAGTGAGTGAAATAATTGAGCGAATGAAGAGGGATAACAAGAATATATATTTAGCATTCCTGGATATTGAAAAGGCGTATGACAGAGTGGATCGGGTTAGGCTGTTTGAAATTTTGAGAAAAGTTGGTTTTAGCAGAAAAATAGTGAACATTATACAGAGTCTGTATGAGAACACAAGTGCTATCTACAGGTTAGGAAATTTGGAAACAGGGCAAGTGAGGAGTGTTAGAGGAGTGAGACAGGGCTGTACTCTGTCCCCCCTGTTGTTTTGATTGTACACAGAAGAATTAGCAGTTCGACTGAGAGGGAGTGGTTTAGGACTGAAAGTTGGTAATGAGAGACTGAGCTGTTTGTTGTATGCTGATGATGTGGTTGTGGTTAGTGAATGTGGTCATGAACTACAAAGGATGCTTGACATTGTGAATGGATATAGTACAGACTTCAAGTATAGTACAGACTTCAAGAGGAACTTTGGTGCCAATAAAAGTGAGGTCATGGTTATAAATAGTGATGAGACTGATAGAGACAGACTGTGGAATATTGGAGAAATCAGAATAGGTAGAACAAAAGAATACAAATATCTAGGTTGCATGATGAGTGAAGATGGATGTACTAGAACTAAAGGTGAGAAAGTGGCTAAAGCAATGCAGTGGAGTGGACGGTTAGGTAGTGTGGCCAGATACAGAGCAAACAAGTACAAATGTGTGAGAGGAATGTGGAAGTATGTTGCTGTACCTAGTGTCATGTATGGTATGAGTGCTCTTGCTTGGAATGGAAGTGATCTTGAAAAGCTGGATGTGATACAAAATAAGGTAGGAAGTGTAGCATTGGGTGCTCCGAAATGGACAGCTATAGAAGCCATTAGAGGTGACCTAGGGTGGAGCCTATTTTCAGAAAGAATGATGAAAGCTGTGCTGAATTATAAGGTGAGAATTGAAAGAATGCAGAATAGCAGGTGGGTAAGGCGAATCTTTGAATGGAATCTGAGTGTAAGCTATTGGGAGAAAGTATGTTGGGGGCATGCAAGGAAACTCAGTATGCAAAAGATTATTCATGTTAGAATTGGGAGACCTGTGGATGACTGGAGTTTAATAAATGTTGGAGGTGTAGGGCCTGAGTGGGACTGCAAGAGGTGGAAGAAAGAGATTGAGAGACAAACAAAAGAGTATGGATTGAATAAGTGGAAGCTTAGCATGATGCGGAAGTCTACACTTAACTGGTATATGAAAAAGAAAGCACCTAAGTTTGAGCTGTTCTATGATGGTAGTTTTGGAAGTCAACTCTTGTTTGCTGTGAGATGTAAGTCATTGAGTGTGAACAGACGTACATGGAGATGGAATGAGAATAATAACAGATTATGTCAGCAGTGTAATAGTGGAGTAGAGGAAACAATTGAGCATTTTGTGCTGGAATGTAGTAAGTATGAGCAAGAGAGAGAGAGAGTTTTATAAATGTGGTGTCTGAGCAGTATGGAGAGAATGAGTGGAATGCCAGATGTGCTGAAGATGATTGCGGTATGAGCTGTCTTGCTGGATTGGATCAGGAGTGTAATGCGAGTATCATTGAGGCTATGAAAGTGTTTCTTGTGCGTGCCTGGAGTAAGAGACAGTGACTGGAATGAGCCAGGCTGGTAGAATGGGCTGTAATGACCCAATGTGCCGGGGGATGGTGTTTTGACACACTGGCTGTCCCGGTGATGCCTTCCAATGGAGGCTTGTGACAAGGATTGTAGATCCTGAGTAGTTTAGTGACAAGTCTGGTACCAGGCGCTGAACTCTTTGTGTGAAAATTGTGGAGGGAATTGTAGGCCGTTACAAAGGCCCCGACACTGTCGGCCCTCAAGTTCAAGTTCAAGTTCATATCTTTCAAGTTTACTTCAAGTGAAAAGTATTATTCCAAACACAACAATAGTAAATTATCTTCCAATATGAGACGGTCTTCAGCCCCATCACAACTGGCCAAGAAACCGCGCTTTACTCCACCTATAAAAATGGTTGAAAACAGCGATTCCAAACGTGACGCAACAGCCTCTTTGACATTAAAATCAGGTCTGATGTGTATTTTATACTATACTCTCCAGTAATAAATCTTGAGAATTATAATGCAAACTTTTTAAGTTTGGTATTTGTTGAGGACTTTGGTCAATGTTAAGTGTAATGCGATCACGAGAAATTACAATTTTATTGCAAAGAATCACTAAAGAATGACATTCTGCTCGCTGATGCATATTTTCGAATTATTAAACTTTGAAGTTGGCTTTCGTGTGCCAAAGGAAGCGAGCGCGCCAAGCAGAATTTAATTAATAATGGAAGCTAACATCCTATTACAAACGTAAACAGGTTGGGTTGTGAGGGGGAGCCACAGTTCTAGTGAAAATTATAAATAAAGGTTTAAACCCACCCATTAGGATAACGTCTGCAATTGTGTTGACATCACCCCAATGGGTTGGTTGGAACCTTTATATAGAATTTTCACTAGAAGAACTGTGGCTCCTCCTCACGACCCAACCTGTTTACGTTTGTAATAGGAAGTTAGCTTCTGTTATTAATTAAATTCCGCTTGGCGCGCTTGCTGCAAAAGCCATCTCCAAAGTTGAATGATTCAAAAATAATGCATTAGCAAGCAGAGTGTCATTCATGTAAAATGTTCTTAAATAGGTTCTTTTAGTGATTCTTTGAAATAAAATTGTTATTTTCTGTGATCTCATTACACTTAAGGGGGCCCTCCCGTCAAAATTGAATTTTGATCTGATTGGTCTGAAATTTGATCACTATGTGTATTTTTGCAAGAGAAACATATTTTAGTCAAGAAGTTCTTTGATTTAGGCCTTAATTTTTTTTTCTTTTTAAAACTCGTTTTTTTTTACTCATACTTATTTCCTTACTCATACATTTACGTATCTCATAAAATTATGAAATTTTTTGTTATCAGTCCGATTCTTATTTTTGGGATGTTTTCAGAAGACCTCTCAGGGGGATACAACTATTGTATCTATGGGAATTAGCGCTCCCAGGAGAACCATGTGAGGGCCCGAACTAAAGGTTAGGTAGGCTTCTTTTTTGTTGTAATAAAATAAGTTTTTGTTTTGTTACGGACCAACTTTTTTCGGTTCACTGTTGTCCTGTTTTTCAATACCTACTACTACCTTCTTCAACTTTTTTCTTGTTTCATGAACTTTTTTTCTAGCTTACTGTTTCTGTGCACCTTGTGCATAGATTCCGCATTCCCTCAACTCCATACTAAATGGTGCCTTCCTCTTTCCTCTCTTGGAACATCTTTGTTGTGTTTAAGGGAGGTTAAAACTTTCTTATATAATAAAAATAATAATAATAATAATAATAAGAATGTTTTCAAAAGAATAGTAGTCGATGAATTTTTATGCTAGAACAAATATAAAGACGGTTTTGAAATTCTTGTAACATTGCAAACAAACTAATAGGCCTGAATTTTCTATTTGAAATTTTTTTTTATTTATGCGATATTTGGTCAATATCTAAAAATACCTACTGAATTTTTAGATTTTGAACTAGCAGAAAAAACGACAACGTACAAATTGGAAAATCGAAAGCTATCAGTTTGTTAGAATTGTTTCAAGGATTCTAAAACTGTCTTTGTTTTCTTCCTAGCATAAAAACTCAATAACTTCTATTCCATTGAATTTTGAAAATAAGTGACTTTACAGTATAGGCCATAAACAAAATTTTTTGGTGAAGTGTAATATAATGGAAAATTTATGTAATTGAATGCTGTTTTCATTTTTATTTTGATAATCTCCATGCATAACGCCATATTTACACTTTGAATTGTAATGGTAAATCTGAAGGATATGTCAGTTATTGATTTTCCACTTTTTAGTGCCTGAACCTAATTAATTGCATCAAAATAAACAAGTTTTCTTCCATGCACTTTCCTTCTCAAATGAGTATTGTACGATTTATAGCGGTAAGTTTAGTTTCGTCTTTGAAGACAAATGCGCTCAAATAAACTGCTACTCATCGATTTTCAAATTTTTGTTGCTTGAATCATGGTAATATCAAAATAAACAACTGTTCATCTATACACTTTTTTCGTCAAATGAGTATTTAACGAGGTATAGCGGTAGGTTTGGTTTAGTCTTTGATGACGATCGCGCTGGAAGCGAGTAAGCAATGCAGTGTTGCTGTCCGACGTGCTCCTTGAATTACTTGCCGCTTCAAACACCGGAGTTGCGGTAAGTCATTTACCGCTTTAGCTAATAAAATACTCATTTGAGACGGAAAGTGCATAGAAGAAAACTTATTTATTTCGATCTAATTAACTATGCTTAGGTATCGAAATTTACAAAATCGATAACTGACATATCCTTCAGATTTACCATTGTAATTTACAAAAAAAAATTGAAATTTTTTTTACTTATCTTATAAAAGTATGGAATTTTTTGTTTTCAGTCTGATTCTTATGAAATTTGACGATTATATGTAACCTTTGAAAAGAAACACAATTTTTTCTATATATTTTTTTGATTCAGGCCTTAGTTTTTGAAAAAATTTGACATATTGGTTTTTAGTCCACTGGTTTTGATATATCTAAAGAATAGAACTTACTGAGTTTTTAGGCTTGGACAAAAACAAAGACAGTTTTAGAATCCTTGGAACATATCTAACAAAAGTACATTGCAAATTTTCCATTTCTTCTTTTGTTTTCTTTTTATATGGGATCGAAATGGGGGTCGAAAATTGAAGATTTTGGTCCCCTTAGCCCTCCCCTTGGGGGGGGATCTATTGTCCGTAGCGCCATAAAATTTTAGGACCGAATAGTCCACCACCTAAGGGTCCTTTTCTAACAAAAACACAAAAAATGACCGTCGGAGAGAAAAGGGGCCTCGGAGGGCCCCCTTAACACTGACCAGGAATTCAAACTAATGAATTTTTTAATTTTTCATGCTTATGTGATGATAATGGCATAAAAATATACAATTTTTATTCTATTCACTTACCGTCGCTAATGATAATTTAATGAGTTATAGCAGTAGGATAATTTTCCTCTTTTATAGCAGTTTTGTTGTTTATAACGGCAAGCATTAGTTCTTTTTCTGTTCAACGGCTCAAATAGACGTTTGTTACGTTAGGTTAGTTTAGGTTGGGTTAGGCTAGGTTAGTTCCATAAAGGTAGGTTGGTTGAGGTTGGGTTAGGTCATGTTAGACATGACCACAAATCAATTAGTGTGAGGTCCTCAACATTTGCCTTAAGTTTTAAGTGACGTATTGAATTAAAATTTATATGTTTGTTTTAAAAGTATTTTTACTGGTAGTTAATGTAGAAGGCTTATATAAATCATGAAATTGTAAAACTGTGTTCAAGACCCTGAGTATGTACCTAGAATTGTCAAAGTAAAGAAAATTGATATTTTACTAATTCCTGAATATTATGTCTGGCTCATGTTTCTTAATTGTCTAATGCTGTTGTATCAATAACATTTGAAACCAATCCTGGTCAAGTAATGACTATCTTCCTTTAGTTTGGTGTAGCCTCAACTATAAAAAATTATGCACTTCTAAATAAATGGCTGCCATTTTTGCAACTTGGACTAATTTGGGACACTTTGTAAATCATGCTCAATATGAGTTTTCCATCAATTATGGCTGTCTATTTATGAAACAACAAAAGTTTTATATTTTCCTCTAGGAGATTAGTGCCTTAAAGTACTCTCATAAAAAACATAGGTGTCTCTATACATTAAGAGAATAGTTGCATCTTGCTGTTGTTAAATATGTTGCAGTATTATAAATCTGTTGGTTATGCTTAATGGAGAAGTTGTCTTGAGCTAGTTTTGCAGCCTGCTACGGCAAATATGAATTACGAAATATCCATCAAGACTGTAGCTAAACTAGACAATATCCCAAGGAATATTACTCAGATTGTGATAAATGCCAGGCCTCTTTTATGAAGAAAAATTATCCAACTGCTCTCTTTGCTCATAAAAATCATCATTCAAAATTTATCTATCCTCACAGATTAGAAACAGAATAAATGTTTAAATTGAAATAAGACTTTTTCTAAAAAGTGGGTGGGATGTGAAGTAGTTCTATAACAACACTCAAAAGATGAGTAAATGTACAGTGTCATCCATTAGGACAATCGCCTGCTGAAAAAAAATTTTCAAAAACAGAGAAAATAATCTGTAACCATGTCATTAAATTTTGTGACACTATATCAGTTATCCTCAAGGAGATGCTTTTGTATAATTTTTAACCATAAGAGAACAAAGTAGTCTAACAATACTGGTTAGAGTAAATTAATTTTTCTATATGATGTCTGCTTTATCTTCTATTAAAAGTAGATCTTTTTCTTATGCATCACTTTATGATGCAAATATACTACTTTAACATAAAAAAAGACAAACAAAGTGACTCAAAGCACAACTCATCATTATAAATATGAAATTAAAATGAAAAATATTGATGAAAGTATCCCATGTAGGCATGTAGTCCTCTCCTGTGTTTGATAATTATCATATTTTTTATCATTCTTTGTTTTACATCTGATTTTTTTTAACTAACCATGCTGTGTGCATTATTTGGTCCTAAAAATAGGTGTGCTTATGTCTCTCTTTCAGATGGAGTGTCATCATCAATTGTTTTGGGGACGGAGTGCAGCTCTAAAGGTTCATCAACTCGTCCAACTGAAGATATCCTAGCTCTTTTTTCTTTAAGTTCACATCTGAGTTCAGAGCTAAATTTAAGTACTTTCTCTCAAAAGTTTGAGTCAGTGAATGAAAATGTTGGGCCTAGCACTGTCAGTGGAGGAGTGCAAGCAGCAAGACAGTCACATGTATGTACCACAGAAGCTGCTGACTCAACAACAGTATTTGATTCAGAAAATGGCCATGTAACTTCTGCTGTGCATCATGCAATGAAAAGTCCAAGTCAAAACATTTTGAAGCCTCTGCAACAGATTAGGTGTTCTTTTGATGATCCTGGACCCCATGGTCAGTCCAATACTGCATCTGATGAGAGGTATGTTTGGTATTTCATTTTTATGTTTTTTTTTAGCTTTAAATGTAGTTTTTCTGGTTTTTCAAGAGGCAACATATACTTAGAACTTTTTCGCATTAACTTGTATTTTGAAAAATTAAAGAGGGGTTGTGATTGTTGTAGCTTAGTACCTTTACTGATTGTATGACATGTGCCTTGTGTATCTTTTGATAATACCAGCTGAATTTTTTCTCCAAGGTTATGAAGGCTTATTTCTCATATTTAATTAACTTCCTTTTCCAAACATTTGTTTGTGGTTAACTAATATACTGCTTGCAGATACTTCTCAGTGGTGTGGTGCAAACGCTCAAACCGCAAGCACAAGAAGTGGGAAGGTGATGCTGTGCTCATTGTCAAGACAAGATCTGTGATTCTCAAGGTCAGAATCAAATTGTTTCATTAGAGTTATGAGAGTGCTTTGTACTTGTAGCACCTATGAAGGCATAAATAACACCATACTGAATGAACTGCAGGGAGTGTAGGATTCTATTTCCCTGCATTACCTAAAGGATTTGTTTATGAGAGCTCAGCAATGACGCAACTAAGGCTCACTCATTTCTCTATTTTATGAAGTGGTTTAAAACATGAGAACTAATGAGAATTTTTTCTGAATAACTATTAATTTTATTTTGTGGAGCACCAGCCTCTAGGTATTGAGGAAAAGTACTGTAATCACTGATTATTATTATGAAGGTATTTGTTGCAACCAATTTTTGCAGTATAATTTTTATAAAAAAAATATTTTTATTCAATTGCCTCTACAGTCATTTACCATTTGAACTCATCTTCTGATTTTACAGGACATGGAAGGCAAAATCATTGGCCAGTCAAGTGGCTACAAAGTGGCTGACTTGGTTTCTCTGGAAGATGGCAACACCTTGCCTGTTGGAGGAAAGGAAGTTGAGGTCTATTGTTTTCCATTAGTTTTCACAATACTGTATACCTGTGTAAGCCTTGGGTTAAGGTTCTGATGATGTTTTCAAGTGAAATATTTTTGCTGAGTAAATGTCTCATTTTTTGTTCTTGTTTGATTGAGCCAGACACACTTCATTGATTATTTACTGCAGAAATGCCTCTTTGTAAATGGTGTCTTCATTTCTTTTTTAGATATCTGCTGAGGTGATTTTTATTTCAATTCAATATTGTCACATTTGTATACACTAAGTCTATGTATGACATCCTTAACCCGTCGCCACGTCCTGGACTCTTAGAAGGTCGGCAAAGCTAGCACATGTTTCACATCAGCAAACCTAGGGTTGCCATATATGGTCTTAAGCGTCTCGTTGAGCGCTTTTCATTGGTGTAAGGTAAAATTAGGTGGGGGGAACAGGGAAGGAGAGGTGACAAGCTCAAATCTGTATGAATTCTTCTGCTCAGTCTGGAGTGTAGCTACCGGCGCTGCACAACCTCTTAGAAGGCCAGCAGTGTAGCTGAGGCATACCAGCACACACTCTGCCTCTAAGAAGGTCGCCATCATTTTTATTTTCTTATGTTTTTTGTTCCAAAAATGGGAGTCCAAATCCACAGATTTACTCCTACGCAAAAAATAATACCACCTTTGTATTCGATAGGAAAAGCTCTATGCATATCAAACCCTTTATAAACAATGAAACTGCTTGATAACAGCCTATACACAAAATGAACTATAAAATAAAAACTGTGTTTTACATATAGTGCATATAACTCCGGAACTATTGGACCTGAAAAAAAATTCACATACCACAAGGTTCAGCAACTCAGAATCTATGAAAATGCATCATAAAAAAACATAAAAGTGCAATAAATATAAAATGGCCAGTGATTTACTGGTTTCTGTTTTTTGTATTTTACCAAATAAAAACTCGAATTTCGTAGATTTTCATTGGGGTAGCAGTATTTTCACCCCACTTACAGAAAGAGCAACTCTCTCTCTTTACAATGAACCCCCAATGAAGCTTCTAACATGATTAATGAATGTACAGTAAGTTGCACAGTTGACCCATTTTCTTCAAACCTCTTGGTAGGTCGACCATGTGGAGACGGGTTAAGCAAGAGCTGTTTTTGTGTGACTAATAAAAATATAATGGTAATAATAATTATCATTATCAATTTAAGATTACCAGCCTTTATTCATTATTTTTAAGTTGAATGAGCCAAAACTCAACTCACCTAACCTAACTCATGTTATTCAGACAGCCCAACCCCTCCTATATTAACCTAATTTATCTTTAACATATTGAGCATTACTGCTGAGCCAATCGTGAAACGTTACAGATTTTGCTGTCTGACATGCGCCCGGATAGCCTCTTCAGTTAAACTTTGGCATTGGTTGCCAGAATGTCATCCGTGCAGATCCCCCAAGTACCAAAAGTGATCGGCGAGTAATCCTTACACTGAATATTTTGGCATGTCTAATGTTAAAAATAGCAGATTTTGGGAAAATAGTGACAATAGTCCTCATTGTGGCTTAAAGTTTACAGGCCTCTATCCATTATATTTCTATTTAAATAAACCAAAAACCTAACTTACCTAATCTGGTGTAAACCTATGGCCTATCTGAATGTTGAAAAAATCGGAAAATACTAAGATTTTCCTATCTCGCACGCGTTTTGAAAGCCTTCATAGTTAAATTTTGGAATTGTGTTTGGGATAGCCGGGGCTAAATGGCAAAGTGGGCAGAGCGTGGACTGCCGGTAGTGCTTACACATTAAATTTTGTCATGTCAATGTTCATGTTACAGATAATAAATTTCAAAGTACCTGCTGAGTAACTCGTACATAAATATTTTTGTGGAATTTTTTTTAACTTATTCATATTTAGTTCAGAAGAAAGTACAGGAGAGTTGTTTATAAGTTTTTCCACAACTGCATTGTTTACACTTCACAGTTATGCTTGAGTCCAGTGATATTTATTTCCACCCCCACATGCCACATATGATAGACAAAAGGATCGGTTTAGTGAGGTTTGTCAATCTTTTGCTATGGGAACTGGCACCTCCAGGAGACCTGCTAGGCAACTCCAGCTATAGAGAGGTCATCAGGGTTTTGTATTATGTGCCCACTTTACTTCTTCCGGTTTTCATGCATCCTTGGTTATCTCTTCTTAGTCTTTTTTCTTTTTCCTTCCTATGTTGCTGTTCCTATGCGCAGAGATCTTGTGTGGGAACACACCTTGTACATAGATTCTGTGTTTTCTTTAGTCTATACGCAATGGTCCTTTCTCAGTCTTCTGTGGAAGTACCATTCCAATGAAAATTAAGCTGTAAAATAACTACCATCATGCTCATTACTATTCACTTCCATCTCTCAATTAATTTGCAGATTCAAGGTATGATTCCAGCTTCTGAGTTCTCCAGTGGGAGATGCTTCCTATCCGCCAGCTCAGACGTAGCTTGCGCAGGAACTGCACTGCCGCCCCCGCGCCCCAAACTCAAGCCCTTCAAGCTCCCCACTTGTGGCGGCCTCGCGTCTCCCCTCACCACCGCACAGAAGCCAGGCAGCGGCCAGCCTTTATACGGCTGCCACCACCCGCATTCCCTTGTGTTCCCTCGGCCGACCGCGCGGCAGCAGGTGAGTTGAGGGTCGCGGGCAGCTCTGATGTCCCCTTGCTTACTGAGTACATTTGCTTCTAGCAGAACGGGCTTCTGCTGGAAATTTCTATTTTCTCTGCTCAATAAGGTACAGTTGTCAGGGTTTTGGATTTTGTGATGGAAATTTTTCTTTTATAATTATAATTTTATAATTTTTATAGTATTCTCTGACTCCAAGAGGGGGTGTGAAGCTAGTCAACCATGCCAAAGCAATTAGCAAGTAATTGTTTACACCTGCCTTACTTTCACGTCTGGCCCTAGTGGTTATTTTATTCCAGTCATCTCTAATAAGAGATGTGACTCAAAAAAAAAACCATGCCGTTTTTAAAAAAAAAAAACGTTTTTTTTTACAAAAAAAACCGTGGCCAAAAAAAACGTGGATTATTTTGTTTTTTTAAATATTTTGTCTGAAAATAACTCAGCAAGAAAAAGAACCACATTACATTATTTGTTTTCATGTCAAATTACAAAATAAAACAGCATACTTGTTAATTGATGGTTTTCCATAGTTTTATGAAATTTTTCGTTTTCTGCAGTTTCATGCTTTGATATTTCATTTATTTTACAATAAACGTGAATGACCTTCAACTCCCAAAATGGTAAGTTATAATAACATATCTTTACTTATGGTCATTGATAGAGATGTGACTAAAAAACCATGCTGTTTTTTAAAAAAAATGTTATTTATACAAAATTATGAATAAAAACCATGGATATTAATATATTTATGTGACCTTAAAAATCCAGTGCTGTTTTTTTAAAAATTGTTTTTTAACAGAAAAATCGTGACTAAAAAAACATGGCTATTATATTTTATGGGACCAAAAAATTGTTTTATTAAAACATTTAAAACAAATCATGACTAAAAAAACACGGATATAAATATCAAAAAAGTTATTTTTCTTTCATCGAATTGTCTTTAGAAACTTATAAACAAAGAATGCTGTTCATATTGAAATCATGTTTATTAAAACTGTACTAGGTCTTAGAATAAAATATCTACAAAGAATCTATTCACTCCATAAAACCTTTCGGAGACCAGCTCCATCCTCAGTCATTCAGTAAAATTTGGAGAAATGCACAATGAATTTTCACTGTTCCTTTGAAAAACATTTGACTGAATGACTTACTGAGGATAGAGCTGGTCTCCGAAAGGTTTTATAGAGTGAATAGATTCTTTGTGGATATTTTATTCTAAGACCTGGTACGGTTCTAATGGATATTAATATATCTTGTGTGACCAAAAAATCCATGCTGTTTTTTAAATGTTTTTGTTACAAAAATGTCATGACTAAAAAACACGGATATTAATATACTTTATTTTACAATAAACAACCATGCTGTTTTATTTTAAAAAACTTTTTTTTACAGAAAAATCATGATTAAAAAATGTGGATATTAATGAGTTTATGTGAAAAAAACATGGTTTTTAAAAGGTCATGTTTTTTTGGTCAGATAAAATTTAATACCACTCATGTTTTTTTGTAAAAAATCTTTTTTTCCAAAAGCATGGTTTTTTGGTCACATAAAATAAATTAATATCCATGTATTTTTTACAGATTAGATTAGACATTAGTTTTAGCCTCCCTACCCAGCAACAAATGCGATCCAAAGAGAGGAAGGAAGATTATGAAACAAGATCAAAGTTGAAGAAGACAGTAGTAGGTGCTGAAAATCAGGACAGCAGTGAACTGAAAAAAGGTGGTCCTCAACATAACAAAAACCTTTTATTTCAACAAAAAGGAGGCCTACCTAACTCTCAGCTTGGGCCCTCACATTGTCCCCCTGGGAGTGCTAGTTCCCATAGATACAATAATTGTATCCCCCTGAGGGGGAGTTTTTTCACAAAGAAGTCGTGACCAAAAAATGAATAATAATAACTTTTTAATGAAAAAAACATGTTTTAAAAAAACAATGATTTTTTTGGTAACATAAAATATGTTAAAATCCAAGATTTTAAGACACGATTTTTCATGAAAAATACATAAAATAAAATAGCATGGTTTTTTGGTCACATAAAATATATTCATATCCAGGTTTTCTTATACATCATTGTTTGTAAAAAAATTATTTTTTAAAAAACAGCATGGGGTTTCTTAGGTCTCATATATATATATATATATATATATATATATATATATATTCACGTTTTTTTAGTCATGATTTTTTAGTACAAAAACATTTTTTTGATCTCATAAATATATTATTCATATTTTTTCAGTCATGATTTTTTAGTAAAAAACATGTTTTTTTTAAAAAATACTGCATGGGGCTTCAAGGTCACATAAAATATATTGTTTTTAGTCATGATTCTTTGTAAAAAAAAACAGCATGGTTATATTTGGTACCAGAAAATATATTAATATTCATTTTTATTAGTCAGAATTTTTGGTAAAAAATATCATGTTTTAAAAAAAAACAGCATATTTTTTGGTCACCTAAAATATATTAATATCTATGGTTTTTAGTCATTTTTTTGTAATGAAAACATGAAAAAGAAACAATGCAGTAAAAGTGGTGGCAGATAACCCACAATTACCTAGAGGAGTCTGAGAGGTACAGCAGGAGCCACAGAACTTATATTGATGGAGTCAAAATTCAGAGCTTATTATCTCTGCAAAGTCTGACTTTTTTGGTTACATGAAAATAAAATCAGACATAGAAGAGATAGTAAGCTCTGAATTTTGACTCCATCAATATAAGTTCTGTGGCTCCTGCTGTTCCTCTTAGACGCCTCTAGGTAATTGTGGGTTATCTGCCACCACTTTTACTGTATGATTTCTTTTTGATATTTTTATAACAATAAAATGACTAAAAAACATGGATATTAATAAATTTTAGGTGTCAAAAAAAAACCCAGACAAATACTTGACAAAATTTAGGTGTGCAAAAAAAAACAAAAAAAAACAAAAAAAAAACAAAAAAAAACATAAACACGTTTTTTTGCGAAAAAACCGCAATCAAATAAAACCATGTTTTTTGCATCACTCTCTGATACACATCATCTTGTATATTGGTCATTTAAATGCCTAATCACTATCACCAGTATGCAGTGGAATTTACTCTTGGTCGAGCCAAAACACCTTTTCTGAGCCCCTCGGTGAAGTGGGGAATTATGGCTTAGATATCCCTGATTCCAGCGGGGAGATTCGCCGATTGGACATTGCCGAGAATCGAACCGGCGATCTTTCTAGGGAAAAGCGCACGCTCTCAACCACTAGGCCACTGTGAGCATTCGAATCCAAAACAAGTGTAAAGGGAGCGATTCATTGACTGGTGACTGGCAGTGAAGTCTCACATGCTGCTAAATTAGATGCCATTCAATATGTGGGTACCTCGTACAAAGATTATTACTTCATTTTCCAGTCAGCCATAAGGATTTTGCTACAGAAACAGAGGGAATTGGAGGCCAATCGTAAATTTACAGTAGTCATGCGTACAATAGAAGCGCCTGAGTGCCCTAACCCATGCTTAGAGACGATGCTAGTTTGATTGTGTATCAGACACTTGACTTATTCATGGTCATTTACTGGAGAGTTATCCTCAGCCACACCGCAACACTTGTCTTGTGCTGCTGACTGTGCAGCACGTGCTTGGTGTTTGTCCAAACTTTGCTGCTGCTGCAAGTCGAGCCTCATTTCCGGAATGCAGACGCCAATCTCCACTTGTTATGATGCTTCGCAAGCCCCGTCGGGCTTGCTTTAATATCAATGCCCTAATAAGTTTTTGGGTACGATGCATTTTCAAAATAAAATAAGATCTCATGTACTGGGAAATAGCTCTAACAACTGTACACCTTGTACATAGAAATCTGAAAACACTATGCTGAAGTCTACTTCTTAATCTGAGAACCTCAACTAGCGTTGTTGTTGAAAGTGAAAAATTTGAGACTGTTGACCTTTTCTACTTGGATTAATTAAAACGTGTGATAAATTTTCAGTTATATTTGAGGATCTATTGAATGATTGAAATAGTGTATGGTGATGCTATGGGGAATCTACACGGTGTTTTCCCCATTTCTTGGCATTTCGTTGGGGGCCATATTGCACTTCAGCTGCTGAAAATTAGCCATCCATTCCAGAAGCAGGGAGATTTGTGCACGGCTCAGTTCTTCCTGTTCATAAGCATAACTCTTCTTGCTGGTGTAGAAACTTGTTTGAACTGAGTAATTTTAGTTGCTCTTATTTACACGGCTGAGTCGCTCTTCTAATCTTGATATTTGCATTTTGAGTTGTGCCTGATGGGTAGCCTTGGCTGGTGATGCTCGTTGGCGTCATCCTGAGCGGCAGACGTCACGGTGCTACTTCCATACCGCGAGCCAAAAACTAAAGTTACAATGGCTGAATTAAATCACGATAACTTCCCCACTTTTGTGTTCTTTCCTGCTCTTACAACCTTTTTGCGAGTTTGTAGGCTCAAAGGCATTTTTATTTGTGTTTGTCATCAAAACCATTTTGGAATAAATACCACCCCCTCCAAAAAATTTTATCTAAGGGAAATAACACTCCTAGGAGGGAATGTGAAGTCCTGAGCTGAGAGTTTAGAAGGCCTTCTTTTTGTTGAAATGAAACATGTTTTTTGTTTTGTTGAAGACTATCATTTTTTTGGTTTGCTGTTGTCTTATTTTCCACCAATTTCATTTGTCTTGCCTCATCTCCCTAACTCTGCACTAAACTGTGCTTCCATCGTTTCTCTCTTTGGAACGCATTTGTTGGTCTAAGAGAGTCTTGAAATAACTTATCTAATAAATAACATTTGGTATTTCAAAATACTTAGTTTTCATCATTCATTTTAGAACTAATGATGCGTAAGTGCTGAGCTGCAGCAGCGCATGAGACGGTGCGGTGTGTGGTACTGAGCTGCAGCAGCGCATGAGACGGTGCGGTGTGTGGTGCTGAGCTGCAGCAGCGCATGAGACAGTGCGGTGTGTGATGCTGAGCTGCTGCAGCAGCGCATGAGACGGTGCGGTGTGTGGTGCTGAGCTGCAGCAGCACATAAGACGGTGCGGTGTGTGGTGCTGAGCTGCAGCAGCGCATGAGACGGTGCAGTGTGTGGTGCTGAGCTGCAGCAGCACATGAGACGGTACGGTATGTGGTGCTGAGCTGCAGCAGCACATGAGACGGTGCGGTGTGTGGTGCTGAGCTGCAGCAGCGCATGAGACGGTGCAGTGTGTGGTGCTGAGCTGCAGCAGCACATGAGATGGTGTGGTGTGTGGTGCTAAGTTGCTGCAGCAGCGCATGAGACTGTGCGGTGTGTGGTGCTGAGCTGCAGCAGCGCATGAGACGGTGCGGTGTGTGATGCTGAGCTGCAGCAGTGCATGAGACGGTGCGGTGTGTGATGCTGAGCTGCAGCAGCACATGAGACAGTACGGTGTGTGGTGCTGAGCTGCAGCAGCACATGAGACGGTGCGGTGTGTGGTGCTGAGCTGCAGCAGCGCATGAGGCGGTGCAGTGTGTGGTGCTGAGCTGCAGCAGCACATGAGACGGTGCAGTGCGTGGTGCTGAGCTGCAGCAGCACATGAGACGGTGCGGTGTGTGGTGCTGAGCTGCAGCAGCACATGAGACGGTGCAGTGTGTGATGCTGAGTTGCTGCAGCAGCGCATGAGACGGTGCGGTGTGATGCTGAGCTGCAGCAGCACATGAGACGGTGCAGTGTGTGGTGCTGAGTTGCTGCAGCAGCGCATGAGACGGTGCGGTGTGGTGCTGAGCTGCAGCAGCACATGAGACGGTGCGGTGTGTGGTGTGTGGTGCTGAGTTGCTGCAGCAGCGCATGAGACGGTGCGGTGTGTGGTGCTGAGCTGCAGCAGCGCATGAGACGGTGCGGTGTGTGGTGCTGAGCTGCAGCAGCGCATGAGACGGTGTGGTGTGTGATGCTGAGCTGCAGCAGCGCATGAGACGGTGCGGTGTGTGGTGCTGAGCTGCAGCAGCGCATGAGACGGTGCGGTGTGTGATGCTGAGTTGCTGCAGCAGCGCATGAGACGGTGCGGTGTGTGATGCTGAGTTGCTGCAGCCGCGCATGAGACGGTGCGGTGTGGTGCTGAGCTGCAGCAGCACATGAGATGGTGCGGTGTGTGGTGCTGAGTTGCTGCAGCAGCGCATGAGACGGTGTGGTGTGTGGTGCTGAGTTGCTGCAGCAGCGCATGAGACGGTGCGGTGTGTGGTGCTGAGCTGCAACAACACATGAGACGGTGCGGTGTGTGGTGCTGAGCTGCAGCAGCACATGAGATGGTACGGTGTGTGGTGCTGAGCTGCAGCAGCGCATGAGACGGTGCAGTGCGTGGTGCTGAGCTGCAGCAGCACATGAGACGGTGCGGTGCGTGGTGCTGAGCTGCAGCAGCACGTTAGACGGTGTGGTGTGTGGTGCTGAGCTGCAGCAGCGCATGAGACGGTGCAGTGCGTGGTGCTGAGCTGCAGCAGCACATGAGACGGTGCGGTGCGTGGTGCTGAGCTGCAGCAGCACATGAGACGGTGTGGTGTGTGGTGCTGAGCTGCAGCAGCACATGAGACGGTGCGGTGTGTGGTGCTGAGCTGCAGCAGCACATGAGACGGTGCGGTGTGTGGTGTTGAGCTGCAGCAGCATATGAGATGGTACGGTGTTTGGTGAGGTGGACGAGGCGGCGAGCAGCGTGGTGGACGTGGTGCTGGACCCGCACCTCAGCTCCAGGCTGCGCCCTCACCAGAGAGAGGGCGTCATCTTTCTCTACCGGAGCGTCATGGGCCACACCCGCGTCCCGGTGAGCATTTTCTTCATCTGGTTTATTGCTTTGTTCGCCAGTAACAGGTGTGCAAGCTGCATATCTTTTTCTCTCCCCCGTGCGTTTTTGGAGAGTTTAGCTGTGTCACGACATTTAATGCTCAGGTTGATAGGCTTCAGCCTACAGTTAATTGAATTCACTCATATATGATCATTAGGGTGTTTAAAACAATGAAACTTGTTGGATTCCTATGAGCAACCTCTCATTTCGTTCCTTTTCATAAGAAAACCATTTTAGCAAAACTTTACACTGCAAAGCCCACATCTTGATGTCGCGCAGAGATACAGAAGTCAGTACCTATACAGAACTCATAGAAGCATAGCGTGTTCACTCCTGTCTTTGAGTTGTTCATCTCTGTGAAGTACACACAACATTTCAAGGGTGCTTCCCACTGCGATGGGAGGTTGATGCCCTCACTAACTAATGGGGAAGTGGTGGATCGCCTTCCCATTTTCGTTTCAGGAAGAGTTCTCAGTGGTAAAGCTGAGCTGACAGATACCGCAATCATCAACGTCATTAAGGAATGCAAGCTTCAAGAGAGGATAGCAGCGCTTTGCTTCGACACGACTGCCACTATCACCGGTCTCAAAGGCAGTGTCTGTCTGCGTCTGCAGCAGATCATTGTACGTGATCTTTTGAATTTAGCTTGTTAACATTATGTTTTTGAGTTTCTACAAGAAGCTGTCTTCTCTGCATTGGTTCCAGAGGCGTCACTGAGCCCTGATATCACAACTTTTCAGCAATTTAAAGAGGTTTGGCTTTCTGTGGGTGAAACGGACTATCGGACAGCTGAAGATGCAATTCAAAGTGCATCGTGGGCCAGTGATGTCCTCAATTTCTGCCAAAATCAGCGAAACTTTTTTCATCCGCGCGACGACTGCAGAGAGCTTTTTGAGGGTCTTTATTTTTCTTGGAGGGGTGCCACATGGCTGCCAAAGCATTACCTTTCGAAAACTCGGGGCTGGTCATCGAGCACGATGGATGGCGCGGGCCATACGTAGCTTGAAGATGTGGATCTTCCTTCCACAGTTCTCTGAAGTGTCTAAGCAAAGCGCTGCTATCCTCTCTTGAAGCTTGCATTCTTTGATGACGTTGATAATTGCGGTAGCTATCAGCTCAGCTTTACCACTGAGAACTCATCCCGAATCGAAAATAGGAAGGCGATCCACCACTTCCATATTAGTTAGTGAGGGCATCAACCTCTCATCACGGTGGAAAGCACCCTTAATTAAAATGTTGTGTGCACTTCACAGAGATGAACAACTCACTGGCAGGAACACGCTATGTCTCCATGAGTTCTGTACAGGTACTGACTTCTGCAGCTCTGCACGACTGCCGCGACATCAAGATGTGGGCTTTACAGTATAAAATTTTGCTAAAATAGTTTTCTTGTGAAAAATAACGAAATGAGAGGTTGCTTGTAAAAATCCAACAAGTTTTATTTTTTTTAAACACCTTAATGATCATTCTTGCGCAGTTGAGAACAAAAAGGCTGAAAATTTATGGTAAATTCATTGATGATACAAAATCAACTAGTTCAGTGTCAGGTTACCTTACTTTGGTTATCCGTTAAGTGATTTAGTTTATCAATTTGTCACGAGAAAACCTTTCGCTTCCTGTTCTCTACCTCTTTTTGTTTGCCACACTATTGCGTACGAGTGCCGTGTCAGTAAGTTACTCAGCAGTAAATCGTAGTGCTACCAAGCAGATAAATTCTTTAACTTGCTACCTTGCTTCAAATAGCAGTCTCCTATTTCCATCCAACTGTTCTCTGCTGTTACCAGTGCAGCACTATTATTTATATTTGTGTTTAATAAAGCTGCAATTGACATCATTAATTAGTGGGGTTATTGCTTCCTTTGATATCTGGCTGACCTCGAGTCGATTAACTAGTTACCAACAAGCATGGCGTTTATAATTTTTGCAACAATGGACTCTAAATTTGATCTTTGTTTGGCTATAAAAATTAGCAGAAGCCCTAACAAACACTGAAAGAAATAATAGCCCTATTTTGAAACACCCAGGTGCATCTGACGTTTTTCCCAAAACCGAGACACGCAGATGCATCATCAATGAGACACCCAAGATTAGGATGCATACCAGTGTTTCCAGACCCGATTCAGAGATGCTCTAGTGTCTCACTAAAAGTGCTTCAGTGTCGCATCGATGCGATACTTGGGCTTGAGTTTGATGCATTTACAACTGATGTCTTACATAAAACTCTACGGATATTAAGCTGTAGCATTGCACTGCCATGCAAGGTTGATGCTTCCAGCGCCACGAAGAAACTGTCATACGCTTACGTATTCTTGAGCTAAGCGATAGCTCCTACTCATGACATCAATAGTTGATCTTCCTGCTGAAGAGCTGCACAACGAGTTACATTCGTCTCCAGCAGTAAGACCTTTCCATGCCACCAGCAACACTTCTCGTTCAGCTGAGAGTGGTAGCGATAAAGCGTTAACTTCCCCTGAAGAGACCAATATTTCAGTTTATAGGAGAAGTTATAAATTTTGCAAAAATTTAATTTCTTCCGTATTACATTTACTGAACACTTAAATACCTAAAGTCAGATTTTAGGGGTGACTAAGCTATTACATTATCATCGCCAATAAAAGATAGACAGCATTTTGAGACTCTTCGCGCTCATCTAGGGGTCACACTTCCGATGAGAAATCTGCTCTCTTTTTAAGACGTTCTGGCTATCTATGAGACACATGAACAGCCATGAGACACTTAGAGAGGCCAAAATTTCTTTCAGTGAATATACGCTTTGCAGGGTATGCATACATTGATTTCTTGTTTTGCTTTTTTTATTTAATTTCTTAATCTACGGCTAGGTTAAACTTCTGTCGGTCCCGTTATGATTTCATCAGCATACTTACTTCCATATTTTTCCTCACGATGGGTAAGTTGCTTGTATTTTTCTCACGTTTTTTTCCTCAGCTATCTTCTTGGGAGCTTTTTGTGTTAACTGCATTTATTGATAATATTAATCATTTTGCAATAAATGAATGCTCCGTTCCTCTTCCATTAGTAGTTTTCAACACCAAAACAGCATGTATTTGATGTAATGGCAGTAAAATAAAAGCGAGAAAGATAATGATGAAATAAAATTACATTGTACAGTGCGAGTCCACTGCTAGCGGGTGCATCTTAGCTGACGAGATGGGGCTGGGCAAGACGCTGCAGTGCATCGCTCTCGTGTGGACCCTCCTGAAGCAGGTGTGACGCGCTGAGGTCTGGGTGCTGTGTGGCGGCCAGTTGTGGGGTGCACCGTTGTATCGCACTCCCGAGTCCTAAAAAAAAACGATCAAACTCAAATCTTATTCATTCATCAAACTGATTCAGTTAGTCTCCAATCGCGTTTTGCTACTTTCTGAAAATGGGATACGTTTTGAATTAGTCACTGGTCAGTTTTTAGGGAATCTTTCTCATATGATGAGATGAACCAACATCTGTATAAATATTTAAATAGCACACATTTCAAACTTTAAAATTCCATTTTCAGTGCTTGAATGAGAAGAGTCATACGGTAAGATACGAAGGAAATGAATATGAGTAAAATACATAAGCCTCTAAAACCCTAAAGCCTACGTTACCGTCAATCATAAACAAATTAGTCACATTCTTCTTATCACACTTACTGATTGAGAAATACACACCGAAATTTGTCTGTAAGAAGTTACAATAGTTAATTTGGCAGCTATAATGTCTTCTTTTTTAGATTAAGCTTGTTAGTGAACAGGAAAAAAATTAAAGTTTAAGGTCTTGTTCTCTATTTGCTGTAAAAAAGATTGAATAATAAGTATGTATAATTGAGCGGTTAAAGCTGCTCTCGATGATTTCTACTCGGTGATTGGGTTGAAGATGCAAATGTGTGACAGGTTCTATCAGAAATTCTTTAATGTTGGCAGTTTCTGATGAACTGCAAAGTTTAGTTCTACCGACGTAAGACTGCGTGCAGCTAGCACACTCTGTATAAACAGGCACAACTTTCCACCGCTTATTCCTCCAACTGCTCCTTTCTACCAACAAAATATGTTATCTTAATGCTGTTTCTAAGAACTGCTCTCGTTTACTGAAGTATAAAACTTGCTGACTAATCATGTCATTTATTTTGATTAGAGTTAATGGGGACTTCTTGCTGAACGATTAGCACTACGTATCAAAGTAGAATTAATGTTAGCTGACCGAGAAAACAATCGAAAAAGTTTAATGATAGAAAAACATTACTAAAACTAGGGAATAAGATCAATGTCAGGCTCAGAAGAAAAGTAAGATTTAGGTTTATAATCATGATTTTTACTAAAATTCAGTTGGCTCTCAACTCAAAGCCCCATATGAGTTACCTTAGCTGCATTTGCCAGTTGAGACCAGTTGTGTCTGCAGGCAGTACCCATAATTCCAAACTCTGCTGTTTTGGACCGTATATTATTACTTTTTTTAGGACAGGGAATTATCTGTAAAAACTCCTTTAAATTTTTGTGTAATATATTTACTACCAATTACGTAGGTATTTTGTTCAAAAGAAGTTTTGAAGCTACACCATCTGATGCTCTATTGAAAGAGGCCATTACTGCATTACTCACCATACATTTCTAGATAATGTAAACTTAATGAATTACGGTAAACCACAATTTAAATAATTTTTAGCAATTTACGGAAAGATTCAATGGCAACATTTATCAGCAAATTGTGGAATTAGCGATGTGCTCATTTTTTTCTTTTTTTAGCGGACGCAGAAAACATTTTCTGAATCAATATTCGCCATTTTTTAGCTAATTTTCTGAAGATATTGTATGAATAATAACTTTATTTTTTCATTTTGAAATTAAACCTGATGAGTTATTCTTTTATTAATGTTATTCAAAGGTCAAGTTCACAATGGAAGAAAAAAACTAAAACTGGTTCTTGTTTTCAGCTGTTGTCATTGAAAAACCAAATTTTATGCTGATAGCTGTTATATACAGGAAATCATCATTCACTGATACAAATTATTTCTGGCGCAAATACAAGAGATATATGAAACCACGTATTACAAGTTTGCTCCATGGAGCATATGGTATATGAAATTTTTCCTTGGAGGTTGAACCCATCAACAATCTAGGAGCAAACAATTTGTTTGTTGAAATAGTTAACAAAAATGTTATCTCCTGCTGCCATCTCCAGCGCAGTAGAGCAAATTTTGTATTAAAAATTCTCTTTTCTTGATTATTTACATACCAAATTCATCAAAAATGTCATCATTAGTCTGTAGGGTTTATACTTAGCAGTTGTCTAAGTGTCAGATGGAAAAAGTTTAAAGATAACATCATTTAGGTTGAAAGTAGCAATTAAAGAATGGCTGCGCAGTGGATGTGCCAATTTTTATGAGCGTGATTGCCGCGTCGACGCTTATGTTGGGGATGTAAACTCCAGAAATTCATCAGAAGCAGCGAACATTCAAGAATTTCTCAAAGATCTGGTCGCACATTTGCCTCCCCCATATCAATCAGCAAAGAGAAATCATTTTGAGAATTGCAACCATTCAGTCAAAAGTTACAATGTTCCCTCCATTTCTACAGAAAAGGGTGAACAATACCGTGCAATTGTAAAATTTTATTTTATCCTCACTCACAACCCTCATCTTGATGAAGGCGTTAGTGCTGTCAAAAATTAACTTTTGCCCCTACCTGCCGATGTAATGCTGCATGCGTGCGCACTTGTATGAGTGTGTGCCATGCGTGCAAACGGAGGAATACAGTTAATTTCTTCATGAATGTAAGGAAATCATGCGTTTAGGCTCTTAGAGATACATAATTTAAAATCCATTTTGCTTAAATTTTTTCGTTTTTAATATTTTGAACCTTCGAACCCAAACCGTAGCCTCGTGATGAAAAAGAGAACCAACGTACGCATTAACATTTTATAGCAAATATTTCAGAACTTGAAATTTCGACGCAATTAAAATTTCGACGCAAGTTTATAATTGCATCAAAATTTTAAGTTCTGAAACATTTGCTATAAAATGTTAATGCTTACGTTGGTTCTCTTTTTCATCACGAGGCTACGGTTTGGGTCAAAATGTGTTGCAATGTCCACAATTGAAGCCATGTGAATTTCGCCCATAGATCTTTGGATGATGAGTTGATAGTAAAAATGAATATCCTCCTATAGAAACTGTGCTTCTTGACTCTGGAGTTTATGTGAATGTCAGCTACTTTACTTGGTTTTTCGATCGGGTTGTTAAAGTTTAGCTTGATTGGAGATGCATTGAGGAGTGCAGGAGTGATTGTTCTGACTACCTATCTTAGATAGGAAAAAACTCCAAGTGCTAGAAATATACATGCTATAAATCAATAGGAACAGGCAGCACTTTTCACATTGCTCAGCATTCGTTGCTATTTTTCGCGACCACACCGTTTGGGTCAGAACCCGTGGGGCAGGAGCGGCGGCGTGGTGCGGCGAGCGCTGGTGGTGGCCCCGTCTAGCCTGGTGGCCAACTGGGGGAAGGAATTCCGGAAATGGCTTGGCAAGGAGCGGCTCCAAGTCTATGTGGTCGATAACAACAACAAGGCAAGTGTTGAGTCTGACTCACATTGTTGCTATATTCCTCTAGCAGGCTCAGGCATGATTGTGAGGAATGGTGATGGTAGCTCAATTTCAAATATCTCTTATATCTGAATTTTTATTACAAGTTTTGAATATAATGTCTATAAACTGCATGCCGGTTAATTGTATGCATCAATCTTCCCAAGGCATGTTTAATTCGTGTACAGGCTTTCCAGTCATTTAATATTACCTTACTTGGCAAAGGGTATTGGATCATCCGCGTAAATTCAGGTCTTATACCCTTGTTTTTAGCTTTACTTTTCAATTTAAGTTTGCAATAGATGTCTTTAAGGTGAAAACAGCCAATCTTCTTTTTAGTTTAGTTATTCATTTATGAACATACCTAATGGTAATCCATCCTTCTAAATCCTGTAAAGTTATATGAAGATTTGTTTATTGTGTGATCATCCTGGCTCATCTAAAATTATCATCTGTCCCTTCTACTCATTCCTATGTTTTGAGCATTTTTTCCAATCTATTTTGTTTCTTCTGAGTATTCATATTTTTCGTACTAGTTTTCTCTGACATTTTCTCTTGAGGTGGAGGACTTCTTTCGTCAAGAGTGGAGCCCGGTGCTGGTGGTGTCGTACGACCAGTTGCTGAGGTGCCAGGACCAGCTGTCCCGGCCCTGCCATGGCTTCGGCCTCGTCATCTGTGACGAGGGCCACCGCCTCAAGAATCCCACCAGCAAAACTTCGACCGCGCTCGCCACGCTGCCCATCGCTCGCAGAGTTCTCCTGACCGGCACTCCGGTACAGAACGACCTGCAGGTTGGTCAGGTTCTGGTTTGTTGCTTTTTTCTGAGCTCCGTAAGAGTTTTGGGAGTGCTTGAGTGCTTGGTTGTTGGTGTGCATAAGCCCTGAAACCATGAATTTTAACTGCTTGGTTGAAGTGTGTGGTATCATGGGGCGTTGTGAGGTAGTTGAGATGCAATTTCAGATATGTTGTGTTTCCATGTATGATGTGTCCTGTATGTAACGTGTTGAAATGCTGTGAATCAGGAGTTAATTCACATGAAGTGTAGTTTTTTGCTTGGGATAGAAATGAAAAAGAATTTTATGTTTAGTTATTGTTCAATGCAGCTTTGTTGGTTTCATTTAAAACAAATCCAGCTATTTGACTGAACAGTGAGTCACCTTCCAATTTTATGTGTCGTTGAATAGAAATGTGAATAATATCTTTGGTGAAGCTTCATTAAAGCAATTCAAAAAATTTTATCGGATATAAAAATATGCCTAAATAACTCCAGAAAACTCTGATAATCTTATTTGCCTGCTGGCTTGGTTGTCATTGTCCACGCTTTGCTTCCAGTAATACCTTAGAGTAAACTCACAATCCTGGTCCGAGAAATGAGGCCTAGGAAAATTCAACTTCACTTTCGTACTGCAGGTAATGCAAGTCTTTCACTAATACGCGGGTGGAAATTCGCGGTCTTCTTGGTCCAACTATCTTGTGTACGTCATGTATTGTTGTATTCCAAATTATAAATAAATAAAAAATGAATATTTGTATAGGACTTGGAATCCCCAAACCATTTACACCACCTATTTTCGTTCTTTGCATTAAGTGCAAGTATTAATAGTTGTTTATTTGTTGTAGATGCGTGTGTTGTAGAACGCTCTTTGTAAATTCTGTTAACCAATCCTTTTTCATTGCCTCAAAAAAATATCATCTTTGGTGGTATTAAATTTAAAAACTAAATCGTTAAAAGCGCTTCTGTATCGTCTTGACGTTTTTCAGTAAAGGAGTGGTCTAGTAAAGGAATAAAATCAGGTAGCTAACAAAGTTTTTGTGCGGATCACTGACGATACACATATTTTTTTAAAAACTTAACGCTAGAATACTCATAGTTTTTGTTTAAAATTTCAGAGAGACAGTGCCTACAGTATTCCATATATTAAGCAAGCTCTCCTAGGTTGCTTCAGCTACACATATTTTGTTTCATGACTATTCGTGAACACTTTGCTGTTTCCGCTAACACGCCTCCTAAGTACCGTTTCTTTGTCTTTTCTTCCTATACGCAGGGATAGAAAAGGTGTAGAAAAGGTATTCAGGGATAGAAAAGGTGGTGTATAGAATACGCAGGGTATTCTATGTGGAAACACCTTGTAGATTCCCTGTTTTCTACAGTTCATACTAATTGATCTCTTCTTCTCCCTGTCTTCAGATTGCCTTTGTTGTGGTTAGGGAGTCTTGAAGTAAATACCGTAATAATAATGATTTAGAAACTCTTTGAGAGTTCTGAATTATCAAACGAGCTTTCAGCTTAAAATCAAACCATTTTTAATGAACGTATGGCGAATAATGGTTAATTTAGAAAGTAGCTTGTTCACGTGATGTGCATGAAAATCTAAATAATTAAAAACTAATAACGTTTTTGATATACGTTGTTATTTACTTACTTGTAACCGCCCAAGCTTGGCTTTGAGCTGTATGTTACAAAAGGCCAAATTCAAAATCCTTTGAATGAAGATGGAAAATTCAGTACCTTGCTTTTAATAATTGCATGGGGGAAAATTCAACCTCATTTTTTATGCTCAAGATAATTCAGGTTCTTCATTAATTCGTTGAAAGAAGTTTACTTTTCTTCGTTGTACTTATATTAACCCTACACACTGTGTTTTGGATACAGTCTTTTCCAAGTGTTCTTTGAATGAAATATATTTCCTATTGACTCGTTAGTGCGTTTTTTCAAAAATGTTTTTATTGTTGAGTTATTCTACACTCGTGGAAAACATGTATATCAAAAAATTTCCAGGATAGAAAATTAGTCACATAAGCATCAAGAGTCGTAGGGTCACATCACCAGCAGTCTTATTGTGCTAAAATAAAATTGTGCTATTTTCCTCCAAAGATGCTCGCTTTGTATCTTTTGAAAAAAATCCTTCCGAAATTCTAATACGCAGAATGTTTACATGCAAGCTTGTGATGTGAACATTTTTTCTTGGATATTTATTTTAAAAATAGCTCAATGGTAGTAAATACAAAAAATGTAGAGTAAAAGCTTGCTCAATTTCAGAAGAGTTGCAGTAAACCTGTGTAAAATTCTGACCAGATGTGCGTGCCACACACTCGTGCACATCACTGTACACACAGGAGCTGTTCGCGCTGTCCAACTTTGTGGTGCCGGGTGTGCTCGGCGGCAGCGTCGCCTTCAGGCGCTTGTACGAGGCCCCCATCGTCGCCGCTCAGCAGGCTTCTGCTTCCGACGAAGAAAAAGACCTCGGTGATTGTCATTTGGATCCTTCTGTTGTTCTAGAAATCCTTTTTTGCTGCTATCGTTTTACAGGGTGCGGAAGAATCGATTGAGATTAAGCAGTTTTGAGTTATAAAATGGTATTTAGGGTAAAAAATTTAAAATTAGTGATTGAAATCGAGGTTAGCAGACACACCATCTATAGTCGTTAAGTTTTCAAAATAGTGTCCTTAAGATGACGGCGGTTAGCAGCAATATTCGGTTGGAGCCGATATTAGTAGTTTGCAGGGCACGTCTACACATATTTTGGGGTGTGGCGTTGACTCATTCAATGCTTCGCTCCCTTATCCCTGGCCCCTCAATGGCATATGATAGTCAATAGGTTTAAGCTAGTTATGTTACTCTATCATATGCTATGGGGACTGGCACCCATAGGGAGGATACTGTTAGGTAACCTCGGCTATGGGTAAGCCTTCTCGACTTCTATCTTTCGTTCCCACTTAGCTCATATCAGTTTTGATGTACTCTTCTCAATCTCATCTTTTTCCTCTATTCCTATTTTTCCTTAACTTGCTCTTTCTATGCAAAGGATATCTTGTGTGGGAATACATCTTCTGCATAGATTCTTCGTTTTCCTTAGTCAGTTCTAAATGATAATTTCTCTTTCCTTTGTAAGAATATCTTTGTAATGGAAATGGAACTTTAAACTATGATACTAAGTACTCTTACCTGTTGTAGGGTAAGAACATCTGGCGTTGAAACACATTTTCTTTCACATATTTCTAAAGAACAAAATCACAAATGCAAATGAGTGAACACGCTAGCTTCCCATTGCACAGACCAGCCGTCCGGGAAACATTCCTCTCTAAACAACGAGGCATGTGACTGCACGACTGCTGCTCTCACCAGTTCTATATTTTCTGATGTTTTGGCAGATCAGCTGTCTCTGACTGTCAGATCCAAGACTGAATGGTGTTCGCCTGCGGAACGGAACTGTAGCGCAGAATGTTTGCTGTCGCTGTAACGCTCAGTGCATCACCATTACAGATTGGTTGCTCTTGAAATGCGCTCACGACCAAGCTGAGGCCTAATTCTTTCCGCACGAGGTTGTTACTAAAATGGTGACAACGAAAACAAAATGAGGCCTTGTGAAATTCAATTGAACGTTGACTCTTCAAAACTGCTCGATCAGTTACGCCCTGTACGATTGTATTTTTTTGTAAATAAGTTTCTTTACACAAGCATTATTTTTCTCTCTGATTATGAACTTGAGGACTTTATTGGAAATATTTTCGTATTTTATATTCAAGCTCATTTATCTGAGTACGCACACCTCAGAGGGATACAATCATTGTATTCCTGGGAATTGGCACTCCCAGGGGGAAAATGAGAGGCCCCAAGCTGAGAGTTAGGCAGGCCTTCTTTTTGTTGAATTAAAATGTTTTTTACTGTGTCAAGGGCCATCTTTTTTCCGGTTATCTGCTGTCCTGTTTTTGAGCACCTACTACTTTTTTCTTCAACTTCATCTTGTTTCATGAACTTCTTTCTCAACTTACTGTTTCTATGCACCTTGTACATAGATTCCACGTTCCCTATCCCCAAACTAAATGGTGCCTTTCTCTCTTTTGATCGCCTTTGTTGCGTTTAGGGAGGCTTAAACTAACATCTAATCTAATCTTACCTGAGTACGCAAATGTGAATTCATGAAAGATGCTAAATCGCTAAAATTATATCGAGGGCTGCAGACAAATCGTTAACTTTACTATACTCCCGTATTTTTTGTTCTCTGATGCCAAATGTTTAATTTATTTCTTTTGGTTGAGCTTATGATTTCCTTTGTGTGCAGGAAGTGAGAGAGTGAAGGAACTGAACAGAATTACGTCCCAGTTCATCCTGCGCCGCACACAAGCCATCATCAACAAGTAAGGATGTTTTTGCTTCAAACTCATGTTCGAAAACCTTAGGCTGCGTTTAATTGATTGCGTTCGCCTGATGTGCAGGTCTACATCACGTGGTAATAGAAAATATGAGAACTTCGTATCATAAATGGTCAAGATTATTATATGTTGTGTGGATTCTCTTTTTAATGTTACCCTTCCCCGCCCATCTTTAAAAAACTAATTTGTAATCCAGCAATTGCTTTTCAAAAAGTAAAAGAATTGGATCTATTGATATACCTATGAAACTCGGTATGTTATATTTGTTTGTATTTGCTTGCTTGTTTCATTTGCTTTCTTGTCACCATCTACACTCTGCTTTCAGTAATAGAATAGGAGAATATTTAATCATCTTTTTCTCTGGTCAGATATAAGATGTGGGGTCCCGAGCTTAAGATTAAGTAGGCTTTCTTAAAATACGTAGAATAAGTTTTTGTTTTGCTTCGAACCAGCGTTTTTCGTTTTACTGCTGTCCATTTTCTCAACACTTATTGCTTTTTTTCTGTAAATGTTATCTTGTTTCATAAACTTCTTCCAATCTTACTGTTTTATGTGTGTGTGTGAGGACACAACTTGTTTAATCATAAATGCCCTTGTACCTTTATTTCAAACCAAATCGTGCCTTCGTTTTTCCTTCCTTGAAAACACCCTTGCTATATTTAGTAGGTCTTAAACTAGCTTTACATATAACCTAACCTGCTTATTGCTGCTGTTGAAAATATTCAGGTTGAGAGAAATTTATGTTTTTATCAGTCCAACTTTTTATATTTATCCCACGCGCTGTGTTTTGGAGACAGTCTGTTACAAGTGTCAGTTTTACATAGAATACTGTGTATTGAGTTTATGTTAAATTTTTGTGAACATGTTTCTATTTGATGTTGAAGTAACTTACTCTCTTGAGAAGTATGATTTTAATTATTTATCACTTGTATAAATAATCTGTAATAAACTCACCCGAGTTGAAAGTTGAAATCAATTAAATAGACGCATGTTAAAAACTGCGAGAAATATTTTTTGTAATGTGTATATTTGTAGCAGATTGTACGCATAGTACAGGGTATGGTATTGGTATAATAAGTTGGATCAAAAATTACGTGGACTTTGATCTACGTGTTCGGAAAGGACTGCAATTATCTTTAGTATGTGATATGGTGTTAGATTTTTCGAAGCTATTAAGGAAATCCGGTTAAACTTTGCCCTGTTTCATCTCTGTGAGAGCAATGAGACAAGCATGCAAGCAAGCAAGCATTCAAATAAACATGATACTCAAGGCTTTATAAGTATACTGATGTAAGACGGTCACTCATCTCCTTAAACAGTATTTAAACTGTTACTACGGCTGTTATTGTTATTAAAAGCATCAACTATATCCATGAGAAGTACGAATGTTGTCATCAAAACCAGCGAAAAACATGAAGGTGTATTTTTGAACTCGCAGCCACCCAATGAAGAGGAAGTTATAAATTGTTACAAATTTGATTTATGTTTCTCTATTGTTCTCACGATAAACTACAAATGCTCTGGATGAACATGTATAATTTGACTGAAATGGATGAAAGCAGACTCCATGTCCGCGTTCTATCAGGTACTTGCCCCCGAAAGTGGAGTGCGTGGTGTTCTGCCAGCCGAGCGCGAGTCAGGAGGCGGTGTACAGCAGCGTTGCCCGCCTCGTGGCCCGCACTGCGCTGGTGGCAGGCGCCGGTGTGGACCACCTCTCCGCCATCATCCTGCTCAGGAAGATTGCCAATCACCCAGCTCTGCTCAACAAAGGTAACGACTGCTGCTCTGCTCCTCATTGACGTGTTTAGCGAGAATTTCTTACGGCGAACAGAAACGGAAATAATCGATTGCTATATTTTTCTCTTATGCGTTGTATCGCACATATCTTATAGCTTACTAGGCCCTAGACACACTAATTCAGTTTTTGCTTCAGAACCCTTTACGGGAAAACAACTATTGTATGCTTGGGAATGAGCATTCTCAGGAGGAAAATATGAGGTCCTGAGTTGAAGGTTAGGTAGGCGTTCTTTCTGTTAGATCGATTACATTTTTGTGAAAGACCCTCTTTTTTTTGGTTCACTGCTGTCCTCTTTATCAGCACCTTTTATTTTCTACTTCTTCAACTTCTATCATATTTCATAAATTTCCTCGTTCCCTTAACACCATACTAAACGGTACTGTGCTCCTCTCTCTTTTCAAAACACCTTTGTTGTGGTTAGGAAGGCGTAAACTAACTTATCCAATCTAATCTAATCTTTTACATCGGTTCAAAAGTATACAGTAGAGTTATGTGTGGGAGTAATTATGTCAGCATTTCTAAGTGCTGGATGCAAAGACTACTGAAGGAAAGGCATGGTTTACGTTTCTCATCCCAAAGTTTTCATTTTCATAACTTACGTGTTTCTGAATCTAATGCCAAATAACATCCAAGAAAAAAAACATCGAACCTAATATTTATTACAAAAATTAAAGAACCTTTGTTGAAACTTCAGTATATTAACCAAATCCCTTTGCACTATTCATTGTTTATCGATGTTGTAAAGAAAAACTAATTTTCAATTTCTGGTAGAATTCAATCCAGTGATTTAGTTGTGCAGAGAAATTAAGGAGATCATCCCACTTTTTCAACTTATTTCGTCCGATTCGTTTGAAAATTGGCCAGTATATGTCTTTTGTGAAAGTAAACCTTTTTTACTCGTGTCATTTTTTCGATTTAGTCCTTATTTTATTTTTTTTTTGCCGAAAAATGTGTTTTTTGGTATATTTTTATTGATATTTCAGATTGGAACTCTTCCTTCAGTTTTGATGCTAGAATAAAAACAAAGACAGTTTTAGAACCCTTGGAACATTTCTAACAAACTCAAGATCGGCTTTTTTCAAATTCAAATTTTTTCTATTTTTTCAAAATTTTTTGAAATTTTGAAAATCAGCAACAATTTTTGGGGTTTAGAGCTATATATTTCTTCAAAGAATTAGAATTTGAAAAAAAGCAAACTTGAGTTTGTTAGAAATGTTTCAAGGATTCTAAAACTGTCTTTGGATTTGTTCTAGCATCAAAACTCGAGGACTAGTTCCATTTTGAATGTTGAAAATTAGAAGTGTTGGGTATAAGCAAAAAACGAAATTTTTTGTTGAAGTGTAATATAATGAACAATTGATGTAATTGAATGCAGTTTTAATTTTTATTTCGATACTTTCCATACATAACTTCGTATTCAAACTGTGAATTGTGATTTAAAAAAAAAAAGTTTTTTTTTGTCAACAAAATGATTTTTTTTTTTCAGTCTGATTCTTATGAAATTTGACTATGATATGTAACCTTTGAAAAGAAACACAATTGATTCCATTCATTTTTTTTATTCAGGCCTTAGATTTTGCAAAAATTTGACATATTGATTTTTAGATATTGAGATTTCACTGATATTGATATTTCAAAATGGGACTCCTCCTTCAGTTTTGATGATAGAACAAAAACAAAGACAGTTTTAGAATCCTTGAAACATTTCTAACAAACTCACGTTGGGCTTTTTTCCATTTCCCATTTGGTCTCTTTTTACATGGGGTCAAAATTGGGAAAAAATGAGAGATTTTGGTCCCCTCCCCCCCCCCCCCGGGGGGGAGGAATTATTGTCCGTAGCACCATAAAATTTTAGGACCGAATAGTCCACCAACTAAGGGTCCTTTTCCAGCAAAAACATGAGAAATGACCCCCGGACCGACAGGGGCTTGGCAGGGGCCTGGGATGATCTCCTTAAATACATAATGATATACCACTGTAGCACAATGCCTGCTTATGAAGACTTCCATGACAACCCGCTTATATCACGAAATTCAATGATATTGGCTGCAAATAATGATTATTTGTTGAAATGAAGATACTCATTCTAACACAGTCAGTAAGATCCATAGTGAAATTCCCCATTTATTCATAAAAAATTTAATAACCTTACCAATTATTAGTTAATCTGACATCCACTATACTACTTAATCCACAATGGAAACCTCATCTGAAAACAAAAACACATTCTTATGCTGAGTTCTTGATGTATTGTCACTACTTCATCCACACTGACAAAATATGTGTTAGATTGCAGCTATCTCCTACTTGCTATAAGCAAGTACTTTGAACAATTCAGAATTGCAGACTGGGGGTGACACAACTGTTATGCAATATCCCTGAACGAGATGATATTTCTCAGCTAGAAGTGTTAGCTTATTTTTATTTATAGGACAATTCAATTTCTTGGGGACGCAGAATGGTAACAACTTAGTGCATTACATGGTCATTGGGTGTTCAGGTTACGGATATATGACTTGGGTGAACCGGTGATGAAATAAGAGTAAGGTGTTACAGTTTACTTCAAGTTCAACATTTTAAATGAAATTTAGTGCAGAGTACTTAATAAATACGCAAAATTACAATTGAATACAAGAAACAGTTGAATAATAAATACGGACACCCGGTCAGTTATAGTTAATAAATTTAAACAATGCGCGTCATGCAAAACTTTAACCACAGTACTGCCGTAGCAACTAAACAACTAAATAAAGAACCCTGACCCACTGCTATTAGAGTAGACTACTTGGAGCCAGCCCGATCTTCATTTCCAGTGTAGGAAGTGAAGTCGTAGAACGAATGAATGCCGGGGAAGACGTGAAGTCAAGTCCATGGGAAAAACTCGTAATTGTAGATGCCAGGAAGATATCTTGTTCCCATAAACGCCAACCCAGGAGCCTCTGGCACACTTCAATTTTCAACTCGAAGTTACGTGGAACAGTACTAATTCTTCTAAACATACGGGAACCGGTTGGGTTGTAGCTGGGCTTGCCCCGAGTATCCCAGTCTGGGGGGGTCGTCTGAAGAACTCACTGACGAACACATCAAAACGATAGTGATACACACTAAAACACAAAATAATGAAAATATTGTCAGGGCTATTACGTCAAAACGGATAAATAAAGCACATAAGTTTCATAACACAAAACGCACCTCCGCCTCGAGCGGTGACTGCTGAAGCTATGAACAAATTCCTTGATATCCCGGACTATATAAGACAAGATATTGCGTTCAGCAGTCGTTGTCTTTAAACGCAAGACTACAGTAATGAAGAACGATGATCTAACATAAAAGCAAGCTGAAGCACAATACCGGGTGACATGAATTTAGAAAAAAGTTTAACCCGAAAACATTTTAATCCCTACGGCTTTCCATTCCTTGACAGTGGGCTTGTTATAACTGAAGGCTGATCAGTAATACTCAGAAATGTTGAGGACATGAACTCAACATTGTTTGCATGTTCGGTCCTGTGAAGTAGTACGCTGATAACATTATTTATAAAAGCATAAAAAATGAAATTTGAAATATTAATGTACTACTGGCATGTTCTTCCTTCAAAACAAAGTATGAGAATAAACTTCAAATCGTACAGTCAACAATGTGAGCATTATGGGGCACAGTCGGGTGACTGCAGGTTTAGATCAGTGAAGTTTGTCCGTCACATGCTTTGTGCACTGACACCCCCTGGGGAGATGCTGTGGGGTACCTCAGCTATGGATAGGCTTTCGGGACTATCTTTCGTGCCTATTTTGCTTATTTCAGTTTTCATACCTTTTTTGCTATTTCTTCTGCGTCCTTTCTTCTTCCTTCTGGTCTTGCTCCCCTTAGGGGGATACAACTATTGTGTCTATGGGAATTAGTGCTCCCAGGGAGAATATGTGAGGTCCCGAGCTAGCTAAAGGTTAGGTAGGCCTTCCTTTTGTTGAAATAGATGAGGTCTATTGTTTTGTTACGGGTCATCTTTTTTGGCTCACTGCTGTCCTTTTCTTCAGCATCTACTACTTTCTGTCCAACTTTTATCATGTTTGATGAACTTCTTTCTCAATTTACTGTTTCTATGCATCTTGTGCATACATTCCGCGTTCTCTTAAATCGATAATAAATGGTGCCTTCCTCTTTTAGGAACATCTTAGTTGCGATTAGGGCAAGCTAACATCTAATCTAATCTTCTCAACTTACTTTTTCTGTGCGAAAATGTTCTATGTGGGAACACGCTTTCTGCACAGATTCCCAGTTTTCTATAGCCTGCATTATATAGGCACTTCTCGATGCTGTCTTGAGATCGCCAGGTAAGAGAGTCTTGAGCTATCTAATATGATAAAATAGTGTATCCGGCCCGTCAAAAATACGAATTTGATATTTCCTTAATTAAATCTTTCAAATGTGAATGAGAGACAAATATATCCGTCCTATCTTCTCAGGGGGTTACAACTATTGTACCTGGGCATTAACACTCCCAAGAGGAAAATATGAAGGGCTGAGCTGAGAGTTAGGTAGGCCTTGTTTTTTTTTAAATAAAATGTTTTTTTTTTGTTCAGTTAAAGACCATCTTATTTTGGTTCGCTGCTGTCCTGTTTTTCAGCACCTACTACTTTCTCCTTCAACTTTGATCTTGTTTCATAACCTTCTCTCTCAACTTACTGTTTCTATGCCCTTTCTGCATAGATTTCGCGTTCCCTTAACTCCATACTAAATGGTGCTTTCCTCCTTCCTCTCTTTGGATCGCCTTTGTGGCGGATAGGGAGGCTTAAGGTGATCATCCCAGGCCCTTGCCAGGCTTCTGTCGGTCCGATGAGTATTTTCTATGTTTTTGTTGAAAAATGACCCTTAGGTGGTGGACTATTCGGTCCTGAAATTTTATGGCGCTACGGACAATAGATCGAATAGAATTTTGTCTCCCCCCAGGGGACAAAAATAGTTTTCGACCCCGTATAAAAATGAAAAAACGGGAGATGGATAATTTGGAAATGTACTTTTGTAAGAAATGTTCCAAGGATTCTAAAACTGTCTTTGGTTTTGTTCTAGCATAAAAACTCAATGAGGGGATACGGGTTGAAATATCCGTAAAAATGAACTAAAAAACCAAAATGTCCAATTTTTTCAAAAATTAAGGCCTGAAATAAAAAATGAATAGAAGAAATTGTGTTTCATTTCAAAAGTTACATATTATAGTCAAATTTCATAAGAATCAGACTGAAAATAAAGAATTTCATAATTTAAAAAAAAAATACTTTCAACGAAGTTGAAAGTTAGATAAGCCTCTCTTTTATTGAAAAGGAATAGGTTTTCTGTTTTCTTTTTAAGAGGCTGTCAATGGCTAACTAATAAATCGAACATAGCTACTCAAGAAACCTCACTGTAACGATAGAAAAATCTGCTGAGACTTAAATCTATGTTTGATAATTATAGAAAAATACGAAAAAACCGTAAACTTCTTAACCTGATGCAAAGAACTACATATTTTCAGCTCAGTGCTGTCCTATTATCAGCACTTCTTATTCTTTTCTTTAAATTTTATCTTTTTCAAAAACCTCTTCTTATCTTTCTGTGTCTACTCGTAGGGTGTAAAGGTACACCTTGTGCATAGATTCCCCGTTCCCTTAATTTCACTCTCAATGTTGCCTTTCTCCTTCCTCTCTTCGGGGCACATTTATTGTGGTTAATAAAGGAAGCTTAAAATTATTTGTCGAATCTAACCTCAGATTATTTCAATTTAGTGATTTCATTACTGCCTCTAATTACGCAGGTGTGAAGAATCTTCTAAATTCTAATGAAAAATACAATGCATAAAGGTATTATCTACTTTATGTGTCTGAGCTGACATGCTTCTTTAACATTGATCCCACCAGTTGTTACCAGGGGCCTGTAAAACATTCCTAACGAAAAATATTCTGAAAAATAACTTGTACGAATATATCAGTTGTGTATTTTTATTAAATTATGAACACATTTGAATGCAGATTGTGAACACAGCTGACAAGTGGCTTGTCCTTCATGTTTCACGCATTTTATGCCGAGATAATCGCCAGTGTTTCTTGTTGACGTTGTTGATGATTTAATTGTACCTTCCTGAGCGCAGTGAGAATGGCGCAAACTGTTTCAGCACACTCAAGAACAGCGACTGAAAATTTGCTTGGTTTATAATATAGAATAGTGTCAGTTTCTCGCATTTATTTAGTTTATCAGTAAAAAGTGAATATCGTAAGTTCAAATGTTTTTCTCTTGTTCAGTAATGTACTTAAACCCTTCAAAACACTATGAAGGTATAGAAGCTAATTCAACAAAACAAGAAAGCAACCACCGACACATAGTTGCGAGTTTTTTTTTCTTTTGAGTGCGTAGCTCCTGCCTGCCCAGCAAGTTCTGATATGAACGCATATTTTCCACTTCAGGCTTCCTTTCGTTGTAAGCTGTACGATAAATATAGGCTATTGGCTGACTAAGCTTAAATACTTTTTAAAATTGACGTACTCTTGAGGCTTAGGAACGATTCATAATTTTCTTACATATTACCTTAACCAAGAAAAAGTAGTCTGTAATTAGGCTACATAAATGCGACTGAAAAGTTTCTTATTTCGGGAGCTCTCAATTGAATTTCAGATGCTTTCCGTGTTTGCCTTTGTCTCACAAATATTACCGATAAATAAACATAAGACTGAAGAACTGCTGCACTTATAATTGAATTGAGTACCTATGAAAATCAATGATCCCAGGGAGAAGATGCGAGTTCTCATACTGAAGATTAGACAGGCTGTTTTTTTTGTTAGGATAGGATAAATTTTCATTTTGTTAAGCATTATCTTTCTTCGGCCTATTACTTTTTATCCTTTTATCTTGTTTCATAAACTTCCTAATTTACTATTTCTATGCGTAGAGGACTTTGAGTGGGATCACACCTTATGCATGGATTCCCCGTTCCCGTAACTCCTAGCTCACTGGCACCGTCATCCAGTTTGATGACGGATTTCTTCCTCTGTGTGGAGCAACTTTGTTCTTGTTAGGGTAGCTTAAATTAACTTTTCGAACATAATTTAATAAAGCTTAATCGGTATGAAAGTATTATTCTATTTAAGAAATAAAATACACTTCAAGTTTAGATTTTTCTTGATTTTGGATGTTTTTTTTTTTGGGCTAGAGTTTTAATTGCAATCCTGAAGTTGGTGCTCCTCAGGAGGAGAGGGCGAGACCTCCGAGGGCGGTGCCCCTGACCTGGCTGAGGCGGCGCGGCGGCTGCTGCCGCCACACCTGCAGGACCCCCTCGCTGCCTCAGAAGAGGTGCGGCCTGTGGTGACCGGTGCACGCGTCACTGGGTGTGTCTGCTTTGTGGCGGTGATGGCGCTGGCTGAGCATTTGTGATGGCGTGTGCCGCTGGTGATGTGTTGGAGCATTGACACGTACAACACCGAGGTGCATCACACCGATAAAATTCTCGTAGTACGAGTATTTTAGGACCACTCGCCGAGAATGCCTGCATTGTTTGAATGCCACGAGACATACATAGTTTCACTTGCTGATGGCGTGGGTGATGTATGCTTGTAGAAAGACGTGTACAAAATATTTATAGGCAGGAGACCAATTGCAACCTCAGTAGCAATTTTACCCAGCCCAACACGCGAAATCTCATTCGACTGTTTTGTGGCATCACGTTACTTCAATTCGACCTGCTGATCAGAAAAGCAAGAACACTGCTACGTGTTCTTGTTGGTGTACGTCTGAAGAGCATGCAAACCCTGAATTGCTTACGGCGCTTAAATCATGCCACCGATAAACCCTGCTTGACCCTACAACTTCTCAAAATTTTCAAGTTTAGCTCGCGCTTGTGCCCAGTTAAAATTAGACGCAGAGTCTCCAATGGTAAGGAACTATGATGTTGATGTAAAAGAGTACATTGTGTCAATATTTCTGAATACGGCGAGTTCGATTACAGCCGTTAAAGTATTTGACGCCTCGAAAATTATACGCTCTCTTCGGCTGTATAAACTATGAGAAGACACGATAGGTCAATAATGGGCATAACTGAATAACTGTCCATTGCGTTTTTTTGTCAGTTTAGGTACTCATTTAGGTTAGGTTTAGGTACTCTGACAATGACCCAATATAGGGATTACTGATGCGCTAAGCGCCACATCCATTGCCAAGGCTCAGGAAACCAGACGTGGTCTCTGAGAAGTGCCATTATAGGCAACAATTAAATAGATTTGAAAATATGGAAATGATTTCCAGAGAAACAAAACAAATTTTAACGAACCCCTCACCTTAAATTAAGTTAATGGAGCGAAGGCTTCGAAGAATTAGTCCCATCGAACCTTTCTTCAGTAGGCAGGGAGAGGCCGGGCTGATGACCTCCCTTTACGAGGCGTAGCGAGCAAGTCCCGCCGTCAGAGCCCCCAACGCGGAGCTCAGTTGGCCGACGCTCGCTTGTTTTGAACGGCGCATGCGCACCGAACAAAATTGTGGCTTAGCGAGGATTTACACGCTAAGTTTATGCCCGTTGCCGAGGGTATTGGGGTTCGTTATTATAATTTAATTATTAAAAAGATGAATTAGATAGAAAAATGAGAAGTCTTGGAATTTATTAGCTTAAATACTTGCAAGGAAAATAACGTAATAGGTCCAAGACGGACGAACCTCCACATATTCCCGGCAACAGGAAAAGCTGGCAGCTCAATAGAGTTGCCAGCTTAAACAGATTATTAGGTTATATATTATGTATAATTTGCATATGCTTCATAACAAGAGCCTCACAAAGCTCCTTTATCGATGAGACTCCGTAGGTCTCTTCTTTGGCGCAATGCCGCCCGCCTAGAAGGACGGGAATCGTCAACATCGGCACTGGCCTCGATACTTTCAAATTCATTATTTACCCGAGGCACCTCCTCACCTGCGCTCTCGATATCTAGAGAGCCCTGGTGGGAAAGACTTGCAGAGGAGCCACCTAACTGATCTAGATCATAGGAGCTCTCGCTATCGCTCTCTCTCCCCACCCCGGGATCCGGATCGGTTATACTCAGTTCCAGAGGGTAAAGAAGAGAGATATTGACCGCAGTCTCTGCTCCATCAGGTTTTTTAATTTTTACGACGCGAATTTTATCATCACGCCCAACCAAAAGTTGAGTAATACGAACTAAAACCCAAAAGGGCCTAGTTTTGACAGGATGCTTCAAAAGCACCACCTGCCCTACTTTAAGAAAAGGGTTTTGGTGAGGCATGGCTTTAATAGGATAGGGGCCTCTTAAAGATAATAAATATTGCTGATACCAGAGAGATCTAAATTTTGCTATTATCACATCTCTATTTTCTAAAGCCGAGACCAAGGTGTCTCGGTAATCCTCTTCATCCTGCTCGGCCACCTCATGCGCCTCGTCTGTTAAAACGAGAGAATCCGCTACAGGATAGAGTTGTAAGAATTGATTTGGCATAATAGGGATTATTTTTTCATCCACTTCCGTATAAGAAAGAGGTCGGTTGTTCAAGTTAACGGCTATATCAGAAATAGCTGTAGAAAAGGAAGAATAGGTGTAGGTCATGCGCCCAAAAAGCTTGTAGGAGCACCGCTTAATAACTTTGATAAGCCGTTCCCAAACTGCTCCAAACTGCGGGCTATAGATAGGAATAGTTTTAAAGGTAAGATTATACGAGCGAAACCTATTTTCGTACTGCGAAGAAGTAAGAACTTCTGACAGAAGGTCAGCCGCTGCGGTAAAAGTACGCGCATTGTCTGAGTAGACAGTAGTCGGAATCCCCTTCGCATTCGTAAAACGAATAAAAGCAAAGATGAATTCCTCAACCGTCATAGAAGGTAATAATTCCAGGTGGACAGCACGTGTCTGGAAACACACAAAGATAAGAACATACATTTTACATCTATTATTAAATGGATCCAAAACCCAAAAATGAGAAGTAAAGTCCATGCCTGTTGTGGCAAATGGACGCACAAATGACGTACGACTATCCGGCAAAGCTGGAGGATCAGGATACGAGAAACTACGTGCGTTTACCTTCTTGCAGGTAACGCACTGGGAAATTACAGTTTTAACAGAACGCTTAAATCGTGGGATCTGATAGCCGCTCAACTTTAGCTTTTGAACAGTGGACTCCAAGCCAAGATGCTTAGAAATAATATGAGCATGAGTAATCAATAATTTCGTAAGATGATGATTAGGTGATACTAAAATAGGGTACTTGACGTGGTAGTCCATGTCATCAGCTTCCGATATGCGACTACTAGACCGAAGCAGTCCACGATCGTCAAGAAATAGATTAAAGGAGCGTACCAGTTGAGGCGGTCGAGGATTCTTGCTCCGCAAGGCCTCCAGCTCCTCAGAAAAAGATTCGCGCTGCATAGAGACTATTAGGTACTCGTAAGCTCGGACCTTCGAATCCCCGGGATCTCGATGCTTCCACAGCGCTACGGCGCGGAAGACCTTCTCAAGCACCCCCAACAGTCGCTGATAAGAGGAAAACCGGTCGATGTTAACTAAACAATCAACAGACGGAACTACAGTGGCAAGACAACTGTCTAGTAAGTACTGAGAGGGGATACAACCCAACTGGCCCTTCGGCCAGAACTCCTCGGGCTTCTGCAGCCACGAAGGTCCCTCTAGCCAGAGCAACTTCAGCTCAAGAAATTTACTTACCTTAAGCCCCCTAGTTAAAACATCTGCAAGATTAAAGGAAGATGGTACAAAACTAAAGGTTACACGAGTATTACGTTTTTCTAAGTTGGATTTCAGTGCCCCTATCTCCCTCAGCCTATTAGACACAAACACATTTTTACGAGGAGGATGACCGGCTAGTAACCATGCCAAACACACCTGTGAGTCCGTAAGAAAACTAACATCGGTACACTTAAAAGGAAAGTTAGAGTCACTAACCAAAGAGTGCACACACTGCAGGGCAAGAAATACAGCAAGAAGTTCTAAAGAAGGGAGAGTGCGCTTAGGTTCAGGAGAAACTTTGACCTTTGAGAACAACAACGCGCTGCGGTCCTCCTGTACACCATAAATGCACGTGCCATATGCACGGCTACTGGCATCACAGAAGACCACCAATTTGGTGGGAATGCTGCTTCTCAAAGTCTCCCTAGGAAAAGTAAAGCCCTCTAGTTCCCCAAACTCCTCACAGTAACATTGCCACTCCCCTGCAATTTCCTCCGGTATAGGATCATCCCACGAAAGGCGTAAGGGGGTTAATTTTTTAAGGATAAACTTACTACGTACAGAAAAGGGCGACAGAATTCCAACAGGGTCAAAGACAGAAGAAACCTCTGAAAGAATCTTACGACGGGTTCCAACTGAAGAATCTAAGCGTTTCTTAATAAGCGACAATCGGTCAGACCTTGAGTCAAATGCGTAACCCAGCACGCTCACAGTTGAATCTGCGCTCTGATAATCTGATGGGATCTGCGCTAACAGAGCATCGCAATTCGAAGCCCACTTCCGAAGAGGAAAACCACACGCCTCAAACTCAGAAACGGCACTCCTATAAGTGGCGGCAGCTACAGCAACATTGTTAGTAGAAAATATAAAGTTATCTACGTATAGTTTATTGGTCATAATGTCTCTTACAGTAAGATTTTCGACTTTAGTGGCATGCAATTTGAGGATATAGTTCAGTATGTACGGACTAGAAATAAACCCAAACAAGATAGTAGTATAGCGAAAGTAGGAGTAGGTTCCGTTCCTGTAGAGAACAAAGCTAAACCTATTTCGATCTTCCTCGTCACTTAATTGTATCTGGAGGAAAGCTCTAACTATGTCTGAGAGAAGTACAATAGAGTTAGATCTAAAATAAATAAGTAGCCCTAACAAATCATTGATTAGGTTTGCTCCTACATATGATGCCTCATTTAAGCTCGGGTACCCCCTAATCTTCAAAGAGCAGTTGAAAACTGGACGTATTTTGGTGGAAGCGGCTTCCGCACGCACTACAGGCCTATGAGGTATCCATTTATGGTTAGCCGGATCGATGCGTTTAAGAGATAGCGGCTCAATAATACCCAAGTCGAGCTGCTCCTGGAACACAGCATTATAAGCAGATTCGATGCCTTTTTTCGCACCATCCTCAGCCACTCTCTTAGCGAGGTAGCGAGCCAGAGTAAAGTTACTGGGCACTTTAGCTAAAATCTGGCGGTTCCAGGGCAACTTAACCGAGTAACGCCCTTCTTTACACTCAACCGAGTTTTTAAAATCCTGCATCTCCGTGTCATCTTCCCGTTCATGCTGCGGGATACCGATAGATTCTAAACTCATTAATTTTTCCAGTCCATTTTCAACCGCACTTTCATCTAAAATGTCTAAAGGGGATGCGCACACCGAAGAAGGCTCGAGAAAGGAAGCAAGCACTTTATTATTTACGTTTTTAGGTAATTTAGAGTTTAAGGTGATTTTACTTTTGACAGATTTGACTTTTAGTTTTTTAGGTACAACTTTCACTTTATTACGAGGTTCCCTACTTTTCGCCTCCACAGCGTTAGGCTTTGGTTTCGCCGAAAGTGACGAGACCATACAATTCAACTCCCCAAAAGGCAGCAACCCATTTGCCACGCGCATCACTTTAACACCTCCGTAAGTCTGGAGTTCAAACACAGAAAATTTTTGTAGTACATCCACACCCAAGATACCGTGAATGCAAATGCGGTCAGATTTAACTTCAGGGAAAGAAGTTGAAATGGGTAGCTCGTTTTTAAGTCGTTCAACTCTTTTTTGCAGTCCCCCCATCCCCAACTCCAGCAACAGATCCGGACAACAAAAGACTTTGAAAATGTGCTTCTCCATATTAGGCAAGGTCAACCGTAAATTTACCTCCTTACCTCGCAAAAGTACGCCACTGCCAACGGTATTGAAAGCGCGCGAACAAAGTTCCGCGTCTTCATACGATACGTTCAAAGAACTGAGATTGACTATAGTAGTTTGGGAACCCGAATCGAGAACAAAGTTCAAGCGTACCACGCCACCACCGGCGCAGGCAACAAGAGAAACTACAGGACACATTTGTAAGTATTTTCCTAATTGTCAAGAGGGACCAGTAGCCATAGCTGAGAGCTGAGGACACAAAGGACTTACATGCGCATTCGAATTACACTTTGAACAGCGAAATTGCAGCCGCCCATCCTTAGCCGGACACGCAACCTCGCCATGCTTACCACTCATACATCTCGGGCACAAACCTAACTCGCGTATGCGCTTAACGCGTTTATCATAAGTATTAAAACGCCTACACATGAGAGAAGAATGATTTTGCATACTGCAAAACTTACAAATTTTAGTTACATTAGACTGATTATTTTTACGACCGTGAGAATGAGGCTCTAGCCCAATTTCCCTACCCTTCACAGACTGATTTTTGTTTTTTTGATTATTTTCAAGAAGCAAAACAACTTTATGACCATTTTCTAACACCTTCAAAGTAAGAAAGGAAGCCCTAGAATAGCGAAGCAGTTCCAACAGAAAATACTCCGGCAACTTACCACGAAGAACAGCTGAAATGAGCAAGTCTCCCGACTTCTCGCCCACGTAATCAACCCCAAGCTTGCTCAGTTCCAAAAGACGAAACTTAAGCCGAGACAAAAATTTACTGATTTCAGCCAAAGTATGAACCTGGGGATATTGGAGAATTTCGTCTAACGCCAACATAACTAGCATGTCAGAATCAAGAAACTCTTCTTCCAACAACCCCCACGCGGCTTCATAACTAGTCTCAGAATTGGGCATACCTTCAATTAGGCTAAGGGCTCGCTGGTGTAATTGACCTTTCAGATAAATAAATCGCTGTAAACCAGTCATATTAGGGTAGGCGGCGACAGAGTTGAGAAAAGCTTCCTTAAAATGAAGAAAAGCGAAAGGGTTATCTTGATTGTCGGCAAATTTGCCGACAACCAGCTGAGGGGCCTTAAAGATACTCATAGGAGCAGCAGTGACAGCAAGAGAACTATCTGGAGGACTACCAGCTGCAGAGGCACCTAGTGCTTTCAAATCTGAAATTCTATCTGTGAACTCAGCTATACGTTCGAGCACTTGGACCTCGTATAATGCCCTACTAGTTAGGTCATCCTCAGCTAATGTCTCAACATCACAAGGAGTTAAGGAAGAAAGGTCCCTAAAGCGCTGTAACAAAGCTCTCAATTGCCCAATGGCCTCCTGCAAAAAGGTACCAGAAACCCCAGCTTCCCCCGCCTTAGCAACTATAGAAGAAATACTCTTTTTTACACCACGCAAGCAATTTCCAATCTCTTTAGAACTTCTAGGCGCCGACATGATAAGCACGACGTAAGAACCAACACAAAATGACAATTTCACCTGATCAAAATTATTACAAATTACACTTTTACCGTACTTCTGTTTTCTCTTAACTTTACAAAGAAGTATATTTTTTTTTCTATAATATTTTTCACACAATGGTAAATCTAAATATTAGCAGCACAGTATTTCCTTAATTCTAGAAAGGGTTTTTTTTTTTTCACACAATAGAAATTATTAATAATACTTAATTTTAATTTGCCTACAGATGCACACAAACCAGGGGTCAGCTCAACAAAACGCACAGGCACCTAAATGTTCGGTAAATCCTGTAAAAGGAAGAGCAGCCCAACGAAACAAAATATGGCGCACATCAGTAGTTTAACCTAACGACTGCTCACTACGCTCGGGAAGGCCAGCCACTCAAGCCCTCCCAACCTAAAACCACTCCAATATCGGTGAGGGCAAAGAAAAATAAACTAAGTTTTTCTTTTAACCCGCGCACTGTAACTGGTCGCCTCATTTACCAGGCTCACTGGTTGCCAGACGTAAGGCATAACCCCAAGTTGTTATACACCAAAATGATCGTCTCAGCGAGTGCTACACAGCTGGAGCCAGAAACCCCCACATTGTGGGGGTTAAGGCAGAGCTCCAACCACTTGGAAGTTGGGAGGGGTAAGCACAGTCAGTGTGGTAAATGAGGCGACCGTGAGAGGGTGTGCGTGCGAACAGTCAGTGGCAGCCTCAGTTACCAGCGAAACTACTCAGGGCCTTATTTCGCCTTATTTCGTAAAAATGGCAAATAAGACAAATCTGAAGTCAGTAGCGTGTAGAGCAGTATTTTATTCATATTGTGTGAAAATTACAAGTTTCGAAACACTATACTTACAGTAATATAACCAGACATGCAAACATGCATTTATGTAGGAACTAAAACGAAGAATGGATAACACCTAGTAGACATGAATGGTCATAACTTTTTTTCTAATTGTTGTAGAGGAAAAATAAAAACATCAGCAGGTTTGGAAGGATTTTCTGCATAAAATAGCAGTGAAAAACATTACATTGTTTCCAAAACACAAAAATGGCCATTGATCTCTTTGAAGCAATGTTGTGCAAAAATCGACGGAGTTTGACTCCATATTACAAAGAAACGGTTCAAGTTATCAAAAATCTGACAACATCAAAGTGTAAAGCAACATTTTTTACTCATTACTTCATATTTTTACATCTCTGCCTATTACGGTAAGTGAACAGGGAACGGCAGAGTAACGCGGGTAAATTGACTACTTTTCTGAGGGATGCGCGACCGTGCGCGGGTTAAATAGCTAAACCAAAGAATTCGAAAGATAAGAATAAGAATTTGATTTAATCCGGCTGCACAATAGTTATAAACAACAGCTAATATAATTAGCATGAAGGCTAAAAACAACGCTCAGCCACCTGCCGGCTTTCCATCCAAGATGGCGGCCAACTAACTAGCCGGCTTTTCCACCAAGATCTTCTCAAATTTCTTTATGAACTTTTCTTAAAGTTTGCTAATTGCAAACATGTTTCAAAAACGAAAGGTTCTAAATTAATTCTTCGAAAATGACAATGACCCAATATAGGGATTACTGATGCGCTAAGCGCCACATCCATTGCCAAGGCTCAGGAAACCAGACGTGGTCTCTGAGAAGTGCCATTATAGGCAACAATTAAATAGATTTGAAAATATGGAAATGATTTCCAGAGAAACAAAACAAATTTTAACGAACCCCTCACCTTAAATTAAGTTAATGGAGCGAAGGCTTCGAAGAATTAGTCCCATCGAACCTTTCTTCAGTAGGCAGGGAGAGGCCGGGCTGATGACCTCCCTTTACGAGGCGTAGCGAGCAAGTCCCGCCGTCAGAGCCCCCAACGCGGAGCTCAGTTGGCCGACGCTCGCTTGTTTTGAACGGCGCATGCGCACCGAACAAAATTGTGGCTTAGCGAGGATTTACACGCTAAGTTTATGCCCGTTGCCGAGGGTATTGGGGTTCGTTATTATAATTTAATTATTAAAAAGATGAATTAGATAGAAAAATGAGAAGTCTTGGAATTTATTAGCTTAAATACTTGCAAGGAAAATAACGTAATAGGTCCAAGACGGACGAACCTCCACAACTCATTTAGCAGTTCCCTCGCACCGCAGCTGCGGTGTGAGGGATCTGCTGCAAGAGTTGACACGAGTCCTTTATCGTTGCATTTTTATCGCTCCTCAGAACTGCCATAGTACTGAGCGGATTTTTGTTAAGGTGCTATCTGCAGTAACAGGACAATTGCTCTTCAATATGTGACAACTGCCTTCGTGTGCGATTGCCTTGGATTACTGCGGGTAATTGAAACAATAAAACAAATATGTCGCATTTAACACGTTTACTGCGATGGGTTGAACTAAAGCTTAATATTCAATTCAAATTTAAAGTTAAAAGTTGTTAGTAATTTGCAGGTCTGTGGTCAGATATGGTAACTTTCCCGACGTTCGGCGTTTAGCTGTAGCTCAGCTGTTTATGGCGTGCACGGATTTTTGAAAATACATGGATAGTACATAAAAAGAAACAAATAACCATTGATTTATTCTGAGGTATTCGAGAAAATCCGGTTAATCGCTAGCCATGTTTTTATTACAATAACCATTTGACTACAGTTTATTAATTACCACAAATTTTATACACCATTGAAAACGCTTATTTTCTTTTTCAGCTGGCCTAAGTATGTATTTCTTTATTCGTTAACTAATCAGCCTAAGTTAAAATTTAGTTCATAAAACAATATTTAAGAATATTTTGTTCTGACCTTTGAAAAATATACATTCTCTCAACAAGCCTATGTCGTGAAATGAGTAGGGTTTTAGCAAATTACCCTTTCAAGTAGAATTTCGGGGGCTGAGAAATTGTATACCGGGAATTTTCTTCAACAGTATCATAGTTTCGGTACTAAAAGGGTTTTGCAGAAAATGAATGTGAGGGCAATTTCAAATATATCCAAAGGACTGATAGTTTTATTCATGAAGTTCTTTTCTCTAAGGTATCAAAGTATCGGGGCTCAAAGGGTTGGTGAAGTTTCATTATAAAAATTGAGTGCTAATCTCTTGAAGCTTTTGACGGGCGTGCAGGTTTTCAGGATATGAAAACGAAATAAAATATTCAAACACTTGAATTTTAAACTGCGCCTTGTTCCTTGTGAAGAATCAGCGCATTGTTGTCATATTCTTTTACGAATCTCGCCGCTCTTACTGCCGCACCTTTTTTCCGATTTCTGACTGCCGATACAGAATGCTCCCTCGGGAGAACAGAACCGTTATATGTAGGGCAATTAGTGCTCTCAGAGAAAAAATAAGGTCGCAAGCCGAAGGTTAGGTAGGCTTTCGTTTGCTGAAACAATAAGTTTTTTGTTTTGAATACGGACCATATTTTTTCGGTTCATTACTGTCTTTCTCCTAACACTGGTATTTTTTACTTCAATTTGTATTTTGTTTCATAAAATTGTTTCAATTTTGGAGTTTTCATGCTCTGTGTGAGAACACACCTTGGGCATAGATTCACCGTTCTCCCAATTTCTTACTAAATGATGTTTTCCTCCCTCCTGTCTTGAGAACACTTTTGTTGTGTTTAGGGAGACTCAAATTAACTCAAATTCCAGTCTAATTTTTGCAGGAGATCTTTCTCGATGGTAATGCTTTCGAGAGCATGCTGTGTTTTTAGCACTCCAAAAAAATTTGAATGCTTTTAGGTAACACGATCTACTGTACGCACTAAGTGGTCCCTTCTCTCCTCTCTCTTGAGATCGCCTGTATTGTAGCTAGAGAGTCTAGAACATATATTATAAAATTGTCTAGACGCGAAGTTATGCTTTCTAGTACGGAATTATACCATCCTTCCTTCCTAGGAGTTAGTACGAAGTAAATTATCCTCAACGCGATCGTGCATGTTCCGCACGCTGACATGGAAGCGAGGAGATCTCTTTTTATCTCGGCATAAGTTAGGTTATGTTAGATTAGGCGCGCCATAAACTAAGTACAGATTATTTGCAGTTGTCGTGCAAGGTCATTTTTTACTGGATGCAATTGTTCTTAGGTCCTTCCTCATAGTCACTGTCTAACCGTAAAAATTTTGCAGCGAAATTGGTTCGTGTGCACTGAACGGGAATGATCATCTTAATTAAAAAGGTTAGGTGGAATGAGATGAGGCACAGACGGCGTTTGTCTGCTGCCTCTTAAGGCACCGCCACACCTTGCAACTTCGAGTACTCCATGCCGCACCGACGAGTTGCCCAGAGCTCTCTCACCGCTCGGGCAGCCACATGAACAAAAGTCCAGCCCTCCTGATTCACGTAGCCAGACGACACCGCACAGCAGAGCCAGTGCGAGCCAAGCAGTCATTGAGTACGGTTGTCTCGCTCAAGCGCTCACTGTTGTCTCGCAAGCGTGTTCCGCGAAAGTCCGAGCGCAGCTGCTTTGCAGAGCACATTGTCGTCTGACGTCCTCCTCCTCTCAAAGCTTATATGCAACTGACTGCCGCGCTTTGTCACGCGCTCATCCAAAAGCTCGTTAAGCCGCAGCGGTTGTTCTGCGACACGAACAAAGTTACAAGTAGCATTGACATAGGGCAAGGTGTGGCACGGGCTTAAGCCGCAGCGGTTGTTCTGCGACACGAACAAAGTTACAAGTAGCATTGACATAGGGCAAGGTGTGGCACGGGCTTTATATGGTGTCGAGTGTTACAAGCTTGTGGTAGAATTGTTGATGTTTTCTATTCTGTCAGAATTAAAGAAAAAATTTACTGAGTGGCTTCTTGCTTTTCTATTACTTTTCTCTTCAATGCTTGATGCACAATTAATGCTTCTGGAGAATTGTTGAGTCTGTAATGTAACTGACAATTTTCTAAGCTATTGCTTTGTTTTTTACTTAGCAAGAGTTTTGCTGACGCCACTCCCAATCGGAACAAATAAAAAAATTATTTACTATTTCTACTGTACGTAGGAGAAACTTTCATAAAAAGGTTTGTTTGACTGCGCTTTCTTAGAACCAATCCCTTAACAGGTGGACAGGTTAGCATACATTTTTTTCTTAGGAAATAAATAAATGAATAAATAAATGAATAAATGCATGAATAAATGAATGAATAATTATATGAATGTATAAATGAATAAAGGGTCTAGGAATTATAAAAGAATCCACCACATGCTGTTGAACTTCTGACGGACAACCATGAAACAAGCTTTAGTGTAAGAAAAGGCATATACTTTCAAGTGCAAAACAGATCTGATTAGATGCTTCAGAATAGCAATAACGTGAAGACTATAATTGCCAGCGAACAGCATTTTGAGTCCATAACAATGACCAGGAGTTCAGGGATAAATTTTATATTACTTGTAGTAGAGTTTGTCTCGTGTATGTTCTCTTTGTCTGGTCAACCTTATTTCACTCGTATAAAATTTTACTCTCTTTCAATCTTATTTTTGTTTGCCATGTTTACAGTTCTTTTGTAGCTCGTTTCTTGGAAGCGAAATTCCAGAGCACTCATAAGTACAACGTTATTTCATTTCAGTGATCTGTTTATTTTTTTCTTATGAACAAATTATAGATGACTTTATGTTTAGTTCAGTGGTATGTGCACAGAGTCAATCAAAACTTATTGGAAAATTGCACTTAGCTCATGCTAATACCTGCGATACTCGGCTCAATATATATTAGGCAATGTTTAGCAGCCACAGGCTAGCAACTGGCTTATTGTTGAGAAAGTGCTTGTGTTCATTTATGTAAAACGGAAACTACCTTAATGCATTGTAATTAGTTACAGAACGGAGATAATTTAACACACCAGTATAAGAAGAAGCAGTTGAATAATCAAGAAATGCAACGAAGGGTAAAGATGGAGGGCATAGTACTTGTTTCGTATACAAGGGTCTTTGTGATATGGAATTCCTATTGTAGGAAACACAGCCAATCTAACTCTTGCTCTTGTACTTGCACAGCTGTCATGAAATCGGCAGACGATACCTGCACCCACTGGAGGAGCGTGGTATTGAATACTTGTCATTTCCTTGAGAACCGTGAGCTGAGCTCACTGCAACTCTAACGCAGCGAACTACTGCTGGGAATGTGTTACCAACTGAGTGTTTTAGACTTTGTACATTACAATTTTAGGCTGCTAGATAGCGCTTTAGTATGATTCATTTCATTATTTATCATGATAATGTCAAGGCAATCATATAAAGTCTCGTAATTTAATTACATTTCAAGAATTATTGTTGATGTTGCTAATACTATATTTGTTTTTGGTATGTTACTAACGTGGTAAGATTAATACGAGCATTACGTGTAAATATTAATTAAAACCTGAACACAGAAATATTCTACAGAATTACAGCGTATCTGGAACAAACTAAAATTGCCGCACGGGGTGCATTTGTCGGCGGGGCTATTGGTATAAAACAGTTCGCAACCTACATTCTTATCGCAAATAAAAATTTCCCTGCTGATCTTATAGACCTACAGTGAATGTCTCTGTATTCATGCCAGTGCTGTGTAGTCTTTGGATGCTAGTAGTATTTTATTTATATTGAGGTATAAATTTTTCCTCATATGTTGTACTGCTCCTGTGATTACTCGGAGCTGGAGCTGTAACAAACTGAGGCAATATGCGGTTCTCAATATACGCTATGCCGGTCTGTCATTAGCCATTTATTAACTGGGATACTGGCTTAAAATTCCATTAGAAAGGTTTTCATTCCTCGGCTAGAGGGGCGTAACCGTAGGTAGGAGGCGAATCTTCAATCCTTGTAAAGATAGAAATTAGCGTGCACATAATCGTAATTTCAAGGCTAAGCGTGCAACCCAGGATAAGAATAATTTTGGTGCAGGACAGCGGGAAGCTGGCGGTGTTGTCGTGCTTGCTGTGGCAGCTGTCGGGGGGCGAGGAGCGTATCGTGGTGGTGTCCCACTTCACGAGCACGCTGGACCTGCTGCAGCGCCTCTGTCAGAGGTACTCCTATTCCTTCACGCGCCTCGATGGCACTACGCCTCCACACAAGAGACAGCACATCGTCGACGCATTCAATAACCCTCATAGCCAGACTTGTGAGTTGCCGCTACTCTCTTGGCCCTGAGTTGTGTGAGAGAATGTATCAACTGGTGAGGTTGTTACGTGATAGGTGCTGATGTGCTTTCTTAATGATTCACTGTTTGAATTGACAATTTTTCATTTTTGTTTTGATTCTTCAGTCTTTACCCCTCAGGGGGATACAATCATTGTATCTATGGGAATTAGCACTCCCAGGGGGAAAATGTGTGAGAGCCCAAGCTGAGAGTTAGGTTGGGCTTCGTGTTGAAATAAAAATGATTGTTTGTTATATTAAGGACCACCTTTTTTCGGTTCACTGCTATCCTGTTCTTCAGCTCCTGCTTCTTTTTTCTTCAACTTTCATCTAGTGTCATGAACTTCTTTTTCAACTTACAGTTTCTATGCCCCTTCTGCATAGATTCCGCATTTCCTTATCTCCATACTAAATGGTGCCTTCCTCCTTTCTCTCTTCGATACGCTCTTTTTTGTAGCGGTTAGGGAGGCTTAAACTAACATCTAATCTAATCGAATCTTCAGTCTTGAATTGCGAATGCGTTTGTTCATAGTTCGAGCTGCGTATTTTCTTCGCTTATTCTGAGTTGCGCTAGTTTTAGCTAAGAAAGGTTTAGCTAGAGTTGTTCGTGTCACAAGGTCTGCGGGTTTCATGCTAGCAGTTTTTTGATGTAGCTGATTACAACCTACCTGGCATCGTGTCTGATGTTTATGTCACTCAGATGTCTTAAAATCTAATCCTATTGATTGTTCTTAGTATCTAGGTCACTATATCTTTACTTATTGTAACGACTACGAGCCTGAAAACGTTTAGTTACTGGAAACCGACCTGTCAGGATGCCGGCCAGACGGGGAATAGCTACTCAGGCTTAAATAGCTAAGGCCAGATACGAGGTCAAAGTACGGCACGGACAAATACTAAGAGCGTTTATTTACAAGGGAACTAGGATAGTTTAACAGAACGGGATCGGGGCGTGTCTTGCGGTAGCCGCCTCTCTCACACGAGATCGTAATTCTACCGCTGACTTAACACCCCGGCAGAACACCCTAAGTTCCAACAGATAAAAGAGGCATAGGATTCGGGCAAGCACTACATGGGGCACTTACAACATCAGGCAACCCGCTTTATTAGCCTGCTCGTAGACCAGTGTGCACACCATGAAGGTTCCGACGCAACTGACTCGCTTCAATCGAGCCGCCGCCCACTTTAGCTGCAGCCAAGCAGCAGCCGGACGGAGCTCTATGTATACGCCAGCGGTACAGTTGACGTACCCAATACGTAGTGAAGTCTCTTCACTACACTACATCCCTCTTAATTCAGTAAGAACTCATCGCTCCAACTAACGCCTCTAATCCCAAATTACCGCACAAGATTAAAAAGTTATACATTAAGGAAAACATGCATCTAGCACGCGACAACTGGACAACTACTAAAAGGTTTACTATGTACATCATTGTTCTAAAATTGATAACACAATCCGGTTCTTCTGTCTTCCAAGTTCCCGCCAGTCTCGCAGGTGACGACGAAACGCCCGGCTGCAGATTTGCCGAGTGCATGCTGACACGACCGCAGATTGCACACCGGCGACTGCTCCTCCATACTGCAAACCGGCGCTGAGCAGGCTTCACTTTGGTAGCCAAACAGGCGGCAGAAGTTCACCTCCCATGGCGTGCCCAGCTCGCAACAGAGGCCACGATCTCTGAAGAGTATGTGCCTCCGCCCGTCACATCCGACCTGGACATCCAAAGGGCTTCACACCAGTCGGGTTGCGATGGAAGGCAACCATCAGCACCGGCCTCGCCTCAGAAGACATCTGCAGGGTCGGGACGCGAACAGGCAGCCCAGGTCGGACCATCGCACCCCGTGCTACGTTGGCCCATCGCCTGCTGCAACAGATCCCCGGGCCTGAAACAAAAACAATCCGAGCAGTATCGAAGTAGACACTCAGAATTTATAATCTAACCTCCTTTTAGGTCTTAATCGCGGTAATATGTCATCTTCCGCCTCCGAGGGTTCCAATCTCCGCCAAGTAAAATCACCGGCACTCACCTCTGTTACCTCCAAACACCCTGCGTCGCTACCGTCTTCCTTCGGCCCTACTTCTCGACGAATTCTCTTGCGTGGCTGCCTTTGTGGCAGACCTTCTGCCTCGTTCCTCCTCTCGGGTTGCACTGGCTGGTCCTGACCCATGTCGTTTCCATGATATTTCTTCAACTGCCTCACGTGCACCTTGAAGGGAGCCCTTCGCCGCTGCAGATCCCGTATCGTATAGGTGACCTGGTTCCTATCAACCTCCAGCACCTCGTAGGGACCCTGGAACTGTGGGGCGAGTTTATGTCTCTCGTCCTCTCGTGTGTAAGGTACCCGCCGCAGGACAAGCTCTCCCACTGCGAACGGCCGGAACTTCGGTCCAGCGGGTCGCCACATCCGGGGTGGCCTTGGCAGATCTGGCACCGCGGCCTCCTTCACGAAGAATTCACTCGGGGCTCGACCGGTCTCACTGTGGGTAAGTCTATTGTACTGGGACATCACTTTTGCTATTTCCAGATCCCAGCTCCCAGGGTTATCAGCGCAAGCTGAGGCGAGTCTCTCCTTGATGGTCCGGTTGAGTCTCTCCACCGCTCCATTGGTATGCGGAGCATAGGCGATCGAGCGCTCATGCCGCACCCCGTACCGGTCTAACAATTGACCGAACAACCTAGCTCGAAACTCGGGACCATTGTCGGACCGCAAAATTTTAGGGGTTCTAGGGCAACTAGCCAATATACCATACTCCAACGCACGCGCAACTCCCGGCGCAGCTTTTGAACGTATAGGTATAGCGTGCCCGAATTTAGAACATAAATCAATACCCACCAGCAGGCCTATATGTCCTCTGGGTGTACGCGGCAACGGAACAAGATCCACCGCATAGATATCATATGGCGCCGCGCATTTAGTACTCAACCCGTCCAGCGGGTAGTCTTTCGGACTTACTCCTTTATGCAATTGGCACGTACGACATTTTCTTATCACTTCCTTGATAGTCTTGTATGGGCTGGGATGAAAGTAACAGCGCCGGAATGCCTTGACTACCTTAGTCTGCCCCGCATGTGCTGCATATTCATGAAACTGTCTAACTAAGCCCTTTAATTGACTGTCTGGTACTACTGGCAGGAACTTTTCCTCGCCCCCTAGCTTGTATTTGTAACATATGATACCGCTATGTATCACTAAGCTATTGAAATGTCGTCGCAAATATCCTAATGCTGGGTCTTTTTCCTTCCTTTCCAGAGCCTCGCGCACCCTCGCCAACCTCTGATCCTGTCGCTGGTGCGGTATGAAATTTTCCAACTCCTCTCCTAACCTGAGGTCAGGTAACTGGCGAGTGCCCTCCTGGCTACCTTGCCCTTGTGGCACTGCTATATTGACCCTTTCCACTGGTATACATGCTATAATAATATTAAAATGCACGCCTCCTTTGCATTCCAGTTTAACAGTTCCCTTCTCCCCCACAGGATTTGCAACAACCAGCCCTCCTGGCCTGCAAACTACCTCCACTCTCAAGTCAAATAACTGCGCAAACGCCACAAGAGCCTCCCATGGAGGGAAAACATCAGGATTTTTCCAACTCGAAATCATCCTACGATCCGCGGCCTTACCAGTCATGCCGAATGCTTTGGGTTCCCGCAATAATTTGTCTATCGCCTGCTCTCGGAGCGTCAACGCGTCTCCCAGACCCGAGGCTCGGCTCAACGCCACAAACAAAGAATCTGGGCCCCCCTCGACTTCGGCTACCTGGTATTCCCCAAATTCTGGCTCGGGAGCATTTTCGTCTCCCTCTGGAACTGACCAAGGAAAATTCACACGGAACGGACAGTCAGCAACTACATTAGTTTTCCCGGGCACATACTCAATATTTTGGGGACTATCGTGACACTGCTCCGGCTGTGCCCCTTCCACACCGGAGTCACCTAGTTTCCCGACTGTTCTAACTGGTTTGTGTGCACACTGGAAACTACGATGTGTGATTTCCCCACACCATACGCAAGCTGTGCATCTCTCCAAAAATCCCTGACAGTCCTTCATCAAATGCCCCTTTGTGCCACAATACGCACAATTCAAACCGCGTTCCGAACCGACAACTTCCCCGAATCTGTCTCTATGTGCTACCTGCTGTGTACAGTCCCGCACAAAATGTCCTTCTTGTCCACAACGAAAACAATGCATTGATCGGGCTGGTCTGCGTTCCTGGTGCTCAATGCTATCATTACTTGCTTCTGGCGCGTATGGCGTCGCTAAGTAAATTTGTTCCGCTCGAGTATGATTCCCTATCCTTTCCTCGGTAGCTGTCATATCGGCCTCTAAACTGGCTGCTAGTCTAACAATTGCACTAAGTGCAATGGATTCTTGCTGGCCAACGAATAACTTAAGCCGACGTAGCAGCTCCGGTGATAGTGAGCTAATAAATTTGTTTCGAGCTAAGAGTTCTTTACCTTCTTTTCCTAGACTATCCACTTTTGCTACCAGCCTTTCGAGCCTAATACTATAGCAAGTCAGTGATTCGCCCCTCTCTCTTTCTGCACGCAAGAATTCTGTATATCCAGCATCACTGAATTTTTCGTGAAGCTCTAGTTCACGAATTAACCTAGTTTTTACTTCACCATAGTCAGCTCCAGTTCCGTACGCTTGAACTATATTCTTGGCCTCTCCCTCAAGGAACTCTGGTAATTCCTGAACCCATGCCGACTTGTCTTCCTGATACTTAGAACTTGCATAGTTCTCAAATTTAGTCAAGAACACAGAGACCTGACCGTCGCTAGGCTTGCCCGAAAACTTCCCTGGTGGAGGCAACTTGGCTGCACGTAAGCCCTGGATTGCCTCTGTGAGACTAAGCATTACGTCAGCTAACTCAGATTTCGTTTCCATCTTCACTCTTAGCCCAAATTAAGCCACGAAAAAAAATGTCTACTGCCAGCAAACGATAATAAGTTTTATTAAAAATCCCAATTTATTGCACTACTCCTTATCCTACCGACTGTCCCCGTATCTGAAGCCAAATCCCACTCCTGACTCCAAATGTAACGACTACGAGCCTGAAAACGTTTAGTTACTGGAAACCGACCTGTCAGGATGCCGGCCAGACGGGGAATAGCTACTCAGGCTTAAATAGCTAAGGCCAGATACGAGGTCAAAGTACGGCACGGACAAATACTAAGAGCGTTTATTTACAAGGGAACTAGGATAGTTTAACAGAACGGGATCGGGGCGTGTCTTGCGGTAGCCGCCTCTCTCACACGAGATCGTAATTCTACCGCTGACTTAACACCCCGGCAGAACACCCTAAGTTCCAACAGATAAAAGAGGCATAGGATTCGGGCAAGCACTACATGGGGCACTTACAACATCAGGCAACCCGCTTTATTAGCCTGCTCGTAGACCAGTGTGCACACCATGAAGGTTCCGACGCAACTGACTCGCTTCAATCGAGCCGCCGCCCACTTTAGCTGCAGCCAAGCAGCAGCCGGACGGAGCTCTATGTATACGCCAGCGGTACAGTTGACGTACCCAATACGTAGTGAAGTCTCTTCACTACATTATCAACAGTAGTACATCGCCAAACTTTATAGTGACTATCCTTGGTGTACCTGTAAACATCAACGCATTATTATACGAATGTATATTTTACCATGTTCTTTTTAGGTCTGCATTTGCCTTCGTTATACGTATACATCAAAAGTAAATGTATATACAAAACTTATAATAACCATATCATTCACGATTATTTTATAGTTTTCAAATAAACTTAACGCTGAAGAAGCCATCTACTTTTTTTACTGAAGACATTGAGCTTTAAAATTACATAGGCTTTTGTTTTAGGTGAGAATTTTTAAAACCCTGAGGTTGTGTATTGAAATTGTGAGTTTCATTTTCATTAATCAGTTACGAGTTGGTGAGGTAAGGGAGCTCACTAGAGCTTCCTCACCGATTCAGGCTGCTGTAGGACCGCAAATGATCGACTGATGTCTTCTATTCTGGCAGCAGGGGCCGCGCTCTGTACTGCTCAACGTGTCGCTGCTCTCTTAATGTGCATGCTCAAATTTGTCTGTGTGTCTCAGACGAATTCAATTTTCGATCTTTTTGTTCTGCTCTTTTCTTAAAATTTTATCGTTATACTTGTGTGTTGAAATGAAATTGCAGTGCATGTGAACTTATTGAGCTAGTGACTTTTTTGTGACATCGACCTGTTTTCAATCTTGTCGTCTCTTTCATCGTTCTACTATCCTTTCATATTTTCTTGGCTCGGCTATTAGTTTTTAAATTCGTCTCCCTTGGACCCCTGGCCGACAGTCGTATTCCTGTTGTCGTCGCGAGCTGGGGGTGTGGGGCTGAACCTGACAGGCGCGTCGCGCATCCTCCTGTACGACGTGGACTGGAACCCTGCCACCGACCTGCAGGCCATGGCTCGCGTCTGGCGGGACGGGCAGGCCCGCACCGTCCACATCTACCGGTCAGCCCCCTTGCTATACAGTGTGTACAGGGAATTTCTTACATTGTATTGCTTCTGAAATATTATCCTTTCTTATTATGATTTCGCAGCGCGTACCATGACTGCTGCACGCAAACTTATGTTGGTAGCACCAAGCACCAACAATTAGTTAGACTTTATTTATAATTAGAACGTTCAGGAATTTCCCCTAGAACTGATCGCTTACTCTTTTTTCCTCATTCAGCAATCCAAAATCAGTGTCAGCATTCCAATCATCCTTTCAAAAACACTAATTTCCCTACTCTATACTACAAACTATGAGCATGGTCGTCGGATTTTGGGGTTTTGGTTCATATCCCCCAATAAGCCAACCCTAATGAAGACCTGAGTGCAGTCAAACTGCACACTGCTACGAGGCGTGTCCGTAAAATAAGTTCCACGGGCTGCCGCTGGCGCTAGGATCGTTTCTATGCGCAGCCAGGCAAAAGAGGCAGGTTGTTTGGTTCCCCCACTCCAATCCCTCACCAAGCCAGCGTCGCTGCGACTTTTAGTCTTAGCTCAGCAGCCGTCAGCGATGGAGCTTCCTCTTGCGTCTCCCGCCAGCTGCGAATTGCGGTCTGTTATTCGTTTCCTGGCCGCTAAGAAGAAATCGGCGAAGGAAATTCATGAAGAATTTTGTCAAGCGTATGTATGGAGAAGAGTGTATGAGCTCCGGGATGGTGCGCAGATGGGTCAGGGACTTTTAAAATGGCCGAACAGACGTCCACGACGAAGCCCGTGCAGGGCGGCCATCGGTTTCCGACGAAACAGTTGCCAAAGTCGAAGCGGCAATGCTTGAAGATCGATGGAGTACAGTTCGGGAGCTGTGCGAAAAGATTTCGGAGGTCAGCAAAACCACAATTAACAAGATTTTGACTGAACATTTAGGCTATTCAAGGATTTGCTGGCGGGAGACGCAAGAGGAAGCTCCATCGCTGAAGGCTGCTGAGCCAAGACTAAACGTCGCAGCGACGCTGGCTTGGTAAGGGATTGGAGTGGGGAACCAAACAACCTGCCTCTGTTGCCTGGCCGCGCATGGAAACGATCCTAGCGCCAGCGGCAGCCCGTGGAACTTATTTTACGGACATGCCTCGTACAACCTACTGACAGAAGTCTTTGTATGTGTGGGCGCGCGCGTCTGTGTGTATGTGAGGATGCTTCCATGAGTAAATGTGTGGTTATATGTGCTTGCGTATGTTTGCGTGTGTAAACGGGTGATGGTGTCAGTTTAACGTAGCTTTGAATGAGGGTTAAGATCTTATATTTTTCAGATGTATGTTTATTTCCTATATTTTTTACGAGTTGTAAATTTTACTGATTTCTTTCATGTTTCAGCCCTGAAAACGAAATTTTAGATACTCAGTAATGTTTCCAACAAGTTATGAACATTTTATCATTGATTCTTTTTATTTTACTCGTGAAGTTTGTCAAAAATCGCTCTGAAAGATTTTAGCAATCAAGCAAGAAGTTTCAGAACAAGTCAAACAAGAAGTAACCTGGTAGCACGATCTGTACCATTCTAAAACCTTGTTAAAACTTTTTTTTACCAAATATCGCTAAAACTACATTTTATTATTGTAAACTTTCATAGAATAGAAGTGTTTGTCACTTAAATTCAAAATAAGTATTGCGAGTAATTGTGTAATTAAATTTAATCCTTTAAAACAATAAACAGCTAATATCTCAAAAATCTGATTTTTTGTCGGAAAATATCCTAGAAGAAAAAGTGTTTATTTGGCCAATATTATTTGGTGTGCAATTTTGTACTTCCTGTTCTGAAACACCCTGTATAATAGAATCTAGATTGATTGTAGTACTACGAAGCATTTTAACTCTGTCAGACGAGACTGTTCTCCGCGAACAATATAGAAGTAGAGAAATGGATTGTTTTACTACAGCTTTTTAACTTTAATTTAAAAAAGCTCAAGTTCAATTTGAAAAAGCTCAAGTTTAATTTAAATAAGGTCAAGTTCAATTTAAAAAAGCTCAAGTTTAATTTTAAAAAGTTCAAGGTCAATTTGAAAAAGCTCAAGTTTAATTTAAAAAAGATCTAGTTTAATTTAGAAAGTCACATGCAGGCTATATTTAAAAAAAAGATGAATTTCAATTTTGAAAAGCTTATGTTTCTAAAATTTCATACTTATGTATTAATAATATAAGTAAAGTTTATTTGTGAGAAGACATATTTATTTAGAAGTACTGGCCCTGAAAATGGAGTTAATCGAATATCAGACAAACAAAGCTGCTGTGATTTTGTATTTAAATTTGACATTCTTTAAGTTTTACTTATTAATCATTTGCTAAATCATTTGCAAAACAGATCATCGGTACTTATATCTGTTGACAAAAATGATGCGAATAAACTTCATGTAATAATTAACTATGTGACAATTAGCAAACTGCACTGACTGAAAAGTTGAACATTACTGAACTTTAACGTTTCAGTCAGTGTTGTTTGCTAATTGTCTCACAGTTACTTATTACATTAAGTTTATTCGCATCATTATTATCAATAGATATAAGTATCGATGATCTGTTTAGCAAATGATTCATAGGTAAAACTTGAATATCAAATTGAGTCTAAAATCATAGCAGCTTGCTTTGCCTGATATTTGATTTACTCTATTTTCAGTGCCAGTACTTTTAAATAAATATGCATTCTCACAAATAAACTTTACTTATATTATTATTACATAGGTAGGTAATTTTGGAAACATAAGCTTTTCGAAATTGAACTTGACCTTTTTTATATACAGCCTACTTGAGACTTTTTTAATTCAGCTTGATCATTTTTAAATGAAACTTGACCTTTTTTTAAATTGAACTTGAACTTTTTAAAATTAAACTTGAGCTTTTTAAAATCGAACTTGAGCTTTTTTAAATTAAACTTGAGCTTTTTTAAATTGAACTTGAGCTTTTTAAAATTGAACTTGAGCTTTTTTAAATTAAATTTGAGCTTTTTTAAATTGAACTTGAGCTTTTTTAAATTGAACTTGAGCTTTTTTGAATTGAACTTGAGCTTTTTTAAATTGAACTTGAGCTTTTTTAAATTGAACTTGAGCTTTTTTAAATTGAACTTGAGCTTTTTTAAATTGAACTTGAGCTTTTTTAAATTGAACTTGAGCTTTTTTAAATTAAAGTTAAAAAGCTGTAGTTCACTACTGCGCTCATCCCATTTCAATGAGAGAGAGGACGACGAGGTGTCATCCTCCAACCGTATAACGATGGTAATAATCTTTTGGTGGTCTTCTAGGTGTTTGCCATGAAGTATGTTGAAAATGGTCGCACCACTGGTGATAACAGAGGCTGTTACAGACTGGTGCTGAGCGGCAGCGTTGAGGAGCGCATGTTCCAGCGCCAGGTTCAGAAGCAGAGCCTGAGCGGCACCGTCGTAGACGCCGGCAAGCAAAGCGCCTCTAAGGTGGTCTTCTCGCTGGAGGAGCTCAGGGTAACTGGCAGTCATTCTTTCTCGTGGTAGCTTTATATTTGTCTTTGCTTTTTTTTTTGAGCGGACTCGCTTCTTTTGAAAGTAGTTTTGTGTTCCTACGTTCATGTTCAATTTTTAGTGTGTAAACTTGTGGTTTAATTTTTTTCCTGTATTAGCGATTACTTCTATTGAAAGGAAGGAAGATTCTTTTTTATTCAAGCTCATGTTCAAGTTTATTATTAGTAGTTAACGCCTTATATTGCCTTATTTATAGCGTTTCATTCTCAAAATAACAGAAGTGCTACTGCATTAAATGCTAGTATGAGCGTTGCCGTTTCGGTAAAGTTGAACTTACGTTATTGGGGCGAAATACCTACCCCTATTAGTTTCAAATTACCACGATACTGTTATATTCGTGAATGTAGGTACAATGTTCAAGTTATATATTTGCTCAGCATGGGGGAGTTAGATCCTCATCTATGATTATACTGCAACGAGCACTGCTCCTGCCTTCAATTTGCGGAAAGTGTGAGTTCAGAAAAACATACTCGCCACCTCTAACTTTCGTTCACGCTATCAGGACCTGTATAGTCCCGCCAGCCTGGGGACGTGCGTTACGCACACGCAGCTCGGGTGCGGCTGCGACCAGCGGGGAGGCCCGTCTCTGCCGGTCTCTGCACCCCACTTCACCCCTGGCAGAGGTATTGGTGAAATATTTTGAAACAACACAGCCAGCATTTTGCTCTAGCATTCCAAAATTACTCAGTTTGAGAATTTTTGAAATTACGCGATAGTTTACGCCTTAAAGACGAGATTATATAAACTTCAAAGTTACACTTGTATTAGGATCCACATATTTTTGAAATGCAAATTGGTGGCAAATTATAGTTTTTGTGGAAAAGTAGTTTCGATACAGGTTAAATTTTCGTTTGGAGTGAAGCAATGCATAATGATTACTGCAGCGTGATCACAAATTTTGAAAAAATATTTATCGTAAGGATTCAGTGAAGTGATGATCAGTGAGAACGATCTTAATTACGTGGTCATATTTTTATTTTCGTCATACATTCACTGTTTTGAGAGTCGAAATTTAGAATCGCGGAAATTCCCATCAGTAATTAATCAAAAAACAATTGATTTTACGAAGTATTAAGAAGTTCAAAATGCTCATGAAGATCTGCCTCTCTGAATATTGACAATTGTGACACAGGAGCTTAAGGAATTTTAAAGTCTTGAATCTAATTCTGGCTGCCTCAGTTACTGAGATCCAGCTGTCATGTTTGTCACATGTGACGAAACAAGCGAAACCGCTGCTGAAACCGCAGGCAATAATTTCCAATCATGTCTTTTGGAGCTGATTTTTTCAAACTAAATCCGATTCATTGTTACTAACAAGAAATTTCTAAAGGAATAAATTAAACCAGATGTTTGAATTCTGTGATGATACATGTTGAAATAGAGAAGTTAAGAAAAGGGTGAAGTGTAGAAAATAACTTTAAGTATTCTGTTTCCCCTTGCTACATCACATATTTAGAACTCTGCGTGTCACTTTTCCAGCTTGCCAGCTGAAGGCAGGCGGCAGCGGTGATGAGGCCGCGCAGTGCACGATGGACCGCCTGTACGAGTGGCAGCACTTCAGTAGCGACCATTTGGTGCCTGGGTCTCTGCAGGTCAGAATTATTATTTTTATTTTCGCTACTGGTGGGAGCCTTTATTTCTGCGGCAAGTGTTCTACTGATCTTAGACCTGAGGATAAAACGAGAGGGCAACCGCAGGTTTCAGTGTTGTAGATTATACGAGACGCTAGGTTTTTCTCTTCCTATGTCGTGTAAGCCTTACTGTGACTATCGTTAGTATGAAATAACTGTGATTATTAGCATTTCCCTGGAAGGTTTTCATCTTTAATTAAAATCATTTCAAAATACTGCGGCTGTGTTCATATACGTTCATTTCAATATAGCGCGACAGTGTTCGTAAATAGTCCTGGTTGGAAAGAACTGTAAGAACCCAGCTTCCCCCTCAAGTATGTGTTCGGGTGACTTCGCATCTGCACTGGCAAATGAAGAGCAACCTCCGCCTCTCTCTCTCTCTATAGCTCAAGGAAGTGAAAAAAATTTAGGTGTACAAGCTTCAAAATTCTCGTGCAGTAACTTTTAGTCTGTCTACCTACGGGATCTCACTTCTTGACGTTAACTGCACTGTTTTACCCGTGCCTAAGATCGATTGTTCAGTTATATATTTTGTTAAGTACAACTTTCACGTTATGCTCGAGTTACATGATGAAGAAAAAAATTCATAGATGGTATACCTAACATAGAATTTCGTAAAATTTTAAATCTTAAATCACGGCTGACTGTGAAGAAAATTATCCCCATAAAATATTCTACAGGATCAAAGTAATTCGAGACCTTAATTCCTGGCTGCATGTGGAAAAGAAATCTACCTGAAAATACTGATATTCACTTCGGTAGTTCGTTGTAGAAACATATTCTGGGTGACCGCTTCCGCTTAGTTTTCGCTCCATGTAATTTTTACAGCATTGAATAACTTCATACAACTGATCGAAATGTCTTCCCTGGTTAAATTCTTGCCAACTACTTTTGATAACCCTTTTGATTTTCACTGTTCCCTTCACCACGTTTCACTAGCAGCGAACGTGTAATCCTTCATTTTTTACAAGCATTCTTGAAATTCTGATAAAGGGAGTTATGAATATAGACAAGAATGGTACTTCGAACAAGAGTGTAGGTATCTCAGCCAATCTCTACCTTTCCTCGGCGATGTTTTCAAACTATGTAATTGTTTTCATTATTAGTCATCTATCGTATTAATAGTTTTTCATTCAGAATTCACAGTGTGGCCGGGAATTTCTACTCTTGTTCAATAGGGACTACGTCAGGACTATTTGCCACACATAAATGCCGTCAGGCGATTATCTGCGATTCACATGAAGTAAATATTTCCGAAGTATTAGATAGCATCTTTTCCACGTTTTCATGATCAGCTTTTCAATGCAGTATGGTAGTGGCATGTATATTAAACATTTCAGTATTTTCAATTGCATATTAATATATAGTTAAATTCATAAGATGGGATTTCATTTTTATTTAGCAAGTCTTTTTACAAGTTAAATAAGGCTTAAAAGTACAAGTAAAAACATAAAAATGGAAAGTTATTCGCACTTCACAAAAAAATACGCTTTTACGCCTAGTCGATTTAACAAACTTTGGGGCACTAGAAAACGAAGGCTTCAAACGGACCCCCTGCACGTGCAGCAGGTAACGCACGGCGTGCAAATAGCGAGTGACTATCGATACTACAGTCGTCAGCGCACGATGTTCACCACTTGCGCGGCGCAACCTCTCTCTACCCACTCACTCCTGACTGGCCCTCTCGTCAGTCCAACATTCGAAACGGCTTCAGTCTCTCACTAGCTCTTAATCTGCGCCTCTCAGTAATATAGGTCGAGTTAAAATTCCTCGCTTACAATCGTCCCTAAGTAGAGCCAACGAAAAGAGCACCGAGAATACTTGCGTTCTCTAGGATTCTTAGGCTTTTTTTTGTATTTATATTTTCAATGAATTGGTGAGCTGGATTTTTGAGCCTACTTATGTTTTACATCATATATTGAGAGATCGATTGTCACAAGCTCAACGTGTTGATATTTTTTTGTATTACAAAGAAAAACCATGAAACAACACGCAACCCATTCCTAGTTTTACCCCGAAGACCATGGACCATGAGGGAGGGGGTTAACAGGTAAGAGGAACTCGAGACTCCGCGACCGTCCGCCCTGGCGCCAGGGTAAGGAGGAACTCACTGGTGCTCGCTGTCGCAATATCGTTGCTACCAGAATGGATGCTCTCGAGGAGAAGATCAACTCACTAATGGATCTTATTCGAAACCTTCCAACAACCTACAAATACACCCTGAATGGCGTCTAGCCCAGTGACCTAAAATTATGATGACAATCAGTGACGTGAAATACGTCGCCGAGAATGTACTTAAAACTGATTCAGAGGTTCTCTAAACTCGCTAAAATTATACTCATAACGCGACAAACAAGTATACCCCATTTGAAAAACAAGTATACCAGCAAAAAACAAATATGCCACACCTGACTGGAAAACTTATCTGGAGGTAAGTTTTGTCAAAAGATGTCATACCAAAAAATTTATGCCTAAAACGAAAATTAACCCTGATCATCTCCGAAATGAAATCTTCAAACATACTTTTTCCTGAAGAAGATCTCTGCAAGCGGACGAGAGAATCTAACAATAGCAGTTATTAATCAACAAAGTAAAGCTTTCCTGAAAATAAGAAAAATTGGCCCAATACCTTGCCATATTACGGTAGCCTTTCATAGAAATATCTCTTAGAGTTTCATCTACGTCGATGAATTAAAGACGAAACTTTGGACAGTTTGCAGACGATCTCAGAAAATCTGCGTTATAGCGACAGTAATTGTTAAGCCTAAATACGAGGAAACCAAAGCTTCGTTATTAGACATAGGCCAATTTTTCTACTAATCTTATGTTAATTCCAAGTGAACGAACAGACACTAAAGTTCACCTAGTTATTTGTTCATAACTTTAATTTTTGGAGAAAGCTGCTTACGTTAAATTATTGTTCGCTAGAAAAATTTTGTTTTGTACGGATGGAGATCCCTTGCTGAATGCGTTGTTCTGGGCATTTTCAGTTTCCTGTTTTATTGTATCTCTGCAGTGATAACGTTTCAAGTAATTTTTATAGTTGGTTATGTTATGTCATGTCCACTTGACCACTAGATGAGCTTTTCCAACACATGGACCTTTCACTGTTACTTCTTTTGCCGGTGTGGTTGTACTCAAAACCATTTTTGCGCATCATCACGCGGTGAAAGTATTCGCATACTTTGCACTTAGAATCTTGGGCTCGAATCTCGAGGTTCTCAGTGGATTGGCCCTCTGAAGGTCAAAAATTTAAGCGTTTTATTCACTTTACTGGTTCTACATTTTTGATAATTTCGTTAATCATGAAGCTTTGTTTGAACCTTTCAAACCAGGTAAAATCGTTGTGGTAGGTGTAGGAAGTAACCCATTTGATACATTTACTAATTCGTTCTCAACGGTTTGGGCAGGGATATTATTTATCTCTGATTTAAATTTTATCGTTTCTTTGTACACTACTTCTATGCTGAATGAATTTTTACCACCAGATAGTATTGGGTTTTCTGGATTTGGTTAGCGATGCATTTTTTCGAGAATCCATGGGGTCATTTTTATTTTTTCTTGCATAGTGGTGCTGAAATGGGACGAGTTATGTCAGACACTGCAAGTTTTGAAAAACCTAATAATATGTGTAGCACGACACCTGCTTACTCGTAATTCATGTTGAACTTTTCTAAGTTTGGTCTCCAGTATTATGCTTTGGACATTCCCAAGGCGAGGTTCACGCCCTCAAAAAGCATGCAATACACGGTGTTACTGCAGTACCTGCTCTTATGGCGAGACTCGCTGCTAAGTTTGCATATTTGATTACGACAGTATTTGGCAATGTGGCCTTAGTTTTGGCATTGTGAGAATCATGGGATTTTTGTTGAAAGGGTATACTATCGTGTCAGATTTATCTCAGATGTGTATGGAGTATAGTGTGGGAATTGCTGTTCAAAGTTAATAGAATGGGGGTAGTTAAGGTAGTCTAGTTTTGATTAATGTAGCTGCGCCAACCTGTGGAACGTTGTATTGGTCTCTAGTCCTTCAAATTCTGCGATGTTATCAATGTCATATTCATGGATAAATATTAGTCCCTAAAAGTGGTTGTAACACGCATGTTTGTTACTTTCGCATTCAGTGCCGTCAACATTACAAAGTTTCATGATGCGGCGATCGAGTTAAGTTTTGTTTCTTGTTCCCCTCAGGGGGATACAACTATTGCATCTATGGGAATTGGCGCCCCCAGGGAAAAATGTGAGGGCCCGAGCTGAGAGTTAGGTAGGCCTTCTTTTTGTTGAAATAAAATGTTTCTTGTTGTGTTAAGGACCACCTTTTTTCGGTTCACTACTGTCCTGTTTTTCAGCACCTCTGACTTTCTTCTTCAACTTTTATCTTATTTCATGAACTTCTTTCCCATCTTACTGTTTCTATGTCCTTTCTGCATAGATTCCCCATTTTCTTATCTCCATACTAAATGGTGCCTTCCTCCTTCCTCTCTTCGATACGCTCTATTTTTGCAGCGGTTAGGGAGGCTTAAACTAACTTATAATCTATTTTCTTTGTTTCTTATTACTATTGTATAGCTATCTGTGCATGAAGTTATTCGTTTTGCTTTCAACCCTATTATTCAGATTATTTCATCTTGGAGGTAAAATGGGTTTGTTTAGTATCGTTCTTCAATTACAGATCTCACCGTGAAGCTTTTTATAAAATTGGCTTAGTTCTCTTGTTCTAACGGCATAGGGTTGTGTAAAATTTACTTTTTCCTTGTTTTGCTTCTCATCATCCACCAAAGTTGGAATTTCGTTTTTTTAATTCTTCTCATTAAATAATAATCAGAATTTGAATCCCTTCGATGTAAACTTTAAGATAGAAAAAATCAAGTATTGCACCGGTAGCAACACAGAAGTAAGTAATAATGTATTGCCTGTAGATTTCGTTCCCTTCACAACGCTTAACAATTGGCTACCATTCAAAAGTGGTGAAAAGAAAAGTGATAATTTCCTCAATCGTTTAACGGCATTCTTCCTTAACGGATTCTGCAAGTTTAAAACGTTCAAAACAAAATGTTAGCTTGAGGTGCAAAATTCGCCCTACAACCCTACTGGTTACTACTTACTAACACTTATGCTGGCTAGCTAAGCTGCAGGTGTATCCCGATAACTAAACCTTGACAGCGAAATTTTGCTCATTGCAGGACACGTGTTTGGAGGCCGGTGCAGACTTCTTCTCGATGGTGTTCCGGCACCAGACTGACGCAACGGCCTGCACCTAGGTGCAGCGAAGCCATGCTCTAGATTTTAAGTTTGTACCATTTAGTGTTTCTCATTTTTCCTAACATACGTTTTTGTGCACAAATATAAGTAGCAACATATTCTTTTATATTTATTTCAGTAAATAATGGAAAAACAATTCAGATCTTTCACTCGTGACTTATATTATGATGCATTTAAAATCCTGACATCGTGCTATAAAACATGCATCCTTCTTATTTTGCATACAAACGCGTTCTACTGTATTTTGAACATCCTGCAGTGAAGAGCAAGGGGCACCGAAATTTTAGCTCTAAGGAACAATACCAGAGAGAGCAGATAACAGTTTTCACGGGTCTCCTGTCAACGAACCAAATGAAGTCTGCGTTCCTGTCATAATTGAATGTTTGAGAGGCGTGCGCAGTATAAATTCTTGCGATAAATAATGCTAGAATACTTGCGGTGTCCCTGAATAGAGTTGATGATGCACATTATTCATCTAGAAAATTAAGACACAACAATCCTGGCACTTGTCTGTATGCAGAAGCCATAACACACGCAGCCCAATTTCGTAATTGAGGCGCTATTTCTGCAACATCACGAACTAAATGTACTACGTACAGCACAAGAAATGCAATGTGAATATCCTTCAAATAATTAACTTTATGACTTGAAATATAACTTCTATTTCGTAGTATAAAATGAACTAGCCTTAAACGTTTATTAGGAGGCCTTCTTTCCGGAAAGTTTACTTCGGCTGTGAGAATCGTCCACATCAACGCGTGTTTTTGGTGCGCAAAATTCCTCGCGATGGTATCTCTTTGACTGGTTGATGTCTAAAGTTCGTCTTGTGCAGCGGTTCACACTGAGGACACACAAACGGCCTGTTTTCCTTGAGCGGTTTTGGGCCCAAGCAATGGCATACATGGATGTGTTGCGCTTGACGACAATCTCCCTCGTCGCCACTTCGAGGTTGTCTACCGTCGGTGGACGTACTCCTACTGCCGGGTCTGTAGTTTTCTGCGTTGGTGCTCAATCTTTGTGAATTGTTACCCAGGGACTCGTGTCTAAGTTCGTTAAAGCGCCGCAAATTGCGCTGCATCTGAAGCTGCTGCAAGTGGCTACGACTGCGGTCTCGTAGAGCGTCAAGCTGATCATCCATGCGGCGGCCAGCAGCTGGCTGACCTTGTGCTGATTGAGAACTTCTCTGTGGGGGCGGCATAGCTTGATTTTGAGCGGGTTGGTTACTTCCTGATTCAGAAGCTGGTGGTCTGTCTGAATTACTTCCTCGTTGATTTTGTGTGGTTTGATCTTGAGACGTTTGCGTTTGGACAGCCGATGTTCTAGCAGAGGATTGAGAAGCAGTGGTTGGAATATGCGAAGCAGCTTGCTGGGTTGGGGCCCCCTGGTTCTCATTTTGCAACTGAATTTGCGGAACAAAAGTATTGGGTGTTGCTACATCCTGATCAAAACTCCCTAGTTGACTAACACCTGATTCTTGACACCCATTACGGCCAGCAGGACCTGGGGCTTCACGTCGAGGCTGCGAGGAAGCAGCAGGAGGCAGGTTACCGGTCGGGTGCTCACCAGGCTGAGGTGCTGTAGGCTGATATAGATGGGTGGGAATGTGATGATAGTTGGGCGCTGGAGGCTGTTGGTGATACAAGCGCTGATATCGAGGGTCAAAATTTACTTGCGGTTGATAGTCAGGCACTATTCGCTGATAGGGGATGTGCTGCTGCTGAGGAATCTGTTGCGGTTGCTGGGGAACGTGCTGTTGAGGAATCTGTTGCGGTTGCTGGGACACATGCTGTTGAGGAATCTGTTGCGGTTGCTGGGACACATGCTGCTGAGGAATCTGTTGCGGTTGCTGGGGAACGTGCTGCTGAGGAATCTGTTGCGGTTGCTGGGGAACGTGCTGCTGAGTATTCTGTTGCGGTTGCTGGGGAACGTGCTGCTGAGGTGCGTGTTGTAGCTGCTGCGGAACGTGCTGTGGCTGCTGAGGAAGATGCTGGGGTTGCGATAGAATGTGGGGAGGCTGCAAATGAGAAATCAACATAAGAATTAGCATCCATGTCGTAACAGGCAGAAAGAAAAGCATTACTTGTAAATATGATGTAAGAACCCATTTGAATTACGAGAGCAAGAATGAATGACGCTCTTTGTTCTCAGTCCTCAGTCCTCAGTCGAGCAAAGTACCGGGCATAGAACGTAGATGCGCTTGGAAACGAATAGAAAAAGCACTTGCGGTAACCACCAGAGCAAGACTAAAGTCATTTAATAGTTGAAACGTTCAAGAAGAACAAGTTAAAAACAAACTTCGTTCATATCAACAGAAAAGACGGGAATACAATAAGCAACAACATCCACCAGAGAGCAGGACTCACAGGGTAAATTTCGATGAACAAAAAATGGGACTGACAATATTACACACAAAGTACATGTAGATGAACAGAAAATTAAGGAAACAAAACTCACAGGATATATCCTCAAGATTTATGAAAAAAGTAGTTGACAGTAGAACTCTCGGGGTACGTTCCGACGAACAAAAAATGGGGTTGATGGTATTCATTGGGTAGATGATGAAAATATTGCGTAAACATCAACACTCACAGGGTATATGTTGATGGTCTGAGTGTTAGGCAGCCTGTCACAGCGAGTCGAAGCCTCAGCGCCGCGTCGCAGATGGTCCAGTTCTGCCCTGACCTCCTCGTACGCCTCCTGCAGCGCCTCCAGCTCATTTTGTTCCTGCCCAACGAAAACATTGAAGGGTACAAGTAACCATGCATGGAATACACCACGTGTCTCCTGAAAAGTTCCCGCACGAAACACTTATTCAATTGACCAGGTATATTTTTATTGCGCAAAAACTGATGTCTAGGGAGACGGAGTTCATTTTAATTTCATTTCTAATAATGAAAACAATATTTCCCACACAAAGTAACGACAGCACTTACATAAATTTATTGCATTTCAACTTGCTTCACACTTTTATAACTAGCACTACCATCAACAATTATTTTGAAATAATACACTCTCAAGTTAGTTTTTTATTACTAATAAACCAGCGTTCATTTTATGAAGTTATCTCGCATTACTTGATTATACACAAAGTGTAAAAATAGTTTGAATAGATATCCTCAGTAAGATTTCATTGTTTTTGTTGATGGGCCAGCATCATCTGAGAAGGTCGAAGAACTAGAGATTTAGTCCTACTTAGTTCAGAAGCACTGTCCAACTTGTTCAGAGAGACCAGGTAGGTTATGATTGAGAACTCTAATCACAAGTACCACTGAAACATGAGGCCAAGAAAATGAACCTAAACTGTACGTGCACGATACCTGCGACCGCTGCTGCCTGGGGCGACGCCGGACGTAGCGCTGCCACGTCCTCACGGCACGACGCGCGAGCATCGCCTCTCTGTGTCGGTCTGCCAACGACGCCATCCGCTCCTGCACACGTAAACCTTTCGGGTTATGTCAGCAGATTTGGTCTCAACTCTTACAGCGTCTTTTTCAGTAGACGTGTTTTGTATTGAACAGATTAGATTAGTCGTTAGTTTTAGCCTCCCTACCCAGCAACAAATGCGATCCTAAGAGAGAAAAGAACTATTTAGTATGGAGTTAAGGGAACGCGGAATCTACGCAGAAATGCAGAGAAACAGTAAGTTGTAAAAGAAGATTATGAAACAAGACCAAAGTTGAAGAGGAAAGTAGTAGGTGAAGAAGGACAGGACAGCAGTGAACCGAAAAAAAGGTGGTCCTTAACATAACAAAAACATTTTATTTCAACAAAAAAGAAGGCCTACCTACCTCTCAGCTCGGGCCCTGACATTGTTTGTATTGAACAATAGTTACTCGTCCTTTTATAAGTTCCTCTGCTATTTATTATCTATAATTCTCACACAAATCACCAACACATTCACCATCTTGGCTCGTGTGAGTGATGTCCTTTCCAAGTATTCAGAGTTACAGGGTTCGCCAACACTCAATATGATCGCTGAAGTCACATGCGGTTCCCCAACCCTCAGGTTACTGAGTACTTCTTCTCTTGTCTACCATCATCAAATCCTAAAACGCGTCGCCTAGGCCAATATGCAATGGCGGACAAAAAAAATACAACACGTTGATTAAATCGTCGGATTTTATATTTCTAAACCACGTACAATTACGAAAATTGGACTATATATAAACAATGGTATAAAAAGTTTAATAATATAACTAAAATCAACAAATATTTAGAAGAAAAAATATATAGGAATATGTATAATAAATACCTGACCAAAAGTTTGCAACACATTTCGAGATATACACACATTAATACTTCGTTGCATAGCCGTTATTATTAATTATGGCTTCGAAACGTTTAGAGTAGTTCACTACCTGCCTTTTAAAAGTTTTGGGTGTAACCTTATTCCTTTCTTCAACGCTAATTTCTTTAAATTCAGTGATGTTATTGGGACCTCTCTTCTGAATTTTAAATTTCGATTCCCTCCATAAGTTTTCGATCGGATTCATGTCCGAGGATCGACTTGGACATTCTAAAATGTTTACCTTCTTCATCCTCAACCATTCCTTGGTTTCTTTTGCAGTATGCTTTGGATTGTTAGCTTGTTGGAAGGTCCAGTCCACGTATTAATTATAACAATGGTAGATGTTTTTCCAATATTTCATGATATTTCCTGCCATTCACGGTTCCTTCAATGATGTGAAGTTTACTTACCCCTGATGAGGTGAAATATTCCCAAACCATGATTGAGCCCCTCCAAACATAATTTGTGCTGTTTCTTCCAAATAGTTCGATTTTGGTTTCATCTGACCACAGTACTGAGTTCCATAGCGCTACTAGCTTATTCAAATGGTCGTTGGCAACTTGGCATGCTTCAGCCTGGCCTTGATGGGACGTTTCTGGAAAAAAGGTATCCTACGAGGGGTGCGGGGGCGAAGACCTTCACGGCGTAGTGCCCTGCTGAGCGCGTGTTTACTGGCTTCGATCCCAGATGCCTTGATATCCTTCAATTCTTCACGAGCAGTTTGAGGCCTCTGCGCTACTGTTCGGACCAATTTTCGAACAGCACGGTCGTCAATCTTCCGTGGACTGCCAGTTCGAGTCTTGCTAAGAGTCATATTCCGGCATTTCCACTTACGTATTATGGTTTCAGCTGAGGCTGCAGGAACACACAGTTGAGCTAATTTCTTCAGATCCCCCAAAACTTCATTATGGAGCTCCACAATACGTTCGCGAAGGTCTTGGCTGATGTCTTTATTCTTACCTATGCTTACAACCTTTCAGAACGAGAACTGCTGTACCAATGACACGTTATTGGAGATGAATGCTGACGAAAGTTCGATTTCCAAATATAAGAATGTATTAGAACATCCTGGACAAATCCTACAATAATTTTAATGTATAATATCGAGAAAAAAGTTGAGTATTGTAAACTTTTGATCGCTTACTTAGTATACATGTTCCTATATATTTTTTTATATTAAATATTTCTGGGTTTTCGATCTATTATTTACTTTTTATACTATTGTTTATACATGGTCCAATTTTCGTAACTGTACGTGGTCTAGAAATGTGGAATCTGGCGATTTTTGCAACGTGTTGTATTTTTTCACCCCCCCACTGTATGTATAACGAAGGGAAATGTAAACCTAAAAAGAACAGGGTAAAATATGCAATAGTATAATACTGCGATAATGTTTGCAGGTACACCAAGGATAGTCACTATGAAGTTAGGCAATATAATACTGTTGATAAGTAATGATTTAGTGACCTAGATACTAAGACAATCAATAGGTTTAGATTTTAAGACATCTGAGTAATAAAAACATCAGGCACTTTGCTAGTTGCGTTGTTAATCAGCTACATCTAAAAAATTATAGCATGAAACCCGCAGATCTTGTGACACTAACAACTCTCTAGCTAAAAATTCTCAGCTAGAACTAGCGCAACTCAGAATAAGCTAACAAGACACGCAGCTTGAACTGTGAACGGACGCATTAGCAGTTCAAGACTAAAGAATCAAAACAATAATAAATGTGGAATCTGGTGATCTTATCTACTTGTTGTTTTATTTTGCCCACAGTTAATGTAGGTTGTTGCGGTAAAAAAATCTAACAGGAAATGAATTTTCAATTTAAAAGCTGACCTCGTGCTGCTGAGTGGCTCGCTGTAAGTTGGCGTTGAGCCTCGCGTTTTCGGCGGACAATCGCTCCAGCCTCACTCTTGTCGCGCTTTGCTCCTGACAAGACAAACGAAGATAACGGCGTTCAAATCCAAATCCTTTGAACGAACTAAGATAAGGCAAAACAAGCAGCCATTGAAATATGGGGGCTCAGCCATAGCATCACTGGCAACCTCCTAGTAACAGGCTGCACGTTGTAGTTTTCATGCCCAACACGATGTGAGGTAAAGACCTCTTGAGCGAGGAGAAAACTTAAGCTGTGAGTTCGCGTCTCCCTGCCCACAAAAAGGCGTTCCCAAGAAAGGGAGGAAAAAGATAATTTTTAGAACGGAACTGTGGGAACGGGGAATCTACGCAAAACGTGTGTTCCCACACTCTTGAGGGTAAAAAGAGCAAGGCTAAATAGTTCACGAAACAAGATTAGATTAAATTATATGCTAGTTTAAGCCTCCCTAACTGCTAAAAAAAGTGTTTCAAAAGAGAGGAAGGAGGAAGGCACCATTTAGATATAAAGATACGGGAAGGGGCATGGAAACAGTAAGTTAAGAAAGAAGTTCATGAAACAAGATTTTAGTTGAAGAAGAAAGTAGTCGGTGCTGAAAAACAGAACAGCAGTGAACCGAAAAAAAGATGGCTCTAACAAAACAAAAACATTTGATTTCAACAAAAAGAAGACCTACCTAACTCTCAGCTCAGGCCCTCACACATTTTCCCCCTGGGAGTGCTAATTCCTATAGATACAATAGTTGTCTCCTTTTAAGGGGTCATGAAACAAGATGAAAGCTGAGAATGTTATAGGTACTGAAAATAACACTTGACAAAAAAGTGCTTTTAACTGAAGGACTGCTCACCTAACCTTTAGCTCAGGACCTCAAGCGACGGAAGACGGGCGACAAACCCGTTTCACATAAACATTTCTGAGCAACTGGAAAACACACAGTGCCTAAACTTTGCCCGCGGAAAAATTCAGCAAGACGCTACATGACTAGACCTAAGACTCACATAGAAGATAACGAAGCATCACTTGCTACACCCGTACAATGCGGCACGACGCACCTCTGACACTCTGTGAATCTCGTCCTGCCTTCGCCGCACCTCCGCCTCTTGCCGCCGCTCAGCCTCCTCCTCTTGACGCTGCAGCAGCAACAATAGCTGCTCGAAGCGCCGCTGAACGAACAAAAATAGGTATTACGATACATTTACTTTCACCTCATGGCCATGTTCGCGAATCCAAAATTTCCTATTATCACCTTCCAGTGTCATATTTTAATTTAGGTATAGTTCTCGAATTCGTTTCTCGGTATTTACATGTATAGTAGTAGTCACAAGAATGATCAGTTGTGGTTGCACGTGTTGTGGTCCAGCTAATACCTATTAACCTTAGAGAACCTACGTGGCACATAACACACAGCTACCAGTATAGGCTACCGAGAAGATACTTTAGCACTTTTAATAAACTGTACGTGAATTTGACATGTGTTATCATTGTTATGCACCAGATAGCCTATATTGTATTTTATTCTCGCAAAGCGGAAACGATGGGCAGAAAAAACACTTAGCTACGAGTGAAATGCGGCCTTATAAAGACCATATTCCAATGAGGGTAAACTATAGACATCGCACCACTTACGACAAGCCAAGTTCAGACTTGATTAGAGTTCTCCCTTCTTTCCTAGATGCTTCAAGTAAAAAGTTCCAGGGCACTATAAAGATAAACATCTAATCTTCAAAGAGCACATTGCTCAAATCATTACTAAGCCATCAAAGTCCTTTGGAATCCTCCATAAATTGAAAAATGTATTGCCTGAAGAAGCCTTGAAAATGCTTTACCGAACCCTGATTTCACCAAACAGTATTTACAATACGGAATAGAAGCATGGCACAGAACTGATAAAAATACGACTAAAATTCTCTTTACGCGGCAGAAAAGAGCCATTAGAGCGGTGAGAAAATTAGAATATAAAGCTTATACGAATGATACATTCAAAAGTTTAAAAATGTTCTAACTTCTAGATCTCTACAAGCTCTCCATTTGTATAAATAAATAAGGTATAAAATATTGAACAATGATGGCGACAGGAACCTCAAACAATTATTAACTGCACAAACTGGCCATCACGACCATTTAACCGACCCGAAATAAAAGTAACTTCATACTTCCTTATTATTCACAAGTTTGGTCACTACACAGTAAGAAACTAAGACTTGGAACTCAATCCGTGCTGAGATCCGTGGAAGAAGTTCTTAGAAAGCTTTCAAAACGAATCTTAAATCCCTTTTTCTATCGCAATATTAATCACGTAAGTTAACCAGTCAAAACTTTTCTCCTAAATGACTCATCCTGATAAGAGTAATTTGCCATAGTTAATGACTATGATCTTGCATTTTTTAGAATATACTGTTCACATCCAGCCCACATAAACTATTATTGTAAAATTAAGTATCGAATCTCGAGTGAACAAATTCATTGTTCAGTATAGTACGCAACTAGGTTAAGTAAATTAGGTTAAACATAATAGCACACCTTAGATTAGCGTTGATGATGGGATGCCCTAGAAGTTACTGAACTTATTCGGGCCCACAGGTATCTATACTCAAATGTGACCATTGCACACGACTTAAGAAACGATCTATAACTGTATCGCTTGTGGTAGATAAATTATTTGAATAGAACAGTGATAAAACAGAATTTAAAATAATTTTCACAGTACAGATTAGCGAATATTTAACATGCTGCCTGACCTCGCACTCATCCCTGAACTGAAGAACAGCTGCTCTGGGAGTAGCAGAGGGCGTGTCCGAGTCCCTCGAGGAGACGACGCTGCTGTTGCTGCTCTCTGAAAGGCAACCGTCGTCCATTGCTGATCCCAACACTCCCACTGTACAATGCACTGGCACGGGGAATTGATGATTTATCTTTGCTATTATTTTTGAACTTAAGCAATAAGTTCAACACGCAAAGATGAAGAATTTTATAGAATTTAGACTGCTTGCAAAACGAGTGACTGAATGTTACAACTCCAGATAAATTCTCCCCGCTTGAGTTCCAGATCTGACAATGAAGCTCTGATTTGAGAGAACCTGCTCACTTTATGTATGATTATTACATTATTTTATTCAACACTCTAGCCCAGATTAGGTTAGATGTTAGTTTAATCCTCCCTAACAGCAAAATAAAAGGGTTCCGAAGAGAGAAAGGAGGAAAGCACCATTTAGTATGGAGATAAGAGAACGCGGAATCTATGCAGAAGGGGCAGAAAAACAGTAAGTAGAGAACAAAGTTTATGAAACAAGATAAAAGTCGAACAAAGTAGTAAGTGCTGAACAACAAGACAGCAGAAAATTGCATTATCGAAGTAATATAAAAAAAGCAACATTGGAAGGATTGAAAAAAGCGAGGGCTCAGTTACATAAGTTTTGCTTTGACGGGTAAGTCAAAAGCAATAAAGACTCGCCTTGCACAACCAGCAACCAATAAAATACGAACCTGCCCAATTACTATTTGTTACTTGCAGTATGTACTAACAATACAAATTACCTATACGCAAAAAATATACGCTAAAGATTACAACTTGAAAGTTTATATTAGTAAATGTTATAACGGATTTAATGCTCAGGCTTGCATTAAATCAAGTGTATTGTGTAAGGTTTGCAGTAAAATGAAGTAATATAAAGTTTAAACGTAAGCACAAATATTACTCAACAAGAATACGTATTTAAGATTGATCAGAATCAACAGGTGAGGAATGAATTTCAGCCACTGTGGATGGGCTGCCTAGTTACTTTACTACTTCGTTTACATATTGCATTAAATGAACTTAAGGCACCTGACTACTACATAATACGATGTCCCAGTATCTGTAAAATCAGAAAATAAGTTGGACAGAGCCCATACATAGTCTACGTATCCTTCCTCTAGCAATTTTAACATTCCTCACTCTGAGGAAACATGAAAAAGCAAATGAGATTCAGCTTTTTATGACTACACTACATTAAATGACGAGGACTGTATAGAGTACACGTTACTTAAAATTGTCACAAAACCCCTTAATTAAAGCCATTCAAAGTTAGTAATTTAAATAAACAAGAGCCTGGAGGTCGAAGGGGTCGGCCAGCGCCCCTTAGCAAACGGCTGCACTCATGCAAGAAAGCTCCGCGCCATGATCAGAGCGCCTGATGTCCCACGATAATGTTTGGCTGGAATTTCCATTAGTTCTATTGAATAGTTGCAAATCATTTACTTGGAACCTAAAGCAAGTTATCCTGGTAACCCAGTCAAAACAGATATTTATTTCTGTAAAAAGAACTGCACCACAAACAGAAAGCTATTTTAAAAACTTTAAAAATTTGAGTCTCCAAAATTCCGAATAATATTTAAGTATTCCCTGCGTAAATTAGGAACACACGATAAGCTACTGTACTCAAGTTGAGTGGCAGCAACTTAAATTCGAGATGCTGTTTACTGAAATTTAGAAATTGTACTGACGGACGATCATGAGGCGCAGAACTTGGAATTTGAACTTGAGTGCAGCCGTAGCCCCTCTGCGATGCATCCTGAGGACTCGTGCACTCCAGCACGCTAAATTACCGCATTTGGTAACACGGCCGGGTAACAAAACGAGGATCTAAGAATTCTTATTATATTTAAAAATGTTATACCATCAGTAACAAAACAATAACGGATTTGAAAACTCTCAGATCAACTTGCTAAACCAATTTTGATTACAAACAGTATTTTATAATTATTGCACTTATTTGCTAGACAGCCTATTTCCATGTGCCATATACCCACCAAAAAATAACGTGTATCTCTAACATTTTGAATTTACCGGTATTTTTCAAAGATTCGGGTCAAAATAGCATATTATAACGAAGGATACAGAAGCTCTCAGGAATCCTCGTATTTCCTCTATACACAAATGTAATGGGCTTTGAGCCGCACAAAATGAGATTCGTCACGCAAAAACATCACGTTCTTGCTTTTTGTTAAAGAAGAGCGATGCACGGTCTGTAGCGTTAACATAAAGCAGCAAGTCATATGAACCACATTTGGACTGATGAACAGCTCTCGCACTGCATTCACTAACTCTACGCATCACAAGCAAAACGAAGACTTAGGGTGAATACTGATATTCTCCTATGGAGTGTGCGCTACCAACAGCTGATTTTTAAAGGGTAAATATCAAAGGCTGAAATTCGTTTTGATCAAAATAGTTATAAAATAGAATCTCACAGGATCGTATGAGCATAGAAACAGTAAGTAGAAACGCAAAGTTAGGAAACAAGGTTAAAGTTGAAGAAGAAAATCAGGAGTGCTGAAGAGCAGAACAGCAGTGAACCGAGAAAAAATGGTCCTTAACAAAACAAAAATACACTTTATTTCAACAAAAAAGGCCTACTAAACTCTCAGTTTGGGACCCCACATTTTCAAACTGGGAGTGCTAATTTCCATAGTTACAATACCTGCATCTCCCTGTGGGAGACTCAGCACATTTATTAATATGAAAAAAATTTGCTAAAACACTCAGCGAAGTATTGACATTGACGCAATGACTTCTCGAACCTCATTCTTCAATTCAACGACGTTAGACGGTGGCGGTGCAGCATTAATTTTTTTTTCGCGAACCCCTGAGAAAGAAATCCAAAGGACACAAGTCAGGTAACCCTTGCTGGCTAAGAAAAAATTTTACCTTCGTTAAACTTAATCGTTGAGAAAATCGGTCTTTAAACCAGTTAGAGGAGTCCCCATGCAGTAGTGGCTGTAGCTACCATTCATCAAATCATGGGTTATCAAGTTAAATTATTTTCAGCATTTTTAGACAGGTTCGATAAAATATTGCGTTCATCGATATCAATACTTTGCAGAAGGGTTTAATCAAATTTTGTTTTTCGTTTTAATAAAGGCGTTGAGCCCGAGGTCATGATTTTGAAATGTTAGATCCCGTACTCAATACATAAACCATATTTCAGCCTTATAGCCCTAATACTTTACAAACTACAACGTTATAAAATCGACTACTTTTTCACTGGAGATCCTGTACTTGGTGCTTACGTCTGTTGTCTCAGGAACACGTCAGAGGAAAGTCATTTCACAGGGTCAGACAAAAGCTGTAGTCAGACTTAGAATTGTATAATTTGACTAATTGTAATAGTTAGAGCCCTCGGTACTTCATCAACGAGTTCTACTAGGATAGGTCTAAACAGCCCCACATTGATAGGTTGAACAACGGAAGGACAGTTGATAAGCACGCACTAACGAGTCAGGTTCACGGACCCAATGCTCAGGTTGGGTTTGTGTGATGAAAGTTGCCGAGTAGCGAGACTTGATTCGGCCACGAGTTACAGTGGTCCAGGTATAACGAGGTCAACCACATTCATAATCCCAGAAGGAAGCCATATTTTAAGTTCAGGTTGTGAGAGGCCCCAGCTGGCGCGTCAGCCAGTCGAGACCGTCTGTAAGACCGTCTCCCGACGATGCATCACAGCCCACTACATGCCATGGGCGGCCGCTACACAACTTCCCCGCCCCGAGCGCCAGGCTCACGTCCGAAGGTGTTAGAGCTCCAGCGATGCCCTGCCACAGAAAAAGAACACCGCTGTTAATCTCTTCATTATGGCTAGCACATACGAGTACACGATTTCTTGCAAGAGGTCTGTCAATAAAACACCCGCAGTGAGACGTTAATTCTGCTAACGCACAGATGGGCACGAATTTTTAGAATAAACTCGTTTTCAAATTCCTACATCTGCTTTTAAATCCTGCAATCGCATACTATGAATAAAATCATAAGTCGTTCGGAACATTTTAAAAATGAAATATTTTGTATTTCTATTGAAAATTAAGCTAAATTTAAGAGATGCTTTCATTACGGTAACTAAAAGCTTGGTTGCTGCAGCAGTATATTGTAGGGACGAAACCTTGATCCTTCTTATACTACTAGACGCATGCAAGGCATAATCAAATTTTCGCCACGTGGGTAAAATTGGCCCAGACAGGGGATGGGGGCGTTTACCAAGGCTCCTTCCTTTGAGATTTTTCAAGTATCGTCTCGATTATTTTTTCTTTTTGTTTGTTATGGTAATTAATTCGTGATTCTTTCTCGCTTTTCAGTGCCGCATTCTAGAATACTTGAGAACTAGATCTTTATTGTCATACTTGTTTAGAGTCTCATTTCTCGTTAGTTTTGTTAGTTTAATTGTCCTCTCCCTCTTCTTCTCTCACTGACACATGCATCTTAATGGCAATGCTTCATTGGTGCTTTACCAGCCGACTAGACGTCCTCTTCGCTTTAGTAGAGCCACGTTTTAGCTTTTTATTATCTCTATTATCATTCTGTACTTCGCAATGTTACCACCACGTCGCTAGCAGCCTTGCAAGTTCTCGACCACTTGCAGCAGCCAGTCCCCTGCTCTCATCTGGTCCGCCTGCTAGATCCCTGCTCCTCTTGATTTATTTTAGTCATGAATAAATTTTTCATAAATTAAGCATCCTCTCAGATTTTCATTCCTTAAGGTGTTTGGATTGTTGGAGGTAATTTGTGCACTTCCAAATCAGAACTTGCCGGAATTTTTCTGGAACATAATAATAATACTCTTAACTGTCGCTTCCCAATAACCATCCTGTGAGCCCATTTTTTTCAATTTAAATGAACCAAACCATAGCCTACGTAACCTTACCATCTTATTCAAATTTAACCTAACCTTAGCTGAACCTATCTGCAATGTTTTAACCTTAAACCAATCGTTAAAAGTCAAACATTTCGTTGTCTAGCACACACGCAAATATAGATCAATTTTGGCATCAGGTTTCAAGTTTTCCTCCGTCGAAACTATGCGGGCGGAAATCCTACCACAGTAAATTTTGGCAGAACAGATGCATTTCACCAGCGATAAGGAACTTAATAATCACAAGAAGGTTAATTACTCCCTCACTACCACATCCACATTTTGACAGGGAAGGACAAGTCTGATTCTTCTCATGGCTGCCGCCGCACAAGCGTGCTGGGAAGAGCGTCCAACAACGACGTAAAGCTCAAGACAAACGCGCCCTCTATGAGAACTAACGTCCTGCAGGACACCCTCACCTGCTTGTTGGCGTATAGCAGTAATGGCACGTCCCGCAACTCTCTCTCCATCATAAGCTTGGTAAGCTCCGCAGCTGCCTCCTCTAGGCGGTCTGGGTTGCTGGAGTCCACCACAAACACGACGGCCTGTGTGTTGTAGTAATAGTGGCGCCACAGCGGCCGCAGCTTTGGCTGTCCACCAACGTCCCAAATTGTGAACTGAGAATTGAAAGTCATCATGAATGATCCTTGAAATGGATCTATAAAACGCTACAAATGAAATGAACTAGGAAAATATGATCAAAGATGCTTACAAAAGGTTAACTGACCATGGTATGACCTAATTACAGTAATCTAAAACACATAAAAGAAATTTCACGCAACGTGCAGTACCAACATATTGTAACACAAAATATATAAGAGAGTATTCTAATGTGAAACAACACGTCCTACCTTGAAGTTCTTATAATGCAATGTTTCGACATTGAACCCAATGGTCGGAATGGTGGGCTGGCATGAGTTCTGCTGCAGGCGGAAGAGAATGGAGGTCTTGCCAGCACCATCCAGACCCAGCGTCACCACACGCATCTCCAGCACGGCTCCGATATGGATACGGTTGTCCTTCACAAGCACATATCAAACTTTGAATTGAATACTATCAAGTTGCCAGTAATGAATCTAACAAAGTAAGAGCAAATATCCGCATGCTTAAAATCTACACGTAGATGTATGGTTGTTGACTTGGCCCCTATTCCTTGGGAGCTACAAATACGGTCAGACTGACATGTATACAATCTGTTGCTGCTGACTACTGTTTCCTGGCTTGTCCGCGTCCCACGAGCTACTTCACCATACCACGCTGTATCTCGGCCTTAAGGAGCATCCATGTTTCCTGTTATCAGGATGCGAGGTGGTCTGCAGTACCAGGGCTGCTCAGCATTTCCTGCTTTGTTGTGCAAACTTCTATCACAAAAATCAAACAATCTTAAGCATTAACTTTTAGTAATATATTCAAAGGATGTTCACTAACGAACCGATGGAAATCTATGCCAAAATTCAAGTCCCATTATATGAAAGCAGAATTACTTAACTGCAACGCAGGACACAAATACTTTGGTTACTAAGTACCACTCATTTCAAAGCGCCAGACTGTAAAATTGTCCACTCTGACTTGAAACTCCGAATAAACAGAAATTCCTGCACATCATGGTGAATGCCAAAAATTTACGCAAGTCAACCAAAATAATGTCGCTAATACACTGACCATGCTGGAGTGGGTAGAAACGAGGTGCGTCACACAGAATATGATATCTAACTTGTCCTATAAAGATGTAAGATGTATTCCAGCTTCATAGATGCCTGTGACAAAAATGCAGCCCGTTCGGGAAATGATGTAAAAATTAGCTACGGCAGGCAATATCAGCAGCAAAGGATATCCTGCTCAAGACACGACTCAGAAAATAGCAACATTATTACGAAGAACGCGTGGGCATACCTTAGTGAAGGTGATGGGAATATTGTCCTCGACAGTTCCAAGCCCTTGCTCGATGGCCTCCAGTTGGGGTTGCTGCTGCTGCAGCAGCTGGAGTTTGGCGGTGAGATTGCGGCCTCCCACGAGCACACGACCATCGTCCTGCTGAAGACAGCGCTCCGACTCCAGCACCAGCCCCACCATCTGCCATCACAACGTCTGATGAGCGCTTCAGATACCTCACCATTCACTGCATGTAACGATCATTTTAATGCTGGAATTTCTCATCAACTAACCACGTACAGCAAAAGAACATTTTTTACCTCAGGCAAAATTAAAATTATCTAAAAGTTGGGCTCAATGCCTCTTGCCTAACAGTGAAATTACATGATAGAAAATATTTTAATCTATCATTCATTAAGGTGAAGATCCCCTGAAAATGAAATATATGAAGATCTCAGTAGTAAAGAACCACATTTGTACACTGACAAAGAATGGATAATCACAGTGGAAATAGACAACCGTAGAAACTTGGGCAAAAAATTCAACAATGAATGGGCATCGAACATCCACATGAAAGCCCATAAGTCTAGAGATTTAACTCTAGATGAATAAAGCAACTGAGTAACCAAGCACACTTCTCGTCTCAATGATCCAGAGTAGAAATTACGAAAGGCTTTCATATTTAAACGAGGAAATTAGATGAAAATTTACTTCACTCCATTCATCTCATCAATATTCTCATCGTATACAAACCTTGAACTTGAGAATTACTGTCTATACAAGCATAGCCAATGTATAACTACGGTCCGTCATCGTCTGGTTTATAAACTAATTTTTCCATCTTTTCTAGACCGTTGTCAGATTAGCTATTTAAAATTTAAGACATAAACGACTTCAGGTTCAGATTGCAGTAATGTCAAACATTTACTATCTCTGACCCAAACTGAAAAAACTCTTCATAATTCAGCACAGTTACTTCAACGCACCTTATTATTATTATTATATAAGAAAGTTTTAGCCTCCCTTAACCACGACAAAGATGTTCCAAGAGAGGAAAGAGGAAGGCACCATTTAGTATGGAGTTGAGGGAACGCGGAATCTATGCACAAAGTGCACAGAAACAGTAAGCTAGGAAAGAAGTTCATGAAACAAGAAAAAAGTTGAAGAAGAAAGTAGTAGGTGCTGAAAAACAGGACAGCAGTGAACCGAAAAAAGATGGTCCGTAATGAAACAAAAACCTATTATTATATTACAACAAAAAGGAAGCCTACCTAACCTTTAGCTCGGGCCCTCGCATGGACCCCCTGGGAGCGCTAATTCCCATAGATACAATAGTTGTATCCCCCTGAGGGGCTTCAACGCACATCCCAGCACATTTAAACAAACATGCATACGGATAGAGAATATAAAATGTGTATTACATCGATTACTCAATTTTGAATAGAATTTAGAATAGAAGATTGCTAGCATATTTGCATGAGACATCACAGAGCGCAGCCAGAGTTTTTTTGACTATCAAAATAGTGTGGAGTTATTTTTAATTGTGTCACCAAACTATGACTAATTATTCACCCTGAATTATTCAGTATCATTCACTCAAAATTAGAAGATCGAGCCTGTCTAAAGCTTTCTATCGCTCGTTCACGCTCGAGAACACACGAAACTTGAACAATTCATAAGTGTGTAACTAGGAAACGTAGGAGAAGGCAACATTTTCTTTTTTTGAAAGCTTTTAACGATAGATGATGATTCTGGCTCTACTGTAAAGTTTTGTTCAACGCATGAGACGATCCTTTTCTTGTAGCAACGTGGAATGACGCGCTTTTGAAATGCTTCTAAGCGTGACACCTGAGTATGAATTCGCCCAAATCTAGAATTCGTGTTTACTTTTGCACCTAGTTCAACACATGCAAGAGATTTTCATACTTCGAGAAAGCACTGCATGAGATGATTGCGTTATGACGTTTGAAAAATATTAAGAGCATGAGATATTTGCAAGATATTTCATTAAGTGAGGATCACGCAACGTGTTATTTAGTCCGAATTTTGCATTTTTCGGCAGAACCTTGTAAAATTTTCTCATCTGAAAAAGATCATCAGTGACTTTATTCCTAAATTTATAGATAGAAATTTTTACCCCAGCTATTCTTTTTCCTTCGCAAGGGTATATATGACTTGCTCACACGCAGCTCATATTTTGTCTTACATGCTCCTTATATTTTCATAACATTCGCATTTACTCAACTGGCTAACCTTCGTTTTGATTTCATTGGGTTCGCCTGCCTCTTCCCTAGATGGCTTTGATAATTATGAGGACGCAAAAAGTTTGAGGGTAACCCCTTTTAAGACGATCTTCACTAAGTCAAAACACAATTTAACCGACAAAGTATGTGATAATCTGTACATTTTGGCACTTTCAGCAACTTGATCTTAATTTTTGCCCAGCCCTAGCGATAAAACTCAACAAATGCAAACATGTCACTCATAGTACTACATGCAAAAAAAGTTAATTCCCTGAAAACTACGAACTGTAAATTATCTCAGCCTTTGCGAACTTTAGTATAAATTAGCAAATGATCTGAGTAAACATTTAACAAATGTTGAAAATTAGCCTAAGATTAGATTAGATGTTAGTTTAAGGCTATCTAACTGTAACAAAGGCGTTCCAAAGAGAGGAAGGAGGAATGAACAATTTTGTAGATTAGATTATAAGTTAGTTTAGGCATCCCTAACCGCTACAAAAAAGAGCGCATCGAAGAGAGGAAGGAAGAAGACACCATTTACTATGGGGATAAGAGAATGGGAAATCTGTGCAGAAAGGGCACAGAAACAGTAACTTGAGAAAGGAGTTCATGAAACAATATAAAAGTTGAAGAAGAAAGTGGTAGGTGCTGAAAAACAGGACAGCAGTGAACCAAAAGAAATGGTCTTTAATATAAAAAACATTTTATCTCAACAAAAAGAAGGCCTAGCTCTCAGTTCCGGACCTCACATTTTTCTTCTGGTAGTGCTAATTCCTATAGATAGAATAGCTGTATCTCTCTGAGGGGAAATTAATCTTAGAACTTGATTTCGTGTACAAGCTGTGAAATGAAAAAGAGAGTTTAGCGTGTACTGAAGCTTCAAAATTTTTGCCTCCACTAATAAGCCTAGAGTTCGAAGACGTCACTGAAGAGCACTGAATCCTTATAAAATACTCTCAATGTAAAAATAAAATGTCAAGTTACACACTCAATTTTAAAGTAACTTCTCATGTATACATACACATAAAAGCACATTCTAAGTCATATGTACTCACGCATAAGCTCACACAATTGGAATAGTATAAATTCTACTAGAGCTAGCATGGCAGGAACCTCGGTTATGGAACCCCATACCTGAACACAGTTTTTCGCGAGTTACCATACGAGGAGTATGACGGATTTTCAGCTCGAAACACGCTATAACAGCAACCATAGCAATTCAAGCCTGACTTCTTGAACACCAACAACATTGAGGCGCATTGTGACAAAGAGTTGCTTAAGTGACTGCAAGATTGCATTAGCAACAGAGTCGTACGACTTCAATCCAAAACTTTTCGTTGAGAACAAAATAAAGCTATATTGAATGAAAGAACTTGAATTCTCGAATTCAAATTCGAGAATTCCCTATTTCCCCACTCTATTGTACAGTTAAGAGTCGAAAGGTCGAAATGGCACCAAGATACCAAGAGCTGGTGTTCTGATAAAAATAAGCAAAGGATGTTCTCTGGCAACTCAAGTTTTTCTCTTTCCTTTACTCTACAGCGAGTTTGTGTTCGAAGGTAGCCTGAGGAATCTTACAACCGTAATTGATTGCCTCCAAAATGAAGCAGGAAGAGTGTTGTTCCGAGCAGCGATTTCGTGGTATTCCCTTGGTGAGATCATTTCCTTTTACGTTAGAATCAACAGTAAGAACCAGAAGAATCTGGGCGATCATGCTCATCCAGTGGTTTAGGCATTATTCCCCCTTGACATCTTTCAAGACGACAATGTTCCAATTACCCACCGCTGAAGTATTTAAGAATTAACATAACGAACTTCAAATACGATAAAAACAAATAGGGTAGTCACCACAACCTCCACATCTCAATAGTAATGAGCATAGATCGTGTGGCTTGTAGACATGAAAAAAATCGTCACTCACAAAAAAAGGTGAAGCACGTTAGATGGAAAAAATAGGAAAAAAATTTAGCTTAACACGTTCCCCGCGTTTCTGTGGATGTTAATGGTAGGTTTAGTCAGGTTGTAAATAGAAGAATAGGGAAATCGGTTTTCCAGCTCGAATCAATTTCAATTCCTCCTATTGAATATGAAATACACAATTGCAGTATTACATTTCGCCTCGTTTGATAACAAATATTTTTAGATAATGTCGCGAAACATAAAATGTGGTGCATTAATACCGGTACGTAAATGGGCAATTTACCTGTTGGTACACATGTGGCCCGATACGCGGGGACGTGTTAAGTCAGGAGGTTATAAAATTTCATTTCTAAAAGAATTCAAGTCGTTCAGAAGGCTGAAAGAGATCAACTCCAAATTGAATATTTTTTAAAAATAATTAGTCCAGTTATTTAGTCTAAACCCTGTAGACATGTGAATGTATTTATAGAAAATTGAACAACCATATTCATAATTACAATATTTCAAAACCTAATTCGCTTGAGGTCGTTTGTGCTGTCGACGGAGGTGAAAAGCACGCGTCTTGGGCCGTTCGCGTGATTTCACTTGAAAATTTGTTGCTAAGACAAACACTGTCTTACAAAATTGAGATTTCGAGGATATATGAGAGCAATGGAGAAAAGACAATATCTGAAGAAGCATATGGCATCAAACTGAGAATATGAAAGCAGTGCTGGCAACACAAACTTTTCATTCGTACAACACCAGGATTTTCTCCAGGCGCAGGCAGCGGAAGCCAGCCGCCTGGACTCCTAAATTGCTGTGGCATTGCACTACTTTGCTGGGACTAACGAAAACAACAGCTGTTAGGCCACACTAGAAGTTGTGAGCACCGATGAGTTATGAGTACCGGTAGAAGTTATGAGTGCCGCATATCCACTCGCCAGATGGTTAGTAACCATTGAACATCACACAACGCGCATAAACATCATTCGTGAATTTCTCGATAATAAATTTTCCCGTCCCGCCGAAACTTTGACAGTAACTAAGTAGATAATATTCTTTGGTCTCCATTTCTTGGTTACTTAACGGCGAGTGATTTTATATGGGAGTTCTTGGTACTTGTGCGAACATAATTTAATTCTATTGACGCACAGATTATAATTCACTGGTCAGCAAAAAAAAAAATTTTCCGAACCCTGACCCCCGTTCATGCTGATTTAAGTAAAACAACTTCCTGAATCTGAATATAACCTCCCTTACTCCAATCACCCGTCTTTTTATGGGGACCCTCACCCATTTTGATCACTTTTCGATAAGGATTACTTTAGTAGTATAGAATAATACATGATAAATTTAAAAAGCAAAATAATAAATGTGAAGAATAATACGTAAACAAGATAAGTACTTTCATTTAGGACTTGCTTTCCTTTTGTACTCTGAGGTAGAAGTCTCTCAAACCGAAAACCACCATTACTCTGTCAACATGCTCGCATTCCACTTCCCTGAAAATCTCTTCTCGAACTTAGTGTTGTCTTGGTAGAACCGTCCTCGTGTTCATCCGAAACTGACCCTAATTTTCAGGTAAGTCCAGGTGGGAGTGAAGGAAATGCACTTTAACAGACATGTTTCACCCAATGGCCACGGTCGTCCAGCGACACAATCATTACTTTTGTTGTTACCAAAAAAGTTCTCACACAAGTTTTCGAATGCTAGGCTAGCTCGTTTTTCTTTTCGATTCAGGTATTCAAAAAAAATTAAAATATTCTATTTCATCCCTCCAAATTACCGCAAAGTAATAAGAAATAGGTGGAAGAGGGGCCCTCCAAAAACGGTGGATGATGGGGGGAAACGAGGACCATAATCGGATTCAGGTCATTTTACATTGGAATCAGCAGAAAAGGTGTCGGCCGATTTTCGTGCAGACCTGTAGGCAGTACTTTTAACATTGCTTCATTTTTAATTGGAAAGAGCGATAGGACGAATGCCTTGAAATTTGCTGTGTATGTATACGATTGCTGCCAGCAGTCGTACGCTGGAAGTACTACTCTCTAACTATCAATTAATCTGTCACAGTCAACATTCAGGGTTTTTTCATAAACAGGTAGTTCATTTGCTTGTCCCTCCCCCTGCTAATCAAGACCATTGTAATAGCTCCGGTACCCCTTCTAACTCTTAATTTTCAATACTTTGCAGAGGAAATAATGAGCATGATCTTTGCATTTTGGCGTCGTTGTATACATTCACGAACGAACCTCATTCAAATAACTAGATTATTCATTGCTCCTACTTCCTAACTTTCAACACGCTGGTGTGCGTATGTGGGTGTTCGTGTAGGTGTGATTGTGCGTTTTTTGACAGAGTATGTGTAGGATCAGATGTTTCCAGTTTTGTGTATGGTTTTTTAAACTTAGTTCCGGTTTTTTTAGAATGTCTTCTTTGTACTTTTTATTTCTGGGTTCATTATTCTGTATTTGCGCCTGTTTTTCCAACACTGAAGATGGAATCTACAAATTCCGAAAGGTTTGCAAGTAAATATGTATGTCACAATGTGTTTATTTTTTATCTTGGCAGAATTTTTAACCATGTTTAATACATCTAAATGGTTGTTTTCTAAGTGCGGAATTTCATATTTCCCTTTGTCACTTATTTCAAGCATTAAAATTAGAGTGCGTGAATTAATTTGAAGAAGCATCTTGCAGAGCCCCACCTGAGATATGAGGGAGGAGAGGTCCTCCTGCTGCTGCCTGATGGAACACAGCCGCTCCCTCACGTGGGCTTCCAAAGCGCCCATGGCGACGCTCTCCTGCTGCTGCAGCTGCTGCCGCTGCAGGCTGAAGTGCTCCCGCACCGCCACCCGAGCTGCAGAGACCTGCGTGGGCGGCTGCTGCTGGCTGCTCACAGCTGCAGGTCTGCACGGACCTCGCCACATCAGCTTGCACTTCCGCTCCCTAACTAACATGTACTTTACGCATGCAAAGCAAAACTAGTAGAATAATAAATACATATCTCTGCTTCTTCTGTTAATGACTAAAACGGGCTTCGTCTTGTATGGTTCTTTTCACTACTAGCAAACTCGTAATGATTATGATGTTGACACTAATAGTACTGAACGAAACAACATTACTAAATTCCTCTCTATCAACTTTTAAGAAATGGACGCCAAACAAATATGGTAACCCTAATAGCACCAATACCTGCGATTTAAATACTGTATTACATTTGTACCAATCATTAGTGAAGCCTGTATCACTAGTTCGCTCATCATGCACATCTCATACACGAAAGATCCAATGGTTACAGAAAAAATCATCTGCATATATACCTCTATAATGGGTGTCCCACAAAAATGTCCCCAACTTTTTAATTGATTACATCTCTGCTTTATATGAACATATTCGAGTTGTCTGTTTTCACAATATAGTAAATTTTGTTGCATTTTCGAATAATTTAGGTTATTGAAAATCGATTGAATAACTGTACAGTGATCGATTTACTGAAAGAAGTAGAAAAACTAACTGTTCAAAGGAAGAGTTTTAAAAACACTGGTGTTCTTCTTTTTTTTCTCAATAACTACTGTTAAAAATAATTTCACAATGATGTATCCTAGATACGACCAAGTATGTATCACCTCCATCATTAATAATTCTTCAACAACGAATTGAAAAAGTGTTCCAAGAACTGAAAGAAAACGGTGAAATAATCCACTTAACTCTTTGTTCAATGGCGGCTAGAAGTAATACTTGCCTTGAGAGAAATGGAGGTTATTATGCCGAAGGATACTAAATTACTTTATTTAAACGTTATTTAAGGTAAAGATTTGTTACTTTTTAATTTTTGTTAGTTCAGTTTTTCAGTTCAGTTCAGAAAGTACAAAATAAGGAAGAATATCAATATTGTTTCAAAACATTTTCCTCTGATCAATTAGTTTTTCTACCCCTTTCAGTAAATCGATCACAGTAAAGTGGTTATTAAACCAATTTTTAAAAACTTAAATTATTCATAAAGGAAACAAAGCTTACTACATTGAGCGAAAAAGACAATTACAATATGCTAATTCAAGTCTACATATCGTCCAATGGTAATCTTTTGTAGTTGCATGGACATGGGATTTTATACATGTGATAAAGTGGAATTTTACGCATATAAATCTTCATATGAACGTAAATAAATCCTCGCTACTACTATGTGTATGTGTAATATAAAATTACCTTTAGAACAGGAATAAGTTTCTATAGTTGACTTGTATCTTTTACGCCGTTCAAAGATCTAAACGACACTCTAGCTCCTGATGCTGGATACTTAGCACATTTTACAACAGCTTGTCTTATGATTTCAACACCCGCGGAAATTTTATGTATTCCTCGTAGAAAGAAAAATGGTTTTCTTGCTCATCACATCCAGTAGATACACATTTAACACAAAAAAAACGCTCAAATTAACAAATGATTATGTCAATTCTTAATTCAACTTGGGGTTGGATTGACTAGAATTTAACTTGGATTAATTTGAATTTGACTTGAATTAATTTGAATTTGACTTGAATTAATTTGAATTTGACTTGAATTGATTTGAATTTGACTTGAATTAATTTGAATTTGACTTGGATTAATTTGAATTTGACTTGGATTAATTTGAATTTGACATGGATTATTTTGAATTTGACATGGATTATTTTGAATTTGACATGGATTAATTTGAATTTGACTTGGATTAATTTGAATTTGACTTGGTTTAATTTGAATTTGACTTGGTTTAATTTGAATTTGACTTGGTTTAATTTGAATTTGACTTGGTTTAATTTGAATTTGACATGGTTTAATTTGAATTTGACATGGATTAATTTGAATTTGACATGGATTAATTTGAATTTCACATGGATTAATTTGAATTTCACATGGATTAATTTGAATTTCACATGGATTAATTTGAATTTGACATGGATTAATTTGAATTTGACATGGATTAATTTGAATTTGACATGGACTAATTTGAATTTGACATGGATTAATTTGAATTTGACATGGATTAATTTGAATTTGACATGGACTAATTTGAATTTGACATGGACTAATTTGAATTTGACATGGATTAATTTAAATTTGACTTGGATTAATTTGAATTTGACTTGGATTAATTTGAATTTGACTTGGATTAATTTGAATTTGACTTGGATTAATTTGAATTTGTCTTGGATTAATTTGAATTTGACTTGGATTAATTTGAATTTGACATGGATTAATTTGAATTTGACTTGGATTAATTTGAATTTGACTTGGATTAATTTGAATTTGACTTGGATTAATTTGAATTTGACTTGGATTAATTTGAATTTGACTTGGATTAATTTGAATTTGGCTTGGAATAATTTGAATTTGACTTGGAATAATTTGAATTTGACTTGGATTAATTTAAATTTGACTTGGATTAATTTGAATTTGACTTGGATTATTTAGAAGTGAAAAAGTAGTAATGTGAGCGTACCGTCACAAATAGCGGCATTCACCAAAGATCTATGAAGAACGTAAACCATTCAAATTAGTTGGTAAAATAAAATGGCACTGCTTTTCGTTTACTTTCACAATTCAAAATGTATGATTACCGTATCTGACAACCGTAATCACATCTTGAATTTTCAGTATAATGATCTATCAAAAATGTACGCCAAACCAAATTATCTGACAGCTGTCATTACCTCTCGAATTTTTAGGATATTAACCTTTCTTCAAATGAACGTCAAACAAAATTATCTATCCTCATAAAATTAGCAAAAGATTAGCTTACAAGTTACTTTAGGCCTCCCTATTCACATAATGTAAGGAATTAAGGGAACTGGGAATCTACGTTCAAGATCAATTGCTTATAACTTCTCTTCCATTGGGCGATAGTTGAAAAAAAGGATAAGTAAAGTGAATTGGTCAAACAGTTTTTGTGCATTAATTGGTCATAGAAGATGAGGTTCTAAAAATAACATCCCGTTTTGAGCAGCCTTCTAACGCTGCAACATACAAACAGAATTCAGTCACAGATATCTTGCAAGTTTGAAGTAGGCACCTTGAACACACGGTCTCTCAAAAAGCCTCAAAGGCAAAAATCAGGCGACGTAACGTCAGGGCTTGTAGGCAGCCCCTCCACCGCACGCCCAACTCTTTTGACACGCTCCCTCAAAATTTGAGTTTCCACATAAACAGCACATTTTATTTTTTAATGCAATTATTTATTTAAAAAAGCGATATCTGTGTGTCTTTTCCTCTTTTCATTTCTGAAAGTGTAATGTGGGAATGCATTCAGAAAATTTTACTCTTGCTCACGTCAGAAAGAAATTGTCACTCTAAACACAATTATGCCAGATTAAATGACCGACTAAATGACATGAAATGATTCGGTAACAAAAGATGAAATTTTGCAGCCAGTGGGACTGTGTCAATCTCTCCCCGTTAGATGGTTTTTTATTAATCAATATGGTAAATTTAAATAACACTTTTGGCCCACTCTGAACACATATGTGTCAAAAATTAGCCCTTGATAGCTTCTTGGTGCGGATGGTGCCAGGGTTGGCACATAAAAAACCCACCCAAAAAAGCCCAAAAAAACCCACACTAAAAAACCCACTAAATAGTGGGTTTTTTATTTTTTGGGCTTTTTTGGGTTTTATTATTATGTAAATTTTACTTGTTTTCAAGCTTATAGAATCAAAATGAGCTAAATATTTATCTTGTCAAAATAAGTATCTAAGTCATGTGCATGACTATGACAAGAAAACATTGAAAAACAAAACACCAACCCTATACAAATCAAATTAGAAAAACCTTAATCACAAAAAACTCGAGGGACTAATATATTTTAATGAATTCCATTTCCAAAGTAAAAAAACAAAAATTTAGAAACAAATGCAGTTTGACTACTTAATATAGAGACTTCTGAATTTTTACTGTCTTCTAGACTAGACTGCTACTACAATACTACTGTGTTTCTCTTTCTACATCCACTGCCATTTCATCGTTGTCATCCACATCATGATCATTCGTGAGGTGGCGATATACTGAGACGATTTATGTGCGCGTTCTGATCCTAATCTATTTCTCAATTTATTCCACACAATTCCAAATGTTGAGAAAATTCTCTCAATGGATCCTGAACTTGCGGGGCAAGAATGAAGATTGCTTATAAACTTGCAGTAACACTCTGCCAGTGTTCTTTTCATGCATATGCATTTTCTGCTGTTTCATGTCTTGAATATCCCACCATCAACAAGGAGTCATTGTCTTAGTGATATTCTCATTGAACATGTGTTTTGGGAAGTTGTCGGAGTCCTTCAATTTATAGGAGTAAAGCGCACCGATGAACTCCGGATAGTACTCAGGCAACCACTCTTCAATATCAGTCTCCTGTGAGAGCTTTGCCTTAAATATTGTAAAATGAAACATCAATATCGAGTTCATTATCTTGTTGATCAGTCTAATGTGAAACTAGGCTAAGTGAATTAGGTTAAACATTATTGTACACCCTAGAATAATGTAATGGTAGGATGCCCTAGAAGTTGCTGAACTTATTCGGGCCCACAGGTAGCTATACTCAAATTTGACCATTGTATTAGACTTAAGAAACATTCTACCTCTGTATCACCTGTGGTAAATAAATTGTTTAAATTGTTTAAATTGAAATAAGTCTAACTATTATAGTCAGATGGGGCAAGACAACCTCAGCCATCATGGGATGAGAAAGTAAAGAAACTACTGGCCTATGGGGAGCATTCAAGCTGCACTGGAACAAATTTGACGATGGAATCAGTTAGAGCATTTACTTCCAATCATTTTAGTGTTTGTTGCTATCCTGTACTGCGAAAAGTGAATTTTTTGGCAAATTTAAAAAAAAAATTTGGCATGTCACTACATGTTGTAACATGTAACAGTGTAGTTGACTGACTTGACTTGCGCAGCTAAGCACTCCAGCTCACACAATACACATGTTAAGTTGTTAACAGCATGACTGTTAAGTGATGTGCAGCTGTCTTGCTTCAAGCTGCTTGTTGGGGTTACTTATGATCTGCATGGTGCTTCCCTCTCACATGACTTGCGCCTGTCTGCTGCTAAAACAACTTACTATGAATTGACGAGCATAGAAATTCTCTTTGGACATCTTATATCTTTACAGACTGCAGAGCTATGTCTCTATGCATATGGTAATTGGTAAATGGTAATTGTGATGGACGAACTTAATTCATATATTGTTCATATAATGTAATAATTCATATAATAATGTAATATAATGTTGGAAATAAAGTAATCAAATAACAATATTTACTCAATAAGTGTATGTATATAAATCTGAAATAGGGGCAACGGGAGTTGTGTGAATAGCCCAAAAAAACCCAGGTGGGTTGGGTTTTTTAAAAAACCCTGGGTTTTTTCCATCCCTGGATAGTGCAGCACTAGGAGGCGACTCATGATAGGGAGCAATATCTCTTGGTCCTCATTTTCTTTGATCCGTTAATTTACTAAGAGTGCCCCACCGATTAGCCTCAATTTCAATAAACTTTCAATAATTATTTCATTATTCTATCTCAATTTTATAAAAATCATCCTACATGAAAAATATCATCGGCGATTGAAAAACATGTTTAAAACAGCCAGCCAACGTCCATGCGATGCCAGCTTTTAAATAATTAGTTTATAATTTATCAATTCAGGTTAGGTCCTATTTTCTCACGTTGAGTATCATAAAAAATTCTAGACTGGTTAATTTCAGGTCACTAATTTCTAAAGGGCCCAATTTTCCAAAAGTTTCACAAATGTGCAATTCCCAAGAAGTATAGATATATTTTTTGGAAATTATACATTTGGAGACTATGAAATGTAAACTTTGAATCAGTAATTGGTCGTCTAAAGTTACACAGCTTGTAATTTTATCATGCTATTGCAATATGAGCTATAAGAACCTAACATAAGCTATATTCAGTGACAAACATTCTACGGCCCATTTTTAATGCAGCGACATCACATTTAACATCATCGTGACGTCAGTTAGCGGTTTTATCGCATTCAACTTCATTTCTTGTGCGTTTTTTTTAAATTATAAGAGTATAAAAATTATTTTCAGAAAAATACACTCTGAATTGAAGAGAATCGGAAAAACACCTTTGATACATTAGTCAATATATATGAGGGTTTGAACACAATTTAATTCTGATTAGCCTCAGAATGACACAATATACAGGCCTAAAGCCCTAAAGTGTTAATTCGTGACAGATACACCCAACGGCTATTATAATGGACTTATATTTTTTCACTATACTCGAGCGCATTAATGATACATATTTCACCTATGCATAGGAAAAAGCATTTCAACTGTGGGTATTACTAGGGTTGATGTACAGACGGATCCTAAAAAGTCATCACTGTTTGACGGTCAATACCTAGTTAAAAATTTGAATAGATACAATTTTCAGTAGCGTGAGTTATAATATGTTGTGTTGTAAGAGTTCAATATAACCACCAGCAGCTTCTAAACAATGTCGATAGCATCGAAGGTAGGCGGATGTCAAGTGTATCTGGCGTAATTGTGGGACACGACCCAATAATTTTTCCACATAGCTTGTTGATTGTTGCTTTTTTTTGTCGTTCGTGATGCGTTAAACCAGCAATGTGTCCAAAGATGTCAAACCAGCAATGCATCTAAAGATGTCAAATCAACAATGCGTCCATAGATGCTAAATCAGCAATGCGTCCAAAGATGTCAAATTAGCAATGCGTCCAAAGATGTCAAATCAGCAATGCATCCAAAGATGTCAAATCAGCAATTCGTCCAAAGATGTCAAACCAGCAATGCGTCCAAAGATGTCAAACCAGCAATGAGTCCAAAGATGTTAAATCAGCAATGCGTCTAAAGATGTCAAATCAGCAATGCGTCCAAAAATGTCAAATCAGCAATGCGTCCAAAGATGTCAAATCAGCAATGCGTCCAAAGATGTCAAATCAGCAATGCGTCCAAAGATGTCAAATCAGCAATGCGCCCAAATATGTCAAATCAGCAATGCATCTAAAGATGTCAAATCAGCAATGCGTCCAAAGATGTCAAATCAGCAATGCGCCCAAAGATGTCAAATCTGCAATGCGTCCAAAGATGTCAAATCAGCAATGCGTCTATTAAATAGTAGGTGAGGCAGTCCCTGTTCGTTCGCCACTTTGTTAAATAGTAGGTTGTGGCGTATCCACATTGGGCGCCAAATTGTTAGATATTTGGTTTTGGCAATATCCTCTTTGGGTGCCAAATTGTAGATAGTTGCAATTTTTGCTGGTCCTTCTTGGGAGCCAGCGAATTGATTATTTAGGCGGGCTAGTCCTGTTTCAGCCCGTTTGAAAACTAGATTGGTCCTTCTTGGGAGCCGAAATTTCAGAGTCTTCTTATCCCGGAAGGATCTTCCTGATATCTTCAGGGAAAATGGAAAGTCAGGTTTTGGCGACTTAATTTATTAGTTGGGGCTTGCCCACAGGTTTTCAGGAGGCGAATTATTTTCCAGCAGTTGAAATTTAAGCCGATATAAAAATCAAGCTTTGAAGTTTTAGAGCCGAAGAATTTCTGGCTATGGAGCTTTTCACGCTGGTAATGCAGCCGTCGAAAGTTAGAGCCGAAATGAAATTCGAGCTGTTGAAATTTTTAAATCTGAGACGGATATAGGGTTCGCAAGTATCTGTGATACGCCAGTTCGATTATTTGCGAGAGAATTATTTTTCCTCCCGCGAAATTACAAAGCACTAGTCGGCATCTCTGACAATAGCCTGACACGCCCTTACCAAGAAGACATTACTGCAAGTAATGTCGCGAACATGCTATTAAGCCAGATGTCGACTGTGCCTTTTTTTTAACCTATAAATGAATATAATGGTACATATGTACATCAGATAGCTTATACAGAATACTTAAGAATATTTCTTAACAATTTGAAACACTTATTCTAATACAGCTCAGGAACAGTCTTGTCCTTTCTTTTCTGAAGGGGCCGACTCCAGTTCTGGTTGGTGGGGAGAGCGGGATAAGAAATCGGCGAGATGGTTCTCCACTCCAGGAATATGTTCCGCTTTAAATTGAAAGAGGCTGAAGTATAAAGCCCTCGTTGGTTTAGTTTATCAGCTTGTTGCAGATATTAAGAGGTCGATGGTCGCCATTGTGCATCGTTGATCTTGGTCGCCAATTTTGGTCGCTGACATGGTCGCCAATTTTCGATTGCTGATCTGGTCGCCAGTTTGATCGGTGATCTGGTCGCCAGTTTGATCGGTGATCTGGTAGCCATTTTGATCGCTGATCTGGTCGCCATTTTGATCGCTGATCTGGTCGCCATTTTGATCGCTGATCTGGTCGCCAGTTTGATCGCTGATCTGGTCGCCAGTTTGATCGCTGATCTGGTCGCCAGTTTGATCGCTGATCTGGTCGCCATTTTGATTGCTGATCTGGTCGCCAGTTTGATCGGTGATCTGGTCGCCAGTTTGATCGGTGATCTGGTCGCCATTTTGATCGCTGATCTGGTCGCCATTTTGATCGCTGATCTGGTCGCCAGTTTGATCGCTGATCTGGTCGCCATTTTGATCGCTGATCTGGTCGCCAGTTTGATCGCTGATCTGGTCGCCATTTTGATTGCTGATCTGGTCGCCAGTTTTGTTCGTTGATCTTTTTTAGATGACAAGCTTGGAACGCAGTCGTCCTTCTCCGGCAGCAGCTGCTGTTTGGAGGCCAGGGTGTCCTGCGGTCTACCGTAGATGCCGGTGGCCATGGACGCCGTGGTCTTTTTAGGTGTAGGCCTTTATCGCGCATGCCAGACAGTGTATTACGATCATTACTTTCTAATTTCTCTATTTCTTCTTTGGTTGGCTTAAGCACCTTCCCATACAGAGGACATTCCTTGTTGATCTGAAGCTGTTTTGGTTCTTTAGATTTTTCAATTTCTTCTCTCTTAGCACTCGCTTTTGGAGTGACATGAGAGGTTTCAATTATGATAGGAGGCGTATGCTCTTCTTCAAAGGATGTAGTTCCTGGTACACGTCCTAGGATTATGTCGGTTGCAGGGTTATCCATCACTACGACTGTGATGTTGCCTCGATAATATGGGCAGTCAAGTTTTACGTTTGCTAACGGTGCTACCAAAGTTTGGCTGTCAGCTAGCTTCACGGTGATTTTGTTTTTAGATATATTTTGTTCGGGCACAAGGGCTTTATTTACAAATACGGCTGTGGCTCCTCCATCCAGTAAGATTTCCACAGGTTGATCATTGAGTTGGCCTTGGCACTTTTTTAATTCTCCTAATAGTACTTCGGTTGTATTCGAAATTACTGCAGCATGATTGCATTCGACGGGTGGCAGGGTATATCCTGGGGACTCCTCTTCGATGTAATTTATGTGGGCAGTAGGTTGTGCCGCACCTCCTTCATTTCGGGAAGAGGTATTTTGCTGAGATTGCGGGTTAAGTACTTGGCACTCTGCGCTAGAATGAGTTGGATTTTCTCCATGGTGATTACAGAAGAATGTTCTCCAGTGGATTGGCGGACGGTTAAAGTAGTTGGGTCTGCCTTCTACGTGAGCTGGTCCAGTTGTCCTTGGCCTATACTGGAAATTCTGATTCTGAGGCGGTGCAGGTCGATACTGGGGATTTCGGTTCTGAGGAGGTCGATAGTTGAAATTTTGGTTCTGAGGAGGTGAAGGTCGATAGTTTCCGGTTGTGGTGCTAGAAGATTGATTCGCTTGAGAACTTCTGGAAGGTTTTCCCATTGAAGATTCTGGACCGTCATTTTTGTTGTTCGACGAAGGGTTCTCACACAGTTTCTGGAGAGTTGTGTTGGGTCGGGCTTGTAGAAATTTGTCCCCTTGTTCAGCTAGAGTTGCTAAGGTGTTACCGCTTCTGTCCTTGAGTTGAGTGGCAAGGTGAGACGGTAGACTGGAGTAGACCCTATCCATAAGCATGAAATTTTTCAGTTGGTCGTAGTTTTCTTCTACTTGGCTTCCGGTGAGCCATGCGTTAAGCGCTTGTTCCAATCTCCGGATGTATCGACTCATGTTGTCTCCTTCCTCAGGCTTCAGTTTATAGTAGTTACTGCGCAGTTTAGCGGGGGTTATCTTGTGGGACTCCAGCAGTAAATTTTTGATTTCCCTAAATTGGTAGCGGTCGACAGCGGCCAGTGTCTGGATGAGTCTTCTTTCCTTAGCCGTTACTAGATTTTCTAGTGCGAGAACAGCCTCAAATTCCGTGTATTCAAGTGCGTTGCTGTGACTCTCAAAACGCTGCATGAATTCTTGGATCCCCTCTTGTTCAGGGTTAAAAGCAGCGATATCGGGTATTTTGACCCGTCAGGCTTCTGGTGCCCTTTGCTGGTTGAGTTGTTGGAGCTGGATTTCATGCTCTCGTTCTCTTTCTCTCTCTCGTTCTCTTTCTCGTTCTTCTCTTTCTCGTTCTTCTCTTTCTCTTTCTTCTCTTTCTCTTTCTTGTTCTTCTCTTTCTCTTTCTCGTTCTCTTTCTCGTTCTTCTCTTTCTAGTGCTCGTTCTCGTTCTTCTCTTTCTAGTGCTCGTTCTCGTTCTTCAGCTTCCTCCAGAATTCTTATTCTTTGAAGGAAGGTTTCACGGTAGTCTGATTGCTCCGGAGTGAGGCCTAGGGAAGTCATGTACTCTCGGGCACGTTGAACGCAATCCATTTTGAAATTTTTTTCTTTTGCTTCAGGAAGTCGAAGTTCCTTTATTTTTGTTATTTTTCTTGGGTTTTCAGGATTCAAAGTCCTTCTTTAGATGCAGCTTTCCAGAGTTCGGGTCGCTGAGTTCGGGCGCCACTTTTGTTAAATAGTATATTTGGGCTGTCCCTGTTCGGGCGCCCCTTTTATTAAATAGTAGGTGAGGCAGTCCCTGTTCGTTCGCCACTTTGTTAAATAGTAGGTTGTGGCGTATCCACATTGGGCGCCAAATTGTTAGATATTTGGTTTTGGCAATATCCTCTTTGGGTGCCAAATTGTAGATAGTTGCAATTTTTGCTGGTCCTTCTTGGGAGCCAGCGAATTGATTATTTAGGCGGGCTAGTCCTGTTTCAGCCCGTTTGAAAACTAGATTGGTCCTTCTTGGGAGCCGAAATTTCAGAGTCTTCTTATCCCGGAAGGATCTTCCTGATATCTTCAACGAAAATGGAAAGTCAGGTTTTGGCGACTTAATTTATTAGTTGGGGCTTGCCCACAGGTTTTCAGGAGGCGAATTATTTTCCAGCAGTTGAAATTTAAGCCGATATAAAAATCAAGCTTTGAAGTTTGAGAGCCGAAGAATTTCTGGCTATGGAACTTTTCACGCTGGTAATGCAGCCGTCGAAAGTTAGAGCCGAAATGAAATTCGAGCTGTTGAAATTTTTAAATCTGAGACGGATATAGGGTTCGCAAGTATCTGTGATACGCCAGTTCGATTATTTGCGAGAGAATTATTTTTCCTCCCGCGAAATTACAAAGCACTAGTCGGCATCTCTGACAATAGCCTGACAGCGTCCAAAGATGTCAAATCAAAAATGCGTCCAAAGATGTCAAATCAACAATGTGTCCAAAGATGTCAAACCAGCAATGCATCCAAAGATGTCACATCAACAATGCGTCCAAAGATGTCACATCAACAATGCGTCCAAAGATGTCACATCAACAATGCGTCCAAAGATGTCAAACCAGCAGACGAGATGTGAACTGAATAGTACGTCTTCGACCCACCCACCGTCCGAGTAGTTTCTTATCGGAATACGCTTTCCGCTGCACCCTCTCACTTGCCCCCCCCAGACAACCAACTCTCACCACAACCACCACTGCCGCCTACCACTATAACTTCTCAATTTTGTTGTTACACTACAATCCACTAAATATTAGGAAGTGCCAGTTGGTGCGTATTGAAATTTTTGCATTTCTAACACTGATTTCAAATCTTAGAACCCTTTTTCTATTCCTTTGGTGTTTACATCTGTTGGATTAATATTAAGGAAATTGGAAAAGTCTTGAAGCTTGTGCAACAGATCCACTCATCACACATTGCTGGTAACAGTACACTTCTGAAGTAATCAGACAATGGTTGTGCAGTACACAATTACCCGTCTAATTAAATGATTGATATGCTATATTAAAACAGACTGTGTTGGCTAAAAAGAACAAAATTCAATTCAATGCAAAACAAATACCTACCTCTAACTTTGGCTACTGTTGATGCTGACCTAGCGCCCACACCACGTTTATTTACCAAACCCAGATCCAGAAAGTACCACGTACCCTGAGTACTGTGAAGCACCGAGAGCGCTAGAAGCACTGCCGACCATAAGAGAGGCAACTTGGCCGGTAACAGCCCCAATGGAAGGCGAGGGGCTGGCGCTAGACTGCAGCAGCGGCACAGACATGGAGGAGGTCGGGATGACATGAGGTTCATCCACGCTGGACTGGAACATGGCAGCAGACAGAGATGCGGAAGAGGAGTGGCTCGAGGCATGACCATGCACCGATTCGGCTCCACCCACCGCTTCACCGTCTACACCAGCCGGAGCAGGAGGGTCTTCCAGTTGATGAGCGATTTGCTCTGAGAGAAATGAGAAGTTCATGAACAAAAGCTACCTTCATTCAAGGTGCCCACAATAACACCTCCTGGTGTCAAAGTGTACTCTTCTAATTACACCTCCTACTCCATTAAATTTATCCAACCAATTTTACTTGATACCAACAAAGTCTACAAATTGTTTGCACCAACACCTTAATGCTAATATCAGTTTGTAATCAATTTGGTATTTCAAAATCAATCTCTGTACACTTCATTTTTCACTGCATGAGCCCCCATTCCTCTCCACTCATTTGAAAAACAAATTTTAACTGTTATTCACATCTCTAAGGAACACGTAATTCCTCTTCAGCTGATATGACATAGCAAGAGCAGTTCATTACCAAGCTTGCGCAGAGTGCTAGTGAGTTGAAGAGCAGTACGCTTCACATTGAGCGTTGCTGCGCCTAGTTCTAGACGAACACTCTCGGCCTCCGACTCCAACAGTGCATGCTGCGACATACAAAGTGCTCAGATTACACTAATTAGCAGTAATATAAATCCTTAACATGGAGGCAGGGCTTAGTATCAGAGTTATATTAATTTCACAAACAAAATTAATAATGAATGGGGTCATCCATTCAACTGAAGCTTTGCCCTTAGTCATGTTAGTTTGCGCATGTATCAAGGACAAAGATGGCAGATTTTTTCCTATTAACAGTTGAGAAAGCGGTACTGCAGTGAATATGTAAGATATTATTTTAAAGGTACTTAATGCAGCATCATTGTCAGAATTTCGGACTAAAGGTAAAAAATTTCATTTAAGGACAGCACTTCTTGAGCACACCTTTTGAGTTCACCTAAAAACGTTTTTCAGATGCCAAGTAATAGCTACCACTCATATTGCTAACGTATGAACAAACAGCGATCACCCTCGACAGAAAAAAAGTATGGCAAGTTTGCCCAAAAACGGCAGGACACCAAAGAAAGTAGCGCTTGGGGCTATACAGTGATATCCTTTTAACGACACATTGTATTGACAAAATAAATATCAGCTTCAATTTCAGATTTTGCAAAAATTTCATAGTTTGTGAGATACACGTTTTTGTTGAGACCAATCACTGCCAGTGTGAAATCAACATGTTCATTACAAGCACTATCTTTTCATCATAACTTTTGTTTGAATAATACAATTCAGATTCTAATTTCACATTTGGCATCAGAATTTAATACATATTGTAACGCGTGCATTTGAGCGCATTTTTAATAATCTAAGCTACTTGTAGATCTGTCACATTTTGTCACACTTATTCACAGTTGAGAGTCTTATATGAATGTATGCCATATGCATTAATCTCATCAGAAAAACTGATTACACCTCTTTTGGTAATTTTCTGTCAAAACTTGCCCTTTCATCTAGTCATGGCTACCTTGAACAATACTGTGCTCAGTAACTCAAAAAAACTTTAACTACCTGCAAAAGGCAACATATCAAATCAGTTCTGTGTTTCTTAGAAGGAATCCCATCTTTTAAGGAGAGTAAACTGAAAGAATGAAGAACAAAAACACAGCAAGACAGTTACTTTTTAAGGAGGTCACTTCGGGCCAAATTTAGCCCTTGCGGGCCACCTCGGTCCATTACTTTTTTTTCGAAAAAGGATCCTTAGGTGATGGGTTATTGTGCCCTGAAATTTTATGGCACTACGGATGCTAGAAACCCCCCCCCCCCCCCCCCCTCAGGGGGGAATAATGGGACCAAAAATCATGAATTTTTTATTTCATGGAAATGGAAAATTTTCTACCGTACTTTTGTTAGAAATGTTCCAAGGATTTTAAAACTGTCTGTGGTTTTCTTCTAGCATACAAACTCAATGACTTCTATTCTTTTGAAATGTCCATATAAATGAACCCAAAACTAATTTTTTGAATTTTACAAAAAAATAAGGCCTAAATCAAAAAGTTACACAAGTAAAAAGAGTAAAAAAAGTTTACTATCAACAAATACACATACTGGCCAAACTTCAAACGAATCGGATGAAAAAATTGAAATCTTGAAGTGACCTGACCCTCTTAAGAAAGGCTGGTTCTTCAACGCAACATGTCTTATCAGCAGATTTCTTCAAAAGCTTATCTCTCTTATACACAAAAACAGACCATTTTGTACTTTTATTAAAACATCACAAATAGGGCGGCTGAGAAATGGACATATCAACATTAGCTTTTTTGAATTCATTACTAGCCAAAGAAACTAATATAATAACTTTCTTTCAACCTGATACATGTATGCACAGGAGAAGCATAAACATTAGTAAGCATTGTAATAGGAGTAGTTCACCTCCCGGTAGTAGGCAACCAAAGCCATGCTTGTAGGTTAGCTTGTCTGCTGTTGGTCAAATATGGCAAATCTGCATGTTTTATATTGCACGGAAGTGTTGGGAAGACATGAGCAAACATTAACTGCAGACAAGCTGATAGTCATACCAAAAACTAAACAAGCTCTCAGAAAATATTGAAATACCACAAACAAATTGTCTATAAATTGAGCCCCTCTAAAACCATATCATAACCTTACAGTTAGGTAAGCTAAATATTTTCAATACCTAAAACTGTTGTAAATGCGAAGCCAAAATACTTATAAATAAATGAACCTAGTAACATTTCACCAGTTCCCAGTTGATGTCTTAACAATATAAGGAACTATCAATACAATCAATATTCATCAGCTTCAAATTTTTCAGTTTCTTAAACCAGAATTTTCAGTTTTTCATAGTTAAAAATATACCAAACTTGTTATTCATGTGTTCTTAACTCTTCGACAATTTTTGATACTTTTACTATATTCAGTACAGGATGAGAATTTATAAACTAATAATAGTAGAACACAGAAATCAAATTTCTAATTTCATAAATGCTTTCTAAAATATCAAAAATTTTTAAAGACAAATTAACGACAATTAAAGAGGCTGTATACTCCCATTAAACAAGATGTGTGAATCTATCACACAATCAGTCTAATAAGAGACAAACGCTATATAATATAATCATAGAGAGCAAAGAGGATGCCAAAGAATCTCCTACCTTGTGCTTGGTGTGCTTGTAGTCCTTGCAAATGAAGCACATCAAAGCACTAGCACTGCAGCAGCTCGGTTCCAGGCAGACAAACTCAACCGTGTGAGACGGATGGGCAGGGCAGCGAGGCTTCTCCCGAGGTTTGTCTGTCATAAATGCAGTTGATGTACTCATAGTATCAACGGTTCGTATAATTAATAAAAAACAGAAATGTAAAAAAGACCCCGTCCAGAGTTAATATTTTTATTATGGACTACAATAACAGTTAATAAACGAACGCTCCGATTGTAAAGGTCATTCTCAGCGTTTGTAAATAATACATCGATGAACAGCTGGTGACAACAAAAAATTTGTTTGCATTTAACAACTAGGTCAGAAACCTAAAAACTGAGGAACAAAAATCACAGAAATATAAGTTGCAACAGAAGTAAAAAATTTACAAACCCTACCGAGGTGCAATAAAGAAATTCCGAGAAGCCAGTTTTTACCTAAAATTGCAAAATTACACTAGAATTTAGGTACCTAAATATAATGAGTTACCTATCATTAGATAAAGAGTTACTTCTTATCTATGTATCTTTACCATTTAACGCACTAAACTAAATGAAACTAAACAAACTAAACGTGTAAACGCACTATGGCAGCACGAGAAAAATATACTGCCATTTTACTTCAAGCATGATAACTTAAATTTTATACACTTCACTTGCACTGTCTTACAACAAACAGAAATATATGTGATTAGTATGTGTTGATGACAGAAGCTATTCTTTTCGTGAATGAAGGCTAGGCTTCGTTAGCTAAAACTACTGTACCACATTTGAGTGTGCCTTGATGGCCTGTTTATGGTTCAAATGTCACCATCATTATTGGCATTACGCCACCAAAGTATTGACATTCTGTCAGAAATGTCCTGTATGTACACTACTTTGTTGATTGTAAGGTGATATGTCATAAAAACAAGGGGAGACTCTAAACTACAAGGCCAAACTATCACTGAAGCTGGCTTTCATGTGCCTCTTCCGTCTGTATTAGAGAGAGATTATTAATGACAAACTTGTTTGACTATAGTAGCCTCGAATCCCTCAGGCGGATAGTACAGCTGAAAGTTAAGGTTGATTATTTTTGTCTATATATGCTATAGAGATGGCACCTCCATGAGAGATGCTGTTAGATACCTCAGTTACAGACGGGCTTGTGATGCTTCTGTATTTTGTGCTCAGTAGTTCTTCCAGTTTTCATCTTGTCTCAAACATTTACTCTGCCTTTCCTGCCGTGCTTCCTAACTTGCTCTTTCTATGCGCAGGATATTTTGTATGAAAACACACCTTGTATATCGATCTCACGTTTTCTAATACTAAACGGTCGCCTTTGTTGAGACTTTGCAGTCTCAAACTGATAAAATACAGTTGTCTAGAATAGAATTAATTGCTTCTATATATCATCCATCATAAGATAATTCAAAATTTTTATTCAAAGATTGGACCTGTGAAGTAATTTTCTTCAATGATTTTCGAGGGCTGTGTCTCATCTTTTTTCTCACCTTTCCAAGTTATGGGTTGTTGCAAGCTTGCAAATGACCTTGTCTAAAAGGAAGCTTCCTGATGGTGTTTTTTTCTAAAAAAGAACCAGCTAATATTTGTATTATTACAAAAATTTTAGATGTATTCATGCATTTTTGGGAAGCTCAATTCTTCTATGAAGGTTTTTTATATTGAAATTAAAAAGAAGTACGTGCAACCAATCTCAATTTGCTAAGTTTTTATGACTCAAGATTGCGGAAGCCCAGAATGGCAGCCTTCTGATGAAAGTGCAAAGCTAACACCAATGCACCACTATCTTGAGAACGCAAGCCCTTGCGCAAGTCAGCGTCTAGGTTTCTCCACATGAGAGCTTGAACGAGTGCAGGGGTACCCTATGGTACACAAACCATCCTCAGCATAGCGATGAAAAGCTCTTTAAGGAACTGATGAAATTAGATGTAGAAGCAATGTGTCGGATCAAACGGAGAGAACATGGAGTGTTGGTGGCCTCTCTTAACCCTTTAACGCCCCAGAGGACACCAGTGTCCTCTTTCAAAACTCCCCTTCAATATATTTTATTTCTTATTCAATTCGTTCCCTAATGTGTTTTTTGAAGTTCTCTGCCGAGTGGCAGTTCTTATCCCATCCTGATATCGGTGACTGCCAGATGCCAGCGCCAGTTTAGTGACGGTGGTTGTGTTAACGGTAATATGAGTACAAAAATTCGGACGTTAAAGGGTTAAGGGAACCATGTTGGGGGCATCTGCAGTCCTCTCCCGATTTTTTGTTATTGCTTTAAATGAGTTTGAGATATGTCCCCGAATGTCTGTAAAAATATCAGGAATGTATCCCAGAGCTAGCGTCCCCCTCGGGAGAGGGAGAGCATCCCCTTTACGGACCTTTTTTTCATTTTTGAACCTAGAGCACTGAAATTTGGTATACTGATAGGATATGCAATTTAGAATCATTTATCATTCATGACAAAATGCGATTTTCTTGAAAAGAAAATGGGAAATCATAGAAAACGACATTTTTGGGGGTTTTTCTAAATGCTTCTTTTCCTACAGTTTTTGAGCTACAGTGATGATTTTGGTATCATTGGATGCAGAATAACATGGACATTCAAAAAAGTCTCAAATTTTCAATTTTATTTCATTATTTTTATATATATATTTCATCATTCATATTCCTCAAGGTAAGCATCCCCCATCCGAATATTTTTTTTATTATTGAATTTAGAGCAATGAAATTTGATATACTGATAGGAAATGCAATTTAGAATCATTTATTATTCATGACAAAATGCGATTTTCTTGAAAAGAAAATGGGAAATCATGGAAAACGAAATTTTGGGAGGGGGGTTTCTAAATGCTTCTGCTCTGATAGTTTTTGAGCTACAGTAATGATTTTGGTATCATTGGATGCAGAATAACGTGGACATTCCTAAAACTTGAATGCTTTTCCTCAAATTTCCAATATAAAAATAAAAAAAATAAAAGAAAGAAATCAAAATATTTTCAAGAAAATTCAAATTTATGACGTCATAACTTTGAAACAAGAATGAATTTTGAAAAACTTCCTAACACATTGTGAAGCCCTTGTTTTTCTGCATCCAATGATACCAAAATCATCACTGAAGCTCAAAAACTGTAGAAGAATTTTTTTCTTAAATCGTCGATATTGAACAATCACGATTTTCAATACATTTGTTATAATGGGGTCGAAGTTTACACAGCTAGAGCAATGTGGTTTGCTGCATTTGGAAGTCACAGGTGTAATCTACAATTGCTTTCTAGTTGATTTTCAAAAATTTCAACGTGAAATTTTTTCCGTAGACTTTTTACCCTAAATTTAAAACTCTGACTATAGCTTTTTCAAAAAATTTTTATAAATTCAAAACGAATTCAAGTTCAAAAACTGGTAAACAGCATTTTTGGAGCACACATTGTACTTTTGCATGCAACAAACCGCATTGCTCTAGCTTTCTAAATTTTGGCCCCATTATAACGAATGTTATATATATATTTTTTCATTTATCATGAATAACTCATTTTCTATGTCCTAATGCAAAAAAACTTGTAGAAGTTGCTGGGAATCTAGAGATCTAGTAGTCTGCAAATTTTCATAGACGTAAGTCCGATAGAAAAAATCTACGGATGGAAAATCAAATTTTGGCCGACTCACCGGCATGGTTCCCTTAACTATATTTTGGCATACAATTGCTGTAACTTTCTCCAATCCGGAGAAATCGGATGGTCGAGATGTTAGGTGTGACAGGAGGTTCCAAAACCCCGCCTCTTTTTCCCCGGCCAGAACTACCAGCATACTTGGAGACTGGTTGACAAGATTGCCTACAGCCGAGCCAGTGCTCGCAGACTGGAGCCAGTGCTTGGACTGGGCAAGATATGGTAGCGTGTACAAAATGAAGGGGGTACCACAGCTACAACCAGCCATGCCTGGAAGTTGGCGGCGATCTCATAGCGTATTCGGAAGAGTTGCAAAAGCGTTAGCACATGATTTCAGCAGTATCAGTAATGGACTTGGCTACTTATGCTAACAGCCATTGCTCCATTGCACTAAACTGATGGAAAAAATTGTTAACGTCCGGCTCATGAGACGAATGGAGGCTAATGAACTGGTAAATCCTGTCCAGTTAAGATTCCGTCCAAACTGTGTAACCAGACGCCCTCGTAAGCCTCTAGAATTACCTGGTCGCAAATTTGATATAACACCGCCACACTCAGGGCATTTTCTTCGATCTACATATGGCCTACAATCCAGCGTGGAGGTATGGAATCCTTCGAGTTTTGTATGAACTTGGCTCCGTGGAAATATGGCTCTGTATATTCAGGTATTTATTGGAGAGAAATCCATTCGTGTCAAAAGGGGCGGAACATCTTCGCCACAGGTTCAGCATCAGGGCCTCCCACAGGGGCAGCGTAATGAGCTGCACTTTCTTTAATGTAGTCATTAATGAAATCCTTTCAGCGTTCCGTCCCCTGTGTCGATCGACGACTTCATGATTTACTCATCCGCACTTGCCGAATTCAAATTGCAATCAACAAAGTAACTGGGCCTCCGAGCATGGCTTTGTTTTTTCTTCAGAGAAAACTGTGGTACTCCACTTCCAGGGCAACAACCGCCACAGTCCGTAGCAGCTAGTACTGCAGGGAAATCAGGTGAATTTTGCACGCAGTGTCAAAATGTTGATGTGGATCGTGGTTGACCAACTCCTGGACTCCTTCTCACAAGTCTTTTTGACCTTTCCTGGGGAGCCAAACCGTTCGATGCTGACTAGACTTTACAGAACATTGATGAGACACAAGCTAGATTATGGCTGCATTGTCTACAAGTATGTAAGGGCAACCAAACTTGCCAAGCTGGACCCTCTGCACTACGTTGTGCTTTGCTTGTGCACAGGAGCCATTGAAACTCAACCCCTGTTAGTCTGTGTCAAAAGCGGAGAAACTCCATTTTAGGCCTAGCACCTAGCCTAATTGGAACTTCCCAATTCTCCTACTCGGATGAGTGGGCTCCTTGAGAAACATTTATCCACCCCTTGAGAAACATTCATCATTCCCATATTTCCTATCTTCCTCAATGAATAATTTTCAGGCTTTGACTGATGAAACGCAATTTGACGCCATGACAGTGGGCCCAGTAGTTCCTAAATGCTCTTAACCAATTGATACTTCATGCTCTGGATGTCAATTGCCAAAAAATAGTCCCTATCAACTACCATCTTGAGAGCTATATTTTTTTCTTAGAGCATGTAGCAGATCAACAAGTCACTGCTAGCAAAATTTACACTGATGGCTTTAAAACGCAGCAATGTTGGGTGTACTGCCATGTTCGGGAAGGTAGTAAGGGCTGGAAGGCTTCTTTCAGTGACTTTGGTGTTCACGGCGGAGTTATATGCCATCAAAGATGCGTTGCATTTGATTGAGCGTAATCCTAATATCGCCTTTACCATGTTTACGGACTCCAGGAGTGTCATAGATGCTCAGCTGGCTTATGCCAGTAGTCATCCAATAGCTACTGAGATCTACGAGAGGCTGATGCGCCTTTTGCATGACTCCAAATCCATTAGTCAGGTGGGTGTCTGGAGACATTGGCATCATAGGCAATGAGAGAGTAGACCTTCAGGCAAAGCGCGCTGCCGCTTGTACCGCTGCGACTCTGACTCTATTAGTACCCAGTCATGATTATGTCCCTCTAGGTAAGGACAGCATCCCCCCTAGGAACCCATGTTTTTGAGATCACTTGAGAAACTGGGATTTTTACTGCTATAAGAAGTGTAAGAGGTCACGATTCCAAATTGCATTTCCTAATGTTATACCAAATTTCATTGCTCTAGGTTCAATAAAAAAGAAAAAGTTTCATAAGGGAGACGCTTTAAGGGGGTCAACCCAATATTTCAATATTTTTCACCAGATTCGTTTGAAATTTGGCCAGTATATTTATTTGTTGAGAGTAAACTTGTTGTACTCCTGTAACTTTTTCTATTTAGGCCTTATTTTTTTAAAAAAATATGAAATATTAGTTTTTTGGTACATTTTTATGGATATTTCAAACAAAAACAAATCATTGAGTTTTTATGCTAGAACAAAACCAAAGACAGTTTTAGACTTCTTGAAGCATTGCAAACAAAGTTATGCGTACCAATTTTTCATTTGAAACTTTTCGTTTTTTCTATGCGATATTTGATCACTATCAACAAATTTTTCAACTAATTTTTGCATGTAAACAAAAAGTTTCAAATGGAAAATTGGTATGCGCAACTTAGTTTGCAATGCTTCAAGGATTCTAAAACTATCTTTGTTTTGTTCTAACATAAAAACTCAATGACTTGTTTTCTTTTGAATGTGAATATGTATGATTTTTCACGACAGTCCAAAAACCAAAAAATTATGTTGAATTGTAATATCATGGAAAATTTTGGTAATTGAATGCTGTTTTCATTTTTATTTCGATAATCTTCATGCATAACTTCATATTCACACTGTGAATTGTAATTTAAAAAGGAAAATAAAATTTTTTTCAAAAATCCGTCTTTTATAAAAATAATGAACTTTAATATTTGTAGTCTAATAAACACAATTTCTTCTACTCATTTTTACGATTCAAGCTTTGGTTTTTGAAAAAATTGGATATATTAGTTTTTTTTAGCTCATTTTGATTGATATTTCAAAAGAATAAAACTCGTTGAGTTTTATGCTAGAACAAAAAACCAAATACAGTTTTGGAATCCTTGAAACATTTCAAACAAAAGTATGGTAGTAAATTTTTCTTTTCCTGATTTGTTTTCATTTTATAGGGGTCGAAAATTCAGGATTTTTGGTCCCCTTACAACCACCTGGGGGGGGGGGGGATCTAGTGTTCGTAGTGCCATAAAATTTTTGGACCGAATAGTCTACCACCTAAGGGTCCTTTTTCAACAACAAACAGAAAATGGCTCATCGGACCGCCAGGGGCTGGGTTGACCTCCTTAAAACAGCGGTGAAGAGATTATGGCAGGAAAAATAAGACGTTGTGAACCACAACAAACTGGGGAAGATGAAATAAACTGTGCGCGCGTAGACTGCGGCGAATTTCCGCAGGTGCCGGATGGAGGTGCTGTTGTGTTGCTCTGTATTGGCCATACAAGATTGACCTACCGCCATCTCATAAAGCAGCTCCTTCAACCGTTCGGCAAACAATGTACCATTCCTCTTAACGTTAAATATTTCCTTGTCAAACATCCTATTCATGCTTTTGTTCAGCGCATGGGTTTCCCTGTCTTGCCCTGTCAAAACGCGGATGCAATGATGCGTGGCATATTAGCGGAACCTCAGCAAATCCCAAAAAATATCGGCGTTCTGAGGACCTTTCTTGAATTAAGTAACCCTTTCAGAGATACGAAGCTTGAAACCATGAAGCAGGTCTCTGTGGTAGCAGTCTGGTCTGGTGGTGCCTTCCAAGCCTCTTTTGGCGCTCACTGTTTCTTTTCATTTGAAAGCGATAACGCGCTTCGCGCAAGCAGGCTCGTTGTGATTCTGTACTGTGTCTGAGTGAAATACTCCGTGAGAAATAAACACAAACAAATATCAACCTTAGTGGTTTTTGAAGCCATATGAACAGAGTTTGCGAAGCGCTAGCAATTTGCTTCACTGTACTTATGTGTTTATTGTGTTTAGGTAGTATTAGTCAATGATTAGCAAATTTCAGCATACATAATACACATATACCTCATCAGATGAGTTGATATTTTTCATGCTCTATATTGCCACGATTTTTGATACTGTCTGTCTTATGTGTCTCAATCATGTCTTCTTGGCTGGAATTGTATATTTTGCTTCTTCATTTTCATTTTTTAACTTGTGTACGTTTTTTTCGATTGTTTTAAATCTATTTCCAATATTTATCAACTGAAAAAAATTTCTCAAATGGTTTTTTATTCCTGCACTACTAATGAACTTTAATACTTTAATTACTTCTTTGTCCATTTTGCTTTTGATTCAAATTAAATTCACCTATTTTTCAACTACGAGATAAAATTCTACATAGAATGTCTTTTATCATCAACATAGCTTAGCGCTGTGCTTTCCAGGATATGTAAGCTATACCACAGGTGTACCGATGTTCATTTTACAAAGCATAGGGATAAGAGATTTCACATTGACTTTTCTCTTGCATACGCATAATCAGCTGTCTGCTTATGTTAAAAATATGGTCTTCCAATAAAACGAATAATTTCAAAATTTCAGCCTTCTTTGAACCCTTTATATCTACGTTATTGGGTCAATTGATATTTTACAATACAAACCTCTGTCAAACGACTCAGTTTATTCATTCTTTGTAGTTTTGAAACGCTTTTATTATTCTTATCTCTTTACCACTTATCAAATTTACACATAATACACCCTTCAGTTATAAAGTTTAGAAAATATCGTTTGAAATTTACATTTACAACAGGTTTAGAGGTCATATGTTTTGAAATATATTTGATACTATTTGAGAGCTAGGAAATATCTTCAAATGCTCAACTGTCAAATTTTAGTACAGAAAATTACCGTCGCCAAAGGGATACCGCACCAGACGACCATTAAATGTTTCATGCGCACAGAAACTAAGCGGTGGCCAGAGCTGTGTTTGACTGTAAACAATTTATTGATCTCCCTAGGAAGTTCAAAGTGCACGCAATGACCACAATGGTTTCGTGGCTTGAACAGATACCCACGACTTTCACAGGTAGTTGCAATATTGCAGATTTAGGTAAGACCAAACTTCATCATTAGATTAATAATAACTGACGAAACAGCAACATACCCAATAATAGACGGAACTGCATGAAAAAGGAGGTACTGCCAACACAAAGCAGATAGTTCTAGGTTAACATCCCAAGTGAAGAAATTTCACGATCGTTGTGTGTAGCCACGCGTGAGGAAAATCACAGGTCGAGTCGGCCGCCTTGGACGATGCACGTAAGAATGTTAACCAATGCAAAAAAACTTGTTCGCAGGTTGTGAGTAAAACAAAAAGTGAAAAAAGGGACGTTACCGTTTTCAGCGTAGGATCGAACAGAGTCCAGAGTAGCCGCGCACGCTGGACACAGCTGCAGAAACCGGCCATCCTCTTGGTTCCCCTCCACTATCCTCTGTTCAATTCCACGCTGAAAACTGTAACGTCCCTGTTTCCGTGAACCGTTTTATACTCCTTCAGGTGCCCCACAGATGACTTCTCCTTGAGTCTTAATACATTTTTAAGCACAGACCCGCTCTAAATGACACTTAAATGCTTCTCCTCTTCTTGTCATGAACACAGTTATCATTAATTTGCGTTTATTTTTTTTATTTTTTTTAGTTTTATATCTACAACTATTTTTGCATCCTGTAGAAATTTTTTGAGTATGGTGTAGTTTTAATTTACATATCTTTGTTTTGTCACCAAACTTTTACTGAAGATGAACTGTTGAATTTGAAACGTTCCATTATATTAATTTAGACTTTACGAATTGTAATAATAAAATGCACTTATGTAATTTTAAACGAATTATTTCACCCTATTATAAAATACACTTTAGTAGATATTTCAGTGTTTTTGCAAGATATTAAGACTAGCTGCAAATGAGCCAACAGCACTGACATCACCTGCAATAGGTATCCTTCTGTGTGTGTGGAGCGTCCTGGTGGCATGAGAGCGCTCACTGCACGCATGACAGAGGTGGGACGCACACACCGTGCAGTACAGCACAGCAAGGTGGCTCTCATCCTCGTCACACGGCACTGACACTGGACTAGTGCTGCTGTTCAGGCCAAACCCACCAGGCTGTCATGTTACATGTTCAACTTTAATACCATCAGTACATTTCAGTAACTGAAATCTAGTTTGATAATTGAAAGCTCTAAAACTAGTACGAATAACTGATGCTTCTACTTTTATTCAAACTTATGAAATTATCTCATCATCTCAGAAGAATACTATTAGAAATAACAAAAATAGAAACGTAAAGATGGATGAGACCCTTCAATGCAAACGGGCCAGCACTCACTCGACAACATTATTCTTAAATCATTTATCTGGGGAGTTAAAATTTTCAGCAAACACAGAAAAGCAACCAACAAAATTTCATTATACGTATTTAAGTGCATTTAAACTTTACTATCAGTTCATAACAAAGGAACAGAGTGTTTTTTCAAAGCATAGAAAACATAAAGCCATGACTCTATTAGTTTTCAATAAAACCAACACTCTGTTCAATCCAATCATCCACTTGGTTAATAAGCCTTTTGATGCCTCATCCACAAAATAAGTAAGGTTTCAATTCGAAATAAGATACCAACTACATTTCAATCTCTTCACACGAAATTAATTTTAGACTGAAAGAAAGCTGATAGAGCAGGAGGGTTTAAGAAAATATGGTAGAACAGAAATGATTTCTCAACCAAGCTTTTTATAAAGTTTTCTAGTCTCTACTGCACTTTAGGGTTTGGCCTCCTCATGGTGAAAACTAATTTCTTTTCATTTAAGAAATGAGCGCAGTCCTTTCTGTGTTCCTGCTCTTAAATGTCGTAACTGTAAGCAATGAGCTTCAGTTATGGTTTGATTGTTACCTCAGATAGAATAATATCTACCGTGTTCTACAACAAATTTTTCATTAGTTTATTAGTTTATTAGTTAGTTTAAGCCTCCCTATCCTCAACAAATGAGATCTAAAGAGAGGAAGGAAGAAGGCACCATTTAGTATGGAGTTAAGGAAACGTGGAATCTATGCAGAAAAGGCATAGAAACAGTAAGATGAGAAAGAAGTTCATGAAACAAGATCAAAGTGGAAGAAGAAAGTAGTAGGTGCTGAAAAAAACAGGACAGCAGTGAACCGAAAAAAGATGGTCCGTAACAAAACAAAAAACCTATGTTATTTTAACAAAAAGGAAGCCTACCTAACCTTTAGCTCGGGCCCTCACATTGTCCCCCTGGGAGCGCTAATTCCCATAGATACAATAGTTGTATCCCCCTGAGGGGTGCAAATTTTTCATTTGGTGGTAGCCATTTCAAATTCGGTCCTGGCACTACCTCTTGCGTTTACATTATTGTAAAGCACCTTCTTTTCATCTCCCGTAATGAGGCTGTTACAGAAATTGACAGGACTACAGTGAGACAAAGCAATCCACAGGTTGCTAAGATTGTTTTCTTATAAATCATGCAGCACGCATTTTTCATCTTAGATTATGATATTAGTTTAGGTCTCCCTAATTGCAACAATGGCGTTCCAAAAACAGGAAAACACAATTTAGTTTGGACTTAAGGAAACGCATAATTCATGTACAAAGTGCATCTAAATGGTAAGTTGACAAAGAAGTTTATGAACAAGATAAAAATTAAAAAAGTAATAGGTGCTCAAAAACAGGACAGCAGCAAACAAAAAAAAAAGATGGCCCATAGCAAAACAAAAATCTATTCTATTTTAACACGTTAGTTGCGATCTGTTAAACTGAAGTTCAATATTCAACTTGAATTTAAAGTCAAAAGTGATAAGCAAATTTGTAAATATCAAACATTAACTGGGCCTGTAAAGTACCATTAATTTAGAAAGGTTGTTAGAATTTTTCAAAACGACCCAACGATGCGTCGTTTCGAAGCAGGAAAAACCTAACTACGACCCACCGGTGGGTCATACCGCAATGAATGTGTTAACTAAAGGAAGGCCTATCTAGCACTTAGCTTGGGCCCCTCAAAGTTCCCCCTGGGCGCGCACTCACAAATACAACAGTAGTATCCCCCTGAGGGGATGTAAAATTTGAAGGAAAGATGCTAAATTAATGTGGATCACAAAAATTTACATTAAAGGTTAAATTTATCAAACCATTTTACAATGTTGTCTTTTACAACAATGATCAGAACTGTTGTAACAACCTGATAAATGGCTGAAAATAAACATTCTAGTAGTTTTAGACATTCTACTGCTACTTAATGCTGGTAACTTTACTATTTCTGCAAGACTTGGAATGAAACAACCTGTGCAAAATTCCTAGAAGTACACACTGGAAGACAACATTAAAATTTCATCCCACCATACCATATTTTCTTCCCTTGGATGACGTCTTCTATAATTAATTGCCCATACAGTACAAGAGGACGCACTATGTATTTGCACGTTTGAAGCATTTGCTATGATGTTCTTATATGAAGATATTTAAGATAGAACTAATAAAATACTTCACGTTTGACTCACAGCAATCCTCATTTTAACCCAAAAAAAAAAATCTACAGCCACATTTTCAGAAATAAGTATGTTCAGTATGTTCAGAAGGAAAAATAATTGTTCACATTTCAACACACTAAATTTGAAATGATATAGGGCGTGAGCCCTTTACAATTGCACAATTTGTAGCATGTGCAAAAATAAAAGGTAACCAAGGAATGTGTGGGGCCTAACTCTATGCGTTCATACATTCAGAAAATACTCCACCAGACACAGGCTACCCTGCCATCTAACTACCATCAGAGTAATTAACAATACAAGCAACATTTATGACTGACGTGACATACTTGGTGGTGAAGCAAATCAGGAGACAGAAGTGGCTGTCGCCCTCCCTCCTGGTCTTCACTTGCACCACTGCATCGTTCAAGGACTTCCAGTAAAGCAAAGTTCTTCTTCAGGCCCCACACACCATTGCTATCTAAGTACACAAAATATAAGAGTGATTTACCTCATGCTTCATCCACTATTATCAGTTACAAAATTTATGTAAAAGGCTATCATGATTAATTTAAAACTCAATGTTTTTTACATAACCTAAAAGAGTAATTTTTAGCAATTTTTTAAAGAGCAATCTTTGCAATTTTCATACAACCTTATGATTGTTGCTAAGTAAATGTGTGATATTTCATCCATTATCATAAAATCTCTTCGTTCATAGAAAACAATTCTTAGAAATTCTTTAAAAGATTTATCCCAGACACACGCACACTTAGAATGCTTTCTCAAAAACTAACGATCGAGGCAGCACACACACACACTATATCTTCCTCTCACCACTCACTTGATCAGCCTTTATCACAAAATGATATTGTTAGCAGAAATGCTGCCTCCGAGACATTCTATTAGGATAACACCACAGAAGGGAGGAATAGTAAACATGTTATAGGACACCTAAATTTCAGCAGTTGGAAATGAGTTTACCTCACTTGAAAAATTTATACTTCCCCACCGCTACATTTGTGATAATTTACCAACTACACTCATTGACTGTTCAAGTGGTACCTGTAGAGTCAGAACTGCAATGATCATTTGGTTGGTTGCAGAACATAGTCATCATGTATTTTAACTAATTATATATGTACATGAACTTAAGGTTCATTACAGTAAAAGTTCTATCAGTGTTTTTTTTTACTCTTGATTAGTTAAGTGATTTACACAAAGAAAATAGCTTTATGAAATAAACGGGAGGTAATGTTTTGCAACAAAATCATATTGATAAGTTTATTTAGTTGATTATAAGTTACTTAATGTTATGTTAATGTTTAGCAGCCTATTAGGATGCGTGTTGATATAAAAATAATAGCAGGATGTTGTGACTGTTGTCACAAGCAGGAACAGCCCAACTTTCAAAATGAGACCCTTGTGCATTCTCAGAAAATGAGTTTAGTTGATAGTCAACAGGTTCATTCTCTACTAGATTAAATTCATTTTTGTTTTCCAGTACTATATCCCTGAGGATGACATTGTAGATGATGGCCCATCAAGTTTTTTTATTGATGCAGTAGTCTATTGATGCAGCAATGTTGCTGAGGAAGGTTCTTTGACTGAGAGATTATTGAAAGTCTCCCACTGCTGGTAGACAAAACTATACTTGTTAGTCTGCAGACAGCTCACCTCATAACACAAATGCCACTTTCTCAGCATCTCATGAGGATCGATTTACATCAAGAACAAATTGATAAAATGATGAATCATCTTCAACCAAATGGTCTCAAAGTACTCACTAAATTTAATGATTTTTCTGACAAGCTAATCAGTTTTATAGTTAATAAGAATGTACAATATCATCCACTTTGTTTTGAGTTTTAAGATTAGTATACCTGTGGAGTGATCAGCTTTTTGTGCATAGGCCTGCTGAGCTAATATAGAACTTCAAGAAAGCTACATTCCTGCAATGTGGCATATCATAAATTGTTAACCATTACCAGGAGATCAGGGCAATTAAAGATCTTCCTAGAATGGTTGTATGTTACCCTGATTGGAGCATCTAATTATTCCAAGTTAGGGAATTCTGAAAACCATTGGCTGCTGCTTCAATTGGTTAACAATCCTATGCAATGATGGACATTCAATACATTATTTAGCTTTCCAATTCTGCAGAATTGAAAGTTGATGATCTGACAATTCTCAAAACAAATTTAAACTCTTCACAGATACAGTCAACATTCATGGTTGATGTTGGGAATTATGAATTGAGACTATCAATGCAACACATAATAAAATCAGCACAGATTCATATTATTATTATTAAAATAAATGCACAATTTTAATATCAAACAGCATATTAATGTCATAAGCTCTTGCAAAATTTGTAATTCACAGGTATACATATTTTCAAAGTTTTAGCATCATAATGTCCATAATTGATAGAAAATATTTATTAAAAAAGTACACACAATTGCCATATAAATAGTAAAGTAAATCTCAAGATATAAAATTTAAAATTTTTGAAAAGCACATTTTAAATATTTTCACACTGAAAACAGTAGCTCAATATTTTTCATTCCTTAGAGGAACAATAAAATCATTGAATTTTTTGATAACCACACACATCAAATAATAAAAGCTGGGATTTTCTCACCTACAGGCGTTGGCTGCCTATCAAAAGGGCAGCAAATAAGGCCAGCTGAGCCAGAAGTTGTAGATGCAGTACTGTGAACATCAGGAGCATCATCCGAGGGTGCAGTCAGAGGTAGACGCAGTAAACAAGAATGGCAGAGGGTGTGACCACAAAACAGTAGACGGGGAACTTTATCTCCTCCAAGGCTGAAACCCTCTTCACACACACGACATTCAAGCTGAAAGTTAATTTCACTATAATTACCAAATGTAAATGATTTATGAATAAAATTTCCTAAGCCAGTCATTAAAAACCTACTACATATCAAGGTAAACTATCTTAACACTGATAAATAGTAACATCAGCAGCCAGAGTAAACTATCTTGACACTAGAATATGATTGACAGAACAATAATTTGTGCCCATGACAACATTAATGGAATTATAAGTGTATAATCTGGTTTATCAAATCCCCAGAAAATGTATCCAAAGCATTTAAATATGAATTGTAAGCATTGAATCAAAGATCAATTTGGGCTTTGATAGACAAGTCTAAGAGAATGAACATATACAATAAAATTACAAGCCATTTGTTACAAGGTGTCCAGTACTTTGTCAGAAGGACAAGCATCAACATTCAAATTAATTAAAACAAATATTATAATTGTGCTATTGTAGTCTACAAGCACCACAGCTGCTGGTTAGCTACAAACAGCCCAACCCAACATTGCAATAGAGATAAATCTGACATTTCAGGTAACTTTATATTTTAGAAGAAAATAGCTAATGGGCATTAATTTTCCCTCAGCACAGCAAAATTGTATTCTTTCCATCTCTTTCATGAGACATCATAATCAAGCAAATGTTTACTTGAAAATTTTCCAGTAATGAATTGCAGCAATTTAAATCCAAAAAATGTTATGTAACCTTCACCTCACTTATTGGCCTAAAATATTTTGTGCAAAATTACTGGGGCAACTAAGTTCTTTCTCACCATCTTACTAGATATATGCAGCAGTTAAAAGCTGTTGATTACAAAAATTACATCACAGGTAATGAGATAAGATTCAGCACCCAAAATTGATACAAAGCATTCATATTGATATCCTTCACTCTGTCTTTTATTGATAAGGACTAATAAGAAACCAGATATCTACCTGAATGGGTTGAGAGCTGTCATCAAGGTTGGAAGATACATGCTAGAACTCATAAGTCACCATATCTATGAAGAATTGAGTAGACCTTGAAATGAAATTCCCAAGAACACTAGAGCTAACAGGGTCAACACTGGGATGGAGGTTCAATTTGATCCTACACTCGACCAAGTAAATATTGCTATTGACTTTGCAAGCTCTGTCCCCTCATAATGTGAAACATATTTTCAATTTTTTTTTCATTTAAAAATTAGGGAAAAAACTTCATACTGACACTTTTTTACATTGAAGGAGAGTTATTGATTTCTTATATATAATTTCATCTTCAGAACTGGAACTTTAACCCCACTTGATAACCTTGCATAGAAAAAATTACACTCAATTACATTAAATTATAAAATAGTTTAAGCCTTCCTATCTACAACAAATATGTTCCCAGGATAGGAGGGATGGCATCATTTAGAATGTAATTAAAGGAATGGGAAATTTATGCACAAGGTGCATCCCCACTCCCTGAGAATATAAACAACACAATTGAAGGAAATTTATAAAACCAGAAAAAAATTGAAAAAGGAAGTAATGGGTGCTGAAAAGACAGTAACAGAATGGAGACTACCCAAGATTCAGCTCAGGACCTCATATCTTCCTCTTTAGAGTACTAATTATCATACATATCATAGTGACAACCTACCGAGAGGAAGTCATTTAACACGTTGACTCCAATTGCGCAGGTCGTTGAGTTGATTTGGTTAAGTTGTAAAAATAAAGACTGGGAAAATCAACTTACCTTCTCCAATAAGTCTCCATCATTTTTAAGAAATGTACAAAATATATGTGCTCAATAATATTTTCCTCGTATGATAAAACTCCTTCAAAAAGTTAGCAAAATGGTTTGAAATGTTATTCATTTATATTGGTGCCTATCTGAACAATTTACCTAGTGGTACAGATTTCTCCCAATCCATTGTAAACGTGTCAATCATTAGGGACAAAATAATTATTGAATAGCCATTACAAATTCCTTACCTGCCGGCCTGATTGAATGCCTGCAGTTGAAGAAGCAGAATTGAAGGTATGAAATGAGTGATGAGCACGAGCAAGGGGGGAGGCAATGAGAAATTCTTCCGTCATTGTTGGTAGTTGTAAATGCTGGAGGCAAGCTAAAGTGTTGAAAGTACCTTCAAGGAATTACAGTTACTATGCATAACAATAATGTTGCTGTTGAGTCTACAAAGAGTTAAATAAATGCAATAAATTAGTCTGCCTTGAAAAAATTCAACTCCAATACTTTGAAAACTTATTTGCTCCAAAAACTGTATAGCAGAAAAGTAGTTTATTTTGATGTAATTACCCTGATTCCAGCAACAAAAATGCAAAAATCAATTAGGAGCTGTTTATTCGAGTGCATTCAAGTCATCAAAGACAAAAATTAACATACTGCTATATCATGCTGAATACTCATTTGTAATGGAAAGTGCATAGAAGGACAATTGTTAATTTTGATCTAATTTATTATGTTTAGGCAGTGAAAATTGCAAAATCAATTACAGTCCACTCCTTCACAAATATCCTAAATGCTAGCACAAAATGTTCAATTGTTTTTTTCACTCCCCTATCACAATGCCAACATAATCTATTATTATTCTCATTCCACCTCAATGCCATACACCTCACAGCAAACAAGAGTTGGCTTCCAAAACTACCATCATCGAATATCTGACACTTAGCCACTTATTTTGCATACACCAGATTAAGGTAGGCTTTCACGTCATGCTAAGCATCCATTCATTCAATCCATCCTTTTTTGTTTGCCTCTCAATCTCTTTACCACCTAAGAACCTTCATGCCTTGAACTTGAAATTGAGGGCTGAGTGTCAAGGCCTTTGTAATGGCCTACAATTCCCTTCTCCATACTTCAATCACACAAAAGAGTTTAGCACCTGTGTACCAGACTTGTCCAATTAACTACTCAGGATCCACCCATCTTTGTCACAAACTGCCATTAGATGGCATCACTGAAATAAACCAGTACGTCAGGACACCATCCCCGGGCATGGTGGGTCATTACAGGCTACTTGACATGACTGGCTCATTCCAGTCAATGTCTTTTACTCCAGGCACGTACAAGAAAAAATTTCATAGCTTCAATGATTCTCAAGTAGTAGTAGAATTAGCATTGATTTACTAGCGCCTCAGTAATTTTTACTATATCGCGCCGTAGGTCTCACACTTCAAAAATACAAAAGTCCGCATCATTCTAGCAAAAGCACATTATATAATCGTTGCTCAAAGTTTGTCACAATCACCATTATGGAAACATAGCAGCAGCCATCACAAAAACCGCTTTAATTGCCACCCACATTATTGTCATCTTATAAGAGCCCCAGTTGATCTTTGAAAAAGATCATATACAGAGCCACGCACAAACCGATAGCACGGGCAGCCAAAGAACCTATAGGGGATTTCAGCTGCCCACCCATTTATGGTCCGGCGCCTTACCCACACTAAAACCCCCAGAGGCATCTACGCAGCGCGCCCGGCCATATTACAGTTTAGTTATCCCCATCTCAGACGTGAAGAAGTTCCTCGCTTACGCTGTTTTTTTTTCTGGTTAAATTTCAGACATCAAGTCACACTTCTCTAGGAACATTTTAAGCGCTGTCACACTGAAAAATGAGCACTCAATTTCCCCGAGCATTCCGATCATTACATCCTCATCAGGACCTCGTAATCTCGGGAAACATACATTCCTGGCAGCAGCATATCGAGGGCACTCAACAAGAAAGTGTTTGACAGTCAGAGGAACGTGGCACCGCTCACATTGTGGCTGCAGCTGTCGTTCCATCAAGTGTCCATGCCTCAATCGGGTATGGCCAGTACGAAGGCGACAGAGTATCCCCTCAATCCGACGAGGGCGACAACTAGAAGATATCCACTCACACACGGTGGGTTTAATACTTCTTAATTTATTATTAATTGTTCTATCCCACTCCTGTTGCCACAAACTTCTCACTGCAGCCTTTATTCAAGGGTAATAGTCTCGGAACGGTACCATCAAGTTCAGCGTTTCCCCATTTGTCTCCGCAGCTTGCTTAGCCTCCCGGTCAGCACGCTCATTGCCAGATACTCCCACATGTCCGGGCACCCAGCATAGCATGACACTCTTACGTCTACTCGCAAAGTTTATCAACATTACGAGGATCTCAGCAAAGAGCGGGTGTGTACTATTATACATTTGCGTGGCCTCGATTACGCTATTTGAGTCAACGAAAATTGTAAAAGAGCCACATGGTTAGCCCTCAATCCATTTCAGCGCCTCCATCACACCGTACAGTTCCGCTGTGAAAAATAGATGACTCTGGGAGCAGTTTCCTTGCACTAACCCTCTCTCCAGACACGGCAGCACATCCTAGGGCGTCTCTCGTTTTTGATCCATCAGTGTAGAACTTTACGGAGTTCTGCACTCCAATGATTCTCAAATTACACTCCTGATCCAATTCAACGGGACAACTCATACCACAATCATCTTCAGCACATCTGGCATACCACTCATTCTTTCCATACTGCTCAAACACCACATTCATCAAACTCTCTCTCTCTTGCTCATGCTTACTACATTCCAGCACAAAATGCTCAATTGTTTCTTCCACTCCCCTATCACACTGCCAACATAATATATTATTATTCTCATTCCAACTTTATGTATGCCTATTCATGCTCAATGACTTACACCTCACAGCAAACAAGAGTTGACTTCCAAAACTACCATCATAGAACATCTCACACTTAGGTACTTAATTTTGCATATACCAGTTTAGTGTAGGCTTTCACATCATCATAAGCATCCACTTATTCAATCCATCCTCTTTTGTTTGCCACTCAATCTCTTTTTTTTCACTTCTAGTAGTCCCATTCTGATCTAATTCTGCCCGCAGTGTTATTTGTTTACTTGTTGAGTTAGGAACCCAGCCTTCAGGGGCATAGGGGCCTTGTCCACAGAAGTTTGTAGCACAGCTAAATTGCAGCTGAGAATCTTGTGTCTTCCAGGAACTTGATTAGCTGTTTTGGAGGGAAGTCTTCTGACAGTAGCACGCTCAAGGACAGGGTCTTTCCAATCTTGCTGCACTCCAAGATCAGCTGATGGCATGGGGCAGTCAGAATTGGGCAATCAACAAAAATATGCTCAAATGAACACTTGCACTTGCAGGATAAGCAGGAGGCTGGAGATGAACCTGAGAAGATATGTTGATGGGTGAGACGACTCACTCCAAGTCTCACTCGTGAAAGTATTACTTGCTCTCGACGAGGAAGGGAAAGGTATGGAGCAACGCCCAATGTAAGTTTGATTTATAACAGGGTGGAGCGCAATGCAGACCACAGTGCTTGCCACTGCTCCTTGTAATAGGTCTTGATGAGCTGTTTGATTTCTTTTGAAGAATAGCAAACCGATGTGGTAGGATGATTTGATGCATTCCGAGCCAGTTGGTCAACTCTTTCATTGCCAGGAATTCCAACATGACAGGGAACCCATTCGTGTAAATTTGTTGGGGAATTTGTGGAGTAGGGTTGCTATACTTAAAGTTAGGAAGTGTGACTTGCGGTGCAGGTTTTGGATAGCACCGATTGAGCTGAGCAAGTCTGTTAATATAAGGAATCGTCCAGGTTGCTTTGAAAAGAAGGATATTGCAATGAGGATAGCATAGAGTTCTGTAGATAGTACCAAAGAATAGTCTAATAGGTGAGTAAGAAGTATCGTTCCATCCGCCCATGCAGCCGCTCCACTCAATTTGGCACCTCGGGAGCCATCACAGTAAATGGGAGTGAAGGTTGGATATTGCGATAGAAGTTCCATAAATATCTGCTGCCATGCTGAATTTGGTAGAGAGGTCTTTGTGAACTGGTGCAGAGTGTGTTTGACATGGGGAGGAGGGGTGCAGTGGAAGACATGTTTTTCTAGAGCTTGGATATTTTATTGTTTGATGCCTATATTTTGAAGCTCATTGTGTGCTACTGCTGTTAGCAGTAGAGGTCAAGGTTGGATGTTGTAAAAGTTTAAAGGGCAAAAGGAAGTTAGAAGATTGCATACTGGGTGGTCTTTTATTGTGAGAATTCTAGTCAAGTATTGAGATAGTAGCATTTGACACCAAGTAGAGAGGGGCATCAAGTCAGTTTCTACTCTTAGAGTTGTAACAGGTGTGCATTTTAATACACCTAGTTAAAGCTCAACTGCGGCTTATTGTATTTGATCTAGAATTAATAGTGTTGATGGTGCTGCAGCATGGAAGAGGAAAATACCATAGTCTAGTTTGCTGTGTATTAGAGATTTGTACTGTTGTGAGCATAACATAGTCTGCTCCCCATCCCTGAGCTGAAACTATTCTTAGAAGCCTCACATCCCTCACGGATTTATTTCTTAGAGATTTTACGTGCTTGCTGTAGATGAGGCGACAGTCAAAAGTGATGCTTAAAAATTTGTAGTTTGAAACAAATTCCAGGGGAATACCTAACATTGTGAGAGGTACCAGCTGTGGTAACCTTTGGTAAGTAAAGATCATGGCTTTTGATTTGCTTGGAGCCAATGAGAGACTCCACTTGTGAGCCCATTTCAATTGGTTGTCAAGAGCAAGTTGTAGAGTATTGATGGCTGCAGGGATGTTAGAGGTAGTCATCCACAGTGCACAATCATCAGCATAGAGTGAGTACTCAATGTTGTGTGGGAAAGCTTCAGAGATGTCATTTATGAAAATATTGAAGAGTGGGCTCAGCACAGACCCTTGAGGGCCACCCTGTGTGGCTGGGAATGGATGTAAGAGTGTACTCCCCAGCTTTGCTTGGAGTTTCCTATTTGACAGGATGTCTCTAATGAAACAGAACAGGTTGCCGCTTATTCCTATATTCAGAAGTTTTTACAAGAGCAAAGAGTGATTGATAGAGTCAAAAGCCTGAGTAATGTCAATAAAGAGAGCAATTCCACTATTATTTTGGATGAGAGCAGTGTATGCTGGTTTCTAAGCGAAAAAGCGCATCCTGAGTAGAGTGTCAGCTTTTAAAGCCACTTTGGTGTGGTCTTAATTTTTGGGAGCTTTCTAGATATCTTTGAAGTCATTTTGTAATAATTAGTTCCATGACTTTGCAGAGTACATTGGTTTGCAGAGCAATTGGCCAGTAAGAATCTTCCCTGTTGGCTGATTTATTTAGCTCAAGGATAGGAATGATATTCAAGTATTTCCATTGATGGGGAAACCAGTGTGCCAAATGTAGTTGTAGAAGGTTGTTAGATTCTCTCTATGAAGATTATGTAGATGTGTTATAAATGCTGTTGGTATTTTATCTAGACCAGGGGTGTTGGAGCTGACATTTTCAAGGGCTATGCTTAATTCTTGGTTGATGATTTCTTGGTTGTATCATGGTTTAGAAAATCTCTCAATTTCATTATATGACTTTTGAGAAGTGCTTAGCTGCGATCCTCTACTGGTAAAACTTCTGGCCAAAGCATCTGCAGCTCTTTTTTCATCTGAGAACACTTTACCATTAACACTTTGACTGCAACGTGCACCACCGGTGGTACACGGAGGTTATTTTCATAATGCTGCTGACCGGCCTGTAATTGCAAACTTAATTTTCATAAATGTTGAATTGAAGCTAAATGAAGATAAGATCAAGTTCATGTTTGGTATTTTCCAAATAGCTTACTACAATTGACATTAAATTTGAGTTTGGTGTTGAACTTAATATTTAGTAGTCGCAGTCAAAGTGTTAATAAGAAAGCCACTAGGATGTGATGCACAGGGAGATCCGAGTCTCCTGCCTTTTTTCCAGATTGTGTGAGAGTGAGTGGTTGAGCTTAAAGCGGAATTAAACGTTTGCCAGCTTTATTTTCCAGTTGCCTTTATTGTATTCCGAAAGATTGCTTGGGCTTTTTCGTGTGCTATCCTATAATGGTAGGTTACCTTGCTGATGCTTGTACTCTGAGTAGGCTCTACGCTTGGTTTTTAGTGCTTCAGTGCATTGAGAGGTCTACCAACATTGAGTGAGATGCTTTCTGTTTCCAGAGTTTGACAACGGAACAGACAGTGTGGCTGCTGAAATAAGTCTAGATTTGACTAACCCACAAGCCTCTGTGGGGGACAAGAAATGAGATGGGAGACTCACGTTTGAGCTGAAGTCATCCCAGTTAGCTCTGCTTAAAATCCACCTGTTAACTGGAGTAGTTGGATGTGTCTTTGGAACCCCTAACCCTATTAAGATTGGGAAATGATCCCTATGGTAGTGGTTTGGGAACACCTCCCATGAGAGGGCAGGAGCTAGCTAACATGAGGTGGTTGTCAGGTCAATATATGAGTAACTAACTCTTCTGTTTTGATATGTTGGAGAGCCGGTGTTGAGTACTGTTAGGTTATTTTTGTCTAACCATTTTGCTATTGTATTACTTCTCTGATCAGAAAAGCAGAAGCCCCAGGATTGATGGTGTGCATTGGCATCTGCACATATAACCAATGGGGAAGCTATTGTGCTCAACATTTTATTCAGTCTGCCACAAAGTGTTTCGTTTTCCATGTTGCGAGGGATATAGAGAAAACATTGTTATGCAGGTGGAGTGAAAATGGAATTGTGTCATACTGACTTCTAAAGGTGTCTGGATGTTAAGTGGAAAGAAAGGTACTTTACAAAAGGAATGTGATAGCTGTGCCTCCTCCAGCAGTAAGCCGATCAGATTGGCTGATAGGGGTGGTTTGGCTGAGAGTTAATGCATTAGAATTGGGCACATTTGTTTCTTGAGTACACATTATGTCAGGAGAGATTTCTTCTAGTGCCAACTGTAAGGATTCTATGTTAGGTTGAAAACTGTGGATATTCCATTGAAGTAGCTTGCAGTTCATTGTAGAAGTGAAGTATAGCTCAGTTCAGAGAGTAAGGTGGAGAGAGCTGATTCAATATTGAGGCATGTGGCTATTTCTATAAGGCTTTCTTTTTTTATGGACAGAGGGAGTCAAGACAAGCTCAAGTATGGCTGGCAATATAGCCAACACCCAGTGGGGGACACTTGTAGGTGTACAGTTGTCTGCAGTTTTTGCTCTTTCTGGCCACTGAGTGGTTGTTGAACAATAAGGTTGTTCATCAATTGCATGGATGGGTGAGGTTGGGGTAGGGCATGGGCTAAGACTTGGCAATGGGGGCAGAGAGGGATCTAACATATCATTAACAGAAGTGGTCTTTGGGTTAGTGTGTCTTGAAGGCCTTGCTGAATTATAAGAAGTTTTTTGACCTTGTGTGATCCACTGAGAAAGACCCATGCTATTGTGAGCCAATGAGAATGGATGATTAGAAGAGCAAACCTGCTTATTTCTGAGGTGTTTCATTCCTTCTGTTCTTTTCCTGTGATTGGTAAGCAAGTGTTGGTAAGGGAGGGAAGTTTTCAGCAGAGTGAATTAAAGGTGGGGTATGTCTTGGATGCCAATGGTGGCCGCCATCTTGGAGCCGATGTGAACAAGATTGCGGTCGTCATCTTAATGGGTGGGTTAGAAGCATTATTCATAATTTTCACTAGAAGAACTGTGGCTCCCTCTCATGACCCAACCTCTTTACGTTTGTAATAGGGGATTAGCTTCCATTATTAATTAAAGTCCGTTTTGCGCGCTCGCTTCCTTTGGCGCGCGAAAGCCAACTTCAAAGTTGAATAATTCAAAAATAGCGCATCAGTGCGCAGAATGTCATTCTTGTAAAATGTTCTTAAATGGGTTTCTTTAGTGATTGTTTGGAATAAAATTATTAATGGTAAATGTTGAGGACTTGACCATAATTGATTTTTGAATTTTCGATGCCTGAATATTGTTAATGAGATCAAAAGAAACAAGTTTTTTTCAATGAACTTTCCGTTGGAGATGAATTTTATAAAAGTTATAGCGGTAAATGAGTTACCAGAACTCTAGTGTTTGAGGCGGGAATAAATAAATAAGGGAAGCATCAACCTATTGCAAACGTAAAGAGGTTGGGTCGTGAGGAGTAGCCACAGTTCTTTTAGTGAAAATTATAAATCAATTGAAATTCTACTACGCATAAACATAGTTAATGAGATAACGAGTTATATTGTTGATGCAAAAGACTTAATTTGAATGTTCCCAGATACGTCGAACCCACACTATACAGTGTCAAAAAATGAGG